>JACRUU010000001.1:2320017-2350017 GCA_030449085.1 Kryptopterus vitreolus
CACTCCTCAGGTACACACACACACACACACACACACACACACACCACACACTGGACCTACACCACACACACCGTGGACCACACTGTTACACACACACACACAACACACACAACACCACACCCTGACCACCTGGACCATACACTCCTCAGGTACACACACACACACACACACACACCACACCTGGACACACATACACTCCTCAGGTACACACACACACATCACAACTGTGTAACACACACACACACACACACCTGGACCATACACTCCTCAGGTACACACACACACACACACCTGGACACACACACACACACACACGTGGACCATACACACACAACGGACCATCCTCAGGTACACACACACACACACCACACACTACACACACACCCCACCTGTGTACACACACACACACACACACACACACCCTGGACCATATACACTCCAGGTACCATACACCCTACCACGGTACACACAACACCCCTGGACACACACAGTCACACACAGTCACACACACCACAACAACCTGGACCATACACTCCTCAGGTACACACACACACACACACACACACACCACACACCTGGACCATACACACTCCTCAGGTCACACGGTACACACACACACACACACACACACCTGGACCATACACTCCTCAGGTACACACACACACACACCTGGACCCACACTGGACCATACACTCCTCAAGGGTACACACACACACACACACACACACAACACCCTGGACCACCATACACTCCTCAGGTACACACACACACACCACACACACACACACACACACTGTGGACCATACACTCCTCAGGTACACACACACACACACACACACTGCACACACACCACACACACACACCTGGACCATACACTCCTCAGGTACACACACACACACACACCCCACACCTGGACACACTCCTCACACACACACTGGACCAGGTACACCACACACAGGTGACACACACACTCAGGGTAGGTTACACACACACACACACCTCCTCACACCCACACACCTGACATACACTCCTCAGGTACACATACACCACACCTCCTGGTAGGACCCACACACACCCGGTACACACACAAAACACACCTGTACACACACCACCACACACCACACCCTCAGGTACACCACACATGGACCATACACTCCATCAGGGTACACACCACATGGACACACCCCTCACCGGTACAAGGTGACACACACACACAACACACACCACCACCACTGACACACACATCACATAATCACAACACAAGTGGGACACACATAACACCACCCACACCTGGTACACATGGACACACACTTACACACACACACACACCACAGTTACACACACCACACACACACCCACTGGACCATACACTCAGGTACCTCAGGTCAGGTACACACACACACACACCCACACCTGGACCATACACTCCTCAGGTACACACACACACACACACACACACCCACACCTGGACCATACACTCCTCAGGTACACACACACACACCTGGACACACTCCTAGCCATCCTATTCGCACACACACACACCCACACCTGGACCATACACTCCTCAGGTACACACCCACACACACTACACTCACACACACACCACCTGGACCTCACTCGGGTACCCACACACACACACACACACACAGGACCATACACTCCTCAGGTACACACACACACACCTGGACCATACACTCCTCAGGTACACACACACACACACACACACACCTGGACCATACACTCCTCAGGTACACACACACCCACACCTGGACCATACACCCACACACACACACCTGGACCATACACTCCTCACGGGTACACACCACACACACACTGGACCATACACTCCATACACACCACACCACCACTACACTCCTAGGTACACACACACACCGCCACACTCCATCGGTATACACACACACACCACACCCACACCCTGGACACACACATACCATACACTCCTCGGGTACACCCACAACCACACCTGGACCATACACTCCATAGGTACACACGCACACATACACACACACCCACACCCACACCTGGACCATACACTCCTTAGGTAAACATACATCTTGACCATAAACTACTCGGGTAAATATACATACACACACACACACACACATACACACCTGGACCATATACTCCATTGGTACATAGACACCTGGACCCTTAACTACTCAGGTATACACACACACACACACACATACACACACATACACACACATACCTGGACCATATACTCTACAGGTACATAGACACCTGGACCCTAAACTACTCAGGTACACACACACACACACACATACCTGGACCATATACTCCACAGGTACATAGACACCTGGACCATAAACTACTCAGGTATATACACACACATACACACCTGGACCATATACTCGGGTACACACACCACACACACACACACACACACAGGCGCACACACATTTATATCGTTATGTTAGATCTACATTTCTGCCTTTATTGTTTTTTGTTGTTTGTTTTTCCGGGGTGACTTGGTCTGTTCCTCCGCTCATCTATTTTCTTTGTCTTCTCTTCCTTTATTCTTTCTCCTGGTTCTTTTTATTTTCTATTTGTCTTTTCTTCATTCTTCAGTTTTTCCTCTTGCTTTCTTCTTTTGTCTTGCAATTCTCTCTCTCTCTCTCTCTCTCTCTCTCTCTCTGTCTGTATGTCTATCACTTCTCTCACTGTTCCTCAGCCTGATGTATGTGTGTGTGTGTGTAACTCTGCAGGGAGATGTTAGCCTGTTAGCTGACGCTGCGCTAGTTCCTCCTGTTCCTCAGAAACGAGGGGGGCAGGTATTCTTTTCTCTGCTCCTCCTCTCCTCAGTCCTCCATTCTCTCCTTTACTCCTTCTTTTATCCTCTCCTCTCTGTCTATTCTTATACATCCCTTTATTCTTCCCTCCATCCATCTGTCCTTTTGCATTCTTCAGGTATCTGCATTGACTCCATCAGCAGCATGAGCATAGTGTATCGTCTCATGCTAGCACTCAACTTTAACCTGTGTGTGTGTGTGTGTGTGTGTGTGTGTGTGTGTGTGCAAGCATCAATGTTACACACGTTCATTCACACACACCTCTCCTCTCATCGGTGCATGTTCCTTGTATATTTCCCGATCTTCCAGTCAGAGTGTTCATGTGTGTGTGTGTGTGTGTGTGTGTGTGTGTGTGTTTCAGGGTCGTGGGCGTGGTCGATTAGGAGAGGAGGAGTCTGATGTTGATATTGAAGGATTTGAAGATGATGATGATGGCAAACCAAAAACACCTGCACCGGTAAACACACACACACACACACACACACACACACACATATATATATGCTCATACACACACAAGCGCGCACACAATTTGTCAAGCTTAAAGTGTTACTTTATACTGTGATGTTGGTGTGTGCTAAGTAACGTGTGTGTGTGTGTGTGTATATGTATATGTCTGTGTCAGGCTGAGGAAGGAGACCTGGATGATGATGATGATGAGGAGGATGATGATGAGATGTTGTTGCCGGGCCGCGGCCATTTGGAAGATGAGGAGGAAGAGGATGATGAAGGCTTGAGCAGACCAGTGCAGTCCAGCGTCCTTTACCAAGATCTACTGATGTCCGAGGGAGAGGACGAGTGCAGTGATGAGGAGGGAGATAACCCCTTCTCCTGTAAGACACACACACACACACACACACACACACACAACCCACAAGAAGTGTTGGTGCTCCTTCAGATCTCTCTCTGTCTCTCTGATTGGCTCTTTGTTTTGTCCATCACAGCCATCCACCTATCAGAGAGTGGGAGTGACAGTGAGCGGGAGGTGGGGCATCAGGACTCCGCTTGTATGGGCATGGAGCATGAGGAGAGCATGATGTCATATGAGGGGGAGGGACCGGATGAGGACACACACATGGAGGACAGTAATGTCAGGTACACACACCATTCTCAACCCTGAGGCTAGTGCACTACATAAAGTCTGAATTCTGAGATCTCTCTCTCTCTCTCTCTCTGTGTGTGTGTGTGTGTGTGTGTGTTAGCTATGGCAGTTATGATGACGGAGATATCCGCCACCCAGGGCGGGGTTACAGTCCGGAGGGGGAGGGGCACGATCAGGGGGAGGGGCTTGGTGTTGGAGTGAGTGATGAAGATGAAGAGGAGGAGGAGGAAGAGAGTGAGGAGCGGAGGAGAGGACCGAGCGTGCTTACACGTGTCCAGCTCAGTGAGGATGAGGAGGACAGTGAGGACTTCCAGTCTATTGGAGGAGACAGTGACATGGACTCTGATAACTAACACACACACACACACACACACACATATGCGCATCTCTCTTTTGTATGTAGTGAAACTGATCCACTTTTTATATTTTTGATTGTGTTTTTGTACGCGTTGGAGACGACTCTGCATCACACACACACACACACACATACACACACACATACACACACACTTAATAAACCCCTTGTCCCAATATCCCACTGTGTCCTCACTCTGTGGGCCTGTCCCAATCCACACACACTACTTACTGTATATGGCATATTTACCCCCGCCCATTATCCAAAACCAATCCTACACCAGTGTTAATATAACAATGCATTATGGGTACTGAATCACCTGAACTGATTTATTTCCTTATTGGTGTGTGTGTGTGTGTGTGTGTGTGTGTGTGTGTGTGTGTGTGTGAGTTCAGGAATGTGCCATAAATGCCAGAGCCGCACTCAAAGGTCATTTTGAGTTTGAATAAAAAAAGCAGTGTGTGAGAGACAGAGAGAGAGAGAGACAGAGAGAGAGAGAGAGAGAGACAGCGTGAAAGAGATGCAGGTCGTACTTTGTGTGTGTTTCTTTGCTGCATTCATCTGTAGCACAGTTGGACAAGGGGGTGCAGATGGTAAGTGTGTGTGTGTGTGTGTGTCATGTTGATTTAAGAGTTCAGGTAAGCATTGTAATAGGTAAATACAGTGAGAGTATCAAAACAGTAAAGTGTGTATACATTAGCATGTTAGACTTTACCACTGGATATTGGTTATCTGTTATTTTTATTTAAATGTTACGCACAATATGTACATAACTCTGTGTATACGTTGTCATTCATTCACGTCTGTGTGTGTCTGTGTGTGTGTGTGTGTGTGTGTGTGTGTTCAGCAATCTGTAATGGTGTTGCAGACTTTGATCCTTGCGCTGGTATCTGGACCTGTGATCTAGACGTCAGTAAATGCTTCTGCAAATCGGAAGCTCCTTACTGCAGGTTATTCACCTCCACTCGCTCTGTACCATTCACCAATCACCATTAATCAATCCTTACTCACCATCACTCACTAAACACCAATCCTCAAACTACACTCACTAATAATCACTGCTGGATTGTGTGTGTGTGTGTGTGTGTGTGTGTGTGAGAGAGAGAGAGCGCGTGATTTGATAAATTGAGGTGGTGTGAAGTATTCTGCTCTACAGATATACCAGTATACCGCCTTCCAGATCCTCAATATGTTTTAGAGCTGAAACATGGAAAAGAACCTGAATGTTTTGACCAGACCTCCATTATATGGATGACTCGGAGTGGGCGTGGCTAACCTATGGGAGAGATGGACTATTGAGGAAAGCTTTGTGAGGGATTGATGATTAAAGTGAGGGATTGACGATGACAGTGAGGGATTGACGTTGACAGTGAGGGATTGATGACAGTTGAGGGATTGATGAAGTGAGGGATTGATGTTGACAGTGAGGGATTGATGATTAATTGAGTGAGGGATTGATGTTGACAGTGAGGGATTGATGATGTTGACAGTGAGGGATTGATGATGACAGTGAGGGATTGATGATGACAGTGAGGGATTGATGTTGACAGTGAGGGATTGATGATTAGGGATGAAGTGAGGGATTGATGACAGTGAGGGATGACGTGACAGTGAGGGATTGATGATGACAGTGAGGGATAAAGTGAGGGATTGATGTTGACAGTGAGGGATTGATGTTGACAGTGAGGGATTGATGATGACAGTGAGGGATTGATGTTGACAGTGAGGGATTGATGATGACAGTGAGGGATTGATGTTGACAGTGAGGGATTGATGATGACAGTGAGGGATTGATGATGACAGTGAGGGATTGACAGTGAGGGATTGATGACAGTGAGGGATAAAGTGAGGGATTGATGTTGACAGTGAGGGATTGACGAGACAGTGAGGGATTGATGACAGTGAGGGATTGAGATGGATTGATGTGAGGGATTGATGTTGACAGTGAGGGATTGACGTGACAGTGAGGGATTGACGTTGAAGTGAGGGATTGATGTTGACAGTGAGGGATTGACAGTGAGGGATTGATGATTAAAGATGGATTGATGTTGACAGTGAGGGATTGATGATTGATGTTGACAGTGAGGGATTGATGACAGTGAGGGATAAAGTGAGGGATTGACATGACAGTGAGGGATGACAGTGAGGGATTGATGTTGACAGTGAGGGATTGATGTTGACAGTGAGGGATTGATGATGACAGTGAGGGATTGATGACAGTGAGGGATTGACGATGATGACAGTGAGGGATTGATGTTGACAGTGAGGGATTGATGTTGACAGTGAGGGATTGATGATTGACAGTGAGGGATTGATGTTGACAGTGAGGGATTGATGATTAACAGTGAGGGATTGATGTTGACAGTGAGGGATTGATGATGACATAAAGTGAGGGATTGATGTTGACATTGACAGTGAGGGATTGATGATGACAGTGAATTGGTGAGGGATTGATGATGACAGTGAGGGATTGACAGTGAGGGATTGATGATTAAAGTGAGGGATTGACATTGATGTTGACAGTGAGGGATTGATGATGACAGTGAGGGATTGATGGTGACAGTGAGGGATTGATGTTGACAGTGAGGGATTGATGATGACAGTGAGGATTGATTGACAGTGAGGGATTGATGATGACAGTGAAGGATTGATGTTGACAGTGAGGGATTGATGATGACAGTGAGGATTGATGTGACAGTGAGGGATGACGATGATGATGACAGTGAGGGATTGATGATTGACAGTGAGGGATTGATGATGACAGTGAGGGATTGACATGAGGGATGACAGACAGTGAGGGATTGATGATGAGGGATTGACAGTGAGGGATTGATGATGACAGTGAGGGATTGATGACAGTGAGGGATTGATGATTAAAGTGAGGGATTGATGATGACAGTGAGGGATTGATGATTAAAGTGAGGGATTGATGTTGACAGTGAGGGATGACAGTGAGGGATTGATGATGACAGTGAGGGATTGACAGTGAGGGATTGACAGTGAGGGATTGATGACAGTGAGTGATGATGACAGTGAGGGATTGACGTTGACAGTGAGGGATTGATGATTGAAGTGAGGGATTGACAGTGAGGGATTGACAGACAGTGAGGGATTGACGATGACAGTGAGGGATTGACGATGACAGTGAGGGATTGACGATGACAGTGAGGGATTGACGACAGTGACAGTGAGGGATTGACGATGACAGTGAGGGATTGACGAGGACAGTGATGACAGTGAGGGATTGACGAGGGATGACAGTGAGGGATTGACAGTGAGGGATGACAGTGAGGGATTGACGATGACAGTGAGGGATTGACGTGACAGTGAGGGATTGACGATGACAGTGAGGGATTGATGATGACAGTGAGGGATTGACGATGACAGTGAGGGATTGATGATGACAGTGAGGGATTGATGTTGACAGTGAGGGATTGATGATGACAGTGAGGGATTGATGATGAGGGATTGATGTTGACAGTGAGGGATTGATGATGACGTGAGGGATTGACAGACAGTGAGGGATTGATGATTAAAGTGAGGGATTGATGTTGACAGTGACAGTGAGGGATTGATGATTAAAGTGAGGGATTGATGATGACAGTGAGGGATTGATGACAGTGAGGGATTGATGATTGACAGTGAGGGATTGATGATTGACAGTGAGGGATTGACGTTGACAGAGGGATTGATGATTAAAGTGACAGGGATTGATGATTGATATTTACAGTGAGGGATTGACAGTGAGGGATTGATGATGAAAGTGAGGGATTGATGTGACAGTGAGGGATTGACAGACAGTGAGGGATTGATGACAGTGAGGGATTGATGTTGACAGTGAGGGATTGACATGATGACAGTGAGGGATTGATGTTGACAGTGAGGGATTGATGATGAAAGTGAGGGATTGATGATGACAGTGAGGGATTGACGATGACAGAGGGATTGATGATGACAGTGAGGGATTGACGATGACAGTGAGATTAAAGGAGGGATTGACGATGACAGTGAGGGATTGATGATGACAGTGAGGGATTGATGATGACAGTGAGGGATTGATGATGACAGTGAGGGATTGATGGTGTTGTGTATGTAAAGGTAATGGAATGATGTTTCTCTCGTGTTTAGATGTAACAGTTATATCGATGAGTTTTATCTGGGGAACACTTGCTCTCAGAAATGGACCATGCTGACCTTCATCCTCGTAGCGACACTCCCTGGAGTTACGCTGGCGTTAGTCATCGGAATCACTGTTCACATCATACACAAATGTTCTACATCCAGCAAGAGTCACAGGTCAGAATACACACACACACATACACACACACACACACACACACACACACGGAAGTAAATTATATATATGTGTGTGTGTGTGTGTGTGTGTCCCAGTTCAGGGCAAGAACTTGCGCATATTCCCGAGCAGGAAATGTTCCCCGGAGTTGTTTTTGCGTCTGATTTGGGTGTAAGTTTTATTATTTAATTTTGTTCACCTGCACCTGCTGCAACAAAACAAAACACACACACACACACACACACGAGATTGTACATCTTCATAATGTATAATATATTAATAATCATTATATTACTTTATTATCATAATAAATGTCTCCATTTGCCCCATGAAGGCTCAAGTCCATCATTTGGGGAAGAACAGTTATCGATAAATCAGAGCATACCTTCACCTTTATGATGTTTATGACCCTTATCTCTTTACTTATGGTGTAGTCTCGTCCATCTCCCGGGTCCACACCTGTGCAGGGAGTTCCCCTGGCATCCACTCGGCCTTACAGGTGAGCTGTGTGTGTGTGTGTGTGTGTGAGATTACAGATGATAACACAGGAGTAGATCCTCAGCATTATCATATTTTGTGTTGTATATCCGTCAGTGTTAAACAATGTAGTAAATGTGATTATCATTTGTCTCTTGTATTTTTTTCGTTTTACTTCACTACTTCAAACTTTTACTACATTTAGTGAAATCAGTCGTTCCTTTTTATTAATGAGGATAAAAACTTATCAGTAACACCAGCAGTACGGGCAGGGTAGGGGGCGCTGTTGTGTTGGCTGTGTTGTGATTGGTAGTAACAGAAGGCAGGGGGAGGGTAGGGGGCGCTGTGTTGTGAGGCAGTAGGCAGGGTAGGGGGCGCTGTGTTGTGAGTTGGTAGTAACACAGTAAGGGTAGGCAGGGTAGGGGGCGCTGTGTTGTGATTTGTGATTGGTAGTAACACAGTAGGCAGGGTAGGGGCGCTGTGTAGGCGCTGTGTTGTGATTGGTAGTAACAGAAGGCAGGGTAGGGGGCGCTGTGTTGTGATTGGTAGTAACGCTAGGGTAAACAGGCAGGTGTGTTGTGATTGGTAGTAACAGAAGGCAGGGGGGGTGGTAGGTAACAGAAGGCAGGGTGGCTCTGGTAGGGGGCGCTGTTATTGGGGCAGGGTGCTGTGTTGTGATTGGTAGTAACACAGTAGGCGCTGTGTTGTAGGGTAGGGGGCGCTGTGTTGTGATTGGTAGTAACAGAAGGCAGGGTAGGGGGCGCTGTGTTGTGATTGGTAGTAACAGAAGGCAGGGTAGGGGGCGCTTGTGTTGTGTGTGGTAGGGTGTGATTGGTAGTAACAGATGGGGGCGCTGTGTTGTGATTGGTAGTAACACAGAACAGGCAGGGTAGGGGGCGCTGTGTTGTGATGGTAGTAGTAACACAGAAGGCAGGGTAGGGGGCGCTGTGTTGTGATTGGTTGTGATTGGTGGTAACAGTAACACAGTAAGGCAGGGTAGGGGGCGCTGTGTTGTGATTGGTAGTAACAGAAGGCAGGGTAACGCTGTGTTGTGAGGCAGTAGGCAGGGTAGGGGGCGCTGTGTTGTGATTGGTAGTAACACAGTAGGCGGGGTAGGGGCGCTGTGTTGTGATTGGGGCAGGGTAGGGGGCGCTGTGTGTTGTGATTGGTAGTAACAGAAGCAGTAGGCAGGGTAGGGGGGGCGCTGTGTTGTGATTGGTAGTAACAGAAGGCAGGGTAGGGGGCGCTGTGTTGTGATTGTCAGGTAGTACAGAAGGCAGTAGGAGTAGGGGGCGCTGTGTTGTGAGAAGGCATTGGTAGGTAGGCAGGTAGGGGCTGTAACAGAAGGCAGGGTAGGGGGCAGGGTAGGGGGCGCGTGTGTGTGATTGGTGTAACACAGAAGGCAGGGTAGGGGGGAGCTGTTGTAGTGTGATGGGTAACACAGTAACAGAAGGCGGTAGGGTAACAGGGCGCTGTGTTGTGATTGGGTGTAACAGGGGGCGCTGTGTTGTGATTGGTAGTATCACAGTAGGCGGGGTAGGGGGCGCTGTGTTGTGAGTGGTTGTAACACAGTAGGCAGGGTAGGGGGCGGTGTGTTGTGATTGGTAGTAACAGTAGGCAGGGTGGGGGGCGCTGTGTTGTGGTTGGTAGTATCACAGTAGGCGGGGTAGGGGGCGCTGTGTTGTGATTGGTAGTAACACAGTAGGCAGGGTAGGGGCGTGGGGGCATTGGTAGTAACAGAAGGGGGCGGGTGGGTGCTGTGTTGTGATTGGTAGTAACAGAAGGCAGTAGGCAGGGTAGGGGGCGCTGTGTTGTGATTGGTAGTAACACAGTAGGCAGGGTAGGGGCTGTGTTGTGATTGGTAGGGGGCGCTGTGTTGTTATTGGTACAGTAGTCAGTAGGCAGGTAGTAGGGTAGGGGGCGCTGTGTTGTGATTGGTATAACATGGCAGTAACACAGTAGGCAGGGTAGAGGGCGCTGTGTTGTGATTGGTAGTAACAGTAACACAGTAGGCAGGGTAGGGGGCGCTGTGTTGTGATTGGTAGTAAACAGAAGGCAGGGTAGGGGGCGCTGTGTTGATTGTAGTAACAGAAGGCAGGGTAGGAAGGGCGCTAGGGGGCAGGTAGTGGGTGGCAGGGTGTGGGCGCTTGTGTGATTGGTAGTACAGAAGGCAGGGTAGGGGGCGCTGTGTTGGGATGTTGTGTTGGTAGGTAACAGAAGGCAGGGTAGGGGGCGCTGTGTTGTGATTGGTAGTAACAGAAGGCAGGGTAGTGTAACAGGGGCAGGGGGCGCTGTGTTGTGATTGGTAGTAAAGTAACAGAAGGCAGGGTAGGTAGACAGGGTAGGCGCTGTGTTGTGAGTTGGGGGTAGGGGGCGCTGTGTGTGTGATTATGGTGGGGTAAACAGAAGGCAGGGTAGGGGGGCGCTGGGGCGCTGTGTTGTGATTGGTAGTAACACAGTAGGCGGGGTAGGGGGCGATGTGTTGTGATTGGTAGTAACAGAAGCAGGTAGGGGCGCTGTGTGTTGTGATTGGTAGTAAGGGTTAGGCAGGGGGCGCTGTGTTGTGATGAATTGGTAGTAACACAGTAGGCAGGGTAGGGGGCGCTGTGTTGTGATAGTAACACAGTAGGCAGGGTAGGGGGCGGTGTGTTGTGATTGGTAGTAACACAGGCAGGGGGTAGGGGGGGGGCGCTGTGTTGTGATTGGTAGTAACAGAACAGGGTAGGCAGGGTAGGGGCGCTGTGTTGTGATTGGTAGTAAACAGAAGGCCAGGTAGGGGGCTGTGTTGTGAAAAAACAGAGCATATTATATTAATAGTAATAATCTAATACTTTGGGAGATTTACAACTCTAATCCACACTCTGTATAACATTCTATGCACGCATGTTCATCTTTTATAAACCTACAGATACAAGTGTGTGTGTGTGTGTGTGTTGTGTGTGTGTGTGTGTGTGTTGTGTGTTGTGTGTGTGTGTGTGTGTGTGTGTGTGTGTGTGTGTGTGTGTGTGTGTGTGTGTGTGTGTGTGTCTCCACAGTGTGTCTGATAACATGCACTTTGTTTCTGGTGGAGCACCAAAGGGACCTCCTCAATCACAGTACAAGTACAACACACCTGTCTCAATCTCCCGTGTGTGTGTGTGTGTGTGTGTGTGTGTGTGTGTGTGTGAATAATTTTTTTCATTAAATTAGAGTTTGCAGTCAAAGGTGTGGTGTTTTTTTGTTTTTTTTTTGCCCCCCTTCCCCCTCTCCCCACTTATAGTGCACCGGTAAACACACGCACTTCTCTTCAAAGACCACTACCGGGAGCTCAGTACAGGTATCACATACATATCACACACACACACACACACACACACACACACACACACACACACACACACATATTAAAGTACTGTTAGCAGTAAAATGTTTACCTGTTTTTTTTTTTTTTTCCTTACAGTACACCTGAAATCACACGCCCTGGGTTTGACAGACCACCACTAGAAGCCCAGTATAGGTATATACACACACACACACACACACACACACACACACCCCTCTATATAATACCCAGGATCCCTGCTACTATTTTTGGGTGTGTTCAGTCTCAAAGCACAAGAAAGTTATGCTGTGTGTGTGTGTGTGTGTGTGTGTGTGTGTGTGTGTATATATATATGTGCCAGTCTCCGCCCCTCATCACCCACTCTGGTACCTGAGCGACACGGCCAGCAGCCCTACAGGTGATAAACACGGCACTGCAATTTATTTTTGTCACAACTTTATTTTTACTACATATACACTGTGTGTGTGTGTGTGTGTTTGTGTGTGTGTGTGTGTGTGTGTGTTTCAGCTACACAGGGGGCGGGGCACAGGTGCTCAGTAACCCGTACGCGAGAGTGAGGAACCCGTATGAGGAACACAACACATCTGCAGAATTGTACAATCATCCACCTCGAGCTTATGAGGAGCAGGTCAGTTTCTATCTCGCACACACACACACACACACACACACACACACACACTATTATTGTTTATGTACATTATTTTTACCTTCATTTTCAGAGGATGGCTCCGCCCGGTGCTCCACCCACTGGTGCTCTTGAATATCGAAGTGTGCTCCCTCGAGCTCAAATTAACCGACCATACTGACCCCCCCCACACACACACACACACACACTCGCGTTAGTGTGTTTTAAGCAGGACTGCAGTTATTTTGAGTGATTTTCTTTTTAAAATATTTAATAATATAATCAGCGATATTCCCTGTTAATGTGGTGATGTAATAGTAGTGATGTGTAATAGTAGTGATGTACAGATCGTGGAGGTGTGTAATACAGTGGTTAAGGTGTTGGACTCTGGACTGGAAGATCACAGGTTTCAACCCCACCACCAAGTAGCCACCATTGGGCCCTTGAGCAAGGCCCTTAACCCTCGATTGCTCAGTTGTAAGTGGCTCTGGATAAGGGCGTCTGCCACATGCTGTAAATGTAATCAGATGGTGATCGAGAACAAAGACAGACTCAGAACACTGTCTTACGACTGTCTTGAAATGTACTCCCAAATAAACAGATCTCTCAATCAAACACCTTTATTTACTTATAATAGACACTTAAAACCCCCCTCGTTCACACTAACCACGCCCACTGTGGGGGCGGGACCAGATACTCATCCTTCAGCAATCTGGGGGCAGATCAGACTCATTAAACACCATGATCCAATTTGGGTTTAAATAAGTTTACGACTTCTTTCACATCACACACACACACACACACACACACACACACACACACACACACACACACACACACACACACACACACACACACACACACACAGGGGTAACAATTGAAAAGTTTATTTCAGGATCATCTGAGTGTTTGGAAGTCACATGGAGGAATTGTCTGTACTGTGTGTGTGTGTGTGTGTGTGTGTGTGTGTGTGTGTGTGGTGTCCTTTTAGCCCATGTTTTGGCGGTTTCCGTATCCACGGCGGTGTGTGTCTTTCCAGTTGTCCCAATCTCTGGCCTTTTGTAGAGCCTCTTCATCATCCTCCTCTTCTTTCCTCTCCTTTTCTTCTTTCTCTCGCTCTTCTGCATCCACATCCACTACACACACACACACACACACACACACACAGCTTTCAAATATATACACTTGGTAGAGTTGTGTGTGTGTGTGTATGTGTGTGTACCTGTGCTTTGAGGGATGCCCTGGTCAGGTAAACATCCTTTCTTTCTGTGCTGTTCATACCAGTCATTTACTGTCATGGTGGGGAGACTGGGATACCCTGCACCAAACACCCTGCAAAACACACACACACACACACACACCAAAAGATCTCAATAAACACTACTGCTGTAAGAGCTGTGTGTGTGTGTGTGTTCCTCCCAAAGCAGCTGTGTGGTGCTCTCACACACACACACACACACACACACACACACACACACACACACACACACATACTTAGCCTGCACAGCGTCTTTAGTAAGGATGAAGGGTTTGATTGGCGCTCGTCTCGGTTTCTGACTTGAAGCCTGAAACAGAAACACTGGATTTCAGCTGCAGCGTTCCGACTCGCCTATTTATTATTTATCCAAACAACATTCTCTGCACACTGAAGGACAATAAACACACCGTTATCATCAACAATAAACAGATAAACATATCAGGCTACAGGACCTGATTGAGAGCTGGCATCCTCCTGAGGATCTGCACTTCCTGGTCAATGGACTCGATTTCCTCCAGAGCGAGTGTGATCCACCTGCGCACCTGCAACATGTAAAACTCCCTCATCACCTCCTCATCCACAGAACCTCCATCCACCAACACCCTGAGCTCCGCCAGCTTCTGCTCCACCTGCTTCTGCTGCTTATACCTAACACACACACACACACACACAGACAGTACAGTATAGTAGGGCTCTCTGTGTGTGACACACACACACACACACAAAACCTGACTCACCTCTCTATTTTGGCTTGTCTCTGCGTTGCCATGGCGATGAGGTCAGGCTGAGCAGGGTGGGCGGGGTTGGGGCTGTCAGTCTCCGCCCCTGGCGACGCCTCCTCTGTCTCCTGGGTGTCTCGTGGCAGGCGGAACGAGCTGATGTTGTAATCTTTACAGAGTCGGAGGAAGTTTAGGAAGTGAACACGCGCCGTCTGCACGCGCTCCAAGCGCTGAGCCACGCCCCCCTGTTTCATCACCAACGCCGCCAACAGCGCGGGCAACAACAAGAACTTCAGATCCGCCGTGGAGATTTCATCCAAGTCCTCATTACGGCTAACACACACACACACACACACACACACACACACACACACCATCATCTACATGAGCTTTAGTTTGTGCTTTGTTTACTGAAGGTAATTTAGTTGTTGATTATCAGATAAAACAAAGTCAAACAATTTCTGTAATTTTATCTGAACTTTGTAGGTCCCTGTCCGGCCCGCGTGAGGCCAATCATAAACACCATAAATTAAACTTTTTTTAACTTTTATTTTGAAATTTTATTTTGAAAAGCGTTACGTCGCTACGTATGCACGTCGTAGACGTAGCACCTTCACTCGCGTATACAGGTGTGTGGGTGAAGGTGATGCTGTTCGCCAGGTTATCCCCAAGATAAGAAAAGATGATAACGAATGCCTTCCAAATATTTCTTTACAGAAATTAAAGGTAAAGCAGCGTGCTTAGTCTGTGGTGCACAGGTTGCTGTGTTTAAAGAATATAATTTGAATCGCCACTACACCACCAAGCATGAAGATAAATACAGAAATCTGTCTGGTGAAGAGCGTGCATGGGAGTCTGATGCATCGCTCGCAAAACTACAAACCCAACAAGGATTTTTCATTAAACTTCACACTCGCAGAGACGCAGCCGTCAGGACAAGTTACGTCATTTCTCACAAAATCGCCAGAAAAAGTAAGGTGTTTTCCGACGGAGAGTTTATTAAGGAGTGTTTATTGGACTCTCCTGCGCTGATGTGCTCAAAAAGGCGCATTTGAGAACGTTTCACTCTCCCGACGCACTGTAACGAGGCGGATTGAGGACATCGCGGGGAACGTAGAACTTCAGCTGAAGAACAGAGCGGCCGACTTTGACTTTATTTTCTCTGGCTTTGGATGAGAGCTGCGATGTACGTGACACTGCCCAGCTGCTCATCTTACGTGGGATAACCGCAGACTTTCAAATCACGGAGGAGTTGGCAGCCATGCAGTCTATTAAAGGGACAACCACCGGTAATGACTTGTTCAGAGAGTTAAATGCATGTTTGGACATTTTAGGACTGAAATGGGACAAGGTTGATTTCAATGATTCAAGATTTCAATGCCCTTGTTCAAGCCCAGAGCAGACTGGATTATTCTCACTGAAGAGGTAACATGAGGTGGAAAGCATTACAAGTTATTGTTTGTGGAGATTAACAAGTTAAAAAATAAATTGCACTGGTTTAATCATTGTTTTTCTTATTTAACCAATAAACCACAGTTTCACAGAACCGAATATACATATTTACAGAGTGCTTTATTCTTCTGATCATCAGGACCAGCTATTCAAAATATTTCAGTTAAGTATTTTACAATGAAAGAAAGTTGGTGGTCCTCTGACACAATTCAGGCTTCTCATCATCTACACCATCTATTACACCATCCACATCATCTACACCATCTATTACACCATCTATTACACCATCCACATCACACCATACACCATCTATTACACCATCCACCACATCAACTACACCATCTATTACACCAACCACATCAATAAAACACCATACACCATCATCATACACCCATCTATTACAAACCATCCACATCATCTACACCATCTATTACACCATCCACATCATCTACATCTATTACATCTATTACACCATCCCATCACATCATCTACACACCATCTATTACACCATACATCTACACCATCTATTACACCATCTATTACACCATCTATTACCCCATCTATTACACCATCTATCTACACCATCCACATTATCTACACCATCTATTACACCATCTATTACACCATCCACATCATCTACACCATCTATTACACCATCCACATCATCTACACCATCTATTACACCATCATCATCATCTAGTACACCATCATCATCTACACACATCTATTACACCATCTATTCCACACCATCTATTACACCATCTATTACACCATCATCACCATCCACATCATCTACACCACTACACCATATCTACACCATCTATTACACCATCTACACACCATCTACACCATCTACACACAACATCTATAACCATCCACATCATCTACACCCATCTATTACACCATCTATTCCCACACCACATCCACACCATCTATTACACTATCATCCCATCATCAAACATTATTACACCAGCTATTACACCATCCACATCATCTACCCATCTATCATACACCATCCACATCATCTACACCATCTATAAATACACCATCCACATCATCTACACCATCTATTACCCATCCACATCTACACCACATCTACACTCTATTACACCACCATCCACATCATCTACACCATCTATTATACCATCTATTACACCATCTATTACAACATTCTATTACACCATCTATTACACCATCCCCATCATCTCATCACATCACACCATCTATTACACCATCTATTACACCATCCACATCCATCTACACCATCTATTACACCATCTATTACACCATCTATTACACCATCCACATCATCTACACCATCTATTACACCATCCACCATCCACATCATCTACACCATCTATTACACCATCTACACCATCCACATCTACATCATCTCTATCACCATCTATTACACCATCTCTTACACACATCTATTACACCATCTCTTACACCATCCACATCATCTACACCATCTATTACACCATCTATTTCACATCACATCTCTACACCATCTATTCACCATCCACACACCTACACAAACCATCTATTACACCATCCACATCATCTACTCCACACATCTATTACACCATCATCTACATCATCTACACCATCTATTACACCATCTATTACACCATCTATTACACACCATTCACCATCTATTATCTCACACCATCTATTACACCATCTATTACACCATCTATTACAATCTATTACACCATCTATTACACATTACACCATCCACATCATCACCATACACCATCTATTACACCATCCACATCATTACACCATCCACATATTACACCATCATCACCATCTATTACACCATCTATTACACCATCTATTACACCATTACATCTACCATCTATCATCTACACCATCTATTACACCATATTACACCATCTATTACACCATCCACATCATCTACACCATCTATTACACCATCTATTACACCATCCACATCATCCACATCATCTACACCATCTATTACACCATCTATTACACCATCCACATCATCTACAACATCTATTACACCATCTATTACACCATCTACTACACCATCACACCATCTACACATCATCTACACATCTATTACACCATCTATTACACCATCAACTACACCATCTATTACACCATCACACCATCTACACAAACACCCACCACATCATCTACACAAACATCTATTCACACCAAACACAACAACCATCTATTACATCATTATTACACCATCCACATCATCACCATTACACCATCCACATCATCTACACCATCTATTACACCATCCACATCCATCTACACCATCTATTACAAACACCATCTATTACCCCATCCACATCATCTACACCATCTACACCCTTTACACCATCCACATCATCTACACCATCTATTCACCATCTCTTACACCATCCACATCATACAATACCCTCTACAAATACACTACAATTACACCATCCACATCATCTACACCATCTATTACACCATCCACAACATCTACACCATCTATTACACCATCTTTACACTATTACAACGCACCAGGCTACACCATCTATTACACACCACATCATCTACACCATCTATACATCCATTACACATCATTACACTCATCGAACACCATCTATTACACCACCATTACACCATCCACATCATCTACACCACCATCTATTACACCATCTATTAAAACATTACACATCCACATCAACTATTACACCACTATTAACCGAATCAGCTAAAAAAAAAAAAAAATTATACACCATCTAATTACCCATCCACATATCTACACCATCTATTACACCATCCACTTCATCTACACATCTATTACACCACTATTACACAACCATCCACATCATCTACACCATCTATTACACCATCTACTACCCATCACATCATCTACACCATCTATTACACCATCCACATCATCTCACCCTCTATTACACCATCCACATCATCTACAACATCTATTACACCATCTATTACACCATCTATTACAACATTCTATTACACCATTACACCATCTATTACACCATCTATAACACCATCCACATCATCTACACCATCTATTTAAAAACCTCTATTACACATCATCATTACACATCCACATCATCTACAACATCTATTACACCATCCACATCATCTATTACACCATCCACATCATCTTCACCATCTATTACACCATCCACATCATCACCATCCACACCATCTACACCATCTACACCATCTATTACACCATCCACAACATCTACACCATCTATTACACATCTACACACCATCCACATCATCTACAACATCTATTACACCATCCACATCATCTACAACATCTATTACACCATCCACATCATCTACAACATCTATTACACCATCCACATCATCTACACCATCTATTACAACCATCTTTACGCCCAATACAACCCCTCCACACATCTACACCATCATTACAAACACACTTACACCATCGATACACCATCACATCACTCCCAACCCTCTATTACAAACAAGCCATTATTTACATCCAACACACCATCCACAACATCTACAAACCATCTATTACATACCATCATTACCATCTTATTACAACCATCTCCCATCATTCGACACCATCTTTACAAACCATCTTTAACCCATCCCCATCATCTACATCCACACCATCTATTACATACACAATCTATTACACCATCACCACACTACCACAACGACATAGACCTCATCTATACAAACACTACACCATCTTTACAACACCACTATTCACCCATCCACATCCATCTACTCTCACAAAAACACCATCTATTAACAGTAATATTACCCCATCAACATCATCTCACCATCTATTACACCATCTATTATACCATCTATTATACCATCTATTACACCATCTATTATACCATCTATTATACCATCTATTACACCATCTATTACAACATTCTATTACACCATCTATTACACCATCGATTACACCATCCACATCATCTACACCAGCTATTACACCATCCACAATCAAGCTACACCATCTATTAAACATACAACATAATACCCATCCCATCATCTACAAACCATCTATTAACAAACATACAACAAACCATCTAGTACCACCATCCACATCAGCTACACCATCGATTACAAAACCTCTATTATACACTCATTCCACATCATCTACACCATCTTATTACCCATCCACACATCATCTACAACCATCTATTCCAAACCATCCACATTTAATCACACCATCTATTACAACACAGACACATCCACGATCATCATACACTGCATCTATTAGCAACACCAATCTATACAACACACCATCCACATCCATTACCACCATCTATACATACCCCATCTATTACAACCATCTATGACCAAACCATCCTCCCCATCATCTACAAACATCATCTACACCATCTTTTACACCATCTATTACACCATCCACAGCATCTACACCATCTATTACACCATCCACAACACCTACACCATCTACTACACCATCTACACCATCTACTACACCATCCACACCATCTACACCACCTATACCACCAGCTAAATGTTACACATCCACATCTCTAGCAAAACAACCATGCTAATTACCCCATCTATACAATTTACAACCACCACATCATCTACACCATCTCTTACCAAACCATCATTACAAACACCATCTATTGGAGCACAATCCCACATCAATCCACCACTCTATTAACACATCTTCCACTCGTACAACACGATCCACAGCATCTACCTCATCTATATACACATCCACATCATCTCATCTACACCATCTATTACCCAACATCCACATTCCTCTACACCATCTATTTACAACAAAGAACACCATCTATTTCACCATCCACATCATCTACACCATCTATTACACCATCTATTACACCATCCACATCATCTACACCATCTATTACACCATCCACATCATCTACACCATCTATTACACCATCTATTACACCATCCACATCATCTACACCACCTACTACACCATCTACACCATCTATTACACCATCCACAACACCTACACCATCTACTACACCATCTATTACGACCACCACATCATCTACAACAACCATCTATTAACACAACCATCTATTACAACCATCACATCATCTACACTCACTATTACAAAACATACAATTACACCATCTATTACACCATCACTCATCCTACAACAACAAACCACTATTCCAACCATCTAGACAACCATCTATTAACCACCACATCATCTTACAAAAACCATCTATTACATACACCATCTATTCCAACAAATCCACTCATCTACAAACACCATCTATTACACCATCTATACCCATCCACATCATCTACAACCATCTCTTACACTCTATTACACCACCAGCCCTCATCTACACCCATCTATTAATTACAACCATCCACATCATCTACAAACCATCTATTACAACCACCAACACTCAAACCATCTATTACAAACACCATCCACAATCATCTACTACACCATCTATTAGTACACCATCTATTCCCATCCCATCATCGCCACCATCTATTACAAGTTCCACTCATCCACAATCATCTCTGACACCATCTATTACAAATAACAACACCATCTATTTCACCATCCACATCATCTACACCATCTATTACACCATCCACATCATCTACACCATCAACTACACCATCTATTACACCATCTATTACATACACCATCCACATCATCTACAACATCTATTACACCATCTATTACACCATCTATTACAACAAAATCAACCATCCAATCATCACACCCATCTATTAACACCATCTTTACACACACACCTCCACATCACTACACCATCTATTCCAAAGAAATTTTAAAAAAACCCATCCATTAAACCCATCCCATCATCTACAACCATCTAGTCCCCATCCACATCATCTACAAACAACCATCTATTAGCCAAACAACCTCCACATCATCTACACTCCACCATTATTACAACCACTCTATACACCATCTCACATCATCTACACCATCTAATTACACCATCCACAGCATCTACAACCATCTATTATACCATCTATTACACCATCTATTATACCATCTATTATACCATCTATTACACCATCTATTACAACATTCTATTACACCATCTATTACACCATCTACACCATCTATTACACCTTCTATTACACCATCCACATCATCTACAACATCTATTACACCATCCACATCATCTACACCATCTATAACACCATTACAATTTTACACCCATCTCATTAAGTACATACATAAACCCCATCATCTACACCATCTATTACACCATCTACTACACCATCTACACCATCTATTACACCATCTATTACAACATTCTATTACACCATCTATTACACCATCCACTTCATCTACACCATCTATTACACCATCTCTTACACCATCCCCATCATCTACACCATCTATTACACCATCCACATCATCTACCCCATCTACTACACCATCTACTACACCATCTACACCAGCTATTACACCATCCACATCACCACACCATCTACTACACCATCTATTACACCATCTATTACACCATCTACAACCATCCACAACATCCACACATCTACACATCGATTACAACACCATCCACATCATCCTACCCCACCTTATTACAACCAATTACAAAACCATCTATTACACCATCCACATCATCCACACCATCTATTACACCATCTATTACACATCCCATCATCTACAAACCATCTTTACAACACCATCCCCATCATTCCCTCATATCAAAAACACCATCTTTACCTCCCAAAACACAAAAACCCCATTAAAACACCAGCCACCTCTACAACACCTCTATAACACATACCATCCATTCAAACCATCTATTACAAAACCATCCACATCATCTACCCATCTATTACACCATCCACATCATTACACCATCATACAATCACACATCTACACACTACTACATTACACATCTATTACACCATCCATCATCTACAAAATTACACCATCTATTACAACATTCTATTACACCATCTCTATTACACCATCTATTACCCCATCCACATCATCTACACCATCTATTACACCATCGACATCATCTACACCATCTATTACACCATCCACATCAAATCTCACCAGCTATTACAAACAAACCATCCACATCATCTACAACCATCTATTACACCTCTATTACATACAATAACGAAACACCCATCCACATCATCTACACCTCGATTGCCGCCATCGATTACAAATCCATCCACATCATCTACAAAACATCTAACAAACAACCCTCCACATCATCTACATACAAAAACCCCTCTATTACACCCATCCCATCATCTACAAAAAAACCATCCTACAACGTACAGACCATCCACATCATCTCACCATCTATTACACCATCTATTACATCATCTATTACACCATCTATTACACCATCTATTATACCATCTATTACACCATCCACATCATCTACACCATCTATTACACCATCTATTACACCATCCACACCACCTACACCATCTACACCACATACACCACATACACCACACACACACACACACAATCATCTACACACCATCATCTACAACATCTATTACACCATCCACATCATCTTCACCATCTATTACACCATCTATTACAACATTCTATTACACCATCTATTACACCATCCACCTCATCTACACCATCTATTACACCATCAACATCATCTACACCATCTATTACACCAACCACATCAACTACACCATCTATTACACCAACCACATCAACTACACCATCTATTACACCATCCACACCATCTATTACACCATCCACATCAACTACACCATCTATTACAAACCCCATCCCCATCATCTACTACACCATCTATTACACCATCCACATCATCTATTACACCATCCACATCATCTTCACCATCTATTACACCATCTATTACATCATCTATTACACCATCTATTACACCAGCCACATCATCTACACCATCTATTACAACAAACCATCCACTCATCTACACTACAACACCATCTTTACATACACCTCCACATCATCTACAAACCATCTATTACAAACACCATCCACAGCAGCTACAACACCATCATTCACCATCTATTACATTACAAAAAACACCATCCCACATCATCTCTACAAACCATCTATTACATTACAACAACCATCTACACCATCTATTACACCAGCTATTACACCATCCACATCATCTACCCCATCTCTTACACCATCTATTACACCATCCACAACACCTACACCATCTACTACACCATCTACACCATCTACTACACCATCCACACCATCTACACCACCTACACCACATACACCACATACATCTACCACCCCATCTATTACACCATCTAGTACAAACCATCCACATCTCTACCCCATCATATTACACCATCTATTACAAAATTACACCATCCACATCATCTCACACAAGCTACACATCTATTACATACACCAACCCATTCCTACCCATCCGACATCATCTACAACCAACACCATTCTATTACACCATCCACATCATCTCAACAATTACACACAAACCATCTATTACACAAACCATCCACATCATCTACACCATCATTACACCATCTATTACCACATCCCACAATCATCCTAACTCATCTCTACACCTATCCACATCATCTACAAAACCATCTATTACACCATCCCACTCATCTACAAACCATCTTCTATTACCCATCACATCATCTCCACCATCTATTACAACAAACATCTATTACACCATCTACAAACCCTATTACAAGCTTTCGATTAACACCATCCACATCACTACAAAACACCCTCTATTACACCATCCCATCATCTACACCATCATTACACCGCTAGTTACACCCATCCAATCATCTAGCACAGCATCTACAAACAACCATCTATTACACCATCCACATCATCTACACCATCTATTACACCATCCATTACACCATCCACATCATCTACACCATCTATTACAAACCCTCTATTCCAACCAGCCACTCCATAGACAAACCATACTATTACACCATCCACAATCATCTACAACCATCTATTACAAGAACACACCTCCACATCATCTTACCACATCTATTACATACAACGCATCCACCTCATCTCACCCTCTAATTAAAACCATCCACTCATCACACCATCTTTACAACATACACATCCACATCATCTAAACACCATCTATTGACATTACACCTCACACCATCTATTACACCATCCACATCCTCTACACCATCTATTACACCATCCACAACATCTACACCATCTATTACACCATCCACATCATCTACACCATCTATTACAACACACACAACACACCATCTATTACACCATCTATTACAACATCCACACATCATCTACACCATCTATTACACCATCTATTACACCATCCACATCATCTACACCATCTATTACACCATCTATTACACCATCCACATCATCTACACCATCTATTACACCATCTATTACACCATCCACATCATCTACACCATCTATTACACCATCCACATCATCTACACCATCTATTACACCATCCACATCATCTACACCATCTATTACACCATCTATTACACCATCCACCATCATCTCCACACCATCTACACACATCTATTACATTACCATCTTTTTTTTTTTTTATTACAAAACATTTTTTTTTTACACACCATCTATTACACCATCTACACCATCTACCAACACCATTACACCTCCACATCATCTACATCATCTATTACACACAAAACATCACACATCCATCATCTACACACGCCATCTATTACACCATCCACCACATCATCTCACCATCGATACAACCATCCACCATCATCATCCTACCCCATCTCTCCACAAACTACCACCACATCATCTACACACCATCTATTAACCATACCCCTCATCTACACATCTATTACACCCTCTATTACACACCATCCACATCATCACAAACCATCTATACACACCAATCAACACACTATACATCTATTACACCATCTATTACAACATTCTATTACACCATCTATTACACCATCTACACCATACAACATCTATTACACAACAACATCTATTACACCATCCACATCATCTACACCATCTATTACACCATCTATTACACCATCCACATCATCTACACCATCTATTACACCATCTATTACACCATCCACATCATCTACACCATCTATTACACCATCCATTACACCATCTATTACACCATCCACACCATCACTCATCTACACATCTACATCTATTACACCATCCACATCATCTACACCATCTATTACACCATCTATTACATCCTATTACACCATCTACACACCCACATCATCTACACCATCTATTACAACATCCACATTCATCATCCACACATCTATCACACCATCTATTACACCATCCACATCATCTACAACATCTATTACACATCCACTCATCTACACCATCTATTACACACATATCTATCTACACATCGATCTCTACCCATCACCATCCATCATCTACACCATCTATTACACAACATCTACATCAGGAATCACCAACCTTTTTGTAACTGAGAGCTACTACATGGACACCGAGTCATATAAAGGGCTACCAGTTTGAAATACTCCTCTGAAATAACAAATTTACCTTTAGTTATATATTATTATTAATTATTAATGATACTCGTTTATCTATGTGAATACACTTGTGATTTTTGACAGTGACTATCAACAACGAATTAACTACATTTTACATTATAGACGCATCTCACTGATGAGTTGTGCACTTTTTATAGCAAGCCTGAGAGCTACTCATGTGCTCCTTGGGGGCTACCTGGTGCCCACGGGCACCACGTTGGTGACCCCTGATCTACATCATCTATTACACCATCCATTACACCATCCACATCATCTACACCATCTATTACACCATCCACATCATCTACACCATCTATTACACCATCTATTACACCATCCACATCATCTACACCATCTATTACACCATCTATTACACCATCCACATCATCTACACCATCTATTACACCATCTATTACACCATCTATTACAACATCATACACCATCTATTACACCATCTATTACACCATCTATTACATCATCTACACCATCATCTACACCATCTATTACACCATCTATTACACATCCACATCATCTACACCATCTATTACAATCTACCCATCCACATCATCTACACCATCTATTACCATCACATCTATCATCTACACCATCACAGATACACCATCATTACACTACACCATCTATTACACCATCTATTACACCATCCACATCATCTACACCATCTTTTACACCATCTATTACACCATCCACATCTACACCATCTATTACACCATCTTACCCCACCTTACATCATCTACACATCTATTACAACCATCCATCAAATCACATCATCCAATCTACACCATCTATTACACCATCTACTACAACACATCCATCTACACCATCTACACCTCTATCACAACATCTACAACCATCATCAACCATCTATTACACCATCCACATCATCTACACACCATCTATTACCCATCCACATCATCTACACACCATCTATACACAAATCTAAACCATCACCCATCACACTCAACACCAGCTTACACCATCCACATCATCTACAACCATCATACACCATCGATTACCATCCACATCATCTCAACCATCTATCACACTATTACACACATCCCATCATCACACCATCTATTACACCATCTATTACACCACCATCTACACATCTATTACACCATCTATTACACCATCCACATCATCTACACCATCTATTACACCATCCACATATCTACACATCTACACATCTATATCACCATCTATTACACCATCTATTACACCATCCACATCATCTACAACATCTATTACACCATCTATTACACCATCCACATCATCTACAACATCTATTACACCATCTATTACACCAAACATCAACACCCATCTATTACACCATCCACAATCATTACACCATCCTATACACCATCCATACACCAACCATCTATTACACACATCTATCACCATCAGCTACATCAACACCATCATCTACACCATCTATTACACCATATTACACCATCCACATCATCTACACATCTATTACACCATCTATACAACATCTATTACACCATCTATTACACCATCTATTACCCCATCTATTACACCATCCACATCATCTACACCATCTATTACATTACACCATATCACATCATCATTACACCATACACACATCTATTACACATTCATTACACCATCTATTACACCATCTATTACACCATCCACATCATCTACACCATCTATACACATCATCCAAACCTACACCATCTATTACATCCACATCACAATACAACACCTACACATCTACACCACATCTATCCTACACCTCCCATCCACATCATCTACACCCTCTATTACACCATCTATTACACCACCACATCATCTACACCATCTATTACATCATCTATTACACCATCTACACATCATTACAACCTCTATTACCCACCACATCATCTACACCCATCTACACCATCTATTACACCATCTATTACACACCCTCCACACATCCAACATCTACACCATCTATTACACATATTACAACACATCCACATCATCTACACCATCCACACATCTACACCATCTATTACATAACATCCATCTATTACACCCATCCACATCATTCTACACCCCACATTACACCATCTACAACATCTACATCCTCTATTACACCATCTATACCGCCAAACATATTACACCATCATCTACACCATCTATTACACACCATCCACATCTACATCCACATCATCTACCACCATCCACCACTATTACACCATCTATTACACCATACACATCATCACACATCATCTACACCTCCACATCAACTCTACCCATCTATTCATCATCACATCTACACCATCATACACCACCATCTACACCATCTACACCATCTATTACACCATCCATCTCTATTACACCATCTATTACACATCCCTACACACATCCACAACATCTATTACACATAACCATCCACTCATCTACACCATCTATTACACCATCCACATCATCTACACCATCTATTACACCATCTATTACACCATCTATTACACCATCCACATCATCTACACCATCTATTACACCATCTATTACACCATCCACATCATCTACACCATCTATTACACCACTATTACACCATCCACATCATCTACACCATCTATTACACCATCCACACCATTACACCACCACATCCTACACCATCTATGACAATACAACCAATCTCCAACCATTACAACACCATCTATACACCTTCTATTACACCATCTACACATCTATTACCACCATCTATTCACATCATCTCTACACACATCTATTACACACATCCACACCATCTATTACACCATCCACACATCATCTATTACACCATCACCATCCACATCATCTACACCCCATCTATTACACCATCCACATCATCTACACCATCTATTACACCATCTACATCATCTACACCATCTATTACACCATCCACATCATCTACACCATCTATTACACCATCTACACCATCTATTACACCATCCACTATTACACCATCTATCCACATCATCTACACC
>JACRUU010000001.1:2355017-2362517 GCA_030449085.1 Kryptopterus vitreolus
CACACACACACACACACACACACACACACACACACACACACACACACACACACACACACACGCGTTGTTTTAATCAGGCGAACACTTTACATGCCAAAAAAAATAAGCAGGAGTGCAGGACTGAGCATGCGCACAGATTTCACCCGGCTGATGGCTGCACTTCCTCTCATCAGCCAGCAGATGGCACGAGTGCGCACGATTCATTTTCACATCATGCCATCTACCGGCCGATGAGAGGAAGTGCAGCCATTTATTATTATATTTTATTATTATTTTATTATTATTATTATCATTGGCCAGTAGATGGCAGGAGTGCGCTACATTTATGTTCAGAGCGTGTGTGTCAAAGCCTAATAAATCTCCCCGTGTGTGTGTGTGTGTGTGTGTGTGTGTGTGTGTGTGTGTGTGTGTGTGTGTGTGTGTGTGTGTGTGTGCTGATAGTGATAATCTCAGCTCTTTGTGAAAAACTCAACAGGAATTAGAATCTTAAACACTGACTGTAGATTACAGTAATCTCCCCTGACCTGTGTGTGTGTGTGTGTGTGTGTGTGTGTGTGTGTGTGTGTGTGTGTGTGTGTGTGTGTGAGTGTGTGTGCCATTGTTATTTCATCCTGTGGGGACACTGAGATAAGAATCAGGCAAATCCTGCTGAGGCAATGGAATTGTAGAACAGGATCTGTGTGTGTGTGTGTGTGTGTGTGTGTGTGTGTATAATCTGTCAATACCTCACATCCTGAAAGTGTTTGATGCTAAAACAATCAGATGATTATCATCCTGGACTTCAGGTGTGCTTCAGGACAGATATCGTTCATTGCTGGTCATGTGATCAGTAACCAAATCTCTCTCTCTCTCTCTCTCTCTCTCTCACACACACACACACACACACACACACACACACTGTCAGTAGAGGTTTTTTGTAGAATAAATACAAAGCACAAAAGTTTATTTTACAGCACTGAAATAAAAACATGATACACATGTGAGGTCAGGGGCTCAGATTACCCAGAATGCTCCATCACAAAACAACAAAAGCAACAATAACAGGGGTAAACACACACACACACACACACACATTTTAACAGTGACACACAGAGTGTTTGTGCTGAAAAGTCCGCTCTGACACACACACACACACACACACACACACTCCTCCCAGAGCACGGCGAAGCTCCGACCGAGACTCTCGTCTTTCATCTTTCACTTCTCAGTGCTCTGTGTGAATAAAGTCCGATGTGCACACACACACACACACACACACACATACACACACACGTGTGCTCTTCATCCTCACCGGGTGGGGGTTTGTAGTGCTTGGACTCGGAGTCCGTCTCTTTCTCGGTTCTCGAGTGTGTGTGTGTGTGTGTTACTTGCAGACATGTCTCTCCACGGTGTGTGTGCACTTCCTACAGGTGACGTAGCAGCACCAGTGATACCTGCAGTGACATCGTTCCTCCACCTGCTCAGTGTAGGTGTTATAGCCCCGCCCACAACACATCAGATTACAGCTGCCACTCCCACTCGCAGTCTTGTTGCACTGTCTGTGGAGAGAGAACACACACACATGGGTGTGTATGTATGTATATATATATATATATATATGTGTGTGTGTGTGTGTGTGTGTGTGTGTGTGTTTACCTGTCAGTGGTTCCGTATGAGCCGTACTTGGTGTTGGATGTGCAGTAATCAGGTGAGCTGACGAGGTAAACGAGTTCAGTCTCCAGGACGGGTCTGACCTCCATGTCTCTGGGCACCAGGTGGCGCCGTGTTCCCACCTGACGCGATGTCACTTTAGTGGCGGAAAGATAACGAGCTTTGAGCTGAGATGAGACGTGACCGACATCCAGGAGAGACTTCCAGCACGTCTTCACCGAACACGATCCTGACACGCCATGACACTTACACTTCGTCTCCAAGGCGTCCATCACGGCCTGGGGGGGGCGAGGAAACAAACCCTGAATGTTACGAGGTGGTATGAAAAAAGTAGTTCTGTAACACGCCAGCAGAGGGCAGCAGGAGGCTACATGCACAGTCACAGGGAGCACACAGGAGAACTGCTGTCCAGATGTGTTCATTCCCAAACGCTATTATATTATATATATCTTCTACCACCTCGTAACAGGAAGTGGAACGGGACGTACCTGCCGTCCGACTGCATTGTTGTGCAGGTGCATCAGACGGACTGCAGGGGAGGCGGAGCGTCTGCTGTTGAGGGCGGAGTCCGAGAAGGCGGCGCCCATCTGCAGGCCGAAGCGGTGGTTATCTCCGCACCCCCCCCACCGGAAATCAGGGGACGCCTGCTCGGCCGGAGCGGCGGCGCACGAACAACTCGGCAACTCGCCCGATGAACACGCGCGCGAGATAGTGTGACTGAGAACCGCCGCCGAGAGAGAGAACACAAACGCAGACTCGCGCGTACCTGACAGACACACACACACACACACACACACACACACACACACACACACACACACACACACACACACACACAAGCATATTTACCATGTACAAATCAGCATTATACAGTGTGTTTGTTTGTGTGTGTGTGTGTGTGTGTGAGTGTGTGTGTATGTGTATGAGTGTGTGTGTGTGTGTGTGTGAGTGTGTGTGAGTGTGTGTGTGTGTGTGTGTGTGAGAGAGAGAGTAACACACCCTTGGCGAGATCAGGGTTGAAGTGAGGAGCGAGATCTATAGAGGAACAGTTCCAGCGCATGTCTCTGAAGGCGAGTCTGCAGTGTGTTTTGCTGATTTCGGCCGCTCGCACGACGCTGCGCATCAGCTCCAGATTCCTCCTGCACAACTGCTGCTGATCCGGGACCAGTGCGTGCAGCAGGCGGCAATGCTGCGTCTCGTTCCACCCCACCGAGCTACCGTTCACCGTCAGACCCCTACACACACACACGCACGCACACACACACACACACACACACACACACACACACGCACACGCACACACGCGCACACACACACGCACACACACACACACACACAAAAACACTCTTGTGAAGATCGTGTCCTGCTCCGCGTGACGGCTCCTTCTGATGGCATTCCGTCACTCTTTCTGACCTTTCACCTTTTGTGACACAGAGGGTGAATCTAAACCTGACTGGTGTTTTTTAATAGCTACAGCAGATGGTGACCTTTGACCCCTGGGTTGTGTGTTACACCACCGCACGAACACCGTGTGTGGCATTTACACACGTCACACCGTTCCATTTACACACGTCACACCGTTCCATTTACACACGTCACACCGTTCCATTTACACACGTCACACCGTTACATTTACACACGTCACACCGTTACACACGTCACACCGTTACATTTACACACGTCACACCGATTACATTTACACACGTCACACCGTTACATTTACACACGTCACACCGTTACATTTACACACGTCACACCGTTACATTTACACACGTCACACCGTTCCATTTACACACGTCACACCGTTCCATTTACACACGTCACACCGTTCCATTTACACACGTCACACCGTTACATCACACCGTTACACACGTCACACCGTTCCATTCACATTTACACACGTCACACCGTTACATTTACACACGTCACACCGTTCCACACACGTCACACCGTTACATTTACACACGTCACACCGATACATTTACACACGTCACACCGTTACATTTACACACGTCACACCGTTCCATTTACACACGTCACACCGTTACCATTTACACACGTCACACCGTTACATTTACACACGTCACACCGTTACATTTACACACGTCACACCGTTCCATTTACACACGTCACACCGTTCCATTTACACACGTCACACCGATACATTTACACACGTCACACCGTTCCATTTACACACGTCACACCGTTCCATTTACACACGTCACACCGTTCCATTTACACACGTCACACCGTTACATTTACACACGTCACACGTTCCATTTACACACGTCACACCGTTCCACACGTTTACACACGTCACACCGTTACATTTACACACGTCACACCGTTCCATTTACACACGTTACACACGTCACACCGTTACATTTACACACGTCACACCGTTCCATTTACACACGTCACACCGTTCCATTTACACACGTCACACCGTTCCATTTACACACGTCACACCGTTACATTTACACACGTCACACCGTTACATTTACACACGTCACACCGTTACATTTACACACGTCACACCGTTACATTTACACACGTCACACCGTTACATTTACACACGTCACACCGTTACATTTACACACGTCACACCGTTACATTTACACACGTCACACCGTTCCATTTACACACGTCACAACGTCACACCGTTTCCATTTACACACGTCACACCGTTCCACACACACGTCACACCGTTTACACACGTCACACCGTTACATTTACACACGTCACACCGTTACATTTACACACGTCACACCGTTACATTTACACACGTCACAACCGTTCCATTTACACACGTCACACCGTTACATTTACACACGTCACACCGATTACATTTACACACGTCACACCGTTACATTTACACACGTCACACCGTTACATTTACACACGTCACACCGTTCCATTTACACACGTCACACCGTTCCATTTACACACGTCACACCGTTACATTTACACACGTCACACCGTTACACAACAAACCATCATTTATAAAACAAAAACAACACACCATTCATTCATTCATTCATTCACAACAAACAAGCCCCGCCTCTGCGATGTGGCCACGCCCCCTCAGAGTGTTCACTCTGTCAATAAAATCCAGACTGTGTGTGAAAATAAACACAAACAAATAACATCACAAAATACAACACACCTCCTCCTCCACCTCCTCCTACGCCCACTCACCTCCTCCTCCACCTCCTCCTCCTCACTCATCACCTCCCTCCACTCACCTCCACTCCTCCTACACCCACTCACCTCCTCCTCCTACACCCACTCACTCCTCCTACCTCCTCCTCCTACACCCACTCACCTCCTCCACCTCCTCCTCCTACACCACCTCCTCCTCCTCCACCTCCTCCTACCCCTACTCACCTCCTCCTCCTCCTCCTACACCTCCTCCTCCCGCCGACCTCCTCCTCACCTACGCCCACTCACCTTCTACACCTCTTCCTGCACCTCCTCCTACGCCCACTCACCTTCTACACCTCCTACTGCACCTCCTCACCTTCGACACCACATTCACCTCCTCCTCCACCTCCTACTGCATCTCCTCTCCTTCTACACCTCCTCACCTTCGACATTCATCCTAACGACATTCACCTCCTTTTCACCTCCTTTTGCACCACATTCACCTCCTCCTCCACCTCCTACTGCACCTCCTCACCTTCTACACCACATTCACCTCCTACACCTCCTCCTACACCACATTCACCTCCTCCTGCATCTCCTCACCTTCTCCTACACATCCTCACCTTCTACACCACATTCACCTCCTCCTACTGCACCTCCTCACCTTCTACACCTCCTCACCTTCTACACCAGTCACCTCCTACACCTTCTCTACTTTTTCTACATCTTCTCCTGCACCTCCTACACCTCCTCCTGAGGAATACGCAGGGTTCCTACATCAACATGTCAAATTTACACACTTCTACAACCAGATAAACTTCACCACGTTTCCACACCAGGAAGATTTCCAGAACATTATGAGGAGAAAACATCCAACTTCTAATCACACACACACAACACAACACACACACACACACAACACACACAACACACACAACACACACACATCCTGACATGCTGATGCCTTCAGAGATCCACACTGAACTTCACACAACCTCACAATCTCTGTCATCATCACTAACAATTCCTTAAAGACGCCCGGATAAATAAACAAACAAACAAACAAACAATGACGTGTTCCTTCTGAAGAATGCTGTGATGGACAGGAGGAGTGGAGAAGGTGATGGTCTGATGGAAGTCATGTTTGACTTCATGTCTGGTAAAACATTTGTAAACTTGTTTTCCTGCGGTCTGGGATCAGCAGCAGATCACAACAGCCACTCCGACCTCCACCCGCGCATCCCCTCCACCCCCGCGGCCAGGTGGAGGTCAGATCTCCTACAGGTGTGATGCAGTAAATCTACAGCGAGAAAACGGGGATCTTACAGCCAGTAGATCGCGGCGGTGATGCGCGCGCTGATGCAGATGATCAGCAGTGACGTCAGCAGGAACTCCTTCATCTTGCGCCTGATCGCGGAAAGTTTCGTTTCCTTTATTCTTTAGGGAAATTTTCCTCCTGAGGAACAGCCGAGGAGCTTCTGAGCAAAACCTGAAGCCTGCAAAGATTTACAGTGAGGAGAGCGCGGGGGGTCGCATTTATAACCCCGCCCACTCCTGCGGAGCCACGCCCCCTCACAACTCTCACCCCCCCGAGAGCGCCGCCGCTGTACTCATCATCATCATCATCATCATCATCATATATATATATATATACACAAAATCCAATTTATAGATGTGTGTGTGTGTGTGTGAGAGAGAGAGAGTGTGAGTGTGAGAGATGTGTTTTGAGTGAGAGAGAGAGTGTGTGTTGAGAGAGTAAGAGAGTGTGAGTGTGAGAGAGAGTGTGTGTGTGGTGAGAGTGTGTGTGAGAGTGTGTGTGTGTGAGAGAGAGATAGAGAGTGTGTGTGTGTGTGTGTGGTGTGTGAGAGCGGTGTGTGTGTGTGAGAGAGAGAGTGTGTGTGTGTGAGAGAGTGTGTTTGTGTTTGTTAGAGAGTGTGGTGGTGTGTGAGTGAGAGTGGCGGTGGTGTGTGAGTGGTGAGTGAGAGAGTGAGGTGTGTGTAGTGAGTGTGTGTGAGAGAGAGACTGTGTGTGTGTGTGTGGTGAGTTCGACGAGAGATTGCGAGAGTGTGAGTGTGTGTGCTTGAGAGTGTGTCGGTGTTTGAGGTGTGGTGTGTGTGTGAGAGTGTGAGGGTGGGGTGTGTGTAGTTGTGTGTGGTGGGCGGTGTGCGAGAGAGTGGGTGTGTGTGCGTGTTGTGAGTGCGATGTGAGTGTGTGTGGCGAGTGTGTGTGCCGTGTGTGAGAGAGAGTGTGAGTGTGTGTGAGCTGTGGCGAGAGTGAGTGGAGAGTGTGGTGTGGTGTGAGAGAGAGGTGTGGGTGGTGTGGGGGGCTGGTGTGGGGAGCGGTGGGTGGGGCGCGAGGTGTGTGAGAGAGGAGTGTGTGTGGGTGAGAGGTGTGGGAGAGAGAGAGCTGGCGGAGTGTGTGTGTGTGAGCGAGAGGGGGGTGTGGTGTGTGGGGAGGGTGAGGTGTGTGTGCCGAGTGGGAGGAGAGTGTGTGAGAGGTGTGTGTGTGAGAGTGTGTGAGAGAGAGAGGGTGTGTGGAGAGTGTGTGGGGTGGGGAGAGAGGGTGAGAGAGGAGTGAGTGCCAGAGTGTGTGTGTGTGGGGGGAGAGAGCGAGAGTGAGAGAGAGAGAGAGAGAGAGAGAGAGTGAGAGGGTGGGGGTGGAGGAGAGGAGTGTGTGGTGCGGGGTGTGAGTGTTGGTGTGTGTGTG
>JACRUU010000001.1:2377517-2385017 GCA_030449085.1 Kryptopterus vitreolus
CCTTCCCATCCAACCCTCCACCTTCCCATACCCATCCAACCCTCCACCTTCCCATCCAACCCTCCATTCCCAACCCATCCAACCCTCCACCTTCCCATCCAACCCTCCACCTTCCCATACCCATCCAACCCTCCACCTTCCCATCCCCATCCAACCCTCCACCTTCCCATCCTCACCTATTCCTAGTTGCACAGTCCCCATCTTGTCAAATCCCTGATTCAATCCCCACCTCATTTCCGTCCTTGTCGTCATCCACCTTCTCTGCCCCTAATCTCTGCCATTGTCCCCAATTTGTCCCCACCTCGACCTGCCTCTTCATCCCGCCTCATCTCCCTCCCCAGTTCCTGCCTCATCCCTCCCACTCCATCCCCACCTCGTCTCTGCCTCATTTCCCTCTCCGTCCGTGCCTCATACTTAAAACCATTTCTGTGGTGATACAGGAGCGCTGATCCGCTTAGCTCACATAAGAAATGTTTTCAATTCTGTCCTTTCACACTGCAAAACACACACTAATAAGGTCAGGTTACTTCCTGTGTGTGTGTGTGTGTGTGTGTGTGTGTGTGTGTGTGTGGATTGTGTGTTTTGCTTTGGCACATCAAGCATCCAGGTGTGATGGTGAAATTGTAGATCTCGCTATCCGAGCCAATCATCACACACCAGCCAAACCCAAGGTCTGCCTATCAGATGCCACAGTTCAGCAGGCGAGCGGCCAATCACAGCTCAGGAATGTACAGACAGTAACACAAGATCCATGTGTGTGTGTGTGTGTGTGTGTGAGTGTGTGTGTGTGTGGTGTTGTTTTCAGCAAAAGATGGATTGCACTCATTTGTTTTTGATCAGATAAGCTACCAGAACACACTAATGCGCGCACACACACACACACACACACACACACACACACACACACCAACACACACACACTATACCTGAGCGTTTGGAGCGCAGGATGATTCTCTCTGCCGTCTCTCTCTCAGCTCTGATCTGTAGGGATGAACAGATAACAGATTAGAGAACAATGTACAGGAATCAGTAAGAACACACACACACCATCCTGCCATTATAACCTGTATATGTACAGTGTATGTACAGTGTATGTACAGTATATGTACAGTGTATGCACAGTGTATGCACAGTGTATGTACAGTGTATGCACAGTGTATGCACAGTATATGCACAGTATATGTACAGTGTATGTACAGTATATGTATATATGTACAGTGTATGTACAGTGTATGTACAGTGTATGCAGTGTATGCAGTGTATGTACAGTGTATGCACAGTGTATGCACAGTATATGCACAGTATATGTACAGTGTATGTACAGTGTATGTACAGTATATGTACAGTGTATGTACAGTGTATGTACAGTGTATGCACAGTGTATGTACAGTGTATGTACAGTGTATGTACAGTATATGTACAGTGTATGTAGAGTGTATGTACAGTATATGTACAGTGTATGTACAGTGTATGTACAGTATATGTACAGTATATGTACAGTATATGTACAGTGTATGTACAGTGTATATGTACAGTATATGTACAGTGTATGTACAGTGTATGTACAGTGTATGTACAGTGTATGTACAGTGTATGTACAGTGTATGTACAGTATATGTGTATGTACAGTGTATGTAGAGTGTATGTACAGTGTATGTACAGTATATATACAGTGTATGTAGAGTGTATATACAGTATATGTAAAGTGTATGTACAGTGTATGTACAGTATATGTGTGATGTAACAGTATATGTCACATGTTGGGGAACAGTTAGTTACGTAATTTAATTACAAAATAAAAGTAACTGTAATCTGTTAAAGTTACTGCAAAAACATTAAATTACAGTTCAATTACAATTAATGTCACAATGTAATATAGTCATAATATTATAATGTCATATATTCATAATACCATATTGTCATAATATTATAATGTAAGCCATAATGTTATAATGCCATAATTTAATAATAATGTTATGCCATAATACCAAAATGTTATGTCACAATATTATAATGTTACAAATATCATAAAGTCATAATCTTATTATGTCATTAGCATTATAAGGTTCTATAGTCATAATGGTCAATGTTATAATGTCACATTTTTATGATGTTATAATGTTATACTAATGTAACAACATAAAGCATTTATTAAAATCTAAAGGTAATAGTTCACTTCTCTCTGCAAAATAAACAAGTTATAAACATTATCACTGGAGAAAGCCATTAATCCTGACAGGTGAAAGGTCACGCTGGTGGCTTTATTCCATAGAATGATTGAAATTCTTTTAAGGAAAAATCCAGACGTCTGACTTTTATTCCCGAGACACAAACACACGTGTCGTACGTCTGCGCGCTGTCACACTCACGCTGATTTACACGCAACGCTCCAGAAGTACAGAGTAAACAATGTCAACTCAGATTAGTGCATTAGTGACAAATTTACACCAATCACAACGCAGCACAGACCACACGCTCACAGCTGATTGGTCCACAACAGCAGAGTTCCTCTACATACCACACACACACACACACACACACACACACATACACACACATACACACACAGTCACACACATACACAGCGTCACACACACACAGTCACACACATACACACACACACACACACACACACCACACGTCTCTCTCTCACACACACACACACAATATCACACACATACAGTCACACACATACACACACAATATTACACACACAGTCACACACACAGTCACAGACATATATACACACACAGTCACACATACACAATGTCTCACACACACACAGTTACACACACACACAGTCACACACATACACACACAATATCACACACACAGTCACACACATACACACACAATATCACACACACAGTCACACACATACACACACACAGTCACAGACATATATATATACACACACATAGTCACACATACACAATGTTTCACACACACACACACACACACACACACACACACACACACACAGTCACACCCAGTCACACATACACACACACACACATACAATGTCACTCACACACAGTCACACATACACGTTTCCATCTGGTTTCCATGGTTACGGTTGTCTTTACATTGTGTGTATAAAGAACGATGTTGTGTGTGTGTGTGTGTGTGTGTGTGTGTGTGTGTGTGTGTGAACAGAACGTTTCCCGTAACAGCGGGATGTTTTTTCGTGTCCTGATTTCCTGGTTGCTTGGCGACAGCATTGTTCTGGGTCGAACAGTGAACGGTGTATGATGTGTTTACTCTCCCGCGTGGAAAACACGACCTCGCTGTGTTTATAAAGCTGAGCCGAGATTGTGAGTAAACAAATGTCATGCAAACACACAACGCTAGCAGCACTAATTCTAAATCCACAAATACATTTACAACCTCAAACCACATCCACTACATACAAGATCACACCAGGTGGAGGTGAGGAGGTGGAGGTGAAGGAGGTGAACACGGGTGGAGGTGAACACAGTGTGGAGGTGAGGAGGTGAACACGGGTGGAGGTGAACATGGAGGTGAACACAGTGTGGAGGTGAGGAGGTGAACACGGGTGGAGGTGAACACAGTGTGGAGGTGAGGAGGTGAACACGGGTGGAGGTGAACATGGAGGTGAACACAGTGTGGAGGTGAGGAGGTGAACACGGGTGGAGGTGAACACAGTGTGGTTGTGATAAGAGATGTCGTGATTAGTGTGATTCAGATTCACTACACTGCGGTTACAGAATTGTGTTTGACATCAGTTTCAGCGTGTTCTCACCTCATCACACACACACACACACACACACACACACACACACACACACACACACTTTGACAGCTGTAGCTGCGGTCTCACACACACACACAAAGCACATGTGGAATTCGACCCTGGACCAGACAGACACACACACACACACACACCACACACACACACACACACACACCAGATGTTAATAGTGCTGAACTCTGATGGGACTCTGATCTGAAACACTGATTGTTGTTTGACCCAAATCTCACTGCTGTCTCAATTCTCTTGTTCTCCACATTTCATGGAGGTGGAGGTGATCAGTGAGAAGGTGGAGGTGATCAGTGAGGAGGTGGAGGTAAGGAGGTGGAGGTGAAGGTGATCAGTGAGGAGGTGGAGGTAAGGAGGTGGAGGTGAAGAGTGAGGAGGTGGAGGTGGGGAGGTGGAGGTGATCAGTGAGGAGGTGGAGATGATCAGTGAGAAGGTGGAGGTGATCAGTGAGAAGGTGGAGGTGATCAGTGAGAAGGTGGAGGTAAGGAGGTGGAGGTGATCAGTGAGAAGGTGGAGGTGGAGGTGATCAGTGAGAAGGTGGAGGTGGGGAGGTGGAGGTGAGGTGGAGGTGATCAGTGAAAAGGAGGAGGTGATCAGTGAGAAGGTGGAGGTAAGGAGGTGAGATCAGTGAGGAGGTGGAGGTGATCAGTGAGAAGGTGAGGAGGAGTGGAGGTGATCAGTGAGAAGGTGGAGGTAAGGAGGTGGAGGTGATCAGTGAGAAGGTGGAGGTGGAGGTGGAGGTGATCAGTGAGAAGGTGGAGGTGGAGGTGATCAGTGAGAAGGTGGAGGTAAGGAGGTGATCAGTGAGGAGGTGGAGGTAAGGAGGTGGAGGTGAAGGTGATCAGTGAGGAGGTGGAGGTGAAGAGTGAGGAGGTGGAGGTGGGGAGGTGGAGGTGATCAGTGAGAAGGTGAAGGTAAGGAGGTGGATCAGGTGATCAGGTGAGAAGGTGGAAGGTGGAGGAGGTGGAGGTGATCAGTGAGAAGGTGGAGATGGTGGAGGGGGAGGTGATCAGTGAGAAGGTGGAGGTGGACATGAGGAGGTGGAGGTGATCAGTGAGAAGGTGGAGGTAAGGAGGTGAAGGATGGATCAGTGAGGAGGTGGAGGTGATCAGTGAGAAGGTGGAGGTGAGGTGATCAGTGAGAAGGTGAAGGTAAGGAGGTGGAGGTGATCAGTGAGAAGGTGGAGATGGTAAGGAGGTGGAGGTGATCAGTGAGAAGGTGAAGGTAAGGAGGTGGAGGTGATCAGTGAGAAGGTGAAGGTAAGGAGGTGGAGGTGATCAGTGAGAAGGTGGAGAGATCAGTAAGGAGGTGGAGGTGATCAGTGAGAAGGTGAAGGTAAGGAGGTGGAGGTGATCAGTGAGAAGGTGGAGGTGTTTAAGGGAGGTGGAGGTGATCAGTGAGAAGGTGGAGGTGGAGGTGGAGGTGGAGGGGGAGGTGATCAGTGAGAAGGTGGAGATGGGGTGAGGAGGGAGGTGATCAGTGAGAAGGTGGAGGTGGGGGGGAGGTGGAGGTGATCAGTGAGAAGGTGGAGGTAAGGAGGTGAAGATGATCAGTGAGGAGGTGGAGGTGATCAGTGAGGAGGTGGAGGTGATCAGTGAGAAGGTGGAGGTGATCAGTGAGAAGGTGAAGGTAAGGAGGTGGAAGGTGATCAGTGAGAGGTGGAGGTGGAGAAGGTGGAGGTGATCAGTGAGAAGGTGGAGGTAAGGAGGTGAAGATGATCAGTGAGGAGGTGGAGGTGATCAGTGAGAAGGTGGAGGTGAGGAGGTGGAGGTGATCAGTGAGAAGGTGGAGAAGGGAGGTTGGAAGTGATCAGTGAGAAGGTGGAGGTAAGGAGGTGGAGGTGATCAGTGAGAAGGTGAGATCAGTGGAGGTGGAGGTGATCAGTGAGAAGGTGAAGGTAAGGAGGTGGAGGTGATCAGTGAGAAGGTGGAGGTGGACGTGAGGGAGGTGGAGGTGATCAGTGAGAAGGTGGAGGTGGAAGGAGGTGAAGGTGGAGGTGGAGGTGATCAGTGAGGTAGGTGGAGGTGATCAGTGAGGAAGGTGGAGATGTGTGAGGAAGGTGGAGGTGATCAGTGAGAAGGTGAAGGTAAGGAGGTGGAGGTGATCAGTGAGAAGGTGGAGGTCAGTGAGAAGGTGGAGGTGATCAGTGAGAAGGTGAAGGTAAGGAGGTGGAGGTGATCAGTGAGGTGGAGGTGGAGGTAAGGAGGTGGAGGTGATCAGTGAGAGGTGGAGGTGGAGGTGAAGGTGGAGGTGCTCAGTGAGAAGGTGGAGGTGGGGACGTGGGGAGGAGATGGAGGTGATCAGTGAGAAGGTGGAGGTAAGGAGGTGGAGGTGATCAGTGAGAAGGTGGAGGTGGGGAGGTGGAGGTGGAGGTGAGGTGGAGGTGATCAGTGAGAAGGTGGAGGTAAGGAGGTGAGGTGATCAGTGAGAAGGTGGAGGTGATCAGTGAGAAGGTGAAGGTAAGGAGGTGGAGGTGATCAGTGAGAAGGTGAAGGTAAGGAGGTGGAGGTGATCAGTGAGAAGGTGGAGGGTGGGGAGGTGGAGGTGATCAGTGAGAAGGTGGAGGTGATCAGTGAGAAGGTGGAGGTGGGGAGGTGGAGGTGATCAGTGAGAAGGTGGAGGTGGAGGTGATCAGTGAGAAGGTGGAGGTGATGATCAGTGAGAAGGTGGAGGTGGAGGTGGGGAGGAGAAGGTGGAGGTGATCAGTGAGAAGGTGAAGGTAAGGAGGTGGAGGTGATCAGTGAGAAGGTGGAAGGTGGAGGTGATCAGGAGAAGTGAAGGTAGGAGGTGAGGTGATCAGTGAGAAGGTGAAGGTAAGGAGGTGGAGGTGATCAGTGAGAAGGTGGAGATGGGGAGGTGGAGGTGATCAGTGAGAAGGTGGAGGTGGGATCATTGGGGAGGTGATCAGTGAGAAGGTGGAGGTGGGGAGGTGGAGGAGGGAGGTGGGGAAGGTGATCAGAGAAGGTGGAAGTGGGGAGGTGGAGGTGATCAGTGAGAAGGTGGAGATGGGGAGGTGGAGGTCAGTGAGAAGGTGGAGGTGATCAGTGAGAAGGTGGAGGTGATCAGGCGAGGTGGAGGTGGAGAAGGTGTGGGGAGGTGGAGTGTGATCATGAGAAGGTGGGGTGGGAGGTGGAGAGTGTGGAGGTGGGAGGTGGATTGTTTGTGGATGATTATTGGATGGAGGTGGAGTTTTTTGTTTTGGTTGTTTGGGATCAGTGAGAAGGTGGAAGGTGGGGAGGTGGAGGTGATCAGTGAGAAGGTGGAGGTGGTGATGGTGCAGTGAGAAGTGGAGGTGGAGGTGATCAGTGAGAAGGTGGAGGTGATCAGTGAGAAGGTGGAGGTGATCAGTGAGAAGGTGGAGGTGGCGAGGTGGAGGTGATCAGTGAGAAGGTGGAGGTGATCAGTGAGAAGGTGGAGGGGGGGAGGTGGAGGTGATCAGTGAGAAGGTGGAGGTGAAGGTGAAGATGATCAGGTGGGAGGTGGTGAGTGAGTGAGAAGGTGGAGGTGTGATCTGAGAAGGTGGAGGTGATGCTGATCAGTGAGAAGGTGGATGGTGGGGAGGTGGAGGAGGTGGAGGTGGAGGTCAGTGAGGTGAGGTGGAGGTGATCAGTGAGGAGGTGGAGGTGATCAGTGAGAAGGTGGAGGTAAGGAGGTGGAGGTGATCACTTGCTGTTCTCTGCTCCTCAGACTCTGGTGTTCTCAGCATCTTCTCACAGTTC
>JACRUU010000001.1:2387517-2390017 GCA_030449085.1 Kryptopterus vitreolus
GATATATTCGATAATGATGTAAAACAGAAGCAGAAAGTGATGAAGGAAAAACAACAAGGTTTTAACAAAACAAACAACAGTAAAGAAAAACAAATCCACATCTTTACTGTCACATTTTATACATTTTATACGTGTTTAAACAGTGTTTATTACTGTACTGACCGTCATACACCTAAAATACACATCAAATATGAAATAGAAATAACAATATTTATATATATATATATATTAAATATAAAATAATTATGCAATGTGCAAAAAAAATCTAAATAAACAAGAGGCAGTTAAATCAGACAAAAACATACCAGCAGAAGTGTGTGTGTGATTAGTGTGTGTGTGATTAGTGTGTGTGTGTAACAATTTGTGTGTGTGTGTGTGTGTGTAATGAGTGTGTGTGTGAGGTGATGTGTGTGGTGTGTGAGTGTGTGTGATTAGGTGTGTGTGTGTGTGTGTAGTGAGTGTGTGTATAATGAGTGTGTATGATGATTGTGTGTGTGATTAGTGTGTGTGTGAGATGATTGTGTGAATGTGTGTGATTAGGTTGTGTGTGTGTGTGTAGTGAGTGTGTGTATAATGAGTGTGTATGATGATTGTGTGTGTGATTAGTGTGTGTGTGAGATGATTGTGTGAATGTGTGTGTGATTAGGGTGTGTGTGATTAGGGTGTGTGTGTGTAACAATTTGTGTGTGTAATGAGTGTGTGTGATGATTGTGTGAGTGTGTGTGATTAGGGTGTGTGTGTGTGTGTGTGTGTAGTGAGTGTGTGTATAATGTGTGTGTATGGTGTGTGTGTGTGTGATTAGTGTGTGTGTGAGATGATTGTGTGAGTATGTGTGTGTAATGAGGGTGTATGTGATGATTGTGTGAATGTATGTGTGTGTGATGATTGTATGAATGTATGTGTGTGTGATGATTGTGTGAATGTGTGTGTGTGTGATGATTGTGTGAATGTATGTGTGTGTGATGATTGTGTGAATGTATGTGTGTGTGTGATGATTGTGTGAATGTGTGTGTGTGTGTGATGATTGTGTGTGTGTGTGTGTGTGTGATGATTGTGTGTGTGTGTGTGTGTGTGTGTGTTTGATTGGCTGATGTTAATGAGATTTAGTATTACAGTTCTACATTTTCTTGCTTTTTCTTGTGTTCTTTATATTTACTTTAACACACACACACACACACACACACACACACACACACACACACACACACACACACACACACACACACACACACACTATCTGGCTCGTTCAGTTCCCAGTAATTTCACACCATAGTTGCATTCCTCAATCTGCCTTTAAAGAACAAACCTGAAACACACACACACACACACACACACCATCTGGGTCTTTCATGAACAGTGCGACACATTCACACTGACACACGGTGCACACACACACACACACACACACACACACACACACACACACACACACACACACACTGTTGGAAGGTGTTCAAGGACAGCGGAGGGATCTTTTTATCCTGATGTTTTTAATGGCTTCATTACACTCCTCCATCTGATTCTGTCGTTCTTTTGAAGGCACAGATTCCGAACAAATGAGGGCGAAAGGACAAAACCTGCTGTAAAGTTTTTACAACAACACACACACACACACACACACACACACACACACACACACACACACACACACACACACACACACACACACAGGGACGAGCGCCTAACTATCACGAAAAAAGGTCAGAGTGAAAGAAAGAACGAGTAAGACGAGAGAAATCGAATAAAAGAGAAATAGAGAGATGGAGACAAAGACCTCAGGTTAGACCTCGAGAGAGAGAGAGAGAGAGAGAGAGAGAGAGAGAGAGAAAGAGAGAGAGAGAGAGAATGCGTCTCACACCTGACTGTAATTTGGCACCTTCTCTCCTCCACCTGCTCCTTCGTTCTTTTCTCTTCTCCCTGTTTTCCGTTTGTTTTCCCTCGCTCTCTCGCTCGGTTGCTCGGTGCTGAGAGCTGCAGTACGACGCCAATTTGGGACAAACCACAAAACCCACATCAAATACACACAGAGAGAGTGAGTTTACACATCTGTTTAACAGCCTGACTAACACACACACACACACACACACACACACACACACACCCACATTGTAGAGAGAGGAGAATCATGTAAAACCCTGAGAACATTCTCTAATCAAAACCATTCAACCATAACAACATACACACACACACACACACACACACACACACACCATCACTCACTTTCTTTTAATATCAGTCTTAGAACCCAAGCCAACACAAACACACACACACACACACACACACACACACACACACACACACACACACACACACAGGTCTCAGGAGGCGTCACCAACACTTTTTAAAATATATTTTCAGTATTATTGTTGTTCTATCGGACCATGTGTCCTCCATATGGAACATATCGGGTCTGACACTCAGGCCACGCCCACTCGTCGCACAGGGGGCGTGGCCTGCGGGACGTGAGAATCCGTGCTGGTGATTCCGTCTGTGTCGCTTC
>JACRUU010000001.1:2402517-2405017 GCA_030449085.1 Kryptopterus vitreolus
ATCACATACACTTCAAATTTATGTGTGTGTGGTGTGTATGTGTGTGCAAGATCCATGATTGTCATGACTTAATTATATCATATATATATATATATATATATATATATATATATATATAATATATATATATATATAGATATATATATATATATATATATATATATATACAGTACAATGTGCAAATATAGTGAAATGTGTAAAACAGTGATTTATGCAAAAACTGCATGTAAAGATTATAGAGTGTAAGATCAGTGTAAACAATAAAATATTGTCTGCACAAAGTTGAATTTGTGTGTGAATTCAGTGTCAGTCCAGTTCTATTCAGTACACATTTGAGTGTGTGTGTGTGTGTGTGTGTGTGTGTGTGTGTGTGTGTGTGAGTTCAAGTCTAGTTCAGTTGTGTGTATTGTGTCTGATGGCTTGAGGGGAAAAACTGTTGCAGTTTGGTTGTGAGGCCCGAACCTTTTTCCTGATGGGGTGTGTGTGTGTGTGTGTGTGTGTGTGTGTGTGTGTGTGTGTGTGATAGTCCACAATGCCGTTAGCTTTGCATACACACAGTGTGGTGTAAATGTACGACAGAGGTTAGAGAGACTGCTGCCCCCTGCTGGAGAGATTTATATAAACCAACATTACTGTTCACACAACACCTTCACCAATAATGTTCTACAGTGTGATGCGCGCACACACACACACACACACACACACAGTCAACACATCCTCTGTGCCTCCTTCTAAACTTTCCTTTAGCAGAAGAAAGATGTGGATTAGTTCCGGATTGTTTTGAGGAACTGTTACACATTAATACTGATTCTTTTTGAATCTCATTTAAATATTATAGAGAAAATTAAAATATAGCAGAAATCGCAGCTCCATGAGGAAAACGTGCTGAAAGTGCCTGATGGAGGGCTGAGAAAGAAACCGATTCAAAGAAGAGCAGATGGAGAGAGAGAGAGAGAGAGAGAGAGAGAGAGAGAGAGAGAGAGAGAGAGAGTTCATTCACAGCTCCTGAGCACCACCATGTGGTGAAAACACATCACTACACACTTATAATTAGTCCAAAATATACAACATAAACAAACTGAACCGTCTCGTTCTCGACTTCCACAACCTCAATTTTTATGTGTATATTTATGCATAAAACATTTAACATTTATTTAAAAATCATCAGGAATGTTTTGTTTAAATGAACACAAATTCACGTGGCTTCATTTTGGTTTCATCACTAAATCATAATGAAGCGTATAAAACGTTCCCTGCGTCGAGTTCCAAACATCCGCCTTCTGATATAAAACACATTTTAGTTTAATCTTCCAATGATATTTATATTATAACAATAAAGAACTACAATAAAGTATATATAGGAGTACGGTGTTTTAGTGATTAGCACGTTCGCTTCACACCACCAGGGTCCGGGTTCGATTCCCGTCTCGGCCATGAGTTTGTGCATGTTCCCCCCCCCGTGCCTCAGGGGGTTTTTCTCCGGGTTCTCCGGTTTCCTCCCCCGGTCCAAAAATTGATTGGCACTTTGGAAAATTGTCCCTAGTGTATGAATGTGTGTGTGTGTGTGTGTGAGTGTGTGTATGTGTGTATGCCCTGCGATGGGTTGGCATTATATCCAGGGTGTATCCTGCATTAATGCCCATAGATGCCTGAGATAGACACAGACTCCCCGTGACCCGAGAAAAGATCGGATAAAGCGCTAGAAGATGAAATGAATGAATGAATGAATGAATGAATGAAGTATATTTTAAATAGATTTTATTTCAAACTTCAGTTCAGGAGTAAAAGAGTAATGAATTTGGACGACAGGGGGCAGCAAAGCAACAACAAATACAAAGACACGACACCGACACAATCACCGAACAGACACGACAAGGCACAACACACACACACATCACACGACACAGACACAAAGACAGACAACACACACGATCACACGACACAAACACAGATCAAGAGGAACACAAGACACGAAGACACAGGACAAGGACACAGACACAGTACACAGAGGAGACACAGACACAACACAAGACACAGACACAGACACAGGTAGAGATGACACACGACACACGACAAGCAGGCGATGACGAGAACAGACACAGTCACACGGACACACACAGATACACAAACACACACACACAGACACAGAAACACACAAACACACACACAGACCGGGACAAGGACACACCGACACAATACACAGACAAACACAAACGACACACGACACAAACACATACACATACACAGACACACACGACACAAACACAGACACAGACACAAGACAGAAGACACAGGACACAGGACACAGAGAGAGATCCACAGGGACACAGACACCAAGGCACTCAGACACAGACACACACGGAAACAGACACACATGGACACAGACACACACGGACACAGACACACACACACACACACAAAAGATCAGAACACAGACACAGACACTAGACCTACAGACACCACACTACACGAACACGGCACAAAGACAAAGCACAAGACA
>JACRUU010000001.1:2410017-2412517 GCA_030449085.1 Kryptopterus vitreolus
AAACATACACAATATCTACACAGACTCACACAAATATACACAATGTCACACAAATTTACAAATATATCACAAACTCACACAAACTATACACAACATCACACAAATATACAAACATCAACTACACAGTAACAAATATCACACAAAACGACACAACGTCACACAAATATACAAATACACACAAACTCACACCAATAAACACAACATCACACAAATATACAAATATCTACACAAACTCACACAAATATACACAACGTCACACAAATTTACAAATATATACACAAACTCACACAAATATACACATCACACAAATATACAAATATCTACACAAATATACAAATATCTACACAAACTCACACAAATATACACATCACACAAATATACAAATATCTACACAAACACACACAAATATACACAAACACACAAAAATATCAACACAAATATACCAAATATACACAAGGTACACACCTCACACAAAATACACAATCACACAAAATCTACATAAACTCACACAAATACACAAATATACAAATATCTACACAAAGTACAAATATCACAAATATCTCACAAATATACACAATGTCACACAAATATACACAAACTGTCACACAAATATACACAACGTCACACAAATATACAAATATCTACACAAACTCACACAAATATACACAACCAAATATATACACCAGTCACACAAATATACACAATATACACAACGTCACACAAATATACACAACGTCTCACAAATATACACAATGTCACACAAATATACAAATATCTACACAAACTCACACAAATATACACAGTGTCACACAAATATACACAACGTCACACAAATATACAAATATCTACACAAATATACAAATATCTACACAAACTCACACAAATATACACAACATCACACAAATATACACAATGTCACACAAATATACAAATATCTACACAAACATACACAATGTCACACAAATCTACAAACATCACACAAATCTCACACAAATAGGACAAAATATACACACAAAAATATACAACATACTACACAAATACACAAATATCTACACAAACTCACACAAATATACACAACGTCACACAAAGATATCAAATATCAACATAACGCAAAAGTCACACAAATAGGCACAAAATACAAATCACACAAAGAGCACAAAGATATAGACACAACGCACACAAATATACAGACACACACACATATACAAATATCTACACAAACTCACACCAATAAACACAACAGCACACAAATATACAAATATCTACACAAACTCACACAAATATACACAACGTCACACACAAATACAAATATCTACACAAACTCACACAAATATACATGACATCATCACACACAAATATCTACAAATATCACAACGTACACAAATATACAAATATCTACACAAATATACAAATATCTACACAAATATACAAATATCTACACAAATATACAAATGTCTACACAAATATACAAATATACACGTCACACAAATATACAAATATCAATACAAACTCACACAAATATACACATCACACAAATATACAAATATCTACACAAACACAAATATACAAATATCTACACAAACTCACACAAATATACACAACAAACACAACGTCACACAAATATACACAACGTCACACAAATATACAAATACACAAATACAAATACACAAACTCACACAAATATACACAGTCACACAAATATACACGTCACACAAATATACACAACGTCACACAAATATACACAATACACAAATATACTACACAAACTACACAAATATACAAATATCACACAAATACACAAACACAATATACACAAATACACAAATCTACACAAACTACACACAAATAAACACAACATCACACAAATATACAAATATCTAATCTACACAAATAAACTCACACAAATATACATGACATCACACACATATACAAATATCTACACAAAGATACAAATATCTACACAGACTCACACAAATATACACAATGTCACACAAATATACAAATATCTACACAAACACACATACACACACACACACATACATGTGTCCCTTGTTATTGAAGTTAACATGTTAAATGAACAGGAATAACATTGAGTTAAAGAGGAAACATTAATGACTGTATCAGTGACCAAGTCTCTGTCTCACACACACACACACACACACACACACACACACACACACACACACACACACACACACACACACACATACACACACACAGGTCAGGGTTAGGGTCATGAATAATATTTTTCTGAACCTAGGAAGCTGCTTAGAAATAGAATGTCATTTAGGTGTGTGTGTGTGTGTGTGTGTGTGTGTGTGTGTGTGTGTGTGTGTGTGCAGTTATGAATGAGTGGAATTCTGATGGCGTGCAGTGAGACAGAAAAGGAGAGACGGGTGATAAGGGACACAGTGTCCTGCTGAGTGGGAATGTCTGTGTGATTATCTTTGGAACACACACACACACACACACACACACACACACACACACACACACACAC
>JACRUU010000001.1:2430017-2432517 GCA_030449085.1 Kryptopterus vitreolus
TGTGTGTGTGTGTGTGTGTATGTGTGTGTGTGTATGTGTGTGTATGTATTTGTGTGTGTGTATGTGTGTGTGTATGTGTGTGTGTGTGTGTATGTGGTGTTTGTGTGGTGTTGAGCGTATGTGTGTGTGTGTGTGTGGTGTGTGTGTGTGTGTGTGTGTGTGTGTGTGTGTATTTAAACATTGACTCTGTTCTTGAAGAATGCTGCTGTTTGTAAGGAAAATATCAGCACAGCTGGTTTTGGACAGAAGTAATGTGTTCCTACACAGCAGGTCTGAAAATCTCCCTCTGTTCCAAACTAAATCCTCCACCTTCACCTCCACCTTCACCAACACCTCCACCACCTCACCAACACTCCACCTCCACCTTCACCTCCATTCCAACACCCACCTCCACACCCTCCACCACCACCACCTCCACCTTCACCAACACCTCCACCTCCACCAACCCACCACACACCTCCACACATCCACCTCCACCTTCACCTCCACCTTCACCTCCACCTTCACCACACCTTCACCTTCACCAACACCTCTAATCCAACACACCTCCACCAACACACCACACACCTTCACACCTCCACCTCCACCAACACCTCCACCTCCACCCACCCCACATCCACCTCCACCTCCACCTCCACCTCCACCACACCACACCCACACACACCACCACCAAACACCTCCACCTCACCTTCACCTTCCACCTTCACCTCCACCTTCACCAACACCTTCACCTTCACCAACACCTCTAATCCACACACCTCCACCAACACCTCCACCTCCACCTTCACCACACCTCACCCACCTCCACCTCCACCAACACCTTCCACCCACACCTCACCTTCCACCCTCCACCTTCACCTCCCTCACCAACACTCCACCTTCACCAACACCTCCACCTTCACCTCCACCACCAACACTCCACCACACACCTCCACCACACACCTTCACCAACACCTCCACCACCTCCACCACACACCTCCACCACCACCACCACACACGGCCATCCACCCCACCACACCTCCACCTCACCACACCTCACCTCCACCATTCACCTCCACCTTCACCACACTCCACCTCCACCTCCACCTTCACACCACACCTCCACCATCCACCACCACCTCCCCTTCACCTCACCTCCACACACCTCCACCAACACCTCCCACCAACACCTCCCCTCCACCAACACCTCACACCACACCTCACCACAACCTCCACCGTCCACCAACACCTCCACCTCCACCAACACCTCCATCACACCTTCCACCCTCCACCTTCCTCCACCTCCACCCTCCACCTCACCACACCAATCACCTCCACCTCACCTCACCATCCACCACACCTCCACCAACACCTCCACCAACCACCCAACACCACGTCCACCTCCGGCAACACCTCCACCTTCACACCTCCCACCTCACCAACACCTCACCAACACACCTAATCCAACCACACACCTCCACCTTCACCACCACCTCACCAACACCTCCACCACCGCACACCTCCACCTCACCTCCACCACCTTCACCAACACCACCACACCACCACCAACACACGCTCCACCCGCCACCAACCTTCACCACACCCGCCACCAAACCTCACCTCTAACACCACCTCCACCACCTCACCACCACACCTCCACCTCCTCCACCAACCACCGCCACCAAACCTTCACCACCTCCACCTCCGTCACCAACACCTCTAATCCACACACCTCCACCAACACCTCCACCTCACCTCCACCTTCACCTCCACCTTCACCAACACCTTCACCTTCACCAACACCTCTAACATCCACACACCTCCACCAACACCTCCACCTCCACCTCAACCTCTCACCTCCACCTCCTCCACCTCCACCAACACCTCACCTCCACCTCCACCTCACCAACCACCTCTACCACACCTCACCACCCTTCACAAACCTCCACCACCACCTTCACCACCTCCACCTCTAATCACCACCTCCACCAACACTCCACCTCCACCTCCAACACTCCACACTCCACCACACACCTCTTAATCCACACACCTCCACCCTCCAACACCTCCACACTCCACCACCTCCCCTCCACCAACACCTCCACCTCCACCTCCAACCACCTTCACCAACACTTCACCACCACCTACCTCTAATCCACACACCTCCACACACCTCAAAACAATCCACCTCCACCACCTCCACCTCTCCAACCTTCACCACACAAACTCCACCTCACCAACCCTCCACCTGTGACAACCCTCCACCACCACCTCACCTCACCACCATCCACCAAAATCCACCTCACCTCCACCTCCCACCTTCACCAACACCTCTAATCCACACACCTCCACCACACCTACCTCCACCCACACCTTCCCACCAATCCACTCAACCCACACCTCCACCACCTCCACCTCCCACCATCCACACCTCCACCTCTCCACCCTCCACCTAAACACCTCCACCAACACCTACCAATCCACCTCCACCAACACCTCCACCTCCACCAACACCTCCACC
>JACRUU010000001.1:2442517-2446653 GCA_030449085.1 Kryptopterus vitreolus
ATGTACGTTATTAGTGCACTCTGTGTGTGTGTGTGTGTGTGTGTGTGTGTGTGTGTGGGTTAAACCCAGGGGAGTCTCTGTGTCTGAGCTCCTATTCCTGTTTATGGTGTCATAAATGTGTGTGTGTGTGTGTGTGTGTGTGTGTAGATCAGTATGAAGTGCTGTGTTTGGTGAAGTTACGGAGAAACTCTCTTTAGCAGGAAATGTGCTTCTACACACACACACACACACACACACACACACACACACACACGCGCGTGTTTAAATGGGTTAGAGAAAGTAATAGAAGTGCACTGTGCATATATAATTTATATTATATTTGTATATATATATGATTATATATTTGTATATTATATTTATTTATATTATAGATCCAAATTAGATCTATAATAAAATCTATTACATCTATATATTAAATTCCTCTATTTATTTACATTGTATTATTATATTATATTATATGTATTTATGTATTAGATTTGTATATTATTATATTATATTATTGTATATTATTATATTTATTATATTATTATATTTATATATTATATTTATTTATATTATATTATGTATATTATATTATTATGTTTATATATTATATTTGTATATTATATTATTATATTTATATATTATATTTATTTATATTATAGATTCAAATTAGATCTATAATAAATTCTATTACATGTATAATCAGATCAGATAAAACAGGCAGCTTTTTCTGTAACACTAGCGTCAGTTTGCGGTGAGATTTGACTCGGTGAACGCGGCACACACGGAGCCCCCCCGACCTCTGCCTGCGTTACGACGAACTGCGTTACGACCTGCGGTATGATCTGTGTTACGAACTGCGTTACGACCTGCGTTATGATCTGTGTTACGACCTGCGTTACGACCTGCGTTACGAACTGCGTTACGACCTGCGTTATGATCTGTGTTACGACCTGCGTTACGACCTGCGTTACGACCTGCGTACTAACCTTTATAAACACAAGTATCATGCTTTATTATAATATAAGATTATTGATGTAAGACGTTTTCTCTGCAGGATTCGTCACAAAATCATCACAACATAATATTATATATATTTACTTTATTATTACACTTTAAATCCGTCACTACTTTTTATTAATACACTTAATAAGCAAAATTAATATAACTGTAACACACATCAATTATATAAACATAAATAAGCAGTTTTTGCACTGTATGTGTGTGTGTGTGTGTGTGTGTGTGTGTGTGTTTGTGTGTTGTGAGATGGTGTGTAAGGGTTGTTATAGTAAACAGGGTGTGGTTTCAGACACGCCCATTTATTTATATTATCAGTGGTCACATGATACAAGGGGGCGGAGTCTACGACTAAATGGCCTTTAAACGGGAAGTTAATGACATCATGTAAGCTAGTGAGTGACCTTCGACCTGCGTGGAGTGTGTTTGCACAGGGCAGGTGTGTGTGTGTGTGTGTGTGTGCAGTGTAATTCATATGATAACAGTTATCAGGGTGTGTGCGGTGTGTGATGTGTGTGTGTGTGTGTGGTGTGTGTGTGTTAGAAAATATTGACTAGTTTTAGTCACACTGGAGTTTACTAACTAAAACAGACTCTCTGTCTCCCTGTGAGTGTGTGTGTGTGTGTGTGTGTGTGTGTGTGTGTGTGTGTGTGTGTGTGTGTGTGTGTGTGTGTGTGTGTATGTGTGTGTGTGTGTGTGTGTGTGTGTTGTCAGTTCCTGCTATTCTACCTTCTGAAGTTAATCTCCTTGCTGTCACAGCCGATTAGAACACAACTGATCACACACACTCACTCTCCGTCTCACACACACACACACCACACACACACACACACACACACACAGTAGTGTCAGTTTGACATTATACCAGGTACCTGCTGATCCATACCGAGTTAGTGAGGGGAAAAAAAGAAAGAAAGAAAAATGAAAGAGAAAAATAAAAAGAAGGGAAAGTAAAGGAAGAGCAGACGGACGGAGGAATAAAAATAGAATGAAGGACAAAGGAATGGACAAAAGACGAGGCATGAATGAGGAATGAAAAAGTCGGACGGAAGGCAGAAAGAGAAGGAAAGAAAGAGAAAAAGACGTTAAAACGAGAAAGAAAGGAGTGATTTGAATCTCATTAAGGTGGCGAGTGTAATGAGACCAGACATATGAGTTTTTATAGAGAAAATGATGCCATGTGCCTTTAATGCTTTCTCTTCCACACACACAAACACACACCAACACACACACACACACACAACCCCCTCTCCAGGCGTCTTAGGCCACGTTTACACAATAAAGGAATTCCTGAGGAGTGTGTGTGAAGTGGGTTTTGTTCCGCTGCCCACGGCCTTTCATACTGATCTGCCTGTGTGTGTGTGTGTGTGGGAGTGTGTGTGAGAGTGTCTTCAATAGGTAAACCCTGTGTGTGTGTGTGTGTGTGTGTGTGTGTGTGTGTGTGTGTGTGTTAGAATTTCTTTCTTGCACATCCGAGCACGATAGTGAACACGGGGTCTGTCCTAAAGCACACACTAGTGCACTACATAGTGTGTAATAGTGCACTTACATGTTTAGCTGGTTTGAACATCTGCTGCGTCCCAAACCCAGATGTGTTCTGTTTTGTAAATAGAGATAAGCATTTGATTGACAGCATTGAAGCCACGCCCACTTCCAGTGATTGACAGCTGGGAAGAGCAGAAGCTCCGCATGATCATGTAGCTCCATCTCCATAACGCTTACTGCAGAACTCAATGACTCACTGAATTGTAATCACACACACACACACACACACACACACACACACACACCATATACCTATACAGAGCTGGAAATGGCTTTGTGTGTGTGTGTGTGTGTGTGTACTTCCTGTATTGTGAGGTTAACAAGTAAGCTATTGTGTGTTTGCTTCCATGCATAACCGTTCCTACAGATCAGTTAGAGCTTGACAAAACAAATCAGACTGGAGACGAGCAACAAACACACACACACACACACACACACACACACACACACACACACACACACACATCAAAATCAGCACTGATTTATACAGTTTTGTTCATTCTTTGTGTGTGTGTGTGTGTGGGGGGGGGGGTTAGGTTGTGTGTTGCTTGTGTGTATGTGTGTATTGTGTGTGTGTGTGTGTATGTGTGGGTGGTGTGGGGGTTTGGGTGTTGGTTGTGTGTTGTGTAGTGTGCTGTGTGGTTGTGTGTTGGTGTGTGGGGTATGTGTGTGTTGTGGGGGGGGTATGGCTTCGTGTGTGTGTGTGGGTGTTGTGTATGTGTGTGTGTGTGTGTGTGTGCGGTGCGTGTGTTGAACATCTCCTGCATTAGTAGATGTTCACGGTATCTCCTGACTGTGATGAGGTTCTGAAACTGGAGACTCCTTCCGTACAGTGTGAAAGTTGTTATAAAGGTTAATAAACACTGAGAGAGATTTCATCATCACCTGCACTTTAGATCTCGTTCTAGTCTAAATAAATAAACAATATAATAATAATACTATAATATGTCATTTACAGTGAAGACAGAACTTTGTGTTTCTCTAAACCAGGAGTGTGAAGATATCAGATAATGCGTTATCCATATTACATTTCCAAGGTGTGTTTGTGTGTGTGTGTGTTGTGTGTGTGGTGTGTGGGTGTGTGTGTGTGTGTTAGTACGAGATGGATGCGGATCAACACCACCGAATGAGGAGCGTGGGACTTGGCTGAGTATACATGTGTCCTGATTGGCTGAGAGTAGTACAGTGTGTCCTGATTGGCTGAGAGTAGTACATTGTGTCCTGATTGGCTGAGAGTAGTACAGTGTGTCCTGATTGGCTGAGAGTTGTACAGTGTGTCCTGATTGGCTGAGAGTAGTACAGTGTGTCCTGATTGGCTGAGAGTAGTACAGTGTGTCCTGATTGGCTGAGAGTAGTACAGTGTGTCCTGATTGGCTGTGTGTGTGTGTGTGTGTGTGTGTGTGTGTGTGTGTCTGAGTGACTTTTGAAGCCCTTCTGGCTGTGGGTTTACCCATAATCCCTGGCTTTCAGATGTTTTCCTAGCCAAAGGGGAACACAAATACACCAGTATAGACAGGGAGAAAAGTATAGAGAAAGAGAGAAAGATAGAGAGAGAGAGAGAGAGAGAGAGAGAGAGAGAGAGAGAGAGAGAG
>JACRUU010000001.1:2474653-2477153 GCA_030449085.1 Kryptopterus vitreolus
TTCCTCTTTATTAATCTTCCGCACAAACAGAACGTTTTAGAAATTCCCTTTTAGAAGTTAAATAGAAATGAAATTGGATGTTTTTTTGCCCCCCCATTTTCGTCAAAAAAGTGAGAAAAAGTGAGAAGTTAAATTAACAGTTAAACTGAATTAAAATTGAGGTTGTTAATAATGTAAATATTAATATTGTAAATAAATGATTCTTACGCTCTGTGTGTTCGCAAGAATAATAAAAACAAAAGCAAATAAAAACCAACATAGTATTTTTATATAAAACATGAAAGAATTATTATTATTATTATTATTATGTTTTTTACAAAAAAACAGAGGAAAATGAAAAAGTAAACAAAAAATTATTAAATTATTTTATTTAACTGTATAAAAGCCGGGAAAAATTAAATATTATTATATTGCATTAAATAGAATTACAAAAAAATAAAAACAAGAGAGACAGGAAAGAAAAAAAGAAAAGTGAAAAAGAAGTGAGGACAATAAATAAATAAACAAACAAATAAACAAATAAATAAAAGAATAGAAATAAAATATAGGAAGAGTAAGAGAGAAAAGTAAGACAAAATAATAACAGTAAATAATTAAACAATACAAAATAAAAATAAAACTAAGAAGAAAAAAAAAGGAAGAGTTTAGTAAAATATCTCCAGTGCGGGTCTGAACGAGTGTGTGTGTGTGTGTGTGTGTGTGTGTGTGTGTGTGTGTGTGTGTGTGTGTGTGTGTGTGTAAGAGAGATCTGACTCAGGACTGTCAGGAATGGGATGATTCTGGAAGGAGTGATGGTGTGATGGACGGATGAAGGGACGAGCGGAAAACACATTTCGTCTTTTATACGGCGGTTTTAAATCTGCTCTCGCTGCGAATAAACTCTCGCCGCTGATGTCATCGATAAAACACTCGCCTTTCAAAGGTCATGCGATATTTACAACCTTCACGACCTCACGCACACACACACACACACACACACACACACACACACACACACACACACACACACACACACACTTCAAAGACACACAAAGACGGAGACTCGTCTTTCATGAGGGTGAGACAAGACGCCTGAATTCACTCTGCGCTCAGACGCAGTAAACTCACAGCAGCGTGCAGCCTTACGCATGCCAGCGTCTGAAACACACACACACACACACACACACACACACACACACACACACACGTCTTAAAGAATTTACACACGTGTGTTCATGTTGAGCTCCAGATGGTGTTTTTCTGCTCCATAGCAAGAATTTATTCACATATTACACACACACACACACACACACACACACACACACACACACACACACACGTGTATATATATATAAAAGTCTAAACCAATCACAATCCAGCTGTTTACCAAACACTCAAGGTATAACTTAGAATCCAGATGTTTATCAAACACCATCAATCAAACCCAATCAGAATCCAGATGTGTAACAACATCACAAATCAAAGGCAATCAGAATGTTGTTATTTTTGTCGCTCGTTAGATCAGGTTGAGGTGATGTAAATAAATAAATAAATAAATAAATTTGGGTGCTAGCTGCTGCACGCTAACGCTAACACGCCGAGTTCTCCCTCCATTTTCTTTTACATTTTCTTAAATGATTTTTCCCAAATGTGATTTTAATCTTATTCATAAATCTGACAGCTGCAAGACACGCATCATAATTTATCGCCACTCGAGTGTGTAGAAAAATGTGTGTGTGTGTGTGTGTGTGCTTTCCTGAGCAGCTGCTCCAACAATAACTGTTGTTTCGGCGGCGCAGTGGAACATCGGCGCTGTGTAAATACGCCGCTCGTGTGTTTGTCTTAACGCTAATAAATGTTTGGACGGTTTTGTCAAAGTCGCTTTTAACGCAGCAGGAAGTCGTCCAGAGTGAGCACTTCCTATCTCTCACACACACACACACACACACACACACACACGTGTTTAAACATCCTCCTGAGTTACTGTGGGATGGGGAAAATGGACCACCGCACATCACACACACACACACACACACACGCGTGCGCTTAAGAGTTGTGTTGTGTGTGTGTGTGTGTGTGTGTGTGTGTGTGTGTGTGTGTGTGTGTGTGTGTGTGTGTGTGGTCTAATGCTGGTGGTAAATAAGAAAATAAATGTCTTTATATGAAACTCTGCAGGTGTGAACCTCAAACATCTAATTACACAGCCTGAGATCCTGCGTTAGGACAGTGTGTGTGTGTGTGTGTGTGTGTGTGTGTGTGTGTGTGTGTGTGTGTATGTTTGTAATCACAGCTGCTTTAATCAGACCTCACAGCAGTATAATGTGTATAAACAGGTATAAAATAAACACCTGCTGCCAGTTCGCTCTGTTCGCCTCCAAACTTATATTATTTCATTTATATATATATATATATATATATATATATATATATATATATATATATATATATATATATATATATATATATATTTGAAATTAAACATTAACGTTATACCATGTGGAAAATGTTTTAACAACTTTTA
>JACRUU010000001.1:2494653-2499653 GCA_030449085.1 Kryptopterus vitreolus
GGAGTTTGGTGTACACGTGTGTGATGTTGATGGAGTTTGGTGTACACACGTGTGTGATGTTGATGGAGTTTGGTGTACACGTGTGTGATGGTGTGAGTGTGATGGAGTTTGGTGTATGTCACAAGCTTGTGATGGTAATGTCGAGGAGAGTGAGAAGGTCAGGAGGTTCCTGTGATGCACATTCAGCCCAAAGCTCTTAATACGCTTTATAGCAGGAGAACGTCCACATCATGGAAAGCAGATCTTGGCAGAGATGAGCGTTACGTACAGGAGCTCCGTCCTGCTGGACATTCCGTACCACGTCTAGACTACAGTTATCTCTCCCACGAACTCACTTCCATCCTCCTCCTCCTCCACACCGCCTCACCTTTAACCCCATCCCTTCCTCTCACTCCCTTCTCTCATTCCACTCACATCCAGCAGGAACGTTCTCTTACTCACTCCATTCCCCGCAGACCGCCCTGCCACACTACTACCTCACGTCCGATTGGCTGTGAGCGGTGATGACATCATCAAGTACAGCATCCAGATCACACACCAAACAACATAAATCGATTTCATTTCAGAAATAATCATTTTACAAATATTTGATATGCTAAAGTGTTTATATTACTTTTATTATAAATATACCAATGAAATAAAATTACAATCTGATCATAGAGAAAATATTTCTCAATAATTTGTCATATTTTATGAATATATTCGCTACTGGTATTTAAATAAATCAAATAAATAATCAAATAAACAACCGTATGAAGGGTATATATATATATATATATATATATATATATATATATATATAATTTCATTTATTTATTTGATTTATTTAAATACCAGCAGGGTCGTTGTAAATAATTGATTATGATCAGAATATGTGATAAAAACTAAAAACAGCTACAGTTATTTATATATTTATATGTCATTCCCGAACAGCTGGATGTTTTATTTATTTTATTTACTGAAATAAAATAAATAAAACAAAAAAAGTGAGTTTATTTATTAATATTACATTTCTGTGAGAGATTTGTGATGTTTAATTCCTGCACCTTCGTCTCCGTATCACTTTAATCCTGGAGTTTAAAGTCACTGGGGAGCGGAAACACACGGGATAAAGTAACACACACACACACACACACACACACACCACACACACCATCTCTCTCTCTCTCTATGAAAGAGACGTTTTGGTGACAAATTGAATCATTTATCATTTAGTTTATGAATGCACACACACACACACACACATACACACACACACAAGGTTTTACTTTCAAAAGATTTCAACTGTCAAAAGGAAAAAAAGTCGTTTCCTTGAAATACGGTACTGTTACAAGCATACAATGCACACACACACACACACACACACACACACACCACACACACACACACACACACACACACACACACACACACAACACACACACACACACACACACACACACACACACACACACACATTCTCTCAGTGGCAGATGTTTCGTGGTGAATCTCTGACCTTGATGATGTTGAGGCTCTGTAGGACGAAGTGTATCCTTAATGGGCTCTGTGTGTGTGTGTGTGTGTGTGTGTGTGTGTGAGTGCACATGCGTGTATGTGTGTGTGACAGCGAGAACATTAGTTTGAAATAGATCTATCGCTCGGGAGCAGAGGAAATGGAAACCAAACGCAGAAAAGAGCTACCGAACACACACACACACACACACACACACACACACACACACACACACACAACACACTAAAAGTGTGTTCATATTAACATTTTATTTTAAATCAATCATGTTTATTTAATCCTCTCCTGCAGGATCAATAATAATCATAAATAATGATCAAAGTCACATTACATTTAAATAAACATTTTAAATGTTGTATTAAATTGTGTTACTGAAATTTTACTTTTATTATTGGAAATTAGAATTAATCATTATTTCATTATTTATGCAGAGTGGAGTATTATATTATTATTAGTAGTAGTTATTATTACTATTATTATTATTAATATTATTATTATTATTATTATTATTAATGATGTATTTTTTTATTACTATTATTATTATTGTTATTATTATTAGTAATATATCATATTTAGAAAAAGAAGAAAAAAATGTCACAATTTTATCTAAATTAAATTTTCCTGCAGATATTTTTTATATATTAAAATTTCCCCAAAAATTAATCATTTTTTTAAAAAGTGTAATTTACACACACACACACACACATATATATATAATATACTGTTTTTTTCTGACACCGCAGACCTTTTAAAACAACTATTGGAAATTAATATGAATATAATTTAAAAATGAAACTTTTGATAATAAACAGAAGTAAAACATTTTGAAATATAAATCTGTGGAATTCGTTTGTAATTTATGAAAATAAACGAGTCGCCGTAATCGGACAAAACAAAAACTTCTGCTGCTGATTTCCTGCATCCGTTCTGACCAGCACGTAAAAACACGCTCAGATGGTATTGGTTTAGAAGGAGTGTGTGTGTGTGTGTGTGTGTGTGTGTGGTGTGTGTGTGTGTGTGTGTGTGTTTCAGGCAGACTTGGTCAGGCACGCAGAGTTATTCTTATCCACGGGAGAGAAAGAACGGGAGATGAGAGAGACACAGGGATGAAGGGATGAAAGTAAAAAGCTCCAGGAGGATGTCAACTTCCATCACCTAACACTGTGACACACACACACACACACACCACACACACACACACACACACACACACACACACACACACACAACACACAAACACAAAAACTCTCAGGAGAAAATAAAAGGGACCGCTGACGTACTCTGTGTGTGTGTGTGTGTGTGTGAGTGCGTGTGTGTGAGTGCGTGTGTGTGAGTGCGTGTGTGTGTGAGTGTGAGTGTGTGTGTGTGTGTGTGGTCAGCACATATTAGTTCTTTTCTCTTGTCCGCTATAAACCCATGTGTTGTCCCTTTAAGAGCTGAATTAGGTCGCTGGTCGCCGTGGCGTCGCCGGGGTCTGTGAGCCGAGTGATCTGATTGGTTGTGATTTGCGAGGCGAATGATCTGATTGGTTATGATCAGGTCCGTTTCACATGACCCGACTCTGGAGGTTCATGTGTCAGAAAGCATCGCTTCCACGCCAACACACCACAAAGAGGCCCGGAGCCACACACACACACACACACACACACACACACATACCTATATATGTATGTATGATATATATCATATATATATATATATATATATATACCACACACATACATATATGTATATATACACACATACACACACACACAATGGAGTGTGTGTGAGTGTGTAAGAGAGACAGAGACACATAATCTACAATCATTAACAGTGTTGTTGAATGATTTGCTGAAACACACACACACACAGTTTATATTATAAATATAGTTTTCAGTATAAATACAAGATTATGAATATTAATAAAAATAAATATATTATTCATCAATTATTCTTTTTCTCTCTATTGTTTTTTTTTCTCTTTATCTTTCTCCTCCTTTTACTTTGACTTTTCTGCAGAAGAGAAACTCCTGAGCACACTGATTTTACTCAGTGTGTGTGTGTGTGTGTGTGTGTGTGTGTGTGTGTGTGTTGAGTTCATGCTCGGTTGTCTCTGCTCTCTCTGTGTGATGATCTGATTAACCAGGGATTTAATTATTCACCAAAACAAGGTGCCCTTTATCTCACACACACACACACACACACACACACACACACACACACACACACACACACTGGACACACACACTGGTACAGACAGACAGGCATGGGGGTGCAGGGGGAAGCTGTGATATTGTTGTTGTGTGTGTGTGTGTGTTGGCATTCACACGCCCGCTGTTTTGACCCGTCTCTCCCAGTCTGGAGCCCAAATGGATTTCATACATCACTACAGAAACACACACACACACACACACACACACACACACACACACACACACACAGAGAGAGCGGTGAACTTTATAGAACCTGGTGAGAGTGAGAACCTGCCGAGTTTGATCCTGTTAGAGATCAGACACAAGCGTGAAGGTGAGACAGGAACCTCATCCACCTCCCTCTCTCTCTGTTTATATCACATATGACAGTCTCTCTCTCTCTCTCTCTCTCTCACAGAAAAGAATATGTGATGATTACAGATGCAGCATAAATATCCAGAAGAACAGAGCTGAGGAGAGAAAGAAAGGAAAGAAGTGATAAAAGAAAAAAGAAAGGAATGGAAAAAAAGAAAGAAGGAAAAAAGAGAGAAAACAGAAGAAAGAGAAAAAGAACAGTTACTCAAAGAGATCAACTCCAGATAAAGTGAGAGAATGGGTTCTGCTACGGATAAAGCAGTACTGTAGCGCCCTCTAGCGTTTAACTTTATATATGAGCGGATTTTTATCGGTTTAAAAGTGGGGAAAAAAAACTTTATTTTCATTATATAATAAATAGATAAGATTTATTTCAATTAGCACTTGCGGTTTGAAAGGAAGCTGAACATAAAGTTTCATTGTATTTTAATGTGAAATATATATATATGTGTGTGTGTATGTGTGTTAAATGTTATATGTAAGTGTTAATCAGAATTTTTATATATATATATATATATATATATATATATATATATATATATATATATCTATATATATATAGTGTGTGGTGTTCAGGAGACATGTTTATTCTCCTGCCATCACATTTTACTGAAACAGATTCCGCCAGATAAAAATCCCATTATTTATTTATTATTATTATTATTATTATTATTATTATTATTATATATTACAGCAGGGGAAAATTTCAGCGTTTGTAAATATTGATTATTATAATGAATGTGAGCAGAGATAGAATTATTAACTTTATTATTATTAATTATCTGTGAGTAACGAGGAGCTGCACATCACTGCTGATCCCACAGATCATCATCTAACACACACACACACACACACACACACACACACACACACACACACACAACACACACACACACACACAACGAACGCGTGTATCGAGGAGCTGCACATCACTGCTGCTG
>JACRUU010000001.1:2524653-2527153 GCA_030449085.1 Kryptopterus vitreolus
GATCCGCGCTCTGATTGGCAGGTCTCGTCTCGGCTGTCAGGTGATCGTGGCGCCGTGGATGAACGGCATGACGGTGCGCGTGCCGCAAGGGGTCAAAGATCAACGAGTACCACAGGAGGCAAAAAACAAACAATGATGCACAAACACACTCGCAATTTATTTGTGTTATTTGTGATTTTAATTTTCATTCATATAAACATGAACACATCATCTATCCATCATTCATTCTTCCATTTATTCATCCATCCATCCATAAATGACTGTTTATCTCTCCATTTTTATTTTCTTTATACTACATATATAATGATATTATTTATCCTGCACGATAAACACACACATTCTGTAGGTTTGTAGGTGAGTAGTGACTCCTCTCTTGGGGTATTTGACAAACTGACACCCAGTGAGAGCGAGTGTCACACACAGTCTGTCAAATACTCAAAGAGAAGAATCTACATCGCCGAGGAGCATCTTCATCTTCATCACCATCTTCTTCATCATCACCATCTTCATCATCACCATCATCTTCATCACCATCTCCATCATCATCACCATCATCATCACCATCTCCATCATCATCACCATCATCACCATCATCATCATCTTCATCATCACCATCATCATCATCACCATCATCATCATCATCATCACCATCATCATCATCATCATCACATCACCATCATCATCATCATCATCATCATCATCACCATCATCATCATCATCATCACATCATCATCATCATCATCATCATCATCATCATCATCATCATCATCACCATCATCATCATCATCATCACCATCATCATCATCACCATCATCATCATCATCATCATCATCATCATCATCATCATCCATCATCATCACCATCACATCATCATCATCATCATCATCATCCATCACATCATCATCATCACCATCATCATCATCATCATCATCATCATCACATCATCATCATCATCATCATCATCACCATCATCATCATCATCATCATCATCATCATCATCACCATCATCATCATCATCATCATCATCATCATCCATCATCATCATCATCATCATCATCATCATCATCATCATCACCATCATCATCATCATCATCATCATCATCATCATCATCATCATCATCATCACATCATCATCATCATCATCATCATCATCCATCATCATCATCATCATCATCCCCATCATCAATCATCACCATCATCACATCATCATCATCATCATCATCATCATCATCACCATCATCATCATCATCATCACATCATCAATCATCACCATCATCCATCATCAAACCATCACCATCATCATCATCATCATCCATCATCACATCACCATCACCATCATCATCACATCACCATCATCATCATCATCATCAATCATTCATCATCATCATCACTCATCACATCATCACATCACATCTTCATCATCACCATCACATCATCATCACACATCATCATCACCAACATCATCATCATCATCATCATCATCATCAACATCATTACCATCTTCATCATCACCATCATCATCACCTCTTCATCATCATCAACATCATCATCATCATCACCATCATCACAATCATCATCATCATCATCATCACCACGTTAACACATGACTCACACACACACAGGATGTATATTTAACTTGTAAACACTAAAAACGATAATATTATGATAATATTGTTAATAAAGTTGGAGATGATTAAAAGCTTTTTTTCTCTGTCATTCTCTTTAGCAATGAATTCTGGGAAAACATTTGCAATCAGTCGACAGAAATGTAAAATAAATTAAATAAAATAATAAACAGCCCTGTGGGGGGTCAAAACTTCTGCACACAGCGAGAGATGATTAGAGAGATTATTGTTGCAGCATCGTGTCTTCAACATGTTTCTGCTGATAAGTTACATCCCCAACGAGTTCTGGAGAAAAATGACAAACACACACACACACACACACACACACACACACACACACACACACACTTCCACTTATACACCACACACACACACACACACACCACACACACACACACCTATACACACACACACACACAACACACACCTTCCACTTACACAAACACACATTATACACACACACACACAATACACACACAACTTGATACACACACACACACTTACACACACTTATACACACACTTACACTTATATACACACACATACTTATACACACACTTACACTTACACACAAACACACACTTTATACACAATAGACACACACACTTATACACACACACACAAACACACACTTATACACACACACCACACACACACACACACACACACACACCTTACACTATTACACACACACACCACACCCACATACACTTATACACACACACCTTATACACACACCACTTATACACACACTGACACTTATACACACAACACACAAACTTCCACAACACTTATAACACACACACCACACACACACACTTACTACACACACACACTTATACACAAACACACACATTATACACACACACACTTTA
>JACRUU010000001.1:2544653-2547566 GCA_030449085.1 Kryptopterus vitreolus
ACCCATCAAACCAACAAGCGACACACCACACACCCCACACCAAACACATACACAACACCAACAACCCCAACCAAACCCACACACCAAAAAAAAAAAACACAAACAAACACACACACACCAACAAACACAAAAACACACACACACAAAAAAAACACACATATTATTAAACAAACACACACACAAACAACATCAAACAACACACCAAACAAACACAAAACCACACACCAATCACACACACAAACCAACAATAAACCAACATCACCAACAAACACACAACAACACCAAACACAAACACATCACACACACCAAACCAAACACAACACCACACCAACACTCAAACAACACACACAATCACACCAACAAAACACACACAAACCAACAAAACACACTACACCAACAAAACACATCTCAACAACCACCAACAAACAACACAAACCAAAAACAACAACTCACACCAAACAAAAAAGACAACACACACCAACAAACACACAAACATAATACAATAAACACATGTTGCCAACAAACCGACACCAAAAAACACACACACACACCAACAAACAAAAACACACACACACACAAAAAAAAAACACACACACACACACCAACAACACACACACACCAGCAAACACACACACACACACACGTCTCTCGCTCCGCTCTCTCTCCTTCCCAACACAAAGCCACAAAGAGTAATACCGCTACACAAACACCACCACCCCAACAAAATATACTCACACAACAGACCCTAACCAACCACATATATATACACACACACACACCACACACATACAGACCACACACACACATACACACACACAAACACACACAAACTCACACACACACCAACAAACACACACGGTACACCACACATCAAACCACAAAACAAACACACACAGCCAATAAAGACATACACACAAACACACACCCCAGCAAACCCCCCCAGCAACCAGCAAGGCCAAACAGCAAAAAAAACAAAAAAACACACACCAAACACACCCCCCCAACAAACACACACCCCCCCCCACCAAACACACACACACACGCCGTTTCTGTGACAGTTAACATTAAATGTATTTTCTCATTCATTACTGAGCTCACATTTCCTTTCCTGCAATCTCACAGCTCATAGACTGACCGTTTTCACACACACAACACACACACACACACACACACACACACACACACACACACACACACACACACTTTATTTTCCTGTGTAATAATGGAGGCTGAATTCCGGCACATGTGGAATTGTGTCACTTTATCTGGCCTTTGTGTGTGTGTGTGTGTGTGTGTGTGTGATAGAGCTGATTAGTGCCTTTGAATTTCATCAAACTTACTGTGTTTAGCATGTGTGTGTGTGTGTGTGTGTGTGTGTGTGTGTTTGTGTGTGTGTTATTAACAAAGGCACAGTGTGAGAGCCAGACAGCATTTAATCCCGAATCGTATTCTCCTGAAAGTCCAGCTGTTCCACTCGCTGCTGGTGAGTCTCACCCTGATCCTCCTCCAGTTTTATTTACACACACACACACACACACACACACACACACACACACACACACACACACACACACACACACACAGATTTGATGGTCTGAATAATAATAATAGGAGCAGAACTCATTATAATTAATAAAAAAATCGGATGTGTTGTTTATAACGCTGAGAAATAACTGAACCTTTTTCAAATTAGAGCATTTTCAATAATTTAATACATTTAACCTTCTATTAAAAAGAATTAACTATAAAATAACAATAATATTTCTAAGCAATAATAATAATAATAATAACATTCATAAATAATAAGAATAATTATAAATAAGAATAATAAGAGGTTTGTGATATTACAGTTCTTGCTGGTCCTGCAGGATTGTGCGGTCTCCATTGTGATGTTTGTGTTTGCAGACAGTAGGTGTGAATGTGGACGTTGACTCGACATGTGAAAGTGTAGTACAGAGTGTGATACAGCAGAACGCTCTCACTGTGAGTAAACACCTTCTGATTATACCTGCTTTTATTTACATATCATACAATCCACTATTCACACCTCAACCTCATTCCAGCCAATCACAATCCACTATTCACACCTACACACATTCACAGCCAATCACAATCCACCATCCATCCAACCAATCACAACCCACTATTCACACCACAACCCCCTTCCAGCCAATCACAATCCACTATTCACACCTAAACTCCTCCCATTCACACCAATCACCCCACTCACTCAACCTCCATCCAACCAATCACAGTCACACCTCAACCTCCATCCAGCCAATCACACACCACTATTCACACCTCACCTCCATCAGCCAATCACAGCCACTATTCACACCTCAACCTCCATCCAGCCAATCACAGCCCACTATTCACACCTCAACCTCCATCCAGCCAATCACAGCTCACTATTCACACCTCAACCTCCATCCAGCCAATCACAACTATTCACACCTAACCCCATCCAATCACAATATCACACCTCAACCTCCATCCAGCCAATCACAATCCACTATTCACACCTCAACCTCCATCCAGCCAATCACAATCCACTATTCACACCTCAACCTCCATCCAGCCAATCACAATCCACTAATCCCACCTCACCTCCCTCCAACCCAATCACAATCCACTAGTCACCCCTCTCAACCTCCATCACAATCCACTATTCACACCTCAACCTCCATCCAACCAATCACGCTCACTATTCACACCTCAACCTCCATCCAACCAATCACAACCCACATTCACACCACAAACCCCCTCCACCCAATCACAATCCACTATACACACCTAAACTCCTCCCAGCCAATCACAATCCACTATTCACACCTGACAACTCAACACAGCCAATATCACACACCCTCAACCTCCCTCCAACCAATCACAATCCACTATTCACACCTCAACCTC
>JACRUU010000001.1:2548066-2553066 GCA_030449085.1 Kryptopterus vitreolus
GTGTGTGTGTGTGTGTGTGTCTGACTGGTGGTATACTATTATAAATTATAGGTGCTGTGGCATATCTGGGTTACTTAAGGAGCTTCATTAGGACAAGATGTACTTATAAAATGTGTGTGTGTGTGTGTGTGTTTTTTTTTGCGTTTGTGAGTGTGTGGTTGTGGTGCGTTTGTGTGTGTGTGTGAGTGTGTCTGTGATGCTGATTAGAAACAGGAATTAAATTTCTTATACTAACACTTTAGGATGAGAGTGTCTGCTCACCCTGTGTGTGTGTGTGAGTGTGTGTGTGTGTGTGTGTGTTGTGTTGTGTGTGTGTGTGTGTGTGTGTGTGTGTGTGTTTGTGTTTTCATAACTGAGCACACCATTACTGCATTCCAGAGCATACATTCCCCTTTGTGCGTTTGTGTTTGTGTGTGTATGTATGTGTATGTGTGTGTGTGTGTGTGTGTGTGTGTGTGTGTGTGTGTGTGTGTGTGTGTGTGTGTGTGTGGAATATCTCTGCACACTGTTCATCATTTGCTGGAAAGTTGTGATGTTAAGAGAAGAATATAAATAAGCCTGAACTGAATTAAATAGAGAATAAATAGAGAGGGAGTGTCTACATCTATAAATATGAATATAAATATAAATATAAATATAAATATAAATATAAATGATTGTATATATTATTGATGTTCATCTCTGTAACTTTGATGTTGATGTATACGATACAATAAAGTTACACATGATCTGATACTCTGTATTTATACAGATGAATTTTATTCCTTCGGTTCAGACGAATTACAAAATTTCACTTTCATTTATTAAATTCCTTCTTTTTTACTGCAACAAAAGATCAAATAAAACCTTTTCTTCTTTTCCTGTCGTGTCTGCAGGAAGTTAAGAGATGACATGTGGAGACCCACTGAGAGAGAGAGAGACCTGTATGGAGAGACAGTGAGATGGAGAGACAGTGAGATGGAGAGACAGTGATATGGAGAGAGATGTGTGGAGAGACAGTGAGATAGAGAGAGACATGTGGAGAGACAATGAGATGGAGAGAGATGTGTGGAGAGACAATGAGATGGAGAGAGAGTGAGATGGAGAGAGATGTGTGGAGAGAAGTGAGATGGAGAGAGATGTGTGGAGAGACAATGAGATGGAGAGAGATGTGTGGAGAGACAGTGAGATGGAGAGAGATGTGTGGAGAGACAGTGAGATGGAGAGAGATGTGTGGAGAGACAGTGAGATGGAGAGAGATGTGTGGAGAGACAGTGAGATGGAGAGAGATGGTGGAGAGACAGTGAGATGGAGAGAGATGTGTGGAGAGACAGTGAGATGGAGAGAGATGTGTGGAGAGACAGTGAGATGGAGAGAGATGTGTGGAGAGACAGTGAGATGGAGAGATGTGTGGAGAGACAATGAGATGGAGATAGATGTGTGGAGAGACAGTGAGATGGAGAGACATGTGTGGAGAGACAGTGAGATGGAGAGACATGTATGGAGAGCGATGTGTGGAGAGACAATGAGATGGAGAGAGATGTGTGGAGAGACAGTGATATGGAGAGAGATGTGTGGAGAGACAGTGAGATGGAGAGAGATGTGTGGAGAGACAGTGAGATGGAGAGAGATGTGTGGAGAGACAGTGAGATGGAGAGATGTGTGGAGAGACAATGAGATGGAGATAGATGTGTGGAGAGACAGTGAGATGGAGAGACATGTGTGGAGAGACAGTGAGATGGAGAGACATGTGTGGAGAGAGTGAGATGGAGAGACATGTGTGGAGAGAGTGAGATGGAGAGACATGTGTGGAGAGAGTGAGATGGAGAGACATGTGTGGAGAGAGTGAGATGGAGAGAGATGTGTGGAGAGACAATGAGATGGAGATGGAGAGAGATGTGTGGAGAGACAGTGAGATGGAGAGACATGTGTGGAGAGAGTGAGATGGAGAGACATGTGTGGAGAGAGTGAGATGGAGAGATCGGAAAAGAGATAAAACGGTGTAAAACAAGAAACTGAGAAAGAGGAGAAGATTTAAAAGTACAGTATTGTGTGTTTGTGTGTTTGTGTGTGTGTGTGTGTTTGTGTGTGTGTGTGTGTGTGTGTGTGTGTGTGTGTGTGTGTGTGTGTGCTCGAGTGTGCGCGAGTGTGTTTGTTCATATCACACATAAATCAATGTCATCTCCATCTGGGGCAAACCTAAGGTACAGGAAGTGTGTGTGTGTGTGTGTGTGTGTGTGTGTGGTGGGAGTGTGTGTGTGTGTGTGTTACTGCAGTGTGTGTTGTGTGTGTTGTGTGTGTGTGTGTGTGTTGAGTGTGTGTGTGTGTGTGTGTGTGTTTGTGGTGTGCAGTCATCTACATCAACTCACACTCTCTCGGGAAGAACACATCTGTTATCCACTTTCACTGAGAAAATCTCAGATCAGCATCTCTCTCTTTTGTTTTCAAATAGGCCAGCAACACATTATCTCACACACACACACACACACACACACACACACACACACACACACACACACACACACACACACACACACACAGTATTAGGTTAGGCAATGCAGCTCTGAGTTATGAGATAAAAGGAACCATAAGGGCACATAGTATCCTTATGAGAGACTGAGAGACAATAGATATAAATATAGTGTGTGTGTTTGGTGTGTGTGTGTGTGTTTTGTGTGTTTGTTGTGTGTGTTTGGTGTTTTGTTTGTGTTTGTGTGTGTTTATGTTTGTGTGTGTTTGTGTTTGTGTGTGTGTTTTGTGTGTGTGTGTGTGGTGTTGTGTGTGTTTGTTTTTGTGTTGTGTGTGTGTGTGTGTTGTCTTTTGTGTGTTGTGTGTGTTGTGGTGTTTGTGTTTGGTGTGTGTGTGTGTGTGTGTGTTGTGTGTGTGTGTGTGTGTGTGTGTGTTTTTGTGTGTGTGTGTGTGTGTGTGTGTGTGTGTGTGTGTTGTTGTGTGTGTGTGTGTGTGTGTTTTGTGTGTGGTGTGTGTGTTTATTAAATGTAGTAAGAGCGATTGTTGCATTAAACAGAAAGTACCTTCATTATCATCACTCACAGTAAATCTCTGGTTCTGTATCTGTTTGGAGTTTTGTGTTAGACGTGTTTTGAATTTCAATATTTTGAGATTGTGTTGCAGTGATGTCAGCACTGTTTATAGTGTGTGTGTGTGTGTGTGTGTGTGTGATGTTGTTGTTGTAGCACGTTGTAGAGACGTTTCCGTAACGACTGTATTATGCGAGTAAATAACCTGTCAAACTCACTTTGAGTGTTTACAGATGACATCACTTTCCACATCACCACTGACCTTCACACAGAGCCAGACCGGAGTGAGTGTGTGTGTGTGTGTGTGTGTGTGTGTGTGTGGTGTGTGTGTGTGTGTGTGTGAGTGAATTTATTTAAGCCAATAAACTTTATCCATCTCTTTACTAAATGTACGCTTGGCAACGAGCCTGAGAAATGACAGCGGTGTGACGAGGAGTTTATTATATCAACAACAACAACAACAACAACAACAATAATATTCCTAATAATAATAAAACATTTCATTATTTCATATAACACACACACACACACACACACACATACACACACACACACACACACACACACACACACACACACACACGTACGGAAAATGAGAGAGAGATAGACAGATGGATAGATAGGTGTGTGTGTGTGTGTGTGTGTGTGTGTGTGTGTGTGTGTGTGTGTTTTGTCTTTCACAGTGACATGTTTATAAAATGCGGCAAGCAAAAGCAATTTAGCCTTAATTTAGCATAACTGCTACCATCTGCTCTCTCTCTCTCTCTCTCTCTCTGTCTCTCTCTCACTCTGTGTGTGTGTCTCTCTCTCTCTCTCTCTCTCTCTCTCTGTATCTCTCTCTCTCTATCACTCTGTGTGTCTCTCTCACTCACTCTGTGTGTGCGTCTCTCTGTATCTCTCTCTGTATCTCTCTATCACTCTGTGTGTCTCTCTCACTCACTCTGTGTGTGTGTCTCTCTGTATCTCTCTCTCTGTCTCTCTCTCTCTGTATCTCTCTCTCTCTCATTCTGTGTGTGTGTGTGTCTCTATCTCTCTTGTCTCTCTCTTTCTCTCTCTCTATCACTCTGTGTGTGTGTCTCTCTGTATCTCTCTGTCTCTCTCTCTCTCATTCTGTGTGTGTGTTTCTCTGTATCTCTCTATCTCTATCACTCTGTGTGTGTCTCTCTCTCACTCTGTGTGTGTCTCTCTGTATCTCTCTCTGTCTCTCTCTCTTTCACTCTGTGTGTGTGTCTCTCTGTATCTCTCTCTGTCTCTCTCTCTCTCTCTGTATCTCTCTCTCTCACACACTCTGTGTGTGTGTGTCTCTCTGTATGTCTCTTTCTGTCTCTCTCTCTCTCACTCTGTGTGTGTGTCTCTCTGTATCTCTCTCTGTCTCTCTCTCACTCTCTCTCTGTATCTCTCTCTCACTCTGTGTGTGTGTCTCTCTGTATCTCTCTTTCTGTCTCTCTCTCTCTCACTCTGTGTGTGTCTCTGTATCTCTCTCTCTGTATCTCTCTCACTCTGTGTGTGTCTCTCTGTATCTCTCTCTCTGTATCTCTCTCTCTCACTTTGTGTCTGTCTCTCTGTATCACTCTCTCTCTCTCACACTCTGTCTGTGTCTCTCTGTATCTCTCTCTCTCTCACTCTACATGTGTGTCTCTCTGTATCTCTCTCTCTGTATCCTCTCTCTCTCTCTCTCTGTATCTCTCTCTCTCACTCTACATGTGTGTCTCTCTGTATCTCTCTCTCTGTATCTCTCTCTCTCACTCTGTGTGTGTCTCTCTCTGTATTTATTTGGGTTTCAGTAAAACAGGTGTGAAAGGAAAAACTAAACAACATTAAACACATCATCACTTCATTACAGACTCTGTAACACAACACTACACAACTCACCCGACACTGCACAACAATAAACTACACTACACTACACAACTCACCCGACACTGCACAACACACACAACATTAAACTACACTACACTACACAACTCACCCAACACTGCACAA
>JACRUU010000001.1:2560566-2563066 GCA_030449085.1 Kryptopterus vitreolus
CACACACACACAGACACACACACACATGTGTGTGTGGAGTTTGTTTATTTCCTGATCTATGTTGTTGTTATTATTTGTGTAAACACACAGTGAGAATATTCTCAGTATCACAGAATCTTCACTTATTGTAGAACTAAAGTTATTTTGCACAAAACCTGCTTTAAAATCTCTTTTACTGATTAAAGTAAAGTGTGCTGAAGATTTCCTCTCCTGGGTTAGGGTTAGGGTTAGGGTTTTGGTTAGGGTTAGGGTTAGGGTTTGGGTTTAGGGTTAGGGTTTGGGTTAGGGTTCGGGTTAGGGTTTGGGTTAGGGTTAGGTTTTGGGTTAGGGTAGGGTTTGGGTTAGGGTTCTTAGGGTTAGGGTTACGGTTAGGGTTAAGGTTAGGGTTAGGGTTAGGGTTAGGGTTTAGGGTTAGGGTTAGGGTTTGGGTTTGGGTTAGGGTTTAGGGTAGGGTTACCGTCACATTCATAAAATACAACAGAAGTAAAACCGTGAATGTTTACGTCCTCTGCGTTCTCCAGAGACGTTCCTACACACACTAAACGTCTCCAGGAAGGTCAGTGAGGTCATTACAAAACATCCACATTATTCTCACTCCGGACGGAAAAAGATGTTACTGTGAATATGAACGTTTACAAGAAGCACATTTATTTAAATTCAACTAAACTACAAACACTCACAACTGACCTCCTTCCACTCACAGCCAACTATTCACACCTGAACCTCCTTCCAGCCAATCACAATCCAGCCCACTATTCACACCACAGCCCACTATTCACACCTCAACCTCCATCCAGCCAATCACAGCCCACTATTCACACCTCAACCTCCATCCAGCCAATCACACTAATCCACTATTCACACCTCAACCTCCATCCAGCCAATCACAATCCACTATTCACACCTCAACCTCCATCCAGCCAATCACAATCCACTATTCACACACACACCAACTCCTTCCAGCCAATCACAATCCACTATTCACACCTGCCACATCAACCTCCATCCAGCCAATCACAATCCACTATTCACACCTCACCTCAGTCAACCTCCATCCAACCAATCACAATCCACTATTCACACCTCAACCTCCATCCAGCCAATCACACTAATCCACTATTCACACCTCAACCTCCATCCAGCCAATCACACTAATCCACTATTCACACCTCAACCTCCATCCAGCCAATCACATCCAATCACACCCACTATCCAGCCATCACACCTCAACCTCAACCTCCATCCAGCCAATCACACAATCCACTATCACACCTCCAATCCATCCAATCACAATCCACTATTCACACCTCAACCTCCATCCAGCCAATCACACTAATCCACTAATAACTGAGGGTAAAAGTCTGATAATGTAATATTTTATAATAGAATAAATTATACAGTAATTAAAAGAAAAATGAAGAGAATTTTTGCTCTGAGAGAAGAATTTTGTTCTGCTGTGAATCTTCATAAAACAATAATTCCTTCTATTCAGAAAAATAAGTTCATATTTGTAAGTAAATAAGGAAATTACAGGAGAATCATCTAAGAGTAAACAACACAAATATACAAATATACAAATCACAAACATACAGTCTAAAATGAGAAATGTACAATCTAATGAGAAATCTAATGTCTTTCTATTTTTGTATTTTCAATAGCAGAGAAAAGAAGGATTTTACAGATTTAAAAGTAAAAAGATAATAAACATGTACACACACACACACACACACACACACACACTACAGAATATTCACATTATTACTGACAATGTTCCACTTGCTAATAACAACATTTATTTAGGTTTGAGTTATTTGTTGTTGTTGTGTTGTGCTGCAGGCGTTCCTGCTGTTACTGTTGTTGTTTATGTTTTTGGAGTTCCTACAGTCGCTGTTCCAGTTGTTTCTGGAGTTGAATTAGTATTCCAGATGTGGTTCAGATGTGACTCAGGCTGCTGTTCCCATTGTTTACAACATCGTGTTAAAACCAGGAAACTAAATGTTGTCAGAAAAATCAGGAAAAAACCTAAAATCTGGAGAAAAAAAGAAGTTGCTGAAATGTCATGCATTAAATTTAAGTTGTCGTATTAAAAAAAGAAAGAATCTAAACTGACAGTGTATTTCCCATCTATATTCTGTGCTTGACCTACTATTACTAACAACAACAACAACAGCAACAACAACAACAACAACAACAACAATAACAACAACAACAATAATAATAATAATATCTACACAGATCTTTGGCATGGCAGTGTAGGTTATGGGAATTCCATCGGTTGCTGTAAATAACACACACGACATGTTTTTATGTGCTTTTGTCGTCGTCTCAGAACATTTTTACACAGAATAATAAAATATAAATCAGAAAAGAGGAATCAACACATTCTTACATTCTAAACCAAATCAAGTGTTTATTTTAAATACAAAAATTATTAAATAAATAAATAAATAAATAGACAGACAAAATTCAGACTGGGGAGTTTTTTTTTGTTTTTTTTTTT
>JACRUU010000001.1:2583441-2585941 GCA_030449085.1 Kryptopterus vitreolus
AAACATGGAGGAGAAGGGGGGAGATAGAGAGAACACTATATAGAGAGAAATTGAGACGGAGTGAGCGAGAAAGGGAAAGAGAGAATGACGGGAAAAGGGAGTGAAACAAAGGGAGAGAGAAAAACAGCGAACGGGGGGGATAAATAAAGAGGGAAAGGAAGAGAGAAAGACAGAGAGAACAGGAGAAACAAAGAAAGAGAGAAAGAGAGATAGAACGACAGAGGTCGAAAAATGAGAGACAAAGGTAGAGAGAAAGATGGAGGAAAAAGAGGCTCAGAAACACGAGGGCTCTGATACGGATCATGTGAGATCATGTGAGATTAGAGCTCTTATAGCAGGTGACATAAGGTCTAAAGAGGTCTTGCATGCTGTTCGGGTTGATGGGAAGTCATGTGACCCAGTATCAGTGTCCATGTGGTTAGATAGTTGTGAGGTAAATCCAAAAATGATGATGGTCAGAGGGACGTGGCAAGTTCAAATCCCAGCACCGCCTGAAAAGGAGGTGGTGGGCTCGGGGGTTTAAGGCGCTGGGTTACTGATCGGAAGGTCGGAGGCGTCGAGCCCGGGTATCGCCAAGATGCCACTCTTGAGCGACGCCCTTAAGCCTCTGTTCACCAGGGGGCGCTGTATCAAGCAAACATGCGGATCCGATCCGGCTTTTCATCCTTTTGCCGGGCCAGATAAAAATAACAATTTCCATCAGGGTGAAAATTCTCTTCCGACACCGAAAGTGCTTGAAATTAATAGCCGTGAAAATAAAAGCCCCCCTTTTTTTCATTTTCTAGCAATAAAACCTTAACGGCCATGAATTCAGCCTACATAAAGCGGTTATGTCAGGACCAGCGCGGTGCACGACGCTTCACTTTGGTACTTAATAAGACTGATTTGTGTTGTTGTGTGGACACGCTGTGTTTAAAAGGTAAGATCCGATACCTAACGCAGCTGATTTTTCCTTTTCGGATTTGGAGGAATGAAAGCTGTTGTCTGGCTGGCGGACAGAATTCCCAAATCCCACAATGATGTCTGAAGGAATTTGTTGTAAAGTCTGTTAAATCCGTCTGAACAGCAGGGCGGCATTTCCTGCCCTTTAACTTTCAGCTGCAGCTGTACTGCTGTCGGATCACGTCGTTCCCGGGTCACATCACATCATTCCCGATCACGTCGTTCCCGGGTTTATCATTCCCGATCAAAGTCTGTCTCCCGATCACGGTCCCGGCATTCCCGATCATTCTCCGATCTCGGTCCGTTCGTCGTTCCGGGTTTATCACTCCCGATCACTGCACGTCCGTTCCCGATCACGCGTTCCCATCATCGTTCCCGGGTTTATCGTTCCCGATACGTCATTCCCGGGTCACATCATTCCTGATTACGTCGTTCCCTATCACACCGTTCCCGGGTCACATCGTTTCTGGGTTACATCATTCCCAATCACGTCGTTCTCGATCACATCGTTCCCGGGTTTATCATTCCCGATCACGTCATTCCCGGGTCACATCATTCCCGATCACATCGTTCCCGATCACATCGTTCCCGGGTTTATCATTCCCGATCACGTCGTTCCCGGGTTTATCATTCCCGATCACGTCGTTCCCGGGTTTATCATTCCCGATCACGTCGTTCCCGATCACGTCATTCCCGGGTTTATCATTCCCGATCACGTCATTCCCGGGTCACATCATTCCCGATCACGTCGTTCCCGATCACATCGTTCCCGGGTTTATCATTCCCGATTACGTCATTCCCGGGTCACATCATTCCCGATCACGTTCGTTCCCTATCGCAGGTCAACCCGCATTCCCGTTCTCCGATGGGTCAGTTATCATTCCGTCAATTCGTCGTCACTCATTCCGATCACGTCTTCCGATCACATCGTTCCCGGGTTTATCATTCCCGATCACGTCGTTCTTTCGATTCATCTGGGTCACATCATTCCCGATCACGTCGTTCCCGATCACATCGTTCCCGGGTTTATCATTCCCGATCACGTCATTCCTGGGTCACATCATTCCCGATCACGTCGTTCCCGATCACATCGTTCTCGGGTTTATCGTTCCCGATTACGTCGGTCCCAGGTCACATAATTCCTGATTACGTCGTTCCCTATCACACCGTTCCCGGGTCACATCGTTTCTGGGTTGCATCATTCCCAATAACGGCGTTCTCGATCACATCATTCCCGGGTCACATCGTTACTGATAACATCATTCCCGGGTCACATCATTCCCAATCACGTCATTCTCGATCACATCATTCCCGGGTCACATCGTTACTGATAACATCATTCCCGGGTCACATCATTCCCGATCACGTCGTTCCCGGGTTTATCATTCCCGATTACGTCGTTCCTGGGACACATAATTTCTGGGTCACATAATTCCCGATCACGTCGTTCCCGATCACACTATTCCTGGGTCACATCGGTCCCGGGTCACATCATTACCGATAACATCATTCCCGAATAATAATAATAATAATAACCTTTTTCCTTCTCCCTCTCACC
>JACRUU010000001.1:2590941-2606876 GCA_030449085.1 Kryptopterus vitreolus
GAGTGGGATTAAGATTGGGATTAGGATTGGGATTGGGATTAGAATTAGGGTAAGGATTGGGATAAGGATTAGGATTGGGATTGGCTGGAGGTTTGGCAGGTGTTAAGCCTTCAGACGTCATGGTCAGTTAACTCCTCATTTCTAAATGTAAAAACGCTGGTTACTATAGTAACACTGTTCCACTTTCATCCAGACTGAACCGGTTATTGTTGATCAAAGACTTTTTACTGTCATTTTACATAATAGAAATAAAATAATGCGACGAAAATCAATAGTTTTAGTTCCAGAGAGTTTCCCGTCTCCTCTACAGCACTCGCCCTCTTTTACACAATCTCAATGTGTAATTAGGAAAAGGGCGAAAAGAAAGAGGAGAAAATAACATTTTTCAGGAATAAAATAAAAACATCCGAGATCTAACACCATCCGAGATCTAACACCATCCGAGATCTAACACCATCCGAGATCTAACACCATCCGAGATCTAACACCATCCGTGATCTAACACCATCCGAGATCTATCCCCATCTGTGATCTAACACCATCCGAGATCTAACACCATCCGAGATCTAACACCATCCGAGATCTAACACCATCCGTGATCTAACACCATCCGAGATCTAACACCATCCGTGAATCTAACACCATCTGTGATCTAACACCATCCCTTATCTAACACCATCTGTGATCTAACACCATCCGTGATCTAACACCATCCGAGATCTAACACCATCTGGGATCTATCACCATCCGAGATCTAACACCATCTGGGATCTATCACCATCCGAGATCTAACACCATCCGAGATCTAACACCATCTAACACCATCTGGGATCTAACACCATCCGAGATCTAACACCATCTGATCTAACACCATCCGTGATCTAACACCATCCGTGATCTAACACCATCCGAGATCTAACACCATCCGAGATCTAACACCATCCGTGATCTAACACCATCCGAGATCTAACACCATCCGAGATCTAACACCATCCGTGATCTAACACCATCCGAGATCTAACACCATCCGATCTAAACCAGATCTAACACCATCCGTGATCTAACACCATCCCTGATCTAACACCATCTGTGATCTAACACCACCATACGTAATCTAACACCATCCGAGATCTAACACCATCCGGATCTAACACCATCCGTGATCTAACACCATCCCTGATCTAACACCATCCGAGATCTAACACCATCCTGGACGATCTAACACCATCCGAGATCTAACACCATCCGTGATCTATCACCATCCGGGATCTATCACCATCCGGGATCTAACACCATCCGAGATCTAACACCATCCGAGATCTAAAACCATCCGTGATCTAACACCATCCGTGATCTAACACCATCCCTGATCTAACACCATCTGTGATCTAACACCATCCGAGATCTAACACCATCCGAGATCTATCACCATCTGTGATCTAACACCATCCGGGATCTATCACCATCCGAGATCTAACACCATCTGGGATCTATCTAACACCATCCGAGATCTAACACCATCCGAGATCTAAAACCATCCGTGATCTAATCACCATCCGTGATCTACACCAGATCTAACACCATCCGGGATCTAACACCATCCGAGATCTAACACCATCCGAGATCTAACACCATCCGTGATCTAACACCATCCGAGATCTAACACCATCTGATCCGGGATCTAACACCATCCGAGATCTAACACCATCCGAGATCTAAACACCATCCGTGATCTAACACCATCCGTGATCTAACACCATCCGAGATCTAACACCATCTGTGATCTAACACCATAACACCATAGATCTAACACCATCCGAGATCTAACACCATCCGAGATCTAACACCATCCGTGATCTAACACCATCCGAGATCTAACACCATCCGAGATCTAACACCATCTGTGATCTAATCACCATCCGAGATCTAACACCATCCGAGATCTAAAACCATCCGTGATCTAACACCATCCGTGATCTAACACCATCCCTGATCTAACACCATCTGTGATCTAACACCATACGTAATCTAACACCATCCGAGATCTAACACCATCCGAGATCTATCTAACACCATCCGTGATCTAACACCGTGATCTAACACCATCCGAGATCTAACACCATGATCTAACACCATCCGAGATCTAACACCATCCGATCCGTGATCTAACACCATCCGTGATCTAACACCATCCGAGATCTATCACCATCCGAGATCTAACACCATCCGAGATCTAACACCATCCGTGATCTAACACCATCTGTGATCTAACACCATCCGTAATCTAACACCATCCGAGATCTAACACCATCCGAGATCTAACACCATCTGAGATCTAACACCATCCGTGATCTATCACCATCCGAGATCTAACACCATCCGAGATCTATCACCATCCGTGATCTAACACCATCCGGGATCTATCACCATCCGAGATCTAACACCATCTGGGATCTAACACCATCCGAGATCTAACACCATCCGAGATCTAACACCATCCGTGATCTAACACCATCCGTGATCTAACACCATCCCTGATCTAACACCATCTGTGATCTAACACCATACGTAATCTAACACCATCCGAGATCTAACACCATCCGAGATCTAAAACCATCCGTGATCTAACACCATCCGTGATCTAACACCATCCCTGATCTAACACCATCTGTGATCTAACACCATCCGTAGATCTAACACCATCCGAGATCTAACACCATCCGAGATCTATCACCATCCGAGATCTACTAACACCATCCGAGATCTATCACCATCCGAGATCTAACACCATCTGGGATCTATCACCATCTGTGATCTAACACCATCCCTTATCTAACACCATCTGTGATCTAACACCATCCGAGATCTAACACCATCCTGGAGATCTATCACCATCCGAGATCTAACACCATCCCTGGGATCTAATCACCAATCCGAGATCTAACACCATCTGGGATCTATCACCATCCGAGATCTAACACCATCCGTGATCTAACACCATTCGTGATCTAACACCATCCGAGATCTAACTGATGAGGTTTTTTGAACTCGTGTGGACGTGATTGGTACTGCATGATTCGGTTGTTTATGCTTTCAAGTGTTGTTTAAAAAGGTCACATATATAAATAATAAAAGTGAGTATGGGCAGCGCTGTGATTGGCTCGTACAGCGACCAATGAGAAAACAGCTTGTTTTTTACTGTAATGCCAAATGATCATATTAGCATGTTCAGTTTAATGATGATTTATGTATTCGCCTGTTTACTGTAATATAAGTGAGCCATAAAATTAAACAACATGAACTCGACACGGACCATGTAGAATATTCCACACAAACACACACACACACACACACACACACACACACACACACACACACACACACACACACACTTATGCTTGAGCAGTGGAGCAAATGTATGTCAGGAGATGACTGATGAAGAACACAAGGGATGGAGAGAATTGAGATGAATGCAGCTAGAAAGGTGTGTGTGTGTGTGTGTGTGTGTATGTATGTGTCCTCACACATTTCCTTTTCACTTGGGCTTTTTCAGCCCTCAGCAAAAATTGACCATCAGCACAGAAAAGAAAGGGAAAACACACACACACACACACACACACACACACACACACACACACACACACACTCACACAAGAAAGACAGACAATTGCTCTATTTCTGTCATGTTTTCTGTGCAATGTAAACCCCAATTGTGTGTGTGTGTTGTGTGTGTGTGTGTGTGTGTGTGTGTGTGTGTGTGTGTGTGTGTGTGTGTGTGTGTGATGTTTTTATGTCAGCGCTGTGTGTGTTTAGAGAAATAAAATGTAAAATGCTGATATTTTGTACACCCGTGTTGTTGCACTTAAAGACACTCGAATCCCTACAGAAAAAACAACAATAGAGTCTACAGAGCATGGGGGGGGGGAAACTCCGGCCCCGAGGGCCACACCCGGCCCCGAGGGCCACACCCGGCCCTGAGGGCCACACCCGGCCCCGAGGGCCACATCCCGCTCCTTGGTCTTTTTAATCCGGCCCACTGCATTCATTTAATCATGTCCTGTAATTGCCTGACTTTCCACCAGGTGGCGCATTAGACACGGTGATACCTTCAGTGCGTATTAATATTAATACCTTTTACATGTTTATATATACGTCTTGTTCAGGCCCCGCCCCTTCTGACATGTTTTAAAAGTTTGCCCCGCCCCCTAAAAGATTGCCCTAGTTTACATATTAGCGTCTTTAATGCTACTTTACATATTAGTGTCTTTAATGCTACTTTACGTATTAGCGTCTTTAATGCTGCTTTACGTATTAGTGTCTTTAATGCTACTTTACGTACTTTACTTTATACTTTACATAGTGTCTTTAATGCTACTTTACGTATTAGTGTCTTTAATGCTACTTTACGTATTAGCGTCTTTAATGCTTTAATGCTACTTTACATATTAGTGTCTTTAATGCTACTTTACGTATTAGCTTTAATGTCTTTAATGCTTTAATGCTTTACGTATTAGTGTCTTTAATGCTACTTTACATATTAGTGTCTTTAATGCTACTTTACATATTAGCATCTTTAATGCTACTTTACGTATTAGTGTCTTTAATGCTACTTTACGTATTAACATCTTTAATACTACTTTACGTATTAGCGTCTTTAATGCTTTAATGCTACTTTACGTATTAGTGTCTTTAATGCTACTTTACGTATTAGCTTTAATGCTACTTTAATATTCTTTAATGCTACTTTACATATTAGTGTCTTTAATGCTACTTTACGTATTAACATCTTTAATGCTACTTTACATATTAGCGTCTTTAATGCTACTTTACGTATTAGTGTCTTTAATGCTACTTTACGTATTAGCGTCTTTAATGCTACTTTACGTATTAGTGTCTTTAATGCTACTTTACGTATTAGCGTCTTTAATGCTGCTTTACGTATTAGTGTCTTTAATGCTACTTTACGTATTAGCGTCTTTAATGCTGCTTTACGTATTAGTGTCTTTAATGCTACTTTACGTATTAGCTACTTTACGTCTTTAATGCTGCTACTTTACTTTACGTATTAGTGTCTTTAATGCTACTTTACGTATTAACTGTTTAGGTGTATTATCTTTAATGCTACTTTACGTATTAGCGTCTTTAATGCTACTTTATTTTACATATTAGTGTCTTTAATGCTACTTTACATATTAGTGTCTTTAATGCTACTTTACGTATTAGTGTCTTTAATGCTACTTTACATATTAGTGTCTTTAATGCTACTTTACATATTAGCGTCTTTAATGCTACTTTACGTATTAACATCTTTAATGCTACTTTACGTATTAGCGTCTTTAATGCTACTTTAAATATTAGCGTCTTTAATGCTACTTTACATATTAGTGTCTTTAATGCTACTTTACATATTAGTGTCTTTAATGCTACTTTACATATTAACATCTTTAGTGCTACTTTACATATTAGCATCTTTAATGCTACTTTACATATTAGTGTCTTTAATGCTACTTTACATATTAACATCTTTAGTGCTACTTTACATTATCTTTAATGCTACATATTAGCGTCTTTAATGCTACTTTACATATTAATGTCTTTAATGCTACTTTACATATTAACATCTTTAGTGCTACTTTACATATTAGCGTCTTTAATGCTACTTTACTATTAGTGTCTTTAATGCTACTTTACTATTATCTTTAGTGCTACTTTACATATTAGCATCTTTAATGCTACTTTACATATTAGTGTCTTTAATGCTACTTTACATATTAGCGTCTTTAATGCTACTTTACGTATTATGTCTTTAATGCTACTTTACATATTATTAGCGTCTTTAATGCTACTTTACATATTAGTGTCTTTAATGCTACTTTACGTATTAGTGTCTTTAATGCTACTTTACGTATTAGCGTCTTTAATGCTGCTTTACGTATTAGTGTCTTTAATGCTACTTTACGTATTAGCGTCTTTAATGCTGCTTTACGTATTAGTGTCTTTAATGCTACTTTACGTATTAGCGTCTTTAATGCTGCTACTTTACGTATTAATGTCTTTAATGCTACTTTACATAGCGTCTTTAGCTGCTTTACTATTAGCGTCTTTAATGCTACTTTACGTATTAGCGTCTTTAATGCTACTTTACGTATTAGTGTCTTTAATGCTACTTTACGTATATTACTTTACATAGCGTCTTTAATGCTACTTTAATGCTACTTTATATTAGCTTTGCATCTTTAATGCTACTTTACTATTAGCATCTATTAATGCTATGTCTTTACACTTTATTAGCTTAATCTTTAATGCTACTTTACATATTAGCATCTTTAATGCTACTTTACATATTAGCATCTTTAATGCTACTTTACATATTAATGTCTTTAATGCTACTTTACATATTAGCGTCTTTAATGCTACTTTACATATTAGCGTCTTTAATGCTACTTTACATATTAGTGTCTTTAATGCTACTTTACGTATTAACATCTTTAATGCTACTTTACATATTAGCATCTTTAATGCTACTTTACATATTAGCTGTCTTTAATGCTACTTTACATATTAGCGTCTTTAATGCTACTTTACGTATTAGCATCTTTAATGCTACTTTACATATTAGCGTCTTTAATGCTACTTTACATATTAGCGTCTTTAATGCTACTTTACATATTAGCGTCTTTAATGCTACTTTACATATTAGCGTCTTTAATGCTACTTTACGTATTAGTGTCTTTAATGCTACTTTACATATTAACATCTTTAGTGCTACTTTACATATTAGCATCTTTAATGCTACTTTACATATTAATGTCTTTAATGCTACTTTACATATTAACATCTTTAGTGCTACTTTACATATTAGCATCTTTAATGCTACTTTACATATTAATGTCTTTAATGCTACTTTACATATTAACATCTTTAGTGCTACTTTACATATTAGCATCTTTAATGCTACTTTACATATTAATGTCTTTAATGCTACTTTACATATTAACATCTTTAGTGCTACTTTACATATTAGCATCTTTAATGCTACTTTACATATTAGCTGTCTTTAATGCTACTTTACATATTAGCTACTTTACGTCTTTAATGCTACTTTACATATTAGCGTCTTTAATGCTACTTTACATATTATGTCTTTAGCTACTTTCTTTATCTTTATGCTACTTTACATATTAGCATCTTTAATGCTACTTTACGTATTAGCGTCTTTAATGCTACTTTACATATTAGCGTCTTTAATGCTACTTTACATATTAGTGTCTTTAATTGCTACTTTAATATTAGTCTTTAATGTACTTACTATTATGCTTTAATGCTACTTTACATATTAGCATATTAGTGTCTTTAATGCTACTTTACATATTAGCGTCTTTAATGCTACTTTACATATTAGTGTCTTTAATGCTACTTTACGTATTAGCGTCTTTAATGCTACTTTACATATTAGCATCTTTAATGCTACTTTACATATTAGTGTCTTTAATGCTACTTTACGTATTAGCTTTAATGTCTTTAATGTCTTTAATGCTTTACGTATTAGTGTCTTTAATGCTACTTTACGTATTAGCGTCTTTAATGCTGCTACTTTACTTTACGTATTAGTGTCTTTAATGCTACTTTACATATTAGCGTCTTTAATGCTACTTTACATATTAGTGTCTTTAATGCTACTTTACTATTAACATCTTTATGCTACTTTACATATTAGCATCTTTAATGCTACTTTACATATTAGCGTCTTTAATGCTACTTTACATATTAGCGTCTTTAATGCTACTTTATATATTAGTATGCGTCTTTAATGCTACTTTACGTATTAGTACAGTGTCTTTAATGCTACTTTACGTATTAGCGTCTTTAATGCTGCTTTACTATTAGTGTCTTTAATGCTACTTTACATATTAGTGTCTTTAATGCTACTTTACATATTAACATCTTTAGTGCTACTTTACATATTAGCATCTTTAATGCTACTTTACATATTAATGTCTTTAATGCTACTTTACATATTAACTTTATCTTTAGTGCTACTTTACATATTAGCATCTTTAATGCTACTTTACATATTAATGTCTTTAATGCTACTTTACATATTAACATCTTTAGTGCTACTTTACATATTAGCATCTTTAATGCTACTTTACATATTAATGTCTTTAATGCTACTTTACATATTAACATCTTTAGTGCTACTTTACATATTAGCATCTTTAATGCTACTTTACATATTAATGTCTTTAATGCTACTTTACATATTAGCTACTTTACATCTTTAATGCTACTTTACATATTAGCATCTTTAATGCTACTTTACATATTAGCGTCTTTAATGCTACTTTACGTATTAGCGTCTTTAATGCTACTTTACATATTAGTGTCTTTAATGCTACTTTACATATTAGCATCTTTAATGCTACTTTACATATTAGTGTCTTTAATGCTACTTTACGTATTAGCATCTTTAATGCTACTTTACATATTAGTGTCTTTAATGCTACTTTACATATTAGCGTCTTTAATGCTACTTTACGTATTAGTGTCTTTAATGCTACTTTACATAGCGTCTTTATGCTGCTTTACGTATTATGTCTTTAATGCTACTTTAGGTATTAGCGTCTTTAATGCTACTTTACGTATTAGTGTCTTTAATGCTACTTTACGTATTAGCGTCTTTAATGCTACTTTACGTATTAGTGTCTTTAATGCTACTTTACGTATTAGCGCTTTAATGCTCTTTACGTATTAGTGTCTTTAATGCTACTTTACGTATTAGTGTCTTTAATGCTACTTTACGTATTAGTGTCTTTAATGCTACTTTACATATTAACATCTTTAGTGCTACTTTACATATTAGCATCTTTAATGCTACTTTACATATTAGCTTCTTTAATGCTACTTTACATATTAGCGTCTTTAATGCTACTTTACATATTAGTATCTTTAATGCTACTTTACGTATTAACATCTTTAATGCTACTTTACATATTAGCGTCTTTAATGCTACTTTAAATATTAGCGTCTTTAATGCTACTTTACATATTAGCATCTTTAATGCTACTTTACATATTAGTGTCTTTAATGCTACTTTACGTATTAACATCTTTAATGCTACTTTACGTATTAGTGTCTTTAATGCTACTTTACATATTAGCGTCTTTAATGCTACTTTACATATTAGCGTCTTTAATGCTACTTTACGTATTAGCGTCTTTAATGCTACTTTAAATATTAGCGTCTTTAATGCTACTTTACATATTAGCGTCTTTAATGCTACTTTACATATTAGTGTCTTTAATGCTACTTTACGTATTAGCGTCTTTAATGCTACTTTACGTATTAGCGTCTTTAATGCTACTTTACGTAGCACTTTTAATGCTAGTTTAAATATTAGTGTCTCTAGTGCTAACTCAAGTATTAGCGTTTTTAATACTACTGTACAGGTTTGTATTTTTAATGCTAGTTTAAGTATTATCATCTTTAATGCATTTTTAATCCTTGTTTACTCATTAGCGTCTTTAATGCTAATTTATACACACCTACACTCCAAATTCCATAAACGTACTGTAGCGCCGTCGCTTGCGTCCCGTCCCGCTGGTCTTCCCATTGAATAATGCGGCGTTTACGCTACACGTTCTCGCTCCGACACTCCTGAGGATATAAATGGATATATGGGATATATGCTGTTAGCGCAATGACGCGGATAAACGCTTCGGTCATTCATGTCGTGTAAATGAGATGCGTGACGCGAGGATTAAACAAGTCTTATTCCTTTAGAACGGCAGGAACAGGCCGGCTTTATTAGCGTAGCGCCACACCGCGACCGTGATGAGTCTCTGACGCGTTATTTGATTTGTCTTAATCGGCTGTGTTCCAAACTAAGCTTTAACATCCTCCCGTGGATTATTGAACTCCGCAGGAGATGCACTTCCACAGAAAAAAGTGTAATCGCACCTGCAATTGTTCTGATCATCAACAACAACAAACATCGTAAGTGCAGGCGGTAACCATGGAAACTAGTGATACAAACATGTGTTTTTTTCCATCATATCCACTACAGATTTATTGGGACACTTGGTTTCTCTTCCAAACGCAAACCTGAGATGATGCTCCTGTGTGGGTCCATGAAGGTCTCCAAACCCCTACTGCAGGAGTCTCAGACTCATCGTCTATACTATAAGACATAAGTATAAGACATAGATGTGGGAAATTCCCTGAAGAAAATGTCAGTGATGTTTGCCGATGTAAAGCGCAGCTCCGGACACGACCCGTTACAGCCTGGTCCGTTTAATATTTAGCGCTGACTCCGAAATGCCAGCTCGGTCGGAGAGACGAGTGTTTAGACACCAAAAACGCCTGTTTTTGGCGGGTTTTTTTGGGAAGGGGCGGGGCCAGTGATGCACGTCACATCATCAAATTATCCAGCGTCCGACTCCTGTCGATGTGCCGAGCGTTTAGACATGTCACATGACCCTGTGTCTGAGTTTCGCCGATTTTTCGCGCCTGCCCGCGAGGACGTGTCCATGCTACTGTCCAAGTTTCTGATGCGTCCACCCAAACACACATACATAGATGATGTGTATAAGCGAATACAGTGTTCGAAAAGATGTGTATAAGCGAATACAGAGAGAAAAAAAATGATGTGTGTTTTGTGTTATGAGGCGACGTCGCACATCACACACACACACACACACACACACACACACACACACACACACTATATAACAGTCTTATAGTCACAACTGGTCCTTCAGGACTACCATAATAGCCATTGTGTGATGATGAAGCTTCATTTACACCCCTGAGATTATAATGCAGGGTAGAACGAACACACACACACACACACACACACACACACAATTCACTGCTCTTAAGATAATGAACGTGTTCACACACACACACACACACACACACACACACACACACAGTGACAGTAACGAATGTCTAACTGTTGAACAATGTATTGATCCCCTGATCATTAATCACACCTTAATGGATATGTGGAGTGGTTGTTACATGGTTAAGATCATGCCCCGCCCCCTTTCCCCCCCTCCCACCTTGCCCAACCCCCTTACACACCTCTTGCCCCTCCCCCCCCTCTTTCTTTCGCTTCCAAAAAATAGCACTGCTAGGAAACCAGAAAGCTGTGAGGATGTTTATTTATTTATTTATTTTATTTGCATGACTATTTACAGGTCGTCGTAATGGGATCACACACACACACACACACACACACACACACACACACACACACACACACACACACACACACACACACACACACACATCACTTAATGCAAAGCTTTTAACCGTCTTTATAACTTAATCAGCTTGTTAATTTTGTGTTGATTTCAGTGCGAGTCGAGTAAACAAATCAGCGCTGGATCTAATAGGATCGATACGTACACTCATGATGATCTGACCCTGGGCCAAACACACACACACACACACACACACACACACACACACACACATATTGTGGTTTTAGCTGATTGCTCTAGTTAAAGCTGCACCCGATTACAGGATTGATCAGGGGAATCGATCGCGGCCCGATCAAGCTCATCACCAATCTCCTGCTCCTGTAACAGGAAATTGATTCTCGGCTCCGTCCCAAATCTTCATTCCGATTGGTTCCCTGCGTGTTCGTTTCTATCCCTAACACACTTCTTAGTTTGTGTTTATAGCCTATTCTTCTTCATCCCCCCTTATTTATTTATGATCTCTTCAAATTCAAGTGCTGTTTATTTATTTATTCGCTTTTTTTATATACATACTGCAGATTTATCGCACACACACACACACACACACACACACACACACACACACACACACACACACACACACAAGAGGGTGAGGTGTCCTTCTTCCCTTAAGAGCTCTTACCATAATGGGCATAATTAACTTCAAAGAACTATCACACACACACACACACACACACACACACAACACCACACATTATATATAATGGAAGTGCAGTTTCAGCTGTAGACTCTTATTTTATAGCGCTGCATTTAAATCTATTAAAATTGATTTCACTGAACACGTTTTTCTGCGCTCGCCAATTATTAGTTTATTGACCACCTATTAGTGTTTATTTACCCATCTTATAATGTTTATAAACCCAGCTAATAGTGTTTACATGTCCACCTAATAGTGTTTATAAACCCAGCTAATAGTGTTTACATGTCCACCTAATAGTGTTTATAAACCAACCTAATAGTGTTTACATGTCCACCTAATAGTGTTTATAAACCCAACCTAATAGTGTTTACATGTCCACCTAGTAGTGTTTATAAACCCAGCTAATAGTGTTTACATGTCCACCTAATAGTGTTTATAAACCAACCTAATAGTGTTTACATGTCCACCTAGTAGTGTTTATAAACCCAGCTAATAGTGTTTACATGTCCACCTAATAGTGTTTATAAACCAACCTAATAGTGTTTATAAGTCCACCTAATAGTGTTTATAAAACAACCTAATAGTGTTTACATGTCCACCTAATAATGTTTATAAACCAAACTAATAGTGATTACATTTCCACCTAATAGTGTTTATTTACTGACCTAATAATGTTTATAAGCTCACCAAATAGTGTTTATAAACCAACCTAATAGTGTTTATAAGTCCACCTAATAGTGTTTATAAAACAACCTAATAGTGTTTACATAAACCAACCTAATAGTGTTTATAAGCCCACCTAATAGTGTTTACATGTCCACCTAATAGTGTTTATAAAACAACCTAATAGTGTTTACATGTCCACCTAATAGTGTTTATAAAACAACCTAATAGTGTTTACATGTCCACCTAATAATGTTTATAAACCAAACTAATAGTGTTTACATTTCCACCTAATAGTGTTTATTAACTGACCTAATAATGTTTATAAGCTCACCAAATAGTGTTTAATAATAATAGTGTGTAATAATTACCCTTATTACAATTGTATTTCTACCAGCCTTATTATAAGCTTATTACTATCTTATAACAGCCTCCAATATTGCATAATGACACCTATTACAACCTTATTTAAGATTGTAATGCACCCTAAAATATCACCTCATACCACACAAGAGCCCTTATTACATCCTTAAATACAGCTTTATTACAGACGAATTACAGCCTTAAATACAGCTTTATTACAGACGTATTACAGCCTTAAATACAGCTTTATTACAGACGTATTACATGGCCTTAAATACAGCTTTATTACAGACGTATTACATCCTTAAATACAGCTTTATTACAGACGTATTACAGCCTTAAATACAGCTTTATTACAGACGAATTACAGCCTTAAATACAGCTTTATTACAGACGTATTACATCCTTAAATACAGCTTTATTACAGACGTATTACAGCCTTAAATACAGCTTTATTACAGACGTATTACAGGCTTAAATACAGCTTTATTACAGATGTATTACAACCTGAAATACAGCTTTATTACAGATGTATTACAACCTGAAATACAGCTTTATTATAGATGTATTACAACCTGAAATACAGCTTTATTACAGACGTATTACAGCGTTAAAATCCACCCTACTGTCGGATAAATTCTTATATAAAAGGTCTCTGACTATAATAAGATGGAGACAGAAAAGCCAGAGACAGAATAAGGAAAAGTTCCACAAGGCTGTAACAATGTAATGAAAGAGTTAAATTAAAGTTGAGCTGAGCGAGGTCAGGGTGCCCTGGCTGGGATTATGGGAAAGGGAGGGGAGGGGAGGGGAGGGGATCGGTTCTCAGCCCGCATGGCCATCAACAAAACATCAGAATAATAAAGTGAAAGTTCAGCTGGTCAACAACAACAACAACAAACCCTATGAGAGCTTTAATGGTCAGAATCGGCACAGACGATCGGCACAGTCAGATAGATGTCTTACCTTTATCCACATTATTGTATAGTATTTATTACACATTATTACAACCTTTATATCAGCCTTTACTACAGATTACAGCATTTATTATACATTATACCCTTTAGTTCAGCCTTTATTACACATTATTACAGCCTTTATTACCCATTACAGCATTTATTTCATCCTTTATTACACATTATTACAGCATTTATTATACATTATACCCTTTATTTAGGCCTTTTACAGATTACAGCATTTATTATACATTATACCCTTTATTTAGGCCTTTATTACACATTATTACAGCATTTATTATACATTATTCCTTTTATTTCATCCTTTATTACACATTATTACAGCATTTATTATACATTATACCCTTTATTTAGGCCTTTATTACACATTATTACAGCATTTATTATACATTATTCCTTTTATTTCATCCTTTATTACACATTATTACAGCATTTATTATACATTATTCCCTTTATTTCATCCTTTATTACACATTATTACAGCATTTATTATACATTATACCTTTTATTTAATCCTTTATTACACATTATTACACTCTTTATATCAGCCTTTACTACAGATTACAGCATTTAGTATATACATTATACCCTTTATTTCATCCTTTATTACACATTATTACAGCATTTATTTCATCCTTTATTACACATTATTACAGCATTTATTTCATCCTTTATTACACATTATTACAGCATTTATTTCATCCTTTATTACACATTATTACAGCATTTATTTCATCCTTTATTACACATTATTACAGCCTTTATTACACATTACAGCATTTATTTCATCCTTAATTACACATTATTACACTCTTTATATCAGCCTTTACTACAGATTACAGCATTTATTATATACAATATACCCTTTATTTCATCCTTTATTACACATTATTACAGCCTTTATTACACATTATTACACTCTTTATATCAGCCTTTACTACAGATTACAGCATTATTATACCCATTTACCCTTTAGTTCATCCTTTATTACACATTATTACAGCCTTTATTACACATTATTACACCCTTTATATCGGCCTTTAATACAGATTACAGCATTTATTATACATTATGCCTTTTATTTCATTATTACAGCCTTTATTACTCATTACAGCGTTCATTTAATCCTTTATTATACATTACAGTATTTATTTCATCCTTTATTGCATATTGTTACAGCTTTTATTTCAGCCATTATTACACAATATTACAGCATTTATTAAACATTATAGCATTTATTTCATCCTTTATTGCACATTACAGCATTTAGTATACATTATTACAACCTTTGTCATCCTTTATTACACATTCTTACAGCCTTTCTTACACATTCAGTATTTATACATTATTACACACTATTACACATTATTACAGTCTCTCAGCCTTTATTACACTTTATTACAGCCTTTATTACAAATTCAGCATTTATTATACATTAGACCCTTTATTACACATTACACATCCTTAATTACGCATTGTTACAGCTTTTATAACACATTACAGCATTTATTTCATCATTTATTACACATTATTTTACGCCTTTGTCATCTTTATTACACATTCGTACAGCTTTTATTACACATTATTACAGTCTTCATTACATTACTGATGATGCTGTGTTACAGACTTTCATTGCATAAAGCAGAAGTGGCACCGCTCTGTCTTTTGTACTTTACAAATATATTGATTCTGTGTGTGTGTGTATGTATATGTGTGTGTGTGTGTGTGTGTGTGTGTTTGTGTGTATGTGTGGTGTGTGTGTGGTGTGTGTGTGTGTGTGTGTGTGTGTGTGTGTGTGGTGTTGTGTTGTGTGTGTTTGTTCTTGTAGTTTCAGTTCAGCTACACTACACAGGAGTTTCTTTTCCCCTCTGCAGGGTTTCATTACACACAGAATCACTTCCTTTCTTTCTCTCTTCCTTTTTGTTCTTTCTCTCTTTCTTTTTTCTTTCTTCTTCTTTCTTCTCTTCTACTTCATTGTTCTTTTCTTTCTTTTTCTTTTTTCTTTTTTCTCTTTCTTTCTTTCTT
>JACRUU010000001.1:2607376-2609876 GCA_030449085.1 Kryptopterus vitreolus
GTGGGTGTGTGTGTAGTGAAATTGTATGTTTGTAAGAGTGTATAATGTAAAGTTATTTCCTGTTGTAGGTCACGAGCTTCCGTACTGTATCCTGTTGTATGGGTTGCAAGATCAGAGGTCACAGCACATGCTCAGTACACAGCAATGGCACAGCGCAGATGAACTCCGCGTTACACACGACAATGACACAACATCCCCCCGATTCCTACTGAGGACCCGAACAGAGACACACAATCACACAGGTTATTACACACACACACACACACACCACACACACAAACACAACATCCCCCGATTATATGTAGACCCGAAACAGAGACACACAATCACAAGGTTATTACACACACACCACACACACACCACACACACAAAATCCCCCCGATTCCTACTGAGGACCCGAACAGAGACACACACACACAGGTTATTACACACACACACACACACACACCACACACACAACCCGGATCCTATGAGGGCCCCGAACAGAGAACACAATCAAGGGTATTACACAACACACACACAAACATTTACAAAACGAACGGAACACACACAACACACACACACACAAACAAAGCATCCCCCCGATTACTACTGAGGACTGCCCGAACAGAGGAGTTATTTACACACACACACACACACCACACACACAAACACACACACAACACCCCCCCCGATGCCTACTGAGGACCCGAAACAGAGAACACAATCACACAGGTTATTATAAACACACAACACACACACACACACACACAACATCCCCCGATTCCTACTGAGGACCCGAACAGAGACACACACACACAGGTTATACACACACACACACACACACACACACACAACATCCCCCCGATTCCTACTGAGGACCCGAACAGAGACACACTCACACAGGTTATTACAACACACCTCACACACAGACTTACACACACACACACACACACACACACACACACACACACACACACACACACACAACATTCCCACAATTCCTACTGAGGACCAGAACAGAGACACACACACACTGGTTATTACACATACACACACACACACACACACACACAACATTCCCCCGATTCCTACTGAGTACCCAAACAGAGACAAACACACACACACACACACAACATCCCCCCGATTCATACTGAGGATGCGAACAGAGACACACACGGGTTATTACACACAGACACAACAATCCCCCAATTCCTACTGAGGACCCGAACAGAGACAAACACACACACAGGTTATTACAAACACACACACACACGCACACACACACACACACAACATCCCCCCAATTCATACTGAGGATGCGAACAGAGACACACACACACGGGTTATTACACACACACACACACACACACAACATTCCCACAATTCGTACTGAGGAGCAGAACAGAGACACACACACGGGTTATTACACACACACACACACACACACAACATCCCCCCGATTCCTACTGAGGACCAGAACAGAGACAAACACACACACAGGTTATTACACACACACACACACACACACACACACACACACACACAACATTCCCCCGATTCCTACTGAGGACCAGAACAGAGACACACACACGGGTTATTACACACACACACGCACAACAATCCCCCGATTCCTACTGAGGACCCGAACAGAGACAAACACACACACAGGTTATTACACACACACACACACACACACTCACACACACACACACAACATCCCCCTGATTCCTACTGAGGACCCGAACAGAGATACACACACATGCGTTATTACACACACACAGACACACACACACACACACACACACAGTGTGGTAGACGTAGAGAGAGCCTGAAACACCACACACTCCAGATGAATGACAGAAGGTGTGGATTGTGTTCTCACCTCCAATATTGAACTCAGATGAAGGAAATTCAGTGGTTTGGAGGTCCAGGAGAACTTTCACCTCCATCTATTAATAACGCAATTCTTTATTACATCATCATATAATAAATATATCATATATCATAAAGTTTAGCACAAAAACAGAAGAGAAGAATAAATCCCCTTTGTGTATGAAATAATTATATTAATACATATTCCTTTTTTTATTATAAAACTAATGATATCATTTTTTATAAATAATTCATGCAATAAATAATCATTTTATTACATCTTGCAGTAGTAATTATTCACCATTATTTTGGGGTGAGGGGGGTTTTATTTATTATTTATTATTATATTATATATATATATATATATATATATATATATTCAAATCAAATACACAGTATGATATGCAGTGAAATGCTTAGGCAACTGCCCTGACCTCTTAAAGACCCTTTAAGACTGTTAAAGGAATGATATAACATAAAAATATACATAAAAATATATTTAAAAAAAGATACTAACTGAGAAAGAATATTACTTAAATGAGAATATATAAAAAAACAAATCTAGCTGTACAATAAATATAAGATAAGATAAAGTAGATAAACAACGATAAGTGTTGATGGTGATGATGTGATGATGATGATGATG
>JACRUU010000001.1:2612376-2614876 GCA_030449085.1 Kryptopterus vitreolus
TCCTGATTGAGAACGCTCCCTCCATCTTCGGCGACGAAGCGGACGACGTATTTACGGCGCTCTGGAACGCAGCAGCGGAAAACAACGACCTCACGGGTCAGGATTTATATTTATTATTTATATCTATTTTCCGCTGCGTTAAGTGTTTATTCGTGTCGGCTTTGTGCGCTACAGTTTCTCCAGCCGGGAGATGGACGTGTGTGTGTGTGTGTGTGTGCGCTTTATTTCATGGCAACAGAAGATAAACTTGGCTGCGTCTCGACTTTCACTGAACTCACGTTAAACTTTATAAATCCTGGATGAACTTTTTCCTGAGGAATGAAGTTTAGAGAGAAACTGCAGGAGGAATCCCAGCTTTAAACACGGTGTTATTGCATCATTATATACACAAGCCAATCAGATCCTGGTATGCAAATGAACTCCACATTAATGGAAGAGTAGGCGGGGCTTTACTGTAAATTTCACGTAACGTGTGTGTGTGTGTTGTGTGTGTGTGTGTGTGTGTGTGTGTGTGTGTGTTTCTGAAGCATTTTATGAAGGTTTCTAAAATGAATATCAAAATGATTTAAGGTTCAGAAATTCTTATATAAATATTTTTATTTACATATTATATAAATAAAAAAAACAACAAACAGTGCCCTGCGATGGGTTGGCATTCCATCCAGGGTGTATCCTGCCTTAATGCCCATAGACGCCTGAGATAGACACAGACTCCCCGTGACCCGAGGGAAGATCGGATAAAGCGCTAGAAGATGAATGAATGAATGAATGAAAAACAACAAACAATGTATTTATTTTTTACTCACTGATTTTGTCCTGAAATGATATTTTAATAATAATTTTATGATTGTAAAAATATTTCTATGATGTAATCTACACTACTCTAGGTGTGATACCAACCTCCACCACAAGAGGCAGATTAAGCTTGACACATTTTAATATTAATATATGATGCTTTCTGTAATTTATTTATTTATTATCTATGATCTATTTAATTCCTTTTATAATGTAAAAAAAAAACAGTTAATTAATAACTAATGATTTTATTTGATTATAAATGGAAATAAAATCAGATCCATGAAATAAATAATGTAGTAATTGACGTGTGTTTTGTTTGTTCAGTCGACTCGCCGTCGCTCCACTCGTCCCCGGACGACACAGACTTGTTTCCATCTTCTCTCCTGTCTTTGGACCTCGAGCCGTTCCTCCCATTGAGCGCTCTGTCCTTGTGTCCCCTCGCGGTTGCCGCGGAAACCCCGGACAGCGGCTCCAGCTGTGGGACGCTCGATTCATCGATCTCGCTCGGCGAATTGGGCCAATCGCGGGACAGATGTCTTTCTGAGCCTTCCATGTGCTTCGATCCGACGCCCCCTTCCCGAGCCCCGCCCCATCCTCCTGTCCTCCGGCAGTCGAGCTGCGACAACGCCGTCACGGACAGCCAAATCGGCCAATCACGGAGCCCGGTGTTGCAGGGGCGGGGTAGATGGGCGGGAAAGGCGCGTTACGCTTTCTGGAAGTCTCCGCAGTTTCCTGCGCGTTTACGTCATCCCGCCCAGCGATTGGCCAGCGTCTCCAGCCTGTCGTCCACCGCGACGTCCTCTCTCAGCTCACTGGACAGCTTCGAGTACATCGCGAGTCCGAGTGACGATAAGCCCCGCCCGTTTTTGTTCGGCACCTCGGCCAGGCTCCGCCCACTGACTCCCGAGATGCCGAGGAAGCTGTGGACGATGGCTTTCACTTACGACGAGCTGAAGGTGGGAAAGAGAGACGCAGAGATGGACAGAGAGACGGATGGAGGAGTTTGGAATATAAACGTGGAGTGTAAAGACACGGATGGAAAGATGAAAGAGGAGAGAGAGTGATGGACAACAAGCAGGACGGAGAGACGCAGCCGGACGAACACAAGACTCCCTGTGTTGAAGGAATCTCAGCCCTCTACAATGAGGACAGGAACCCAGGAACCGTACACACTCTGTCCCACACACACACACACACACTCCCCCGTCCCCCACACACACACACCCCTGTCCACACACACACCTCTGTCCCACACACACACCTCTGTCGAACACACACACACGCCTCTGTCCCACACACACACCCGTCCCCTCCCACACACACACACACACACCCCTGTCCCACACACACACACCCCCGTCCCACACACACCCCTGTCCCACACACACCACTCCCCCATTTCCCGTCCCACACACCCACCACACAGTCCCACACACAACCCTGTCCCCCCACACACACATCCCCCATCCCCCACACACCCCTGTCACCACACACACACCTCTGTCCCACACACACACACACACCTCTGTCCCACACACACACACCCCTGTCACACCACACACACCCCTGTCCCACACACACACTCTGTCCCACACCACACACCACCCTGTCCCCCACACACACACACACCTCTGTCCACCCACACACACACACACACACACCTCTGTCCCACACACCTCTGTCCCACACACACACCTCTGTC
>JACRUU010000001.1:2622376-2629876 GCA_030449085.1 Kryptopterus vitreolus
GGAGTAGAAGGTGATGTAGGTGGAGTAGAAGGTGGAGTAGAAGGTGATGTAGGTGGAGTAGAAGGTGGAGTAGAAGGTGATGTAGGAGGTGGAGTAGAAGGTGATGTAGGTGGAGTAGAAGGTGGAGTAGAAGGTGATGTAGGTGGAGTAGAGAAGGTGGAGTAGAAGGTGATGTAGGTGGAGTAGAAGGTGGAGTAGAAGGTGATGTAGGTGGAGTAGGTGGTAAAGTGGAGTAGAAGGTGATGTAGGTGGAGTAGAAGGTGGAGTAGAAGGTGATGTAGGTGGAGTAGGAAGGTGGAGTAGAAGGTGATGTAGGTGGAGTAGAAGGTGGAGTAGAAGGTGATGTAGGTGGAGTAGAAGGTGGAATAGAAGGTGATGTAGGTGGAGTAGGTGAAGGTGATGTAGAAGGTGGAGTAGAAGGTGATGTAGGTGGATTAGAAGGTGGAGTAGAAGGTGATGTAGGTGGAGTAGAAGGTGGAGTAGAAGGTGATGTAGGTGATGTGAGTAGAAGGTGTGTAGGTTACCCCCCGGAGTGGAGTAGTAAGGTGGAGTAGAGTGGGTAGAAGGTGGAGTAGATGTAGGTAGTAGAAGGTGGAGTAGAAGGTAGAGGTGGAGTAGGTGGAGTAGAAGGTGAGGTGGAGTAGAAGGTGATGTAGTAGGTGATGTAGGTGGAGTAGAAGGTGGAGTAGGTGGAGTAGAAAGGTGGAGTAGAAGGTGATGTAGGTGGATTAGAAGGCGGAGTAGAAGGTGATGTAGGTGGAGTAGAAGGTGGAGTAGAAGGTGAGGTAGGTGGAGTAGAAGGTGGAGTAGAAGGAGATGGAGTAGGTGGAGTAGAAGGTGGTGATAGTAGGAAGGTGGAGTAGATGGAGGTGAGAGTAGAAGGTGATGTAGGTGGAGTAGAAGGTGGAGTGGAGAAGGTGGAGGAGGTGGAGTAGAAGGTGGAGTAGAAGGTGGAGTAGAAGGTGGAGTGTAGAGAAGGTGGAGTAGAAGGTGATGTAGGTGGAGTAGAAGGTGGAGTAGAAGGTAGATGTAGGTGGAGTAGAAGGTGGAGTAGGAAGGAGGAGTAGGTGGAGTAGAAGGTGGAGTAGAAGGTGGATGTAGGTGGAGTAGAAGGTGGAGTAGGTGGAGTAGAAGGTGGAGTAGAAGGTGGAGTATGTGGAGTAGAAGGTGATGTAGGTGGAGTAGGTGGAGTAGAAGTGGAGTAGGAGGTGGAGTAGAAGGTGGAGTAGGTGGAGTAGAAGGTGGAGTAGAAGGTGGAGAGAGTAGGTGGAGTAGAAGGTGATGTAGGAGGAGTAGAGTAGGTGGAGTAGAAGGAGATGTAGAAGTGGAGTAGATGTAGGTGATGTAGGAGGAGTAGAAGGTGGAGTAGAAGGAGATGTAGGTGGAGTAGAAGGTGATGTAGGTGGAGGTGGAGTAGAAGGTGGAGTGGAAGTAGAAGAGTGGAGTAGAAGGTGGAGTGGAAGTAGAAGGTGATGTAGGTGGAGTAGAAGGTGGATGTAGGTGGAGTAGAAGGTGGAGTAGGTGGAGTAGTAGGTGATGTAGGGTGAGTAGGTGGAGAGTAGGTGGAGTAGAAGGTGATGTAGGTGGAGTAGGTGAAGGTGATGTAGGTGGAGTAGAAGGAGGAGTAGAAGGTGGAGTAGAAGGTGGAGTAAGTGGAGTAGAAGGTGAGGTGTAGGTGGAGTAGAAGGTGGAGTAGAAGGTGAAGTAGGTGGAGTAGAAGGTGAGGTGTAGGTGGAGTAGAAGGTGGAAGTAGGTGGAGTAGGTGGAGTAGAAGGTGATGTAGGGGGAGTAGGTGGAGTAGGTGGAGTAGAAGGTGGAGTAGGTGGAGTAGAAGGAGGAGTAGGAGGAGTAGATGGAGGAGTAGAGGAGAAGAAAGTAGGTGAGTAGAAGGTGGAGAGTGAAGGTGGAGTAGGTGAGGAGGTGGAGTAGAAGGTGAGTAGAAGGTGGTGTAGGTGGAGTAGTAGGTGGAGTAGGAGGTGATGTAGGTGGAGTAGGAGGTGGTGTAGGTGGAGTAGGAGGTGATGTAGGTGGAGGTGAGTAGGTGGAGTAGAAGGTGATGTAGGTGGAGTAGAAGGTGGAGTAGAAGGTGATGTAGGTGGAGTAGGTGGAGTAGAAGGTGATGTAGGTGGAGTAGAAGGTGATGTAGGTGGATTAGAAGGCGGAGTAGAAGGTGATGTAGGTGGAGTAGAAAGTGGAGTAGAAGGTGATGTAGGTGGAGTAGAAGGTGGAGTAGAAGGTGATGTAGGTGGAGTAGAAGGTGGAGTAGAAGGTGGAGTAGAAGGTGGAGTAGAAGGTGATGTAGGTGGAGTAGAAGGTGAAGGTGGAGTAGAAGGTGATGTAGGTGGAGTAGAAGGTGGAGTAGAAGGTGGAGTAGAAGGTGGAGTAGGTGGAGTAGAGGTGGTAGTAGTAGGTGATGTAGGTGGAGTAGGTGGAGTAGTAGGTGGAGTAGAAGGTGGAGTAGAGTAGGGGGAGTAGAAGGTGATGTAGGTGGAGGAAGGTGATGTAGAAAGTGGAGTAGAAGGTGATGTAGGTGATGTAGGTGAGTAGAAGGTGGAGTAGAAGGTGATGTAGGTGGAGTAGGTGAAGGTGATGTAGAAGGTGGAGTAGAAGGTGATGTAGGGGGAGTAGAAGGTGGAGTAGAAGGTGATGTAGGTGGATGTAGGAGGTGGAGTAGAAGAGTGGAGTAGAAGGTGAGTAGTAGGTGGAGTAGAAGGGGAGTAGAAGGTGATGTAGGTGGAGTAGAAAGTGGAGTAGAAGGTGATGTAGGTGGAGTAGAAGGTGGAGTAGAAGGTGATGTAGGTGGAGTAGAAAGTGGAGTAGAAGGTGATGTAGGTGGATGTAGAAGGTGGAGTAGAAGGTGATGTAGGTGGATTAGAAGGTGGAGTAGAAGTAGAAGGTGGGTGAAGGTGGAGTAGAAGGTGGAGTAGAAGGAGGAGTAAGGTGGAGTAGAAGGTGATGTAGGTGGATTAGAAGGCGGAGTAGAAGGTGATGTAGGTGGAGTAGGTGGAGTAGAGTGGAGGAGTAGAAGGTGGAGTAGAGTAGAAGGTGGAGGTGGAGGAGGTAGAGAGTAGAAGGTGGAGTAGAAAGTGAGTGGGAGTGGAGTAGAAGGTAGAGTAGAGGTGATGTAGGTGGAGTAGAAGGTGGTGTGGAAGTAGGGGAGTAGGTGGAGTAGAAGGTGAGTAGGTGGAGTAGAAGGTGGATAGTAGGATGGTAGTAGGTGGAGTAGAAGGTGATGAGGTGGGAGTAGAAGGTGGAGTAGAAGGTGGAGTAGGAGGAGTAGTGATGTAGGTGGAGTAGAAGGTGGTGAGTAGGTGGAGTAGAAGGTGGTGGAGTAGAAGGTGGAGTAGGTGGAGTAGGTGGGTAGTAGAAGGTGATGTAGGTGTAGAGTGAGGTAGAGTAAGTAGAAGTAGTAGGTGGAGTAGAAGGTGATGTAGGTGGAGTAGAAGGTGGAGTGTAGGTGGAGTAGGTGGAGTAGAAGGTGGAGTGAGGTGTAGGTGGAGTAGGAGGTGGAGTAGAAGGTGGAGTAGAAGGTGATGTAGGTGAGGTGTAGGTGGAGTAGAAGGGTGGAGTAGAAGGTGGAGTAGAAGGTGGAGTAGAGGTGGAGTAGGTGGAGGTGTAGAAGGTGGAGTAGAAGGTGATGTAGGGAGGAGTAGAAGGTGGAGTAGAAGGTGATGTAGGTGGAGTAGAAGGTGGAGTAGAAGGATGATGAGTAGATGTAGGGGGTAGGAGGTGGAGTAGAAGGTGGAGTAGAAGGGCGGAGTAGGAAAGGTGGAGTGTAGAGGATTGTAGGTGGAGTAGAAGGTGATGTAGGTGGAGTAGAAGGTGGAAGTAGAAGGGTGGAGTAGGTGGAGTAGAAGGTGGAGTAGGTGGAGTAGTAGGTGATGTAGGTGGAGTAGGTAGGTGGTGTAGGTGGAGTAGAAGGTGGAGTAGAAGGTGTAGTAGGTGGAGTGTAGGTGGAGTAGGAGGTGGGAGGTGGAGTAGGTGGAGGTGATGTAGGTGGAGTAGAAGGTGGAGTAGAGTAGGTGATGTAGGTGGAGGAGTAGGTGGAGTGTAGGTGGAGTAGAAGGTGATGTAGGTGGAGTAGAAGGTGGAGTAGAAGGTGAGTAGGTGGAGTAGAAGGTGGAGTAGAAGATGATGTAGGTGGAGTAGGTCGAGTAGTAGGTGGAGTAGAAGGGGGAGTAGAAGGTGAGGTGGAGTAGGTGGAGTAGAAGGTGGAGTAGAAGAGTGGAGGTGATGTAGGTAGAAGGTGGAGTAGAGAGTAGGTGGAGTAGAAGAGTAGAAGGTGATGTAGGTGGAGTAGAAGGTGGAGTAGAAGGATGGAGTGGAGAAGGTGGAGTAGAAGGTGATGTAGGTGGAGTAGTAGAAGGTGGAGTAGAAGGTGATGTAGGTGGAGAAGGTGGAGTAGAAGGCGTAGAAGGTGGAGTAGAAGTAGAAGATGAGTAGGTGGAGGTGGAGAAGGTGGAGTAGGTGGAGTAGAGAGTAGAAGTGTGGAGTAGAAGGTGGTGGAGTAGAGGTGGCGTAGAAGGTGGAAGAGTAGGAGTAGAAGGTAGGTTGGAGTAAATGGAGTAGAAGGTGAGAGGTAGGTGGAGTGAGTAGAAGTTGTAGGTAGTAGGAAGGGTGTAGTAGTAGAAGATGTAGGTGGAGTAGAAGTAGAAGGGAGTGGAGTAAGTAGAAGGTGGAGTAGAAGGTGAGTAGGTGGAGTAGAAGGTGGAGAAGGTGAAGGTGTAGGTGGCGGAGAAGGTGAGTAGAAGGTGATGTAGGTGGAGTAGAAGGTGTAGGTGGAGTAGTAGGTGGAGTAGAAGGTGGAGTAGAAGGTGATGTAGGTGGAGTAGAAGGTGGAGTGGAGTAGGTAGGTGAGTAGGTGGAGTAGAGTAGGTGGAGTAGTAGGTGGAGTAGAAGGTGATGTAGGTGGAGTAGAATGTGGTGGAGTAGAAGGTGATGTAGGTGGAGTAGAAGGTGGGTAGTAGAAGGTGGAGTGGAGTAGAAGGTGGAGTAGAAGGTGATGTAGGTGGAGTAGAAGAGGAGTAGGTGGAGTAGAAGGTGATGTAGGTGGAGTAGAAGGTGATGAAGGTGGAGTAGAAGGTGGAGTAGAAGGTGATGTAGGTGGAGTAGAAGGTGGAGTGAGAAGAAGGTGGAGTATGTGGAGTAGAAGGTGATGTAGGTGGAGTAGAAGGTGGAGTAGAAGGTGATGTAGGTGGAGTAGAAAGTGGAGTAGAAGGTGATGTAGGTGGAGTAGAAGTAGAAGGTGAGGTGTAGGTGGAGTAGAAGGTGGAGTAGAGGAGGTAGGTGTAGAAGGTGAGTAGGTGGAGTAGGTGGAGTAGAAGGTGATGTAGGTGGAGTAGAAGGTGGAGTAGAAGGTGATGTAGGTGGAGTAGAAGGTGGAGTAGAAGGTGATGTAGGTGGAGTAGAAGGTGGAGTAGGTGGAGTAGAAGGTGGAGTAGAAGGTGATGTAGGTGGAGGAGTAGAAGGTGATGTAGGTAGAGGTGGAGTAGGTGGAGTAGGTGGAGTAGAGGTGGAGGGTAGGAGGTGTAGGAGGTGAGTAGGTGGAGTAGAAGGTGGAGTAGAAGGTGGAGTAGAAGGTGGAAGTGAAGGTGGAGTAGAAGGTGGAGTAGAAGGTGATGTAGGTGGAGTAGGTAGTAGTAGGTGGAGTAGAAGGGGGAGTAGAAGGGTGTAGGTGGAGTAGGTGGAGTAGAAGGTGATGTAGGTGGATTAGAAGGTGGAGTAGAAGGTGATGTGATGTAGGTGGAGTAGTAGAAGGTGGAGTAGAAGGTGTAGGTGGAGTAGAAGGTGATGTAGGAGTAGAAGGTGGAGTAGAAGGTGGAGTAGGTGGAGTAGTAGGTGGAGTAGAAGGTGGAGTAGGTGGTAGAAGGTGGAGTAGAAGGTGGAGTAGAAGGTGATGTAGGTGGAGTAGTAGGTGAGTAGGTGTAGAGTAGAAGGTGGAGTAGGAAGTAGAAGGTGGAGTAGAAGTAGAAGGTGGATGTAGAATGTGGAGTAGAAGGTGGAGTAGAAGGTGATAAAATAAAAGAGTAAAATCCTGCCGAGTGGAAAAATGTAGAAATGAACAGTCAGATAAATAAATAAAAACAGTCTATTTATATTTATAGTTTATTTTTCAAACAAATCGTCGTCATGACAACAGATAAAAACATCACAACAGCAAAATAAACAGGGTGAACGCAGCACAGCGACTCTCCCTGTGTGTGTGTGTGTGTGTGTGTGTGTGTGTGTGGTGTGTGCGCGTGTGTGTGTGTGGTGTGTGTGTGTGTGTGTGTGTGTGTGTGTGTGTGTGTGTGTGTGTGTGTGTAAATATTCACTGTTACACAAACAAACAAACTAATGAATAATTAATTCCATATAAAAAGTAACACTTTTGCTCTTTGTGTTATAAATGAGTGTTTATATTTATATTTATATTTATACAGTAATTTGTGAACACATGAGAAGATTTCTCAAAAGCCATAAATCCACACGTCTTCTCAGTAAACAACAACAACAACAACAACAACAACCACACTGTAACAAGAGCTGACGATAAAAACATCCTTCTGCAGAAACGTCTACAAAATCGGATTCAGTTTCAAACCAGAACTGGAGACCTGATGGCACTCTGGTATCTCTCACTCCAAACCAAGATCTGCCTCCGGGACGGAGAGACGCAGAGACGGTGAGAGGGCAAGATGGAGACACGGTGATACGGGAAGACGGGAAAACAGCGAGAGGGAGAGAGGGTGAGACGGAAGAGAGCGAGACGAGAGAGGAGACAGACGGTGATGAGACTTGGAAGACGGAGAGACGGTGAGATGCAGAGACAGCGAGAGATGGTGAGATGCAGAGACGGTGAGATGAGAGAGAGACGTCAGATGGGAAGACAGCGAGAGGGAGAGATGGAGAGACAGCGAGACAGAGAGACGGTGAGATGCAGAGACAGCGAGATGGTGAGATGCAGAGACGGAGAGAGGGTCAGATGGGAAGACAGCAGATGGGAGAGACGAGAGAGGGAGAGATGGAGAGACAGCGAAACGCAGAGACAGTGAGATGCAGAGACAGCGAGACGGGAAGACAGTGAGACGCAGAGACGGTGAGATGCAGAGACAGCGAGACAGTGAGATGCAGAGACGGAGAGAGGGTGAGATGGAGAGACGGTGAGACAGGAGAGGAGAGACGGTGAGATGCAGAGACGGAGAGAGGGTGAGATGGAGAGACGGTGAGACATAGAAACGGTGAGATGCAGAGACCGAGAGAGGGTGAGACGGAGAGACGGTGAGATGGAGAGACGGAGAGACGGAGAGACAGAGAGACGGAGAAATGGAGAGATGGAGAGACGGAGACGGAGAGATGGAGAGACGGAGAGAGGGTGGAGAGACGGTGAGATGGAGAGACGGATAGAGGGTGAGATGGAGAGACGGTGAGATGCAGAGACAGAGAGATGGTGAGATGGAGAGACGGTGAGATGGAGAGACGAGAGACGGTGAGATGCAGAGAACGAGAGTGAGAGCAGAG
>JACRUU010000001.1:2662376-2667376 GCA_030449085.1 Kryptopterus vitreolus
GTTTAAGGGCCCGGGGTTTAAGGGTTTAAGGGCCCGGGGTTTAGGGTTTAGGGTTTAAGGGCCCGTGTGGAGCCGCAGCTCGGAGGTTCTGAACTCGTGAGCTTTTGTTCAGAAGTCCAACGTCTTCTTGTTCAGGAGTCGAAAAGTCCAACATCCTCCACCAGCGCATGATATTATATTACAGAAACGATCCTGCTGTAGGAACGATACCATTTCAGCATTCATATAATCCTGCAATCCTGATATTCATCTTCTCCTTATTATTATTAACATTATTAATATTATTATTAACATTATTATTATTATTATGTTAACATTGCTAACATTATTTCTTTTTATTATTATTATAAATTAGTATTATTATTATAATTTATAATAATATATATTATTATAACTGAACCAAAATCGGTTCATTTTTTTATACATAAATTTTATTCTAAAATAGTTCGAAGTTTGTAACTGCATAATTGTTGTTTTTACGTTTTATTATTGTAATTATGCACATTATGACAATCAAAATCCCCATAATCATATAAGAAGAAGAAGCAGAATAAGAAGAATAGGACAAATAAGAATAAGAGGAGGTAGTAAAATGTTAACAAAAGAAGAATATAATAATAACAATAATAACGGAGAAGAAAATAATAATAAAATAATAATAATAATAATAATAATAATAAAAATAATAATAATAACAATAATAGATAAATAATACTAAAATAGTAACAATAAGTAATAATAATAATAATAAAATAATAATAATAATAATAATAATAATAATAATAGTAATAATAATAATAATAATAATAATAATAATAATAATAATACAATAAATATATTAATAATATATATAATATAATAAGTAATAATAATAATAATAATATATAATAATAATAATAATAATAATAATAATAATGTAATGTAAACTTGCGAACACGTTTTGTTTATAATTAAGAGTAATTCGCTCCACGTCAGTGCAGTAGGAGGGATTTGGTTGACATGGCAACCCTGCCGCCGCCCCGGATCCGGTTTACCCTCATTACTGCACCGGAGGGGGAAGACTCGGAGACGGAGACGGTTCGGCTCTCGTGCACGCAGTGATTAAAGCCGCGGAGGCCTTTGGACCGGATTCACTTCGTTTCTTTTCCGCAGATTCGGAGCAAGTGAACTTTAATCGGAACTTCAGCGCTGTTTCTCTCCCGGTTCCGGTGTGTAGAGGAAAGTCGGTGCGCGTGCCCCGGTCCGGGATTGTCCGGGAAAGTTTGCGCGTGTTTTCCCCGCGCGTGTGTTCCACAGCCGCATCCTCCTGCGTTCCCTTCCTGTTCTGATTTTATTCTGGAGCTGGTGAAGGTAAACAGAACACGTCTGAGAACAGTGTGTTTGGTGTGTGTGTGTGTGTGTGTGTGTGTGTGTGTGTGTGTGTGTGTGTTGTGCTGTGTAAACCGGAGTGTCCCGTGATGGCGCAGCTCCTCTAACGGACCTTCTGCAACACAAACACAAACAAACTCATCGAGGAACACACACACACACACACACACACACACTCACACTCACACACACACTCACACACACTTCAGGAGTACGCTCGGTGTCTGTGCGGCGTGACTTGGCGCGCGCGCGCGGGTGTGTGTGTGTGTGTGTGCGCGCGTGTGAGCTGGACTGTTATGGAGGCTCGGTTCGGTTCGGGCGGACTTTTTGACTCTCCGTTGCGGACGGTGCGTGCGCACGGCGCGCGGGATTCCGGGGCTGCGGGAGAAGTTGTGCCGCTGACGGAGATGTGGGAGGCGGAGTGGAGAGACGCGCGCGGGATGAGCGCGAGCACCGGCGGAGGAGGAGGAGGAGGAGGAGGAAGGGGGAGAGAACCCGCGCGCTCCGACGGGACAGGCACCTCGTGTTGCACGGAAGCGCGCGCTGCTCTCACCCGGACCTCCAGCACGGTGAGCGAGCTGCTCTGCTCCGAACCCGCATTCAGCCTCTCCGACCCCGGCGTGGCGAGTCACTGCTGCTGCACCGGGAGCAGCACCACCTCCTCCTCCACCACCACCTCCACCACCTCCTCCTCCACCACCACCTCCACCTCCACCACGGGCACCACGACCATCTCGGAGACGGCGCGCGAGCTCTGCAAAGCCGTGTCCGTGTCCCTGGGGCTGGCCATGATGGACCCGCACGCGCACCACGACGCAAACCGGAGCTCGGACTTTTTCGAAGTGTTCCGTCGGAAGGAGGAGGAAGAAGAAGACAAGAAGGAGGAGGAAGAGGAGCAGAGGGACAGGGGCAGAGGGAGGAGCGCAGGTGGGAGCGGAAGCGGCGCCGCGGCGCGAGGTGAGGACAACAACAACAACAACAAGCTGCGCGAGATGTTCCGTGGCGGTGAGGAGGACGCGATGATGATGACCGCGATGCAGATGGACAGCGCTCGCGCGCACCACCACACGTCCGTGATCACGGAGCACTCCGAGTACGGAGCGGGCAGCGCGAGCGCGGCGGCGGCGGCTTCGTCCTGTCACTTCCAACAACACCATCACCGACACCACGAGCCGCACGCGAACCTGGAGCTCGCGCCGGTCATGCACGACAGATACGGAGATGATTGTTACTACTACTGGCCGCGTTACGGCGGCGTGCGCGTGAAGTCCGAGGCCGTGCCGCCGCCGCCGCCGCCGCCGCCGCCGCCTCAACCGGTCGCGCGCTACGGCCACGGAGGCGCGCCGTACGGGAGCCCCGCGTGCACCACCGCCACGGCCGGAATGGACCCGCCGCTCATCTGCAGCCCGTACGAGTACGATTACAGCGCGCGCTCCGGACCGGGACCGGCACTCGGCGCCGCGCACGAGCCCTGGTACCACCCGCGCGCGCCATACCCACCCGCCGCGTGCATGAAGAACGAAGTCGGAGAATGGCTCGATGTCAGCAGCATGCAGGACGGGAGGTGAGTGTGGTCTCTCTCTCTCTCTCTCTCTGCTCGCACACTCATACACACACACACACCATGATACACACACACACATAAAGAAGCACATACACACACATCATACACACACAACAACACCAGACACAAACACAATACACACACACACACACACACCATCACACACACACACACACCATCACACACCACACACACATCACACACACACACAGACACACACACACTACACACACACACACACATCATACACACACCATACACACACACACACAACACACATACACACACACACACATAGACACACACACACAACACACATACACACACACACACATACACACATACACCCAGACACCACACACACACAGACACAACACACACACCACACACACACACACCACACACACATGAAACACACACACACACCATACACACACACACACACAAACACATACACACACATACACACACACACACATACAACACACACACATACACACACCACACATACACACACACACACACACACACATACACACACACATCACACACATCACACACATCATACACACACACACACACATCAGACATAAACAACCATCATACACACACACACATCATACAAACAATACACACATCATACACACACACACACACCATACACACATCAAATACCACGGTACACAAACACACACACAACAAATATATCTCATCTCTATAAACATACTGTACACCATACACATAAACATAAACATACATACACCAAATACACACATTGCACTCAGGATAATATACACACACACACACACACACACACACCAAATACACATGTCACGTTTAGGATAGTACACACACTAAACACCACAGAATACACATATCAAATACACACACAATATACATGTCAAATACACACAACAAAGACAAGTATTATACACACACCAAATAAACATAAATTACACATCAAAAGAAAAGACACACTATAAAATGCTTATACAAGTGATGTGTGAAATTAATCTTTTACACAACACACACACACACACACACACACACACACACACACAACATACACACACACATTTGCCCATTCTCATATATTCATTCACATTAAAAGCTGATTCTGCCCTTTGCTCTCCGTATGTGTGTGTGTGTGTGTGTGTGTGTGTGTGTGTGTGTGTGCACGCATGAGTATGTGCATGTGCGTGAGTGACTGAGTGAGTGTGTGTGGTGTGTGTGTGTGTGTGTGTGTGTGCGCGTGCCTATTCATTGTTAATGTGTATGGAATTTTTTATTCATCATTCATGGTTGTAGACAGAGACCTGGCATATCACACACACACACACACACACACACACATTCACAGATGTTGAGTATGGTGGCCTGCAGGGACAATCCCGCGTCTCCTCGTCACTAAAGCTGCAGACGTAAAGTGTGTAGTTTATAAATAAAGGAGAAACGCACGGCTGACGTTTCACTGCTCGTGTAAAAGAGAAATTACCAGGAAAAAAGCAAATCAATAAACGTCATGTTTTTAATGTGTTACTAAAGCAGAGAAAATCAGCCGTCTGTTTTTTTTTTTTTTTTTTTTTTTCACCACATTTCATTCCAAGACCTTTTAGGAGACGGGAAATGATTCTAAACGACTTATAAATAATATAAACAATTTTAAATATAGAATAATTATTATTTAATTACATTTGTGGGGAAAGAGTCTTCAGTTTTAAGCACTTTTTTTGTAACAGTCAGAAGAGATAAAGAGATAAATAGATTAAGAGAGAGAGAGATGAGAGAGAGAGAGAGAGAGAGAGAGAGAATAAGGGAGAATAGTGAATGTTAGCAGAAATGGATAAAAATCTATAATGTGGGATTTAATAAATGCACTTGTGGTATAAAAGGAATAAAAACCCACACTAACAGCTTTATTACACAAATTAACACATTATTTATTCATTTTTTAATTAAACATGCAAATGAATTGAAATAAAGACTTTGGAGGAATGCAGAGGAACTCAAACACAACATCACACACACACACACACACACACACACACACACACACACACACACACAC
>JACRUU010000001.1:2672376-2682376 GCA_030449085.1 Kryptopterus vitreolus
GCCTTCCAAACAATTTCACAACAAACTTCTTTTTATTTACTTTATTCAGCGAAAACATTAATAAGTGACACTGTTCTTACATTCAAACATGACATTTTTTGTATAGTGTGTGTGTTGTGTGTGTGTGTGTGTGTGTGTGTGTGTGTAGTCAGTGGAGTGTAAAGCTCAGGTTTAAATCTCATTAAAGCTGATGAGTGATTGGTTTATTCAGGACATCACACACCAATAATCCAATTATTACTGGGCGAGAGAGCGAGAGAGAGAGGGCGAGAGAGAGAGAGAGAGAGAGAGAGAGAGAGAGAGAGAGAGAGATAGAGAGAGAGAGAGAGAGAGAGAGAGAGAGAAAGTGTGTTATAGAATAATTATTAGGTTTTAAACTAATTTATTTCCCTCCAAGAAAATGAAAATGAGTTCATGAACGTCTTCTACTCCTTCTTGCATCTGCTGCCATTAGGGGGCGCCACAGTGGACTTTCCATCTCCACCCTAAACTACCTGCATGTCTTCCCTCGTCACATCCGCAAAACTAACGCAAATAAGAAAACGTCAAAACCTCCACGATTGCTTTTTCCGTTCCTCCTGATTGAGATGTTGGTGATGGAACACTGAGATGGACGCGGTTGTTTTGTTTGTTTGTTGTTTGTTGTGATTAGCATTGTCAGTGTTTGTTAGCATTGTTTGTATCGCACAAATTCATTTTAAAGTGGATCACAATGAATTATTTATTCCCTAAAAGAACAGAAGGATTGTTTCGAGCTCCTCTGTTAAATCATTTAACATCAGCATTAGCAACCGTGAAGATTTTAGGTGAAGTGCTGTTCCTGTTGCAGCTCCTCCACCTGCTATTACTCCACTTTACAGCAGTGCTGCTCCTCCTGCTCCTGCCATTCCCCTAATACTGTTCCTGCATTGGCTCCTACACCCGCACCACTTTCTACCCCCTACTCCTCCTGTTGCTCCTCCTATTGTTACTCCTGCCTTGCTTATACCCTTACTCCTCTTCCAACTCTTCCAACTGCCCCTGTACCTGCTCCTACCCCTGTATCTGCCCCTGCCCCTGTACCTGCTCCTGCCCCTGTACCTGCCCCTGTACCTGCCCCTGCTCCTACCTGTATCTCCTACCTGCCCCTGTACCTGCCTGTACCTGCCCCTGTACTGCCCCTGTACCTGCTCCTGTACCTGCTCCTACCCCTGTATCTGCCCCTGTACCTGCCCCTGTACCTGCTCCTGTACCTGCTCCTACCCCTGTACCTGCTCCTGCCACTGCTCCTATACCTGCTCCTGCCCCTGTACCTGCCCCTGTATCTGCTCCTGTACCTGCTCCTACCCCTGTATCTGCCCCTGCCCCTGTACCTGCTCCTGCCCCTGCTCCTATACCTGCCCCTGCCCCTGTACCTGCTCCTGCCACTGCTCCTATACCTGCTCCTGCCCCTGTACCTGCTCCTGTACCTGCTCCTACCCCTGTATCTGCTACCCCTGTATCTGCCCCTGCCCCTGTACCTGCTCCTGCCACTGCTCCTATACCTGCTCCTGCCCCTGTATCTGCTCCTGCCACTGCTCCTATACCTGCTCCGGCCCCTGTACCTGCTCCTGCCACTGCTCCTATACTATGTACCTGCCTGCCTGCACTGCTCCTGCTACCTGTACCTGCTCCTGCCCCTGCTCCTATACCTGCTCCTGCCCCTGTACCTGCTCCTGCCACTGCTCCTGTACCTGCTCCTGTACCTGCCCATGTATCTGCCCCTGACCCTGCACCTGCTCCTGCCTCTGCTCCTGTACCTTCTACTGTACCTACTCCTGACCCTGTACCTGCTCCTGTACCTGCTCCTGACCCTGTACCTGCTCCTGCCCCTGTACCTGCTCCTGCCCCTGTACCTCCTGCCCCTGTACCTGCTCCTGTACCTTCTACTGCACCTGCTCCTGTACCTACTCCTGCCCCTGTATCTGCTCCTGCATCTGCTCCTGCCTTTGCCTCTGCTCTGTGCTTTTGCTCCTGCCTGGTCCTCCTGCAATGGTCTCTTGTGTTGTTCTTCTACAATGTTGTCGTGCTTTATCCTTCTCCTGATGTTCTTCTGTTTCTTTATCAGGAACATCAGAGTATTTTATTTACAGAAGGGAGTGGTAGAATTTCAGTGAGGAGAGAGATATGAGTAGTGAGAAGACGAGTGAGAAACAGACAGAATATTGGAGAAGAGAAAGGTCCTAATGGAGACGTTGAGCGCTGATGTATTTTTAATAAAAAGTGAAATGAAAAGGAAAATGAAAATGCCACGAGCACTCGCTCCGAACCCAGAAGGTCAGAGACGACGCATTAGTGGACAAAAGCGAGGGACGCGGTCAGTGTGGACGCGCGAACACACACACATTCTCCTGACAAATACACATCATCATCATCATCATCATCATCATAATAACACGGTTAATATTTAAAATGCTTTTAAAAGAGAGAGATGTGTGTGTGTGGTGTGTGTGTGTGTGTGTGTGTGTGTGTGTGTGTGTGTGTGTGTGTGTGTGTGTGTGTGTTTCTCGCTGATGGCGAAAGTGGAAAAGTCAAAATCACTTAAACTGATTCATAAAGTTTACTTTTATTCCAGATACAATAACAAACACTATTTATTTATTTATTTATTTATCCTTCATAGTGTTTTAGTGTGTGGTGTGTGTGTGTGTGTGTGGTGTGTGTGTGTGTTACCAATGACAGGGCAAATTTAAGTTAACACATATACAAACACACACACAAACAAACACACCACACACACACACACACACACACACACACACACACACACACACACAAACACACACACTAGCATAGAGTTTCTCTCAGACTCTCAGTCCATCTCTGGCCAACTTATGAGTGAATGTATGCGGCATGGGTGTGTGTGTGTGTGTATGTGTGTGGTGGGTGTGTGTGTGTTGTGTGTGTGGTGTGTGTGTATGTGTGTGGTGTGTGTGTGTGTGTGTGTGTGTGTGTGTGTGTGTGTGTGTGTGCTAAAAACCACTTAAGTTTCCACATTCATTTATTTATTTATTTATTACATGAATGGATCATTTAACTCGATACCCTAGATCCATTTTATAGACTCAGTTTAAACATGTTAACACACAGGTTATACACACACACAGCATACACCACCCACACATACATCCACACACCCACAACACACACACACACACACACACACACACACACACACACAAACACACACCACAACACACATAACAATACACAACACACACACACACACACACACACACACACACAAACACACACACACACACACACATACACACATAACACACACACACACACACACACACACACACACACACACACACACACACACACACACACACCACACACACACAAAAAACACACACACACACACACCCACACAACACACACACATACTTGCTGGCAGGTATGGACGCTATTTAAAAGTAATTTTATAACTTTATAAAGGGACAGTGCGTTCTCATAGCAGAGCAGACATTAAAGATCACACACACACACAACACACACACACACACACACACACACACACACACACACACACACACTTGTTACTTGTTTATTCGGGTGGTAACCTTTATCCGCTGTCATCACCCTCTGCAATGGAATCCACACATACTTGCTGCATGTTAAACGCTTTGTAATGACATCATCATTCAGCGACAAATAAGAAAATCACATGGTGTTAGTAGATGTGTAATTAGTGAATGTGTGATGGATGTGTGATTAGTGAATGTGTGATGGATGTGTGATTAGTGAATGTGTGATGTGTGAATGTGTGATTAGTGAATGTGTGATGAATGTGTGATTAGTGAATGTGTGATGGATGTGTGATTAGTGAATGTGTGATGGATGTGTGATTAGTGAATGTGTGATGGATGTGTGATTAGTGAATGTGTGATGGATGTGTGATGTGAGTGATGTGTGATGTGTGTGTGATGGATGTGTGATTAGTGAATGTGTGATGGGATGTGTGATTAGTGAATGTGTGATATGTAGATGTGTGATTAGTGAATGTGTGATGGATGTGTGATTAGTGAATGTGTGATGGATGTGTGATTAGTGAATGTGTGATATGTAGATGTGTGATTGAGTGAATGTGTGATGGATGTGTGATTGTGTGAATGTGTGTGTGATGTGTATGTAGATGTGTGATTAGTGAATGTGTGATGGATGTGTGATTAGTGAATGTGTGATATGTAGATGTGTGATTAGTGAATGTGTGATATGTGATGGATGTGTGATTAGTGAATGTGTGATATGTGAGATGTGTGATTAGTGAATGTGTGATATGTGTAGATGTGTGATTAGTGAATGTGTGATGTGATGTGTGATGTGTGATTAGTGAATGTGTGATGTGTGATGGATGTGTGATTAGTGAATGTGTGATTAGTGAATGTGTGATGGATGTGTGATTAGTGAATGTGTGATGGATGTGTGATTAGTGAATGTGTGATGGATGTGTGATTAGTGAATGTGTGATGTGTGGATGTGTGATTAGTGAGTGTGTGATTAGTGAATGTGTGATGAATGTGTGATGAATGTGTGATGGATGTGTGATGTGATGTGTGTGAATGTGTGATGAATGTGTGATGGATGTGTGATTAGTGAATGTGTGATGAATGTGTGATGGATGTGTGTGATTATGTGTGAAGTGTGATGTGTGGATGTGTGATTAGTGAATGTGTGATGGGTGTGTGATTAGTGAATGTGTGATGTGTGGATGTGTGATTAGTGAATGTGTGATGGGTGTGTGATGTGAGTGAATGTGTGAATGTGTGATGGATGTGTGATTAGTGAATGTGTGATATGTAGATATGTGATTAGTGAATGTGTGATATGTAGATATGTGATTAGTGAATGTGTGATATGTAGATGTGTGATTAGTGAATGTGTGATGGATGTGTGATTAGTGAATGTGTGATGAATGTGTGATGGATGTGTGATTAGTGAATGTGTGATTGGATTAGTGAATGTGTGATGGATGTGTGATTAGTGAATGTGTGATGGATGTGTGATTGTGAGTGTGTGATGGATGTGTGATTAGTGATGTGTGATGGATGTGTGATTAGTGAATGTGTGATGTGTGAATGTGTGTGTGATGGATGTGTGATTAGTGAATGTGTGATGGATGTGTGATTAGTGAATGTGTGATATGTAGATGTGTGATTAGTGAATGTGTGATGTGTAGATGTGTGATTAGTGAATGTGTGATGGATGTGTGATTAGTGAATGTGTGATGGATGTGTGATTAGTGAATGTGTGATGGATGTGTGATTAGTGAATGTGTGATGATGTTGTGAATGTGTGATGTGATGTGTGATATTGATGTGTGATATTGGTAAATGTGTGATGTGATTGAATGTGTGATGTGTGATTAGAATGTGTGATATGTAGATGTGTGATTAGTGGACGGATTTCCGGACAGATGTGGAACCACTCATTTACTATCTGCCCCAACATCAGTCCAGATGCAGGCTGGATTTCTGCACATTCCAGGATGTAGAGAAGGATTAGAACAAGGGTCAGATTTTAGACAAACAGTTTCTATTTAAAGCACTGAAAAAAAACAACAACACGCTGGGCGTTCATGCACACACACACACACACACACACACACACACACACACACACACACACACACACACACACACGTTCATGTTACACGTGTTCATGTTACATAACAAAAGTGCTCAGTCAGCAGAAATGCAAATACTCGAGTGTAAAGCCAGAATTTTATTTATAAAATAACAACATACGTTTTATATTTCTCTTATTATTCTATATTTAATTTATATCCAGTTCCGTTTACTGTTACTTTAAACTCACTACGTTCATGTTCACTATAAAGTCAACAAGAGGTGTGTTTTAGGACACGCCCCTCTCCTCAGACCTAGGATGTCAGTTTAAATAATTAATAAGCTGTTAGTTAGCTGTTGTGAAGTGTAACCGCACCCCCCCCCCACAACACACACACACACACACACACACCCTGGGACGCTCCGTCCCTATGGACTGTAACAACTTTGGATGTGTAATCACAGCTCCAGCGGGGGGAGACAGAGAGACCTCAGTTCAGGGGTCCTCACTTTTCCCTTGTGACCTATCTGTGTTTCCCTCGGCTCATTACATCACTGTTTTTATACTGTAAAAACAAAACCAAACACACACACACACACACACACACACACACACACACACACACACACTGCGGTGTGATGCACTTTGTGTTTGTAGCGTAAAAATCTTTTCTTTCTGAATATTTAAATGGTGATCATTTCAATTTAATGTCACTACAGAACATAAAACAGAACAGAAATAATTAAAGAAATGGAGGAAAGACGTCGTTATTGCAGGACGTCTGAAACACCGAAACATCAATCAGCATTCTGTTTCATCACATCATCACTCTGTACAACCTCACACAGGAACATCTCAACATACAGATACACCCCGAAACATCAACATACAGATACACCCCAAAACATCTCAACATACAGATACACCCCAAAACATCTCAACATACAGATACACCCCGAAACATCTCAACATACAGATACACCCCAAACATCTCAACATACAGATACACCCCGAAACATCTCAACATACAGATACACCCCAAAACATCTCAACATACAGATACACCCCGAAACATCTCAACATACAGATACACCCCAAAACATCAACATACAGATACACACCGAAACATCAACATACAGATACACCCCAAAACACCTCAACATACAGATACACCCCGAAACATCTCAACATACAGATACACCCCAAAACATCAACATACAGATACACCCCGAACATCTCAACATACAGATACACCCCAAAACATCTCAACATACAGATACACCCCGAAACATCTCAACATACAGATACACCCCAAAACATCAACATACAGATACACCCCGAAACATCAACATACAGATACACCCCAAAACATCTCAACATACAGATACACCCCGAAACATCTCAACATACAGATACACCCCAAAACATCTCAACATACAGATACACCCCAAAACACCTCAACATACAGATACACCCCAAAACACCTCAACATACAGATACACCCCAAAACATCTCAACATACAGATACACCCCAAAACATCTCAACATACAGATACACCCCGAACATCTCAACATACAGATACACCCCAAAACATCTCAACATACAGATACACCCCGAAACACCTCAACATACAGATACACCCCAAAACACCTCAACATACAGATACACCCCAAAACACCTCAACATACAGATACACCCCAAAACATCAACATACAGATACACCCCCAAAACATCTCAACAACAGATACACCCCAAAACAGTCTCAACATACAGATACACCCGAAAAAACATCTCAACATACAGATACACCCCGAAACATCAACATACAGATACACCCCGAAACATCTCAACATACAGATACACCCCAAAACACCTCAACATACAGATACACCCCAAAACATCTCAACATACAGATACACCCCGAAACATCTCAACATACAGATACACCCCAAAACATCTCAACATACAGATACACCCCGAAACATCTCAACATACAGATACACCCCAAAACACCTCAACATACAGATACACCCCCAAACATCAACATACAGATACACCCCGAACATCTCAACATACAGATACACCCCAAAACATCAACATACAGATACACCACCGAAACATCAACATACAGATACACCCCAAAACATCAACATACAGATACACACCGAAACATCAACATACAGATACACCCCAAAACATCAACATACACCCCAAAACATCAACATACAGATACACACCGAAACATCAACATACAGATACACCCCAAAACATCAACATACAGATACACCCCGAAACATCAACATACAGATACACCCCAAAACATCAACATACAGATACACACCGAAACATCAACATACAGATACACCCCAAAACATCTCAACATACAGATACACACCGAAACATCAACATACAGATACACCCCAAAACATCAACATACAGATACACACCGAAACATCAACATACAGATACACCCCGAAACATTCAACATACAGATACACCCCGAAACATCAACATACAGATACACCCCGAAACACCTCAACATACAGATACACCCCAAAACATACACCCCAAAACACCTCAACATACAGATACACCCCAAAACACCTCAACATACAGATACACCCCAAAACACCTCAACATACAGATACACCCCAAAACACCTCAACATACAGATACACCCCAAAACATCTCAACATACAGATACACCCCAAAAACCCCGAAACATCATACAGATACACCCGATACACCCCGAAACATCTCAACATACAGATACACCCCGAAACATCAACATACAGATACACCCCAAAACATCAACATACAGATACACACCGAAACATCAACATACAGATACACCCCAAAACATCAACATACAGATACACACCGAAACATCAACATACAGATACACCCCAAAACATCAACATACAGATACACACCGAAACATCAACATACAGATACACCCCAACACATCAACATACAGATACACCCCGAAACACCTCAACATACAGATACACCCCAAAACACCTCAACATACAGATACACCCCAAAACACCTCAACATACAGATACACCCCAAAACATCTCAACATACAGATACACACCGAAACATCAACATACAGATACACCCCAAAACATACACCCCAAAACTCAACATACAGATACACCCCGAAACATCAACATACAGATACACCCCAAAACATCAACATACAGATACACCCCGAAACATCTCAACATACAGATACACCCCAAAACATCTCAACATACAGATACACCCCAAAACATCTCAACATACAGATACACCCCAAAACACATCTCAACATACAGATACACCCCAAAACACATCTCAACATACAGATACACCCCAAAACATCTCAACATACAGATACACCCCAAAACACCTCAACATACAGATACACCCCAAAACATCAACATACAGATACACACACCGAAACATCAACATACAGATACACCCCGAAACATCTCAACATACAGATACACCCCGAAACATCAACATACAGATACACCCCAAAACATCAACATACAGATACACCCCAAAACATCTCAACATACAGATACACCCCAAAACATCTCAACATACAGATACACCCCAAAACATCTCAACATACAGATACACCCCAAAACACCTCAACATACAGATACACCCCAAAACACCTCAACATACAGATACACCCCAAAACACCTCAACATACAGATACACCCCAAAACACCTCAACATACAGATACACCCCAAAACACCTCAACATACAGATACACCCCAAAACACCTCAACATACAGATACACCCCAAAACACCTCAACATACAGATACACCCCAAAACATCTCAACATACAGATACACCCCGAAACACCTCAACATACAGATACACCCCAAAACACCTCAACATACAGATACACCCCAAAACACCCCCTCAACATACAGATACACCCCAAAACATCAACATACAGATACACCCCGAAACATCTCAACATACAGATACACCCCAAAACATCAACATACAGATACACCAAACACCATACCAGAACACCTCAACATACAGATACACCCCAAAACATCTCAACATACAGATACACCCCGAAACATCTCAACATACAGATACACCCCAAAACATCAACATACAGATACACCCCGAAACATCTCAACATACAGATACACCCCGAAACATCAACATACAGATACACCCCAAAACATCAACATACAGATACACCCCAAAACATCTCAACATACAGATACACCCCAAAACATCTCAACATACAGATACACCCCGAAACATCAACATACAGATACACCCCGAAACATCTCAACATACAGATACACCCCGAAACATCTCAACATACAGATACACCCCGAAAATACAAAACATCTCAACATACAGATACACCCCAAAACATCT
>JACRUU010000001.1:2689876-2712376 GCA_030449085.1 Kryptopterus vitreolus
TCTCTCTGTCTCACTGTCCCTCTGTCTCACTGTCTCACTGTCCCTCTGTCCCTCTGTCTCTCTGTCCCTCTGTCTCTCTGTCTCTCTGTCTCTCTATGCTCTGTCCCTCTCTGTCCATCTCTCTCTGTCTCACTGTCCCTCTGCCTACTGTCTCTGTCCTCTGTCTCACTGTCTCTGTCTCACTGTCTCTCTGTCCCTCTGTCTCTCTGTCTCACTGTGTCTCTGTCTCTCTGTCTCTCTGTCTCACTGTCTCTCTGTCTGTCCCTCTGTCTCTCTGTCCCTCTGTCTCTGTCCCTCTGTCTCTCTGTCCACTGTCTCTGTCTCTGTCACTGTCCCTCTGTCTCACTGTCTGTCCTGTCACTGTCTCCCTCACTGTTTGTCTGTCTCTGTCTGTCCTCTCTGTCCCTCTGTCTAACTGTCTCTCTGTCCCTCTGTCTCTCTGTCTCACTGTCCCTCTGTCCCTCTGTCTCTCTGTCTCTCTGTCCCTCTGTCTCTCTGTCTCTCTGTCCCTCTGTCTCACTGTCCACTGTCTCTCTGTCCCTCTGTCTCTGTCTCTGTCCCTCTGTCTCACTGTCTGTCTGTCTCACTGTCTCTGTCTCACTGTCTCTCTGTCTCTGTCCTCTGTCTCTCTGTCTCACTTGTCCTCTGTCTTCACTGTCTCATGTCTCTCTGTCTCAACTGTCCTCTCTGTCTCACTGTCTCACTGTCTCACTGTCTCTCTGTCCCTATGTCTCACTGTCCCTCTGTCTCACTGTCCTCTGTCTCACTGTTTCTCTGTCCCCCTGTCTCTCTGTCTCACTGTCCCTCTGTCTCTCTGTCCCTCTGTCTCTCTGTCTCACTGTCCCTCTGTCTCTGTCTCTCTGTCCTCTGCCCTCTGTCCCTCTGTCCTGTCCCTCTGTCCCTCTGTCCCTCTGTCTCACTGTCCCTCTGTCCCTCTGTCCCTCTGTCTCACTGTCCCTCTGTCCCTCTGTCTCACTGTCCCTCTGCCTAACTGTCCCTCTGCCTAACTGTCCCTCTGCCTCACTGTCCCTCTGCCTAACTGTCTCACTGTCCCTCTGCCTAACTGTCTCACTGTCCCTCTGTCTCACTGCCTCACTGTCCCTCTGTCTCACTGCCTCACTGTCCCTCTGTCTCACTGTCCCTCTGTCTCACTGCCTCACTGTCCCTCTGTTTCACTGTCCCTCTGTCTCACTGTCCCTCTGTCTCACTGCCTCACTGTCCCTCTGTCCTACTGTCCCTCTGCCTCACTGTCCCTCTGTCTCGCTGTCACATTGTCCCTTTGCCTCACTGCCCCTCTGTCTCACTGTCACATTGTCCCTCTGTCTCACTGCCTCACTGTCCCTCTGTCACACTGTCCCCCTGCCTCACTGCCCCTCTGTCTCACTGTCCCTCTGTCACACTGTCCCCCTGCCTCACTGCCCCTCTGCCTCACTGCCCCTCTGTCTCACTGTCCCTCTGTCACACTGTCCCCCTGCCTCACTGCCCCTCTGTCTCACTGTCCCTCTGTCACACTGTCCCCCAGTCTCACTGTCACTCTGTCTCACTGTCACACTTTCATCCTGTCTCACTGTCGCTGTCTCACTGTCACACTTTCATCCTGTCTCACTGTCGCTGTCTCACTGTCACACTGTCTACCTGTCTCTTTCCCACTGTCTCACTGTCTCACTGCCTGACTCACTGTCTCACTGTCTCACTCTGTCACCAACCAATCAGAATCTCACTTTCTTATTTTTAATTTCTTTTATTTTATTAAGTGTTATGTGGTTTCATATCATTCATTATATTTCTTCATTGTGTGTTTTCTCTGTACATACATGTGCTGTGATCAGTGTGTGTGTGTGTGTGTGTGTGTGTGTGTGTGTGTGTGTGTGATTACACTGCAGTGTGACAGCAGGATCGGGAATCTGTGGCCTCCATTCGTCTCGCTTACTTTGCTCTAGACCTTGAATGTAGTGTATGAAGGAGAACCTCACTGTGTGGTCTCTCTCTGTGTGTGTGTGTGTGTGTGTGTGTGTGTGTGTGTGTGTGTGTGTGTGTGTGTAAAAACAGTCCTCAGCATGGGTTGAACAAAAACAACAATGACAGTGTTGATTATTTATGTATAATCTCTTCACACCTGGACGTTAGCTGCAGGACGGAGATGAAGAACCAGGAGGTGAAGGATGTAATGCATGTTTGTGGGAATGTTACGAGAACGTTCCAGAAACGTAACACTTCCTACACACAGGAATCTGAAGCTTATGACAGCGCGTGTCCACGTTAACGCGCTAGTCAACGTGTTCAGGTCATGTGAAGGCGAAACATCTGGAACATCATGCGATCATCTGGAACATTTGACTCGTAAATGTTGTAAAAACGTTCCGTAAACATGTGTAAGAAGAACGACTGCGAGGCGACGATATGGTCATCGTACGTTTTGTTCCTATACACACGAACTTCGTCATTTCCCTCAGGCGCACTTTTCACAAAACTCACATGAACTCAGACTGTTTTATCAGAACGTTTATAAATTCACTTCTTTTCACAAGTTTACATTTTACTGTTTTAACTTGATCAAAGAGTGCAAAGATCAAAGAGTTCAGAGATCAGAAAGATAATAGGTCAGAGATCAGAGTGGCCAGAGATCTAAGAGATGATGAGATATTAGATTAGTGAGATCAATGAGATGAGAGATCAGAGAGATCAGAGAGATCAGAGAGATCAGAGAGATCAGAGAGATGAGAGATCAGAGAGATCCGAGAGATGATAGATTAGAGAGATCAGAGAGATGAGAGATCAGAGATGAGAGAGATCCGAGAGATGATAGATTAGAGAGATCAGTGAGATGAGAGAGATGACACATCAGAGAGACCAAATATAAAAGAGAGATGAGATCAGAGGGACTGTTTCAGCACCTCTAACAGTGTTTTTAGATCTCAGTTATTTATTGTCTTTTAATTTAGTAATGTGATAAATTTTCTGTTCTGATTTAAAGTGTGTCTGACTGTGTGTGTGTGTCTGTGTGTGTGTGTGTGTGTGTGTGTGTGTGTGTGTGTGTGTGTGTGTGTGTGTGTGTGTGTGTTTTGCAGGGAAGCAGAAGTATCTGTGTGCGAGCAGGAACGACTGCACCATTGATAAGTTGAGGAGGAAGAACTGTCCATCTTGTCGCCTGAAGAAGTGCTTCGAGGCCGGAATGACTCTCGGAGGTAAAGTGAGCGATTACTGGACGTGTCTGTGGGTGTGTCTGTGGCAGTGTCTGTGGGTGTGTCTGTGGGCGTGTCTGTGGGCGTGTCTGTGGGTGTGTCTGTGGGCGTGTCTATGGGCGTGTCTGTGGGTGCATCTGTAGATGTGTATATGGGTGTGTCTGTATGCATGTCTGTGGACGTGTCTGTGGGTGTGTCTGTGGCAGTGTCTGTGGGCGTGTCTGTGGACGTGTATATGGGTGTGTCTGTGGACGTGTATATGGGTGTGTCTATGGACGTGTCTGTGGGTGTGTCTGTGGATGTGTATATGGGTGTGTCTGTAGGCATGTCTGTGGACGTGTCTGTGGACGTGTCTGTGGACGTGTCTGTGAGCGTGTCTATGGGAGTGTCCGGCTATGAAAGATGCTGCCGTCTGGTTGGTGCTCAGGTTTGAGTGAGATGTAGTCATTGTGTGTGTGTGTATGTATGTGTGTGTGTGTGTGTGTGTGTGTGTGTGTGTGTGTGTGTTGTGTGTGTGTGTGTGTGTGTAAATTAAAACCAGTGCTTGGCTGTGTGTGTTTTTGTTGTGATTTGTTTTTTGTTTGTCTGTTTTGGGAAATTTGTAACAGGAACGTGAATCACTGGTTTCAGAAAATTGGGGTTTTTGTGGATTTCTGTTCATGTGAAAGACAACACGGAGATTGTGTGTGTGTGTACATGTGTGTGTGTGTGTACAACTGTGTGTGTGTGTGTGTGTGTGTGTGTGTGTATGTGTGTACATGCGTGTGTGTGTGTGTGTGTGTGTGTGTGTGTGTGTGGGTGTGGTGTGTATGGGTGGGAGGGTGTTTGGGTGGGTCGCTAAAAATGTTCATCAATGCCCTTGTTTTTCGGTTATGTGAATGTACAGTGTGTGTGTGTGTGTGTGTGCGTGTGGTGTGTGTGTGTGTGTGTGCGTGTGTGTGTGCGCGTGTGTGTGCGTTTGTGTGTGTACATGCATATATTCAGGCGTTATTATTTGTGAATATGTTTGTGGTCAGTAACTGCTGAACTGATCATTCCCATTACTGTGAGTGTGTGTACATAAATCTCACACACACACACACACACACACACACACACACACACACACACACACGCACACACACACACAGATTGATGTAACAGTCGTTTATTTATGTATTTTTTGGGGAACCGTTTCCATTAGTTTACGTTATTAAAAATTGTATAATGCACTTTGTTTTTATTTATTTAATTATTTTTATTAATAGTTTTTTTTATCTATTTTATGTATTATCTATTTTTTGCTTAATGCATAAAAATTATATGTATTTAAACTTTTCTAAAAAAAGGTGTAAGAAATTAATTGATTGGTTAATTAATTTGTTAACAAAATATAAGCTTTAATTAATACTATATATATATATATATATATAAGGTCTTTGTTATTTATAAGTATTTGAATATAGAATTATTTTATTAATAATAATATAATAGAAGTATGAAGTATATATGAACAATGTAATATATAATATTTATAAAAGATGTATATAAATATAAATATTTTCTATTTATAAAGTGAGTTTTCACATCTGTAGGTGAACAGGAGACGTAGGCGCACTAGCCGATGTTTCCAGTGTGTGTGTGTGTGTGTGTGTGTGTGTGTGTGTGTGTGTGTGTGTGTGTCGGTTATTTTGTTAGCTAGCGAAATCGAAATCGAGTGTGTGTGTGTGTGTGTGTGTGTGTGTGTGTGTGTGTGTAAAGTGGTCGGCGCAGCAGCAGTGTGAGATCTGAGAGAAAAGACATTAATGGAAGTTTCTACAGCGGCGTGATGAGTTTAGCGTTTACAATCCAACATGGCGGAGTGGAGACGTGTACGATGAGCTCAGCGTCAGTGATGTGTGCTGCAACATGCATTCAGTGTGTGTGTGTGTGTGTGTGTGTGTGTGTGTGTGTGTGTGTGAGTGAGTGTGTGTGAGTGTGTGTGGTCAAAATGCTCGTTAAATATCCGTCTTTGCCCTCCAGCGAGACTTCTATTGTCCTCTAGTAGATTGGTCCTGACGCCAATGCTGCCATTACCACTCTGTGTGTGTGTGTGTGTGTGTGTGTGTGTGTGTGTGTGTGTGTGTGTGTGTGTGTGTGTCTGTGTGTGTGTGTCTTCATAAAGCGTAGCTACAGCAAAAAAAGTCCCAATCAAATAAAAAAATAAGACCCATAAGAATAGAAAAAGCCGCCTAGGAGAAGTGTGTGTGTGTGTGTGTGTGTGTGTGTGTGTGTGTGTGTGTGTGTGTGTGTGTGTGTGTGTGTGTGACTGAGCAGGTGTGAATAACGAGGGAAGAAACCGGAAGGACAGGAAGCTGAGAATGTGTAAAGGTTATAAAGAACGTTGGAGGGGAGGAGTCTGGTGAAGCAGGTGTAGGTTAGGGCTGGGGGCGGGGCATGCTCAGTGGGCGGGGCTAGTGTATGGTCAAACAGTTAATATGAGTAACTTAATTAACCGCGGGAAGTGAAACCACATCAAAGAAGATCAAAGGGATGGAGATAGAGAGAGAGAGAGAGAGAGATGTTAAAACAAAGTGATAAACAGTACGTAAACAGTTCTTTGATTCAGCGTATAATCCTCACGTCGTACTTTTTATCCGTTTACAGCTACGTCACATGATCTCACTAACACTGGAGACTCCTTCCCTACGCATAAGCGTCCCGAAACAAAGCCATACAGCGCGGTAATGATACAGAGCCGCTCTGACAACCAATCAGAATACAGAATGGTGTCTCTAATGCCTAATCAAGGGTCTGTGCAAAAGTTTGTGCCCCCTTGTTGAGAGGAGGTCAGGTTTTTTTTGTTGTTGTTTTTTTCACCAAAACCTTGTTATTGCATAAATATGGACAGTCTTTTGGACTCGTTTTTGGAAAGTCAATTTTCTTAACTTTAAAAAAGATCAAAAGTTTATACCCCCCTCCCAAGAATAACACATACTTCCTGCATGAAAAGCTCACCTCGTTCACTTAATTGAATTATTAAACTTGAATAACGGTGTTGTAAAGGCTGCGTACTGCAATGTGTGTGTGTGTGTGTGTGTGTGTGTGTGTGTGTGTGTGTGTGTGTGTGTGTGTGTGTGTTAGAGAGAATAGAATATCTGCAGGGGAAAATGAAATGAAGTGTTAAAAATACAGATTTAATGTCTATACTGGTTAAAAGACGTCCGCAGTAAATGTGCATGTTAACTGTTCCTGTAATTCCCGCGACACGGATCACGTTTCATCCCGAAAAAAGATCAAAGAGTTTCGTGAATAATATAATAAACTCTCGCTGAAGCCCATTTTCTACATTTTACTCAGAAATAGAAAAATAAGACGAGATTTTGATCGCAGAGATCAGAGATGACGGTCCAGACCGGAGAGACGGAGTGTGTGTGTGTGTGTGAGGGTTAAATGTTAGGAGTACTATGGTATGTGTGTGTGTGTGTGTGTGTGTGTGTGTGTGTGTGTGTGTGTGTGTGTGAGGGTTAAATGTTAGGAGTACTATGTGTGTGTGTGTGAGTGTGTGTGTGTGTGTGTGTGTGTGTGTGTGTGTGCACGTACCATTGTGTTATTACAGTGAATGAGAGATGATCACCCCATTACTGTCACACCATCACCTCCTATATTACTCTCTCATTCTCTCTCTCCCTCTCTTTCTCTCTCTCTCTCTCTCTCCCTCTTTCTCTCTCTCTCTCTCTCTCCCTTTCTCTCTCTCTCTTTCTCTCTCTCTCCTCTCGAAGTCTCCTCTCTTCTCTCTTCTCTCGTTCTCTCTCAAATCTCCCTCTGACTCCCTCTCTCTCCCTCTCGTTTCCCTCTCCTCTTCTCACTCTCTCCCTGGCTCCCTCTCTCTCTCCTCTCGGCCTCTCTCGACTCTCTCCTCTCTCGTCTCTCTCTCTCTCTCGATCTCTCTCAATCTCTCTCTCTCCCTTCTCTCTCTCCAGGCACTTCTCCAAGTGGAGAGAGAGGCCCTTCTCCCTCTAGAGCTCCCCTCTCTCAGAGAGTCTCTCCCAGGAGTCTCCTCTCCCTAGATCCTCTCTCTCTCCTCTCGAGAAAAAGAGAGACCAGAGCCAATCTAGAGAGGTCGAAGACTCTACGGAGAGAGAACTCTCTCTCAGATCTCGAGAAGAGAGCCGAAGAGAAGCTTCTCTCCCAGGGAGAGAGACTGTAACCCCTCTCTCTCTCTCGAAGAGAGGGAATCTCCCAGAGAAAAAGGGTGTAGGACTCTCTCCCGATTTCCCTCTAAAAAACTCTCTCAAGGACGACAAAAAAGAAGTTCCCTCTAGACCCCTTCTCTCTCTCTACCCTCCCTCTCCCTCTCTCTCTCTCTCTTTCTCTCGTCCTTACTGCTCAGATTATCACTACACAGAGTGATGGAACTGTAATGATGAGGACGAGGTTCGTTTTGGAATTCGGTTTTTCTTCCTCGTCAAGAACAAACCTGACGTTCTTTTATCACCTCTTTATCTCTGAAATCTCTCTTCAATTTACCTCTCAAACTGAATCGGAACAAAACGCACCGATCGTCTGCACAACAACTCATAAAGCCTTACACAAAAAATAAATAAATAATAAATAAATATATATTTACATTTTATATACATATATATATATGTTTTCAATGTGCCATAAATAATTACTTTTCATGTTTGGACAGATTTTATAAATATATTCATTTCTCTCAAATTTTCTCCCTTTAATAAGATTACATATTAATCTATTTAATTTATTTTTTTAATCTATGAATCTATTTAATGTATTTAATCTATTGTATTTATTTATTTATTTTAATTTCAATGTTCCTTGTTTAGTGGTTGTTTGAATAGTAAAATATGGGACGTGGCTCCTTTAAGAATTCTGTTCTGGTTACACACATAATAAAACACACATTAATAAAAATGAGTGCAGTCAAAGTGAATTTGCGTTAATAACGCGTCACCTTTTACAGCACAAATATATATAAATAAATAATCGCTGATGTCAAAATATAGTTATATTTATCGAAATACTAAATCAGATAAATATAAAGATAAATATGAAGTATTTGAGAATATAAAAGAGATAACGATTCTGAAAACACTGAAAACAATCCATTAACTGTCAACATTTGTTTTTTATTAATAAAAGAGTGGTCATTTATGAGATAGTGAGTGAGATATGAGATAATAAATGAAAAGAGAGGCGAATTGAGAGTTGCGATAATGAAATGATGTCGTTGTTTATAATAAGAGAAGGTAAAGTCTAAGCGGATGAAAGCGTTGAGACGGCGCTCGGCGAGGTTCCGGGCGATGGTGTTCTGGGCCGTAGCGTGCTGTTGTTGGGGTTTGTGATGTGATGCGAGGACGCGATGTGAGAGACGGGGTGAGAGACGGAGTGACGGAGGTGTAGAGGAGGGGCGTGGCCTTGGGGTGGAGGAGGAAGTGTGTTGCTGTTATAAGCAGTTATAAGTGTTTCTCGCTGTTTTCTTGGCTGGGTTTTTTTCAGATGTGATAATAAGCGCAGAGTCTCGCTCGGCCGTGACAAGGACGTCGCTGCCTCGCCTCGCTGCCTCGCCTCGCTATTTATCAGGCCGTTTAAAGTCGGTGCAGCTCCACACGGCGTGCCGAGTTATCGCCCCGTTCCTTCCTTTTTTCCCGCACATGACGATGTATAATGATGTGAAATACGTCCTGGCGGATTGGAAGCTAACGGATCGTTTCAGCTCCCATTTTCTTGATGGTAGTGATATTACCCAGGCACGTTTTCAGGTTATTTAATATCTCCTGGACACGGCGTTTCCTCGCCGTCACGACTGGTACTGCTCGTTATTTCTGTCCTTAAAAGACGTTCACTGAAAATCCACGCAAATTGCGGTGGCGTAAAGTGGTAATTGTGGATTAGGGTGTAAATTAGGAGAGGTGGTGAAGATACGTCTTCCTGTCCTTTCACGACTCCAGCGTCTCCTCCTGCGTCTCCTCCTGCGTCTCCTCCTGCGTCTCCTCCTGCGTCTCCTTCCTGCGTCTCTTCCTGCGTCTCCTCCTGCGTCTCCTCCTGCGTCTCCTTCCTGCGTCTCCTCCTGCGTCTCCTCCTGCGTCTCTTCCTGCGTCTCCTCCTGCGTCTCCTCCTGCGTCTCCTCCTGCGTCTCCTCCTGCGTCTCCTCCTGCGTCTCTTCCTGTGTCGTCCTCCTGCCTGCGTCTTCCTCTCCTGCGTCTCCTTCGTCTCCTCCTGCGTCTCTTCCTGTGTCTCCTCCTGTGTCTCCTCCTGCGTCTCTTCCTGCGTCTCCTCCTGCGTCTCTTCCTGCGTCTCTTCCTGCGTCTCCTTCGTCTCCTCCTGCGTCTCCTCCTTTTCTCATTTCTCAACACCAGCTTCGGGATTTATGTCGAATTTTCATCAGACTGTAAAGATTCAAAAGCACATATTTTATTCTCCGTACAGCAGAGCAACTCGTCTACATTCAAACATAATCATTTATCAGTAAGACACAGTTATACAGTGAGACAGTAAGACCCAGTGAGACCCAGTGAGACAGACAGTGAAACACAGTGAGACAGACAGCAAGACCCAGTGAGACACAATGAGATAGACAGTGAAACACAGTGAGACAGACAGTGAGACAGACAGTGAAACACGGTGACAGTGAAGACAGAGAGACAGACAGAGAGACGGACAGAGAGTAGTGAGACAGACAGTGAGATGAGACAGTGAGACAGACAGTGAGACACAATGAGATAGACAGTGACAGAGACAGTGAGAGACACAGTGAGACAGACAGTGAGACAGACAGTGAGAGACAGTGAGACAGTGAGACAGTGACAGGACAGTGAGACAGACAGTGAGACACAGTGAGAGACAGTGAGACACAGAGAGACAGTGAGAGACAGTGAGACAGACAGTGAGACACAGTGAGACAGACAGTGAGACAGACAGTGACACAGACAGTGAGTGAGACAGACAGTGAGACAGTGAGAGAGACAGTGAGACACACAGTGAGACACACAGTGAGACAGACAGTGAGACAGGAGACAGTGAGAGAGACAGTTGAGACACAGTGAGACAGACAGACAGTGAGAGAGAGTGTGTAGAGTGTGTAGTTGTTGTGATGTGTGTAGTTGTTGTGGAGTGTGTAGTTGTTGTGATGTGTGTAGTTGTTGTGGAGTGTGTAGTTGTTGTGATGTGTGTAGTTGTTGTGGATGTGTGTAGTTGCTGTGATGTGTGTAGTTGTTGTGATGTGTGTAGTTGCTGTGATGTGTGTAGTTGCTGTGATGTGTGTAGTTGTTGTGATGTGTGTGTGTGTGGATGTGTGTGTGTGTTGTGTGTAGTTGTGTAGTTGTTGTGATGTGTGTAGTTGTGATGTGTGTAGTTGCTGTGATGTGTGTAGTTGTTGTGATGTGTGTAGTTGCTGTGATGTGTGTAGTTGCTGTGATGTGTGTAGTTGCTGTGATGTGTGTAGTTGTGTAGTGTGCTGTGATGTGTGTAGTTGCTGTGATGTGTGTAGTTGCTAGTGTGCTGTGATGTGTGTAGTTGTTGTGATGTGTGTAGTTGTTGTGAGTGTGTGTGTGTGTAGTTGTTGTGATGTGTGTGAAGTTTCTCGAGTTGTTCAGCCTCCGGACAAATCTGCACTGCAAGATAATTTTATCTGTAAATGTGTAAATCAGGGTGAGAGACTCTGCGGTCACACACACCACACACACACACAACACACACACACACACACACACACACACACACACACACACACACAACACACACACATACACACACACACACACACACACACACACACACACACAAACACACATACACACACACACTACACACACATCACACACACACACACACACACATCACACACAACACACAACACACAAACACACACACACACACACACTTACACAACACACACACACACAACAACTCAACATCACACACACACACACACACACATCACACACACACACACACACACACACACACTCAGACACACACACACACACACACACACACACTCACACACTCACACAACACTTCTCACTTCATCTTCCAATCACACAGAGAAGCATGGACAAGCACGAGCGTGTTAGTGCTGCTCAGGTTCCTCTTGAGTTCCTCTCGGGTTCTGTGGTTCCTCTCGGGTACCCACACCCTAAACTCACACCCTACCCACACCCTAAACCCACACCCTAAACCCACACCCCAAACCCACACCCTAAACCCAACCCTAAACCCACACCCTAAACCCACCCACACCCTAAACCCACACCCTAAAAACCCACACCCTAAACCCTAACACCCACCCACACCCTACCCAACCCCACACCCTAAACCCACACCCAAAACCCACACCCTAAACCCACACCCAAAACCCACACCCTAAACCCACACCCAAAACCCACACCCTAAACCCACACCCAAAACCCACACCCTAAACCCACACCCAAAACCCAACCCTCACACCCAAAACGCACACCCGAAACTCCACTAAACCCACCCTAAACCCACACCCTAAACCACACCCTAAACCCACACCCTAAACCCACACCCTAAACTCGCACCCTAAACCCACACCCTAAACCCCCACACACCCTAAACCTAAACCCACACCCAAAACACACCCTAAACCCACACCCAAAACCCACACCCTAAACCCACACCCAAAACCCACACCCTAAACCCACACCCTAAACCCACACCCTAAACCCACACCCTAAACCCACACCCTAAACCCACACCCTAAACCCACTCAAACCCACACACCCAAAACCTCCCCACACCCTAAACTCACACCCTAAACCACACCCTCAAAACCCACACCCTAACCCAAAAACCACACCCCCCAACCCACACACCGCCGAAAAACCCACACCCAAAACCCACACCCTCAACCCGAAACACAAAAAAGAAGAAGCGCAAACCGAAACAACACACAAGAAAAAACCAACACAAGAAAACCCACGCACCACCAAGAAAACAGCACACAAAACCCACACAGAAACCCCAACCCACCACCCACCCCCCCCGAAAACCCCCTAAAAAAGCCCCCCCCCCCCCCCCCCCCAAAACCCCACCCCCCGAAACCCACCCCCACACCCCAAGAAACACCCACACCCTAAACCCACACCCCAAAACCCCACACCCTAAAAACCCACACAAACCTAAACCACACCCTAAACCCAACCCTAAACCCAAACCCAAACACCCTAAACCCACACCCTAAACTCACACCCTAAACCCACACCCTAAACCCACACCTAAACCCACACCCTAAACCCACACACACCCTAAACCCACACCCTAAAACACCCACCAAACACCCTAAACCACACCCTAAACCCACACCCTAAACTCGCACCCTAAACCCACACCCTAAACTCACACCCTAAACTCACACCCTAAACTCACACCCTAAACTCACACCCTAAACTCACACCCTAAACTCACACCCTAAACTCACACCCTAAACCACACCCTAAAACCCACACCCTAAACTCACACCCTAAACTCACACCCTAAACCCACACACTAAACCCACACACTAAACCCACACCCTAAACCCACACCCTAAACTCGCACCCTAACACCCTAAACACCCTAAACCCACACCCTAAACCCACACCCTAAACCCACACCCTAAACCCACACCCTAAACCCACACCCACTAAACCCACACCCAAAACCCACACCCTAAACCCACACCCAAAACCCACACCCTAAACCCACACCCAAAACCCACACCCTAAACCCACTCACACCCTAAACCCACACCCTACCTCCACACCCTCAACCCCCCCACCCTAAACCCACACCCTAAACCCTCACACCCTAAACTCGCACCCTAAACCCACACCCTAAAACACCCTAAACCCACACTAAACCCACCCAAAACCCACCCTAAACCCACACCCTAAACCCACACCCAAAACCCACACCCTAAACCCACACCCAAAACCCACACCCTAAACCCACACCCAAAACCCACACCCTAAACCCTAAACCCACCCACCCACCCTAAAAACCCACACCCTAAACCCCACTAAACCCACCCCCTAAACCCACACCCAAAACCCACACCCTAAACCCACACCCAAAACCCACACCCTAAACCCACACCCAAAACCCACACCCTAAACCCACACCCAAAACCCACACCCTAAACCCACACCCAAAACCCACACCCTAAACCCACACCCAAAACCCACACCCTAACCCCCCACCCCCACACCCAACTCACACCCTAAACCCACACCCTAAACCCACACCCTAAAAACCCTAAACCACACCCTAAACCCCACCCTAAACTCACACCCTAAACTCACACCCTAAACCACACCCTAAACTCCACCCTAAACTCAACCCACACCCTAAACTCACACCCACACCCACCCCCACCCTAAACCCACACCCTAAACCCACACCCTAAACCCACACCCTAAACCCACACCCCACCTCCCCCTAACCCACTAAACCCACACCCTAAACCCACACCCAAAACCCACACCCTAAACCCACGAACACTAAACTCACACCCTAAACTCGCACCCTACTCAACCCACACCCTAAACCCACACACTAACACCCCCAACCCTAAACACACCCTAAACTCACACCCTAAACCCACACCCTAACCCACACCCAAACCAACCCTCACACACTAACTCACACCCTAAACCCACCCCTAACCACCAGCCCTAAACCGCCCTCAAACCCACCCACACCCTAACCCCCACACCCTAAACCACACCCTAAACCCTACAAAACCCACACCCTCACACCTAAACTCCACCCTAAAAACCACACACCCTAAACTCACACCCTAAACCCCACACTCAAACCCACACCCTAAACCCACACCCTAAACCCCCACACACTACCCCCTAAACCCCCCCCACACACCCTAACACTAAACCCACACCCTAAACCCACACCCTAAACCCACACCCTAAACCCACACCCTAAACCCACACCCTAAACCCACACCCTAAACCCACACCCTAAACCCACACCCTAAACCCACACCCTAAACTCGCACCCTAACCCACCCAACCCACCCAGCCTAAAAACCCTCACCCCGAACCCACACCCTCCGAAAACCCAACCCGAAACCACACACCCTAAACCTCACACCCTAAACTCACACCCTAAACCCACACCCTAAACCCACACCCTAAACTCACACCCTAAACTCACACCCTAAACTCACACCCTAAACCCTAAACCCCACACCCTACCCCCAACCCTAAACTCACACCCTAAACCCACACCCTAAACACTCACCCCACACCCTAAAACACCCTAAACCCACACCCTAAACCCCACAAAACCCACACCCTAAACCCACACCCTACACGTTAAACTCTACACCAAAACCCGAAACCCGTCAAATTCAATAATCTTTAGCTCCTAATTTTAATCCATAACCCCTTTATTGGATGCTTTTGTAGATTATTATGGTCTGTCGTATCCTGAATGATTGCTTTGGGATTTTTTCTCTTTTCCGTCGCGTCGTTTTGCACTTCAGCTTCATGTCGCGCTTTTCTCTAAAACGACCTGCGATTAGAGTCAGCTTTTAAATAAAAGGGTTTTTTTTATAAGTGCTCGCAAACCGGCGCTGACCCGCCACAAACCCAGCGCTGACCCGTCGCGCATAAACCCAGCGCTGACCCGCCACAAACCCAGCGCTGACCCGTCGCGCATAAACCCAGCGCTGACCCGCCACAAACCCAGCGCTGACCCGGCACGCACAAACCCAGCGCTGACCCGCCACAAACCCAGCGCTGACCCGCCACAAACCCAGCACTGACCTGGCGCTCACAAACTGGCGCTGACCCGGCACAAACCCAGCGCTGACCCGCTACAAACCCAGCGCTGACCCGCCACAAACCCAGCGCTGACCCGGCACTCACAAACCCAGCGCTGACCCGCTACAAACCCAGCGCTGACCCGCCACAAACCCAGCGCTGACCCGCCACAAACCCAGCGCTGACCCGGCACTCACAAACCGGCGCTGACCCGCCACAAACCCAGCGCTGACCCGCCGCTCATAAACCCAGCGCTGACCTGCCACAAACCCAGCACTGACCTGCCACAAACCCAGCGCTGACCTGGCGCTCACAAACCCAGTGCTGATCCGCCACAAACCCAGCACTGACCCGGCACTCACAAACCGGCGCTGACCCGCCACAAACCCAGCGCTGACCCGGCGCTCATAAACCCAGCGCTGACCCGCCACAAACCCAGCGCTGACCTGGCACTGACCTGTCTCAAACCGGCACTGACCCGACACAAACCCATCACAGCGCCAAACCCGGCGCTGACCTGGTGCTAACAACCCAACGCTGACCCGGTGCTGACGTGTCGCAAACCCGGCGCTGACCCAGCACAAACCCGGTGCTGACCTGTTGCAAACCGGCACTGACCTGTCACAAACCCGGCTCTGACCCGGTGCAAACTCCGCGTTGACCTGGCACTCGCAACCCGACGCTGACCTGGTGCTGACGTGTCGCAAACCCGGCGCTGACCCGCCACAAACCCAGCGCTGACCCGGCGCTCACAAACCCAGCGCTGACCCGGCACTGACCTGTCTCATACCGGCACTGACCCGGCACAAACCCATCACTGACCCGGCGCTCGCAGCCCGGCGCAGACCCGGCACTGACCTGTCGCAAACCCGCCACAAACCCGGCACTGACCTGGCGCTCACAACCCAACGCTGACCCGGTGCTGACGTGTCGCAAACCCGGTGCTGACCCGGTGCAAACCCGACCCTGACCTGTCACAAACCCACCGGGTGCTGACCCGGTGCTGACCCAGTGCTGACCCGGTGCTGACCCGTGGCTTGGCTTCCACACTTCATTAGAGAGACTGAGGGACAATGCGAGGGGAGATGGTGGGAGGAGGAACTCCGGGAGGAACGGTGAGAGATGATGGAGGTGAAGATGAGAAATGAAAGAGTGCGAGAGGATTATCTGTTCAATATCCGTGTTCCGAGAGAAAGGGGCGGAGCCACGGAGCAGCTGCCTCTGAAACCTACACCGGGTAACAAAGTGCACTCGGACGACCAACAAACCCTCTCTCCTGAGATCTCAGCGGGGTTTCCTCCCTCTCTCTCTCTCTCCCTCTCTCTCCCTCTCTCTCTCGCTGGTTCTCCCAGGGGTTCTTCGGTTTCTACATAAAGGTCAAATGTCCAGGACACGCTTCCCAAACACGCTGTATGTTCATCTCCTGGGAAATCGACTCGTCCTCCAGGTTTCTTTTAATAGTCCACCAACCCTTCATTCACACACTCGTTCACATCGACAGGTAATAAAACACCTAACCAGCCTTCTGCTGTTTTTTTGGACGGCGGGAGGAAACCGGAGAACCTGGAGGAATGCGCTACTACATTACACGGTTATTCTGGAGGCCGGTGTTACCGCCCGCTGCGTGTGTTTACGGCACATGGACCATTTTCAACCTTTAATTTCCCTCCTGTCTCGGGTTCCGTCTGAAATCTCGCCGCCAAAACGCCTCCGGCTCCTGAATGTCAGACTCCATACGATGCAGTATGATGCAATACAATGCCATACAACACCATAGAATGTGATACGATGCCATACGATGCTGTATTACGTGATTTGATACCATACGATGCGATACCACACCATAAGATGTCATGTGATGTGATACGACGCCATATGATGCCATACGATGTGATATGATGCCATACAATGCTGTAGTATGTGATATGATGCAATACGATGCTATACGCCAACTTTGATGTGATACGAGGCCATACGACGCCATATGATGTGATACGAGGCCATACGACGCCATATGATGCGATACGACACCATACGATCTGTTACGATGCGATACGACACCATATGATGTGATACTATGTGATATGATGCAGTATAATGCAATACGATACGATACGACACCATACAACTCGATACGATGTGATATGATGTGATACGACGCGATACAATGCCATTTGATGTGATACTATGTGTTACGATGCGATACGACACTGTACTACGTCTTATGATGCCATACGATGCAATACGACACCATACAATGCGACGCCATAGAATGTGATACCGTGTGATACGAGGCAGTATGATGCAATACGATGCCATACGATGCCATACGACAAGATTGAATGTTCCCGGCGATGTTTGGATGTTTGAATGTTCCCGGAGATGTTTGAATGTTTCCGGAGATGTTTGAATGTTTCCGGAGATGTTTGAATGTTTCCGGAGATGTTTGAATGTTCCCAGAGATGTTTGATGTTTCCCGGAGATGTTTGAATGTTCCCTGAGATGTTCCTATGTTTTTTCCTGGAGATGTTTGAATATTCCTGGACATGTCTGGATGTTCCCGGAGATGTTTGAATGTTCCCGGAGATGTTTGAATGTTTGGAATATTCCAAGATGTTTGGATGTTGGAGATGTTTGAATGTTCCTGGAGATGTTTGGGATGTTCCTGGAGATGTTTGAATGTTCCCGGAGATGTTAGGATGTTTGAATGTTCCCGGAGATGTTTGAATGTTCCCGGAGATGTTTGAATGTTCCCAGAGATGTTTGAATGTTCCCGGAGATGTTTGGATGTTTGAATGTTCCCGGAGATGTTTGAATGTTCCCGGAGATGTTTGAATGGATGTTGATTTTTGAATGTTCCCGGAGATGTTTGGAGATGTTTGAATGTTCCCGGAGATGTTTGGATGTTTGAATGTTCCCGAGATGTTTGGATGTTTGAATGTTCCCGGAGATGTTTGGATGTTTGTTCCCGGAGATGTTTGAATGTTCCCGGAGATGTTTGGATGTTTGCATGTTCCCGGAGATGTTTGAATGTTCCGGAGATGTTTGAATGTTGGAGATGTTTGAATGTTCCCGGAGATGTTTGAATGTTCCCGGAGATGTTTGGATGTTTGAATGTTCCCGGAGATGTTTGAATGTTCCCGGAGATGTTTGAATGTTCCCGGAGATGTTTGGATGTTTGAATGTTCCCGGAATGTTCCCAGAGATGTTTGAATGTTCCCGGAGATGTTTGGATGTTCCCAGAGATGTTTGAATGTTCCCGGAGATGTTTGGATGTTGGAGATGTTTGAATGTTCCCAGAGATGTTTGAATGTTCCCGGATGTTTGATGTTCCTGGAGATGTTTGAATGTTCCCAGAGATGTTTGAATGTTTGAATGTTCCCGGAGATGTTTGAATGTTCCCAGAGATGTTTGAATGTTCCCAGAGAAGTTTGAATGTTCCCGGAGATGTTTGGATGTTCCCAGAGATGTTTGAATGTTCCCAGAGATGTTTGAATGTTCCCAGGAGAAGTTTCCCGGAGATGTTTGGAGATGTTTGTTTGATGTTTGCATGTTCCCGGAGATGTTTCCCAGGATGTTTGAATGTTCCCGGAGATTTTTGAATGTTCCCGGAGATTTTTGAATGTTCCCGGAGATGTTTGAATGTTCCCAGAGAAGTTTGAATGTTCCTGGAGATGTTTGAATGTTCCTGGAGATGTTTGAATGTTCCCGGAGATGTTTGAATGTTCCCGGAGATGTTTGCATGTTCCCGGAGATGTTTGGATGTTTGAATGTTCCCGGAGATTTTTGAATGTTCCCGGAGATGTTTGAATGTTCCCGGAGATGTTTGAATGTTCCTGAGGTCATTGCGTTCTCCGGGACCTGGAACGGTGTTTCCGGTTAAATAAGAGAAATCCGAGGACGTGCGAGAACCCGGAATCTCGCCGGCGTTTTTTCCCGGTCACACCGCCTGGCAGAAAGCGGGTTTTGAGTTTCCTAATAGGAACGTAGCAGATCAATAAGCAGATGTCGGAGCGATTGGGACGCGGGTTCGGGATTTGGATCAGAACCCGGATGTTTGAGGAAGACGAGTCCACACGGATGGGACCGAGCTGCATGTTGTGTGTTCCGGAGATGGGCTTTGAGTAGGTAATGATTTCCTCCTCCTGTTCTCCGCGTTCTTCACACTCAGGTGGTTCCGTGTTTTTTTTTATGTAATTGGTAAAAATTAGTTTTTGGAAAATGGAGGAAAAGTCACGGCGAGAACTTTCTCCACTCCACGTGTGTCTGCAGTTCGGAGACGTCCGTGAGGAAAAGCTCGTTAAAGATTTGTGAAAGGTGAGAACTTTGGAACGCTGAGCGTTTTCATCACCACGGCGGGTTCCTGAGCATGTGCGGGTTCATCCCACTCGTCATCTGTGTTGTGGAAGGTTTGTGACGCTGCACTCGCTGAGCGTTCCTCAGGAAGGTCGACATTCCCGGGATGAGGACGCCGTTAGGAATGTCGCGGATAGGAATATTTATTAAAGATTGATTGGAGATTTGGAAGGGGCACGGTGGATTAGTGTTTATCACGTTCGCCTCACACCACCAGGGTCTGGGTTCGATTCCCGTCTTGGCCATGTGTGTGTGAGTTTGCATGTTCTCCCCGTGTCTCAGGGGGGTTTTTCTCCGGGTTCTCCGGTTTCCTCCCCCGGTCCAAAAACATGCACGTTAGGTTGATTGGCACCTTGGAAAATTGTCCCTAGTGTATGAATGGTGTGTGTGTGTGTGTGTGTGTGTGTGTGTGTGTGTGTGTGTGTGTGTGTGCCATGCGAAGGGTTGGCATTCCATCCAGGGTGTATCCTGCATTAAAGCCCATAGACGACTGAGATAGGCACAGACTCCCCGTGACCCAAGAGAAGATCGGATAAAGCGCTAGACTAGAAGATGAATGAATGAATGAATGAATGAATGAATGAAGATTTGGGCCGAGATTCTGAAAGTTACCACTTTTAATCCCTTTTTTAGGATCCGTGCAGCAGATTGTGCTGAGAGCGGCGTTTTTCAACATCAGGAGACGTATGAGTTTATCATCAACTGTGATGGCTTTGAATCAGGTTCAAACTTTGGAGCAGCTTCTGGAAGGAATTATTTTCAGGAAGTTCTTGATTTGAAGCAGGTTCGGAAATATAAAAATATAAAGTTGAGAAATATAAAGTTGTGGATCGGAATCGGATCTTCCCAAATTCCCAAATAGTCAATTTCTCATTTCACACTTTCTCTCGTCCAGAAGAACTCGAGTTTTTTTTTTAAACGTCACTGATTTGGGACGCGGTGGTTTAGTGTTTATCACGTTCGCCTCACACCACCAGGGTGCGGGTTCGATTCCCGTCTCGGTCATGTGTGTGTGGAGTTTGTGCATGTTCTCCCCGTGCCTCAGGGGGTTTTTCTCCGGGTTCTCCGGTTTCCTCCCCCGGTCCAAAAACATGCACGGTAGGTTGATTGGCACCTTGGAAAATTGTCCCTAGTGTATGAGTGTGTGTGTGTGTGTGTGTGTGATTGTGAGTGTGTGTGTGTGTGTGATGGGTTGGCATTTAATCCAGTGTGTATCCTGCATTAACACCCATAGACGCCTGAGATAGACACAGACTCCCCGTGACCCGAGGGAAGATCGGATAAAGCGCTAGAAGATGAATGAATGAACGAATGAATGAATGAATGAATGAATGAATGATTTGGGGGTTCAGGATGGTTGTTTGTTTAAACCCCGTTGTATTTGATCACCACCTCCATGGTGGCCGTTTGCCAAAGGGAGGAAACTGGATTCCCATCAGGTAGCAGTAGTATCCCCGCCCGAGCCGCTCGTCCCGCCGCCACAGGAACGGAGGTGCAGGAAGGTTGATAGATTGATGGTGTGATGGCGTAACGTGATCATCCTGAGGTTTGGAGCAGATCCAGTTATAGGCTTTGATTTGGAAGACGAGCGGTAATTGCAGTAATTGCTGCGGATTGTAACAAAATAAACTTTTACTGTTGTTATTTGTGAAAAAGTGAAAATAATGGCACTCTTCAGGAACGTTCTGGCATGAATCCTGATCTCATTTAAATTCCTGTCGGGTAACAAATCCCTTTTTTTTTAAATTACCGAGTAAACATTCGCCCGGAGTAAATAATAAACTTTATATAATATTACAGACGTCCCGCTTTCCACATTAAAGTACGCTAGTCTCAACTAATTCTACTTATAATACTGCTAATGTGTGTGTGTGTTACATATGTGTTACGAGTGTGTGGTACACGTGGTTACCTGTGTGTTACGCGTGTGTGTTTGTGTGTTGCGTGTGTGTTTGTGTGTGTGTTACATGTCTATTACGTGTGTTGCGTGTGTGTGTGTGTGTGTGTGTGTTACATATGTGTTACGAGTGTGTGTTACGCGTGGTTACCTGTGTGTTACGTGTGTGTGTTTGTGTGTTGCGTGTGTGTTTGTGTGTGTGTTACATGTCTATTACGTGTGTGTGTGTGTGTGTTTGCGCTATCATAGTGCTGTGGCCGTGAGGGAGTTTATCTCTGTGAGGCGGAAGTTCCTCATCCTAATATCCCATAATTCCCTGTGTTAATCTGTGCTCACAGCCATAGGTAGCCATAACACTTTACATCTCAGCTCAGGGTCTCACGCACAACCACGCCCCCCCCATAACACCCCCCCCCTCTTAACACCCCCGCCCCCTTCCCCAGCCCCGTCCTCTTACACCCCCCCCCCCTCCTCTTAACACCCCCCCCCCGTCCTCTTAACACCCCCCCGTCCTCTTAACACCCCCCCCCCGCCCCGTCCTCTTAACACCCCCCCCATCCTCTTAGACAAACCCCCCGCCCCGTTCCTCTTACAACACCCCCCCCCCCCGTCCTCGTAAACACCCCCCCCCGTCCTCTTAACACCCCCCCCGAACAACACCCCCCCGTCCTCTTAACACCCCCCCCCCCACCCCCCGCCCCCGGGTTTCCCCCCCTCTTTCCTCTTAACACCCCCCCCCGTCTCTAACACCCCCGCCCCGTCCTCTTAACACCCCGCCCGTCCTCTTAACACCACCCCCCCCCGTCCCTAACAAACCCCCCCGCCCCGTCCTCTTAAAACACCCCCCACCGTTCCTCTTAACACCCCCCCGTCCTCTTAACAACCCCCCCCTCCCACCGTTAACACGCCCCCACCTCCTTAACACCCCCCGTCCTCAACCCCCCGTCCTCTTAACTTAACACCCCCCGTCCACCCCCGACCCCCGTCCTCTTAACACCCCCGCCCCCGTCCTCTTAACACCCCCCCCCCCGTCCTCTTCCTCTTAACACCCCCCGCCCCCCGTAACACCCCCAACCCCGTCCTCTTAACACCCCCGCCCCGTCCTAACACCCCCCCCCGTCCTCTTAACAACCCCACCCCCCCCGTCCTCTTAACACCCCCCCCGTCCTTTAACACCCCCCGCCCGTCCCTCTTAACACCCCCCGCCCCGTCCTCTTAACACCCCCCCCTCTTAACCCACCTCCCGTAACACCCCCCCGTCCTCTTAACACCCCCCGCCCCCCACCGTCCTCTT
>JACRUU010000001.1:2719876-2737163 GCA_030449085.1 Kryptopterus vitreolus
GTGTACCGTGTTGACAGTTTATTTTTGTCCATCATTGCATTTTCCTACACACACACACACACACACACACACACACACACACACACACACACACACACACACACACACACGCCGAAATAGAGTTTCTTCTGTTCTCTAACAACAATTATGATAAACACTTTGCCTGTCAACATAAACAGGTTATTATCACATGAACACAAATTGACTTAATCAGCACGAATGTAATTAAGGTGTTATAAGACAGTGTGCGTTACTATGTGAGTGATCTCCTCCTTCACTCTGCGTCGTGTCGGACAACAATTAACATTCAAAAAAGAATGAAATAAATATGAAGTAATTCATCGTTTTATTAAAAGGAGAGATTTTGAGTGAAATGTATTTAATTATAAAATCTGTTACAGTTTTACAAACATGACATCATTTATACACATACGGTAATGTGTGATTAATCACAGGTTACATCATGACATTCTTGTGATTAATGGTGATTTTAATCACCATCAAATATTTTCATCTATTTACAGCCGTATAAACATAACATTTATATTTTACACACCAACCAGCATCATCAAATTACACTAATGTAAACAAGTGTGTGTGTGTGTGTGTGTGTGTGTGTGTGTGTGTGTGTGTGTGTGTGTGTGTGTGTGTGTGTGTGTGTGTGTGTGTAATGGTGTGTGTGTGTGTGTGTGTGTATTGTACTTGCGGTTATCACTATGTGGGGTCCGGTGACCGGGAGCACACCAACGATGTGGGGTCCAAAACCCATGTGGGGCCCAAAATGGTGGACCCCACATGGGTTATTCATTTAAACAGCCTTCAGAAGCCTCTACTGATGTGCCTGATGCTTTTTTCTCACTTGGCCCACAACGTGATAAAAACCGGTTTTGTGTGTAAAAAGTGTGTAAGATTTTTCTGCTCTTTACCGCCCCTGTAGGCGGAACCGTGGTACTGCAACCGATACACACTCCCGGAAGTGTGTGTATCATTTAGCCAATGAGAAAGAAACGAACTTTAAAGAGAGGGGGGGGGGGCGTTTCATTAGTGTAAAGGGTGCTGTAGTTATTTAATATGATGAGATTAAATTAATGTCACGTGTTTCGGCGTTACGTCATCGGAGGAAACTCGGAGCGGTATAGAACCTGCCGGTGTATTTAATACAGTTCCGAGTCAAATCCAACCCGATTTCAACTAATTAATGCTTAATGAAAAAACCTTTTAATCACATCGCTAATTACTAATAGCACTCAGAAAGGAAGGCGGGGCATTAATATTCGGACACAGGCGGTGTGTCGTCATTTTCCCGGGACGTTTATCACGTGTTCATGCTACATGCACGCTGGATAACCGGACTCGGTTCATGCTAGACACGGGTAAGATGCTATTGTTTATCTCTACATTTAATCCGGTTAAAATCAATAAATAAAATATTAATGGTTAATGAAAAAGCCTTTTAATCAAATCGCTAATTGCTAATAGCCCCCGGAACGGAAGGCGGGTCATTAATATTCGGACACAGGCGGTGTGGACGGTGTGTCGTCATTTTCCCGGGAAGTTCATCACGTGTTCATGCTACATCCACGCTGGATACCCGGATTCACGCGAGAAACAGGTAAGATGTTGTTGTTTATCTCTACATTTAATCCGGTTAAATCAATTTCAATCCGTTTTTAAAGTCCTAAACTCTGTAAACAGTAAACAGTGATAGCTGTTATGCTATGTAGCATGCTATGTACAGACCAACACATGAGTCCAGGATACCAATATAGTAATATGTAAACACAATACCAACACACATGATTGTGTTTGTATTAATGTTTGTGTTAATTTTTTTTATTAGAGTTTTATTACATTAAAAAACGGTCAGGGAAAACGCGGCTCAATGCATTTGCATTTGAGTTATTTGTATTTGTTTACTATACAAATATCCTTTTAAATACCCGCCCCCCCCTTATACAGTCACAACACCTACATAATGACTGAAAATCACCATCAAATCTCACTGATTGGTCCAAATTGTGTTTGTATATTGTATATATATGTCATATATATATATATATATATATATATATATATATATATATATATATATATATATATATATATGATATATATATATATATATATATGTATATGTGTGTATGTGTATATGTATGATATATATATATATATATATAGATATATATATATATATATATATATACACCCACATACATACACATGATTAAATTAGAGAAGTAAATGATGCAGATGATATGTTATATATGCAAATGTGTTGATGGACCAGGAAGTGAATAGGATTAGAATGGAGGAAGTGAGAGCTATTAAAAAAGTGGCAAGTCATTTGAACCAGATTGATTCCAGGGGATGTTTAAGATGTTTATGGCTGTAGAAGACATGTGGAGGAAAAAGAGTGCAGGCAGGGTGGAGTGGGTGTAGAAGAGAGGAAAAGCAATGGAGGTGGGTGGAGAGTGTGGAGAGAAGAAAAGAGCAGGATGTGTTGGTGGAGAAGAGAGGAAAAGAGTGCAGGAGTGCAGGGTGGAGTGGGTGAGAAGAGAGAAGAGAGTAAGAAAAGAGTGCAGGCAGGGTGGAGTGGGTGGTAGAAGAGAGAGTGAAGGAAGGAGTGCAGGCAGGGTGGAGTGGGTGGAGAAGAGAAGCAAAGTGGGTGGAGAGTGAGAGGGTGGAGTGGGTGGAGAAGAGAGGGAGTGGGTGGAGAAGAGAGGAAAAGAGTGCAGGCAGGATGGAGTGGGTGGAGAAGAGAAGAGAAGAAAAGAGTGCGAAGAGAAGGAAAAAGAGGCAGGGTGGAGTGGGTGGAGAAGAGGAAAAAGAAGAAGGAAGAGAAGCTGGCAGGGTGGAGTGGGGTGAGAAAAGAGAGCTGGCAGGGTGGAGTGGGTGGAGAAGAGAGGAAAGAGCTGGCAGGGTGGAGTGGGTGGAGAAGAAGGAAAAGAGTGAGTCAGGCAGGATGGAGTGGGTGAGGAGAGAGAGAGGAAAAGAGTGCAGGCAGGGTGGCAGGCGAAAGAGGAGTGGAGGTGGAGTGGGTGGAGAAAGAAGAAGAGAAGAGAGGAAAAGAGGAGGCAGGGTGGAAGTGGGTGGAGAAGGGTGAGCAGAGGAAAGAGAGTGGCAGAGTGCAGGGTGGAGTGGAGTGGAAAGTAGAAGAAAAGAAAGAGAGGAAAAGAGAATGCAGGCAGGATGGAGTGGGTGGAGAAGAGAGAAAAAGAGTGCAGGCAGGGGTGGAGTGGGTGGAGAGTGGGTAGGAGAGAAGAAAAGAGTGCAGGCAGGGGTGGAGTGGGTGGAGAAGTGGGTGGAAGAAGTGAAGAAAGCAGATGGCAGGGTGGGCGGGTGTAGAAGAGAGGAGAAAATGGAGGTGGAGTGGGTGGAGAAGAGAGAAAAGAGTGCAGGCAGGGTGGAGTGGAGGATGGGTAGAAGGAGAGTGCAGGAAGGGTGGAGAAGAAAGCATGGAGAGTGGGTGGAGAAGAGAGGAAAAGAGTGCAGGCAGGATGTGGAGTGGGTGGAGAAGTGAGGCTAGAAAAGAGAGTGGAGTGGGTGGAGTGGGGAGGAGCAGGGGGGAGTGGTGGAGAAGAGAGGAAAAGAGTGCAGGCAGGAGTGGGTGGGGAGAAGAGAAGAAAAGGAGTGGAGTGGCAGGGGGGGGTGTGGAGAGTGGGGGGAGAAGAGAGGAAAAGAGTGCAGGCAGGGTGGAGTGGGTAGAACAGAGGAAAGGAGTGGAGGTGGGGTGGAGAAGAGAGGAAAAGAGAGCAGGCAGGATGGAGTGGGTGGAGAGAGAGGAAAAGAGTAGGAAGGGTGGAGAGGGTGGAGAAGAGAGGAAAAGAGTGCAGGCAGGAGTGGGTGGTAGAACAGGGTGGAGGGAAAAGGAGAGGAGGAAAGAGAGGCTGGCAGGGGATGGAGTGGGTGGAGAAGAGAGAAGAAAAGAAGAGAGCTGGCAGGGTGGAGTGGGTGGAGAAGTGGAGGAGTAAAGGAGAGTGGAGTGGAGAAGAGGAGGGTGGAGTGGAGTGGGTGGAGAAAGAGAGTGCAGGGTGGAGTGGGTGGAGAAGAAGGAAGAGAAAAGAGTGCAGGCAGGATGGAGTGGGTGGAGAAGAGAGGAAAAGAGTGCAGGCAGGATGGAGTGGGTGGAGAAGAGAGAAGAGAGGCAGGATGGAGTGGGTGGAGAAGAGAGGAAAAGAGTGGAGAGGAAGAAGAGAGGAGTGGGCGGAGAAAGAGAAAAGTGCAGGCAGGATGGAGTGGGTGGAGAAGAGAGTAGGAAGGGTGGAGTGGGTGGAAAAGAGAGAGGCAGGATGGAGTGGGTGGAGAAGAGAGGAAAAGAAAAGAGTGCAGGCAGGATGGAGTGGGTGGAGAAGAGAGAAGAAAAGGAGTGCAGGAACTGGCAGGTGGAGTGGGTGGAGAAGAGAGGAAAAGAGAGCAGGCAGGGTGGAGTGGAGGGTGGAGAAACGAGTGAGAGAAAGAGGCAGAGTGGGTGGAAGGGTGGAGTGAAAAGGTGGCAGGGTGGAGTGGGTGAAGGAGAAGAGAAGAGAGGAAAAGAGAGCATGGAAAAGAGGCAGGGGGATGGAGTGGGTGTGGAGTGGGTGGCGGGGAGAAGGGAAGAAAGAAAAGCAAGAGAACTGGCAGGGGTGGAGGAGAGGAGCAAGAGTGGCAGGGTGGAGTGGGTGAAGAGAAGAAAAGAGTGCAGGCAGGCATGGGTGGAGCAGGATGGAGTGGGTGGAGAAGAGAAGAAAAGAGAGCAGGCAGGTGGAGTGGGTGGAGAAGAGAGGAAAAGAAGAGTGCAGGCAGGGTGGAGGGTGGAGGGTGGAGAGAAGTGAAGCAGGCAGGAGCGGGTGGAGAAGGAGGAAACAGGGTGGAGTGGGTGGAGAAGAGAGGAAGAAAAGTGGGTGGAGAAAAGCAGTGCAGGCAGGATGGAGTGGGTGGAGAAGAGAGAAAGAGAGGCAGAGGAAAGGGTGGAGTGGGCAGGGTGGAGTGGGTGGAGAAGAGAGGAAAAGAGACTGGCAGGGTGGAGTGGGTGGAGAGGAGTGGAGCAGGGGAGTGGGTGGAGAAGAGAGGAAAGAGAGGCAGGATGGAGTGGGTGGAGAAGAGAGAAAAAGAGAGTGGAGTGGGTGGAGAAGTTGTGGGTGGAGAGAGAGGAAAAGAGTGCAGGCAGGGATGGAGTGGGTGGAGAAGAGAAGAAAAGAGAGCAGGGCAGGGAGGGTGGAGTGGGTGGGTGGAGAAGAGAGGAAAAGAGAGTGCAGGCAGGATGGAGTGGGTGAAAAGAGAAGAGATGGGTGGGTGGAGAAGAGGAGAGGAGGAAAAGAGAACTGGCAGGATGGAGTGGGTGGAGAAGTGAAGCTGCCACTCCTGGGCCCTCGAGAAAGGCCCTTAACCCTAAACTGCCCAGTTGTAAGTTGCTCGGGATAAGAATATTTACATGACATTGATGGTCAGTGATTCATTTTTATGTAAAGTGTTAAAGCAACAACTTTCTGCTGTTTTTCTCAAATATTGTTTGTATTTATGCGTATTGTATGTATGTATGTATATGTATGTGTTTATGTATGTATGTTTATATGTATGTATGTATAATGTATGTATGTAATGTATGTTTGTATGTATGTATATGTATGTATATATGTATGTTTGTAATAATGTATAATGTCCCTCATAGGTAGAGGAGTGTTTGCTACCCAGCCTGTTGAAGCAGGAGCTTTTGTGTTAGTATACAGAGGGGAAGTGAATGACAACACTGAGAGAGAGAGAGAGAGAGAGAGAGAGAGAGAGAGAGAGAGAATGTATCTGCTTGAATTTCAGTAATCAGCAGCGTATCACTGGTGGTGAGTATATAAAGATGTTTTTTGACAGATATGTGAAATTTAATGAGCACACTTTTGAATATTTGAAGAATGAGTAAACACAGGAAACAGGACTAACTATAATCACACATGGCAGGAGGAAAGCAGTTCATTCGAATGATGATGCTTAAAGACCTCCTGTAACAATTTTGAATAGTTTTGTGCTTGTTCTGTGGTATATTGTAGTTTAAAGGGTTAGTGTATACAGTCATCACAAACTATCCCCCCCCCCATGTATGTTACGTGGTTCTGTAATTGTAAAAGAAATAAGCACACATTACGTTTGTCATCATCAGGTGATGTGGTAGAGTTCTGATTGGAAAATCCCAGTTAACATGCAGCAGAAAGCTAGAAAAGTGTCTGTCAGCTTTAGTGCCTCACACACACGTTTTAACCTTTTCCCGTCATGGGGCCCTCTCTGAAAATTGTTAGTTTCCTCTGGAACTTCTCACACACACACACAAGTTTCTAGATTTGTCTTTGTGGGGCCCTCACGAATCGTCTCACTCCAAGTGATTTCATATCATTGGAACAGCACTTGTCACTATTTCAACCAATATAATTACAGTTAGAAGACATCACTTTACAAGCTGCTACGGGTTAAGAATGAGTTGTGTGAATGTTACTGTCTGTACCAACTTATAGGGTGTGTGTTACACTTGTTATAACCTCTAGAAAAGACCCATATATGGGTACAGACTTCAGCTATATGTTAGTTGAGTGAGAGTGTTCACATGAATTGACTTATCACTTGTAATTGTCTGAATACAGTACATTTGCTAGTTCTTTAAAGGTTCTTGTTCTGTTTTTCTGATTTTCAGTATCCAAAAAGCAGACTTTAAGCATCGTCATTTGAATTAACTGCTATCCTCCTGTCTTCTACCTGCAATTATATTGGTTGAAATAGTGACAAGTGCTGTTCCAATGATATGAAATCACTTGGAGTGAGACCATTCGTGAGGGCCCCACAAAGACAGGTTTAGTGCCTTCACACACACACACACACACACACACACACGTTTTATCCATTGCGTCATGGGGCCCTCTCTGAAAATTGATTAGTTTCCTTTGAACTTCTCACACACACACAAGCTTCTAGATTTGTCTTTGTGGGGCCCTCACGAATTGGTCTCACTCCAAGTGATTTCATATCATTGGAACAGCACTTGTCACTATTTCAACCAATATAATTTACAGGTAGAATACATCACTTTACAAGCTGCTACAGGTTAAGAATGAGTTGTGTGAATGTAACTGTCTGTACCAACTTATAGGGTGTGTGTTACACTTGTTATAACCTCTAGAAAAGACCCATATATGGGTACAGACTTCAGCTATATGTTAGTTGAGTGAGAGTGTTCACATGAATTGACTTATCACTTGTAATTGTCTGAATACAGTACGTTTGCTAGTTCTTTAAAGGTTCTTGTTCTGTTTTTCTGATTTTCAGTATCCAGAAAAGCAGACTTCTGCTCCAGAAACGACCCCATCTCTAGATCATCACCCATCCTATGATGGCTCAAAAGTGGATGAGGAAATTGACATGCAGGTAAGGAATGTAATGTATGCAGTCGTGACAAACTATTCACCCCCCCCCCCCCCCCCCCCATGTATGTTACGTGGTTCTGTAATTGTAAAAGAAATAAGCACACATTACGTTTGTCATCATCAGGTGATGTGGTAGAGTTCTGATTGGAAAATCCCAGTTAACATGCAGCAGAAAGCTAGAAAAGTGTCTGTCAGGTTTAGTGCCTCACACACACGTTTTAACCTTTTCCGTCATGGGGCCCTCTCTGAAAATTGTTAGTTTCCTCTGAACTTCTCACACACACACACAGCAAGTTTCTAGATTTGTCTTTGTGGGGCCCTCACGAATCGTCTCACTCCAAGTGATTTCATATCATTGGAACAGCACTTGTCACTATTTCAACCAATATAATTGCAGTTAGAAGACATCACTTTACAAGCTGCTACGGGTTAAGAATGAGTTGTGTGAATGTAACTGTCTGTACCAACTTATAGGGTGTGTGTGACACTTGTTATAACCTCTAGAAAAGACCCATATATGGGTACAGACTTCAGCTATATGTTAGTTGAGTGAGAGTGTTCACATGAATTGACTTATCACTTGTAATTGTCAGAATACAGTACGTTTGCTAGTTCTTTAAAGGTTCTTGTTCTGTTTTTCTTGATTTTCAGTATCCAAAAAGCAGACTTTAAGCATCGTCATTCGAATTAACTGCTATCCTCCTGTCTTCTACCTGCAATTATATTGGTTGAAATAGTGACAAGTGCTGTTCCAATGATATGAAATCACTTGGAGTGAGACCATTCGTGAGGGCCCCACAAAGACAGGTTTAGTGCTTCACACACACACACACACACACACACGTTTTATCCATTGCGTCATGGGGCCCTCTCTGAAAATTGTTAAGTTTCCTCTGAACTTCTCACACACACACACAAGTTTCTAGATTTGTCTTTGTGGGGCCCTCACGAATCGTCTCACTCCAAGTGATTTCATATCATTGGAACAGCACTTGTCACTATTTCAACCAATATAATTGCAGGTTAGAAGACATCACTTTACAAGCTGCTACGGGTTAAGAATGAGTTGTGTGAATGTAACTGTCTGTACCAACTTATAGGGTGTGTGTTGACACTTGTTATAACCTCTAGAAAAGACCTGCATATATGGGTACAGACTTCAGCTATATGTTAGTTGAGTGAGAGTGTTCACATGAATTGACTTATCACTTGTAATTGTCTGAATACAGTACGTTTGCTAGTTCTTTAAAGGTTCTTGTTCTGTTTTTCTGATTTTCAGTATCCAGAAAAGCAGATTTCTGCTCCAGAAACGACCCCATCTCTAGATCATCACCCATCCTATGATGGCTCAAAAGTGGATGAGGAAATTATGCAGGTAAGGAAAGTAATGTATGCAGTCGTGACAAACTATTCACCCCCCCCCCCATGTATGTTACGTGGTTCTGTAATTGTAAAAGAAATAAGCACACATTACGTTTGTCATCATCAGGTGATGTGGTAGAGTTCTGATTGGAAAATCCCAGTTAACATGCAGCAGAAAGCTAGAAAAGTGTCTGTCAGCTTTAGTGCCTCACACACACGTTTTAACCTTTTCCGTCATGGGGCCCTCTCTGAAAATTGTTAGTTTCCTCTGGAACTTCTCACACACACACACACACAAGTTTCTAGATTTGTCTTTGTGGGGCCCTCACGAATCGTCTCACTCCAAGTGATTTCATATCATTGGAACAGCACTTGTCACTATTTCAACCAATATAATTACAGTTAGAAGACATCACTTTACAAGCTGCTACGGGTTAAGAATGAGTTGTGTGAATGTAACTGTCTGTACCAACTTATAGGGTGTGTGTTGACACTTGTTATAACCTCTAGAAAAGACCCATATATGGGTACAGACTTCAGCTATATGTTAGTTGAGTGAGAGTGTTCACATGAATTGACTTATCACTTGTAATTGTCAGAATACAGTACGTTTGCTAGTTCTTTAAAGGTTCTTGTTCTGTTTTTCTTATTTTCAATATCCAAAAAGCAGACTTTAAGCATCGTCATTCGAATTAACTGCTATCCTCCTGTCTTCTACCTGCAATTATATTGGTTGAAATAGTGACAAGTGCTGTTCCAATGATATGAAATCACTTGGAGTGAGACCATTCGTGAGGGCCCCACAAAGACAGGTTTTAGTGCCTCACACACACACACACACACACACGTTTTATCCTTTGCGTCATGGGGCCCTCTCTGAAAACTGTTAATTTCCTCTGAACTTCTCACGAATTGGTCTCACTCCAAGTGATTTCATATCATTGGAACAGCACTTGTCACTATTTCAACCAATATAATTACAGTTAGAAGACATCACTTTACAAGCTGCTACGGGTTAAGAATGAGTTGTGTGAATGTAACTGTCTGTACCAACTTATAGGGTGTGTGTGTGACACTTGTTATAACCTCTAGAAAAGACCCTGTATATGGGTACAGACTTCAGCTATATGTTAGGCAGCTGTCTAGTATTGGTTGTTGATTTCAGAAACCTCATGCGACCGTAAAAACTGTCTTTTGCATGATGTGTACCTAAAATTGCATTTTTAAATTTGTGCATGACGGATCCTGATCTTGACAACGTATTTTTTTTGTATACCTAGGCAAACAAGCTGCAATCAAAAGGAGCTGGACCAAAGATGAATGTGCTGCAGTAGAAAAGCACCTAAGGAAATTCATTGTGAGATATGAAGATGCAGGAGATACGGACTGTGAGCACTTGCATTAATGCAGAACCTCAAGTTTTAGCAAATTGAGACTGAAAGGCAGTCAAATATTTAATCAAAAACTGCATTTCTTCCATAAGAAGAAAAATACTGTAAATTACAGGTATCTTCAGTTCCCTGCTAGCATTCACATTGGGAACACAAGTTCATGTTTTCAAAAAGCACATTCTTTTATTTTTATTGAATTATGGGAGTCCTGAGAGTTATCTGAATATTTACGGTAAGTGAATGTTGAGGAAATGATTCCTTTTCGGGTGAACTAACACTTTTGTTTGTTACATTATAAGATATGGACCAAGGGAAATGTCTTATGTGTCCAGTATTTGTATTATTTTCATGTTATGTAAAACATGTTGTTTCACGTGTTTCATTCACCAATAAAGCGTTTGGTATCCTTTTTGAAATGCCAAATGCTACCTAACCTTTTTGTGTGAAGCTAATTATTATTAACAAATACATTCTATAGGGTGAAAAAGTAAATGTAAAGTCTTAACTAGTCTTGTTATACAGCCTCATTGTATTTTGCTCAGATCTGGCTAATCATGGGAGTGACTAAGCTAATAGGATTTTAGAATTGACTAACTTGGATATAGATTATATTCTATTAAGACTTATTGAAAACAAGCCCAAACCAATGGAAATTGGTGTTTCCAGATAGTCACTTTTGGACCCTGCAAGGATATAAAAACCAGAAATTTGTGTGTATCTTTAAAAGCGGACCTCACAAGTACTAAATGTTAGAACCGGACCCCGCAAGTGACCAAAAAACCAACATGGAAAATTTTTTTGCTGAATTTTGTTACTTTTAAGTGATATTAATTATTAAGAATTTTTTGTTAGCTTGCTTGATTTTTTATAAGTCCATAGCTCCATTGGAAAGGGTGGGCCCCACAAGTGGGTAAAAAAAACGCAGGACCCCACTATGGGACAAAGACAAGTAGTGTGTGTGTGTGTGTGTGTAGTGTGTGTGTGTGTGTGTGTGTAGATGCTGTGTGTGTATGGGGTGTGTGTGTGTGTGTGTGTGTGTGTGTGTGTGTGTGTGACTAGTGACCGGTGCTTCAACCCATTCAGATGCTAATTAAAGCCTTTCTCGCTTGCGCGTGATTCCTGACAGCAACCGCGAGCTCGAAAACGCCGCTCAGTTCAGCACAACATGGGCTAATGAGACACGTCACTCAGTAAACACTTTGTGTACAGTATAATAAGACTTCTAAACAAGGCTCTCTGATTAGCTGCGGAACTGAACAAGACGGCTTTATTACCATTTTGCACATCAGCATCTAAGAAACAGATTTCTCGTTCGACAAAGAGCGAAGCCATTTGTTCAGCTTGGCGGAAAACAATGTCTTACTGTAAATGTTTACAAGTCGATGACTTCGAGTTACGTCGGTGTTTACATCAGGGAAACTTCCACATGTTCCCAATTATTTCACCTTTGTATTGTCATGTAGGATTCTCAGGTTGCCAGATTTGTATATATATATATATGTTATATATACGTTATATATACGTTATATATACGTTATGTATACGTTTTGATCCAAAATTGGGGGGAAAAAAATTTTACGGAATTGGCAACATAAAAAAAAAAAGGATAAAAAACGTTTCAGGTATAAAATTTGATCCAATTTGGGGGGAAAAAATGTTGACAAATATGTAAAAAAAATTTAATAAATTAAATAAATAAATAAGAAATAAAATATCTATCTATCTCTCTCTCTCTCTCTCTCTATATATATATATATAATATATATAGGTATATATATATATATATATAGATATGATTAAACTTTTTTTATGGAATTGCCCACATATTTTCGACAATTCCGTAAAAATTTAATTATATCTATATATATATATATATATATATATATATATATATATATATATATATATATATATATATATACAGAGAGAGAGAGAGATAGATAGATATATTTTATTTCTTATTTATTTTATTTTTAATTCCTTAACCGTATCATATTACATATAAATTTTTTTTACATAATTGTCAACATTTTTGTGCCCCCAAATTGGATATATATATATATATATATATATATATATATATATATATATATATATATATATATATATATAAGCCACATTCACCTGTTCTGCCTTCTTACATGGTGTATGGTATGTCATTTAGGATTCTCTGGTTGCCAGATTTTTCTCCTCCAGGGTTGTGGGTTCGCTTCCTATCTCCGCCATATATGTGTGTGTGTGTGTGTGTGTGTGTGTGTGTGTGTGTAGTTTGCATGTTCTCCCGGTAGGTTGGAAAATTGTCCCTAGTGTGTGTGAGTGTGTGTGTGTGTGTGTGTGTGTGTGTGTGTGTAGTGTGTGTGCCCTCTGCGATGGGTTGGCGTTCTTTCCTTAAAATATATGCAAGTGTGTGTATATCTTCAACAATCCCACTATTGATTTTATTGTATAATATGATTTAATGTATAATAATGATTTTATTGTATAATAAGCCTTCAGCATATAGGGTAGTAATTTCATTCATTCATTCATCTTCTACCGCTTTATCCGATCTTCCCTCGGGTCACGGGGAGCCTGTGCCTATCTCAGGCGTCTATGGGCATTAAGGCAGGATACACCCTGGATGGAATGCCAACCCATCGCAGGGCACACACACACACACACACACACACATTCATACACTAGGGACAATTTTCCAAGGTGCCAATCAACCTACCATGTGCATGTTTTTGGACCGGGGGAGGAAACCGGAGAACCCGGAGAAAAAAAACCCCCTGAGGCACGGGGAGAACATGCACAAACTCCACACACACATGGACCGAGACGGGAATCGAACCCGGACCCTGGCGGTGTGGAGGCGAACGTGCTAACCCCTGGTGGAATTTTATCTGTTTAAACAAAAAACAAAAGAAATGCGGCGGCACATGAGAGAGAGGGATAGACAGCGAAAGAGAGAGAGAGAGAGAGAGAGAGGGAGAGAAAGGGATGAAGCAGTAAGGAGGAGTAGGAGCGCTCTCATTCAAAAAAGCAGTAACATCTATTTATTTATTTATTTATTTTTTCTTCCCGATGCTTTAAAATCAACATGCGATTTGATCTTCCCAGCGTGGTGACGTGTCTGATTTGGGTAACAGGTTCGAGTCGAGGAAAACTCTTGAGGGGCAGCAGGTTGGCCGTGTCGAACAGATGGACTGCAGGCAGGCGGCCGTGTTTCCCGGATTCGGAGTCATGCATTATTAATAATATCAGTCATTACCAACTCCCTCTGCTCTCTCTCCGCTCTCTCTTGCTCTCTCTCTCTTTCTCTCTCTCTCCTACACCTTGCTTTCATCTGTCCGTCCTCCTCTTCGCTCACCTTAGGGTCAGCACACACACACACACACACACGGGCCCCTGGGTTGATCCGTTTAACTATACAGTATACACACACTAACAAACAAACACACACACACACACATACATTCACAAATAAAGTATGCACACCAACACACAACACCCACACCCACGACACACACACCAACAACACCATAAGCATACACCATATACACACACACCAATACACACACATACTTGGACCACACAAAATGCCACACACACACACACATCCACCCAGACATTGCATACACACGATACAGTAATACCACACAAATATGCACACAAACAAATACACCCACACACACACACATACATACATACATACATACATACATACATACATACAGTATAACACACACACCACATCCTACATTTCATACATACTACATACCTTCATACAGTACACACACACACACAGTACACACACATACAGTACACACACACACAACATGCACACAAACACACACACACATACAGTATACACACACAAACACACACACAAAAACACACACACACATAAACAATCCATACATTATACAACTCAACACACACACAACAATACAGTATACACACACACAAATATCTCACAAACACACAAACATCTCACAAACATCTCACAAACATCAATCACAAACACACAAACATCACACAAACACACACACACACTCACATACATAATAGAATACAGACATACATAACATATAACACACAACAAACACACACACATACAAACACAAACACAAACACACAAACAAAAAAACAAACACACACACACACACAAACAACACCACACACACACATATACATACATACATACAGTATACACACACAAACATGCACACAAACACACCACCAACAACACACACACACACACATACATACAGTATACACACACAAACAAACACACACCATACAGTATACACACCCAACAGTGCCACAAGCACCCACACCACACACACACAACACCACATACATACATACTGCATACAGTGATACACAAACAAACAAACACACACACATACAGTATACACACACAAACACACACACAAACACATATATATATATACACATACACACATACATACATACAGTATACACACACACACACACACAAACACACGAACACACACACACATCAACACATACACACACACACACACACACCTACAACATTCCCATACATACATACATACATACCTACATACATCCATACATAATACACCACAAACAACACACACAACATCCAGGAATACACAACCCAATCACACAAATACCACGCACCACACACACACACACATACATACATAGATACATACATACATACAGTATACACACACAAACAAACACACACTCATACAGTATACACACAAAACCAGCACACAAACAAACACACACACATATATACATATACATATACATACATACATACAGTATACACACACAAACATGCACACAAACAAACACAGAACTTCCTGCGAACACCGTTTATAGAATTCAGTGCGTGACCTTGGGATTTTGTGCCACTCACTTACCAGTGCTGTGTGTGTGTTTGTGTGTGTTTGTGTGTATAACAAGGCTGTCCCTGATTTTTAGGATCTGTATCTGACTCTCCACCAACAAACACACACACACACACACACACACACCACACACACACACACACTACATATATTATATATGATCGAAGCATGACCTTATCATGACCTTGCCAGTCTCCATGGCAACCATTCATTGTGCGCACCGTATTTTTCCTCCCACCTCATTACGGCGTGTTTGATTCGCTTCTCACTGACTTTTACTGTGTGTGTGTTGTGGTGTGTGTGTGTGTGTTGTGGTCCTTCACAATCCCTAGTGAGGAAGCTTTCAGGCTAACCTCATGTCACTCTCCTGATCTCCAGTAAGTTGTTGTTTTTTTACACCCCCCCCGCTTTCTGAGGATACTGTACAATGTGACGCTCTGAGGCGCCCTCTTTTTTACAAATAATATAAAAAAAAGCTCGTCAGATGTGCAATTTGTTCTTGTCATTGTTATTACAAAAAGCAATACACCCGAGGACCGGATCTCGGCGAGCGCGGCGTGGAGGTTCATCATGGTCGGGATTTTTTTTTTTTTTTTCCCCCACTTCACTGCAGCGTTTGCAATTAAAACTGGAAAAAAAACATTCCAGGATTTTTCAGATTCCTGTCTCGCCTGTGTGTGTGGAGTTTGCATGTTCTCCTCGTGCCTCAGGGGGTTTTTCTCCGGGTTCTCCGGTTTCTTCCCGGTCCAAAAACATGCACGGTAGGTTGATTGGCACCTTGGAAATTTGTCCCTAGTGTATGAATGTGGGTGTGTGTGTGTGTGTGTGTGTCTTGTTATGGGTTGGCATTCCATCCAGGTTGTCTTAATGCCCATAGACGCCTGAGATAGCACAGCTCCCCGTGACCCGAGGAAGATCGGATAAGCGGAGAAGATGAATAATGAATGAAATTACACCCTAATGTGAAGGCTTTTATACAATAAAACATATTATACATGATCGGATCTAAAATCATATATACATTTCATATTTCAATAAAATCATTATTATACATTAAATCATATTATTTGATCCATTGATCCAATTTGGGGGCAAAAAATGTTGTGTGAATGTGTGTGTGTGTGTGTGTGTCCTGTGATGGGTTGGCATTCCATCCAGGGTGTATCCTGCCTTAATGCCCATAGACGCCTGAGATAGACACAGACACAGACTCCCCGTGACCCGAGGGAAGATCGGATAAAGCGCTAGAAGAGATGAATGAATGATGATTCACTGGAAGAAATGAAACACGCAATTATCGGAAAAGAAATGAATCGACGGATTTTCCCGTCATCCTTCAATTACATTACAATCTACACAAGTTTTTTTTTTTATTTACTTTTTATTCATTTACTGTTGCATTTAATATTGTAGAGAATTCCAGACGCTAATGAGTTCCTGCTATCATTTACATTATAGCTTAAGATGATTAAAATGATATATGATAAAACTGTAATTAGTGGAAATCCGGTGCCGCCCAAATGGCTCCCAATGGACTCTGGAGCCCCTCAAGGATTCGTCCCCAGACCATCACATTTTCATCCTTCGCCACTGTCTCGCTCATTAGGGGGGAAACTTATAGGACTTATAACCCCTAAACCTTTACATGTATATTTTATAGCCTCTGTAAAGCTGCTGTGGGACAAATTCCATTGTTAACGCTCTCAACTGGGGGAAAAAAAAAACCCTGGCATGAGACAGATGTTTATTGTTAGAATAAGAGCTGACACTGGAGACTCCTTTCCTACCTAATAAAAATCGCCATGTCAGCAGTTTTTGTTTTCTCTGTTTATACCACCTTTTGAAAACAACAACACAAAAGGAGGGATGGTAGATATATATATATATATATGCAATAATTTCAGTGCAATAAGCATTTTTTTGTAATTATTTCTCTTTAATATTTACTTTAATTTTACTGTAAGAATCTGCAACTTGTCAATTTCCCGAATTAAGTCTGCGAAATGTAATAAACATGAATGTAAATATAAAAAAAACTTGATATAAAAAAAAAAAACTGTAAAGAAAAAAAAAACTTTTTTCTGACATAAAATTTTTTATTCATTATTTAAACTCCAAACCATCTTTTTTTTTGCACTCCAGGCTTTTGCCTTTTGCAGACACTTATTTACTGTCATTGTAATGTACAAGTACACAACAACAAAATGCAGGAGTGCACACACACACACACACACACGCACACACACATATAGATAAACACACA
>JACRUU010000001.1:2742663-2745163 GCA_030449085.1 Kryptopterus vitreolus
CGAAAGGGGCGGGGTCACGATTACATCAAGTGAAGGGGGTGGAGACTAAGTAGGCGGCTTCAGGGAACTGAGGGGGCGGAGCTAAGACTATGTCATTTTTATAAATTTAAGGCTACAAACTGTTAAAAACCTGCGTGGAAAACGTGTGCCGAGTTCGGCGAACGAAAAACGTTAAAGTGACGGAATTTCAAGTCGTGTTTACAAACGTTTACGTTGTTTTGTTCTGTTTTTTTGTTAAAAAAAAAGTTTTATCGACAGGAAATAAACTCCAAAATAAAATTTGCCAAATGAGTTTGTTTTTATGTTTTTATGTTTGAAAATTACAAACTGCTCCTTCAAGATAAGCTAGCTGTCAAATTTATGCTAAATAACGCTTAACCGCTGCAAACGCGCCTTTCAGCTAGCGCGCTTTTTGTGTCTTATGAAGTGTTTATATAAATATATATAAATAGTGCTTGGGAAGTGCTTTTATGTAGCTATGAAAGTGTGTGTACGTAGTGCTTATGTAGTGCCTATGTAGTAATGACGTAGTGCTTATGTAGTGCCTATGGAGTGCTAACGTGGTGAAAACGCTCTGCTTTTGTACTTTTGCTACTCGATTCGATGCCTTAAGATAAAGTTGGTTCTGTTTTTTAACGCGAGTCGACTTTGCGCTAGCTAGCACGCCGAGGTTAGCGAGTTAGCTCGCGCCGGCCGCCTGCTTTTTAACGTGTTTTTCCCGGTCGGCTGAGAACCAAAGGCTTGTTTGTGTTTGTGTTTATTCGGATGTGTTCGCATGCACGCTTCATTTAACGCAAAGCCAAAGTTCAAATCAGACGAGAAATAAAGCAATAAATTAACACAAAAAAAGAAGAACTTTTTGAATGTCGATCAGGACAAGTTTCCGTTTTAACGCAGAAGACGAATAAAACGTTCCCGACGTGACGCATCAAAACATTAACGTCCAAAATTTGAGGGGAAAAAGTCTTTTTTTTTTTTTATAATTTTGGGTCAAAAACTGTCCTTTTTATGGGACACTAAAATTTTGTAATTGTTTCTGAGTTTAGAATTTTTTTTTTGTTTTCTTTGTAAAGCTTTTGTGCAAATTTGTGATTTTCAAAGTTTGAATGAAATCAATGTTTAAAAAAAAATAAGACATTTAAATGTTATGTGTGTTTTGTTGTTTTTTTGTTGTTTTTTTTGTTGTTTTGTTTCGTTGAATGTAAATCGTATCTGAACTCGACACGTGACCCTTCCTGCTTATTGGCTGTGAATCGATTCGTAAAGGAACTTTTTGGCTTTTTAAAAAATAAAACCAAATAAAAAATTGTTGGTTGTATTTTTTCTGTTTGTTGTGTTTTTTTTGTCTTTGCCTGAAAAAAATTCTAATTTTTGTTACTTAAATTTTTGTAAGTTTAAAACTGTTTTTACAGTGTTTTTGGCTTATTTTTATTATTATTATTATTATTATTATTATTATTATTATTATTATTATTATTATTATTATTATGGAGATGAAAAGAGATGAAATTTGAACAGTGATGTAAAACGATGATCCATTTTGTAGAGCAGGTGTGTGTGGTGTGTGTGTGTGTGTGTGTGTGTGTGTGTGTGTGTTGGTGAAATGGAGAGACACTCTGCTGAAAGGGTTTTTACGTGCAGCTTTTCTGTAAATTTGTTTTTTCTGTTTTATTTTTTATTTTTTGCATCCAATTAAATAAAAGCGATTCAGTTTGTGTGTCGGTGAGTCGATTCTGTGTCTCAGGAACAAACAAACAAACAAAAACACACACAACCATCAGCAAAAATAGGTCAATAAAAATTAACTTAAGGAGTCAACAAAGAAGAAAGAAAGAAGGAAGAAAGGAAAAAAGAAAAAGAAAGAAGAAAGAAAAAAAAAAAAAGAAAGGAAGGAAAGAAAGAAAGTAAGAAAGCATTCTATTGAATGTGCAGTGGGGGCACGGTGGTTTAGTGGTTAGCACGTTCGCCTCACACCGCCAGGGTCCGGGTTCGATTCCCGTCTCGGCCATGTGTGTGTGGAGTTTGTGCATGTTCTCCCCGTGCCTCAGGGGGTTTTTCTCCGGGTTTCTCCGGTTTCCTCCCCCGGTCCAAAAACATGCACGGTAGGTTGATTGGCACCTTGGAAAAATTGTCCCCTAGTGTATCAATGTGTGTGTGGGTGTGTGGGTGGGTGTGTGTGTGTGTGTGTGTGTGTTGTGATGGGTTTGGTATCCATTGTGTATCCTGCCTTAATACCCATAGACGCCTGAGATAGACACAGACTCCCCGTGACCCGAGGGAAGATCGGATAAAGCGCTAGAAGATGAATGAATGAATATGAAACTCTTGGGGAAACAGCGCTTGTTTACCAAACAAACAAACCAAGCAAATAAATAATTACATTCAACCTAAAATCTGGGAATAAAATTTACAGATCTCACACACACATTCACACATTCATACACTAGGGACAATTTTCCAAGGTGCCAATCAACCTACCGTGCATGTTTTTTTGGACCGG
>JACRUU010000001.1:2750163-2757663 GCA_030449085.1 Kryptopterus vitreolus
CACACACACAAACACACACACAACACACACACACACATACACACACACACACACACACACATACACACACACACACACACACACCCACACACACACACTCACCACACACACACTCACACACAGACACATAAATATTACACACTACAACACACAAAACACACACACATCCATACACACACAGATTACTAATTGTTCAGATCTGCACTTTTAGGATGGAAATGGTGTTCTTGTGTTTTTCCAGTAAGCTGTAAGCAATCAAGAAAAATACAATACACTCGGGTCGCGCAAGGAAACCCCCACGACATAACCATGACAGTTGATTAAAACCACAAAAAAAGACGACCCAGCCAAACCGAGAACAAAAAAAGGTTTGGGGAAAGAGAACCTCTGAAAACAAAACAAAGAAAAAACTAGGAAAGAAAAAGCAAGCCCGCCACCAACTCACAATCCACAAAGCCCCACCCCTCTCAGAAAAAAAAGGACCCCCCCTCACCCGGAATCAATCCCCCCCCCCCCAATCCCCGCCCCCCCCTCAATCCCCCCCCTTACGCCCCCTCTCTCATCACCCCCTTACTCCCCTCCTCTCAATCCCACCTTATCCCACCTCCTCTCCCCACCCTACTCCCACCTACTCTCAACTCCCCCCTTACTCCCCACCCTCAACTCCCCCGCCCCCCCCCCCCCCCGAAAAAAAAAGCATCCGGAGAAAAAAGAAAAAAAAAAAAAGATTGTGAATCGTTTGTCGGTTTCGAGTGAATGAACGAAATTTGATGAGTTTTATCGAAACGTCACTATTTTAATCCTTAATCTGATTTATTTTTATATCGATTTTATTCATTTTCAGGTTGTATTTTTTTCCCTCGGCGGTTCTGATGCCTATAAATCCGGGACGAGGAAATTCTGGAACTGTTTAATCTCACAATCAGGACGGAGTGAGTGTTTAATGGACGAGTAGAGAACAAAAAGGAGGAAAGGAAAGACGGAGGGACTTTAATGTATCCTGTAAACAATTTCAGTCTGTTTCAAACGTAGTTTCACCAAACCACCAACAGACAAACAACAGAATAAAAATATATATAAATAAACAAACAAATAAATAAATAAACGTCAGTAATTTACCTGTAAATGAGAAGCGAGTGACGTCGTGTTTCATCTCGGCAGATCGCCGCTCGCTGATGAACTGAATAAAATTAAAAGAAGAACAGAACAGATGAAGGAATAAAGAGGATCAAATTTACGTTTATTTTATGTAACGGGGAAAACATTTGTATTTTTATGTTTCGATGTAGGTCAGAACGTAAGAAGCGCTCGCTACACGTCATACTCTGTATGAATGTGTGTGTGTGTGTGTGTGTGTGTGTGTGTGTGTGTGTGTGTGATATTTAAAAACGTATAAAAACGTATTTTTAAAACATTACACATAATAAGTGTAAGAAGGTCCCCATAAAGATAAGGTCCCCCAAAAATTTAAGGTCCGCATAAAGAGATGAGGAATCTCAGATGCTTAGCCCGGATGTTTAGATGTGTAGATGTGTAGATGTGTAGATGTTTAGATGTTTAGATGTTTAGATGTTTAGATGTTTAGATGTTTAGATGTTTAGATGTTTAGATGTTTAGATGTGTAGATGTTTAGATGTTTAGATGTTTAGATGTTTAGATGTTTTATGTTTAGTTTATATGTTATGTATGTTTAGATGTTTAGATGTTTAGATGTTTAGATGTTTAGATGTTGTAGATGTTTAGATGATGTGTAGATAGATGTTTAGATGTGTTGTAGATGTTGTAGATGTGTAGATGTTTGATGTGTAGATGTTTAGATGTGTAGATGTTTAGATGTTTAGATGTTTAGATGTTTAGATGATGTTTAGTTTAGATGTGTAGATGTTTAGATGTGTAGATGTTTATATGTTTAGATGTGTAGATGTTTAGATGTGTAGATGTGTAGATGTTTAGATGTTTAGATGTTTAGATGTTTAGATGTGTAGATGTGTAGATGTGTAGATGTTTAGATGTTTAGATGTTTAGATGTTTAGATGTGTAGATGTTTAGATGTTTAGATGTTTAGATGTGTAGATGTTTAGATGTTGTTTAGATGTGTAGATGTGTAGATGTTTAGATGTGTAGATGTTAGATGTTTAGATGTTTAGATGTTTAGATGTGTGTTGTTTAGATGTTGTAGATGTTTAGATGTTTTAGATGTTTAGATGTTTAGATGTGTAGATGTTTAGATGTGTAGATGTTTATATTTAGATGTTTAGATGTTTATATTTAGATGTTTATAGATGTTTAGATGTTTAGATGTTTATATGTAAGATGTTTATATGTTTAGATGTTTAGATGTTTATATGTTAAGATGTTTATGTTTATGTTTAGATGTTTAGATGTTTATATGTTAAGATGTTTAGTGTATGTTTAGATGTTTAGATGTTTATATGTTAAGATGTTTATAGATGTTTAGATGTTTAGATGTTTATATGTTTAAGATGTTTATATGTTTAGATGTTTAGATGTTTAGATGTTTAGATGTTGTAGATGTTTAGATGTTTAGATGTTTAGATGTGTAGATGTTTAGATGTTTAGATGTTTAGATGTTTAGATGTGTAGATGTTTAGATGTTTAGATGTGTAGATGTTTAGATGTTTAGATGTGTAGATGTTTAGATGTTTAGATGTTTAGATGTTGTAGATGTTTAGATGTGTAGATGTTTAGATGTTTAGATGTTTAGATGTTTAGATGTTTAGATGTTTAGATGTTTAGATGTTTAGATGTTTAGATGTTTGTTTAGATGTTTAGATGTTTGTTTAGATGTTTAGATGTTTAGATGATGTTAGATGTTTAGATGTTTAGATGTTTAGATGTTTAGATGTTTAGATGTTTAGATGTTTAGATGTTTAGATGTGTATGTTTATTGTTAGATGTTTGTAGATGTTTAGATGTTTAGATGTTGTAGATGTTTAGATGTTTAGATGTGTAGATGTTTAGATGTTTAGATGTTTAGATGTGTAGATGTTTAGATGTTTAGATGTTGATAGTTTATATGTTTAGATGTTTAGTTTATATGTTTAGTTTATATGTTTAGATGTTTAGATGTTTAGATGTGTAGACGAGGTCCTGATAAAAAAGTCTTGTTTTACGCACTTATTAAAAAAATGAACTTATTAAAAAATATTCAGTTTTTACAGACGATCAAAGTTACACACTGAGCTACACACACACACACACACACACACACTGACCTGACTTTCACCTCACATCAGACCTATGAAGTCAGTGTTATCAGAGTCGAACATTAAAATGAAAAGAAAGAAAAAGTAAAGAAGGAGAGAAAATCAGAAAAAGGTGGAAAAGAACATTAAATGAAGGATGAAGGAGAAGATTGTAGAAAATGAAGTAGGAAGGTCATCGTGATCAGGCTTTTAATCGCTCCTCTTAAAGAATAAAGTGCTGTATCGTGTGTGTGTGTGTGTGTGTGTGTGTGTGTTACAGAAAAGCCAGGCTTGTAAACTGCTACACACAAGTGTTTGTTGGATAAAAGTTTAAGATAAACACATAAACATGTACATTATATTTAAAAAGTGTATTTTGATATTTATGTTATATTTTGTGTAGTTCTGACTGTAGTGCAGCAAAATCTTACTTTTCTCTATAATATATGTTAACACACACACACACACACACACACACACACACACACACACACACACACACACACACACACACACACACACACACACACAACACACACACACACACACACACACACACACACACACACACACACACACACACACACACACACACACACACAGACACACACACACACACACACACACACACACACACACACACACACACACACACACACACACACACACACACACACAGACATTGCATATACACGTCACAGTAAATCTGCTACAGTGGAATATTTAAGCAGTGTGTGTGTGTGTGTGTGTGTGTGTGTGTGTGTGTGTGTGTGTGTGTGTGTGTGTGTGTGTGTGTGTGTGTGTGTGCAGTCGTGTTATTGAAATAACGCTCATGTTTGGTCTGATGATGTCGATGTCGACCTTCACATGACCTCTACCAGTAGATAAAGCTTGTGTAAATGTCAACATCGAGTAATTCATGTTAAGAACTATTCAAACTTCAGATAACATACTGTACACACACACACACACACACACACACACGTTTACACAACAGACAGACACACATAAATACGTACCTTCCTGTCTGTCTGGACGCATTTTCAAAAAACTTTGTTTTGGAAGCAACACTGTGTAGAAAGAGAGAGAGAGAGAATAATGTAATAGAATTGAAAAGAAAACACACACACACACACGCTTGTTGAAGCATTGTGGGGACATCTGTCACAATAGCTTCCTAATGGGGACCACCTTTTCCTTTAACCCTATAAAACATATGTATACCGTAAATTCTGGACTATAAAGTGCACCTGCATACAAGCCGCATCCGCTTTTGAATTGTAAATGTACATGTATGTACCTAAATAGATCCTTTCCTAACCTGTATTTTAACACGGTGTAACGGTGGACGCTGCACAGAGACGCGGAGATCCGGAATTCATACAAAACAGGATTTATTAGAATAAAGAACTCAGGAGACGCCGCTCATACGGAGCGGCCAGACAGGCTAGGGAGCCTTGCGCTCTGCGCGCCGTGGTACCGGGAGTACCGGAGAGCAGGAGTCCGGTGAATCGGGAACAGACAAAGGTTAGGCATAAACATATATCGAGCGTCCGTGTCCGCGACACTAGGTATGTGCTACGAGCCCGGACGGGGATTGTAGAGTGAACCGGGCTTATATCGGGAGAGGGAAAATCAAGAACCGCTGAGGCTGTATTGTGTGTGTGTGTGTGTGTGTGTGTGTGGTGTGTGTGTGTGTGTGTGTGTGTGTGTGTGTGTGTGTGTGTGTGTGTGTGGGGAAAAGAGCAGGGAGGAGAGAGAGAGCACCGAGCAGCAACTTTACTGATTAAAACGGGACAGAACGAAGAGAAAATAAGCGCTATTTACAGTATTTATCTTCATTTCTCCTGTGTGTGAAATCACGTCACCTTAACCTTGTAAAGATAGAGTTTGTCCTCCTTCTATCCGCTTCTACCCACTTATATCTGATAAAGAGGAACTAGCGCATTCTTCTTCTTTGCATTTATTTTGTGATAGTTTTGATTCTAATTCCGGTTAGAGCCCCTAGCGGTCGGGAAAAAATCTGCAGAATAGCCGCACCGTATTATTATCCACATGGTTCAAAACCTAGGAAAAAAGTAGCGGCTTATAGTCCGAAATTTACGGTATATATATATATATATATATAGGCAAATAATGAAATATCTGTTTATAAGAGATTCCAGCATGAGATTCCAATCCTTTGAGATTCCAGCATGACACCGTGGTTACTTATGGGGACCTTTGGGAGATTTTCTGGGGTCCGACAAGCACACAGGATCAAATCCACACGCTTTCCACACTCCAGATTTTTACCTGTGGATCGTATTTTCTCACACACTCGGTGAAAAAAAAGCGAAAATATTTTCCCTCCCTGGTTTTATTACCCTGAAGATGTTTTACGATTATTCTTGGCAAAGCCGAGCGTCACGTTTTTGGCATGTGACTCTCCACCTGAGCGACAGACTCGAGAGAGAGAGAGAGAGAGAGAGAGAGAGAGAGAGAGAGAGAGAGAGACGAAAGAATCGTATGATTTATGCCAAAGTTGGACACCTGAAAGGTTTCTCTTATATGTGACATGCCCCGGGAGAGAGGGATGGAGAGAGGGATGGAGAGAGGGATGGAGAGAGGGATGGAGAGAGGGATGGAGAGAGGGATGGATGGAATGTGTTGTTTATCCCAGGTTCGGAGTAAGAGGGAAGATGTTCCAGTGTCCCTGGTGGGATTCAGACAGAGTTTGAAGGACTTGTGTGGTTGGAGATCAGTGGTTAAGGCCTCTGGACCAGAAGATCTCAGGTTCATATCCCAGCACCACCGAGATGCCACTAGTGGGCCCTTGAGCGCGGCCCTAAACACTCATTTGCTCAGTTGTAGGTCGCTCTGGATGTGATCGTCTGCTGTAAATGTATTAGAGGAACATCTCGGCTGCAGAACTGCAAACGTCACGTCACACCGCTGGACCTGCACCAGCTTCTCCTGAGGAACATTCACAGCTCCAGGACGCGCCAACCAGCAACACTTCATAACGTCGTTTTGACACGTTCCTGACGTCGGGAAAAGGTCGTCCTTTATCGCTCGTCTGACGTCTCCATCAGCGCGTGCGATCCCTGGAGGAGAACATCAGGATCCCCGAGTAAAACATCAGCGCTTCCTTCTCAACAACATCAATATTCCAGGACAAGGTGTGAAGGGGAGTGTTGGGGAAGTGGACCAAACAGAGTTTGAATCTCAGAACCACCAATCCTGAGCCGGGCCCTTGGGCAAGGCCCTTAACTCTCATCGTCAATCTGAGAAAAGTCATACGTATAAACTGCGTTTTTCCATCGAGAAGACCTTAAGGAACCTTGAGGAACTCTTGGTTCTGTTCTGAAATGTTCTGTTTCAGGATGTAGAACCTTGTTCATCGGTTCCTGAGAACTCATAACTATCCAATCAAGATGGGAGTTCAGGGGTTAATATGGGGGACTTTGGATGGGAATGTCATGGGTTCGAATCCCAGCACCACCTGCGATGTGCGAACGCTGTGGATAAGAGATGGACAGCTGAAGAACCTTAGAAGATCCGGGTGTGGATCTGATACGCTGCGTGACACCGGGTCGGATCCGGATCAGCATGTAATTGATGGTGGAATGAAGGTTCCATCCGAGCTTTCTGCAACAAACTATAATTCTCTTCATCCAAGTTCCTCCGAGGCGTCATCAATCAAACGCTCAAACGCTGCTTCCCAAAAAGCTTTTCAGTGAAACATCAGACACTCAAGTTACCGTCTAATATAAACACACACACACACACACACACACACACACACACACACACACACACATGTTTGGAGAACATTCTGTGTAGCAAATCCATTTCCATGCATTCCACTGGATTAATGTTGTGTGTATTTGTAGTGTGTGTGTGTAATGTGTGTGTGTGTGTGTGTGTGTGTGTGTGTGTGTGTGTGTGTGTAATGTGTAATTTTGTGTTGTGTGTATGTGTGTGTAATGTGTGTGTGTGTGTGTGTGTGTAATGTGTTGTTGTGTGTGTTGTGTGTGTGTGTGTGTGTGTAATGTGTGTGTGTGTGTGTGTGTGTGTGTGTGTGAATGCAAAACAACTCACGTCACTGTCTTCACCATCAACACAATGTTTAGCACTCTCAATATAACATGTCTATACAAGTGTGTGTGTGTGTGTGTGTGTGTGTTTGAGTGTGTGTGTGTGTGTGTATGTGTATACTCACTATGATGCTGATGTGTCATTGTTTTGAGCTTTCTGATTGGTCGGGCCGCGTGAGGGGGGGTCTGGGGGGCGTGTCGGGGGTCGACAGATG
>JACRUU010000001.1:2775981-2780981 GCA_030449085.1 Kryptopterus vitreolus
GGAGCACCTGGTGCGCGCACACACACACACACACACACACACACACACACACCTCACGCTCACTATAGTACACAAACAAACCCATTGCACTCTGGAAACACTTTTCTAGGAATGATGCAACTCTTTGTGAGTTTATTAAGTTCAGAAAGCCACATAAGTGCTATATGGAAAATGTGATGACTAAAATGTGTGTGTGTGTGTGTGTGTGTGTGTGTGTGTGTTCAGGCCACTGAACTGGCTGAGCTTACCTCGAAGATCTCTCTGCTAGAAGATGCTAAGAAGAAGAAGGAGGACGAAGCCACACTGTGGCAGCAGAAGGTGAAACAATCACACACACACACACACACACACACACACACACACACACACACACACACACACTCTGGAAAACTCGAAAAACACCCAGAAAAATCACAGCATGTCCTGCGAGTGTACATGAGGTTGTGCTTTTCATCTACAGGCATGCTTTAGACAGTGTGTGTGTGTGTGTGTGTGTGTGTTGGTTTTTAGCGCTTTATAAGGACCCGATGTCCCTGTAATGACCTTGTTGGGACATTTGATGGGTCCCGATAAATCCAGTCGCTTTTTACTCGCACTTATTCACAAGTTTCCTGCCGAATAATGAGGTTGTGTTGGAGTTTATACAGTTCCACCGCCACGGTGACCTCCACCTTCCGCTCCGCCTCCTCCCAGCCGCCACGCAACCGTTCCATTCTTTGCCTTTCTTTCACACTCGTTTATTTGGAAGGGCGTACTCCCTCGCTCCACTGGGGATATCCTGGAGCATAGAGAGTCAGAATGTAACCTCCCTGACACACACACACACACACACACACACACACACACACACACACACACTGCTTGAGTCACATCTATTTAAAGAGAAATCGCCGCCGTGTCTCTTTCCACAATGGAACGGCTCACCGTCTGAACGCTGCTGAAATAAACACGTTATAAATATCTTAAATATCTTCCTGAAAAAGAAACGCGCCATTTTATTAATGATCAAATGTCAGTACGTGTTTATTGTAAACATATTTTTACATTTTGAACACATTGCTGTAAATAAACAGTCTAGCAATGATCAAGTGCTAATTATTATAAACAAATCTAGTAAATAAATAATAAACAAATATACATTGGCAAACACTTTGTAAAGTGTTTAAGGGACACAGTGGTTTAGTGTGTATCACGTTCGCCTCACACCGCCAGGGTCCGGGTTCGATTCCCGTCTCGGCCATGTGTGTGTGGAGTTTGTACATGTTCTCCCCGTGCCTCAGGGGGTTTTTCTCCGGGTTCTCCGGTTTCCTCCCCCGGTCCAAAAACATGCACGGTAGGTTGATTGGCACCTTGGAAAAATTGTCCCTAGTGTATGAATGTGTGTGTGTGTGTGTGTGTGTGTGTGTGATGGGTTGGCATTCCTGCCGTAAAGCCCATAGACGCCTGAGATAGACACAGATTCCCCGTGACCCGAGGGAAGATCGGATAAAGCGCTAGAAGATGAATGAATGAATGAATGTAAAGTGTTTGCTGTTCCTCCCTGAGATGGTGTTGAACATCGCTCTGTGTGTTCCTGCTCAGGCTACGGTGGTGCAGGAGGACCTGGAGAAGACGAAGGAGGAGCTGCAGAAGACGGTGATGGCAGCTCACGTGCAGGAACCCGTTCACGGCGAGAGCGATCATGACGAGAGTGACGAGAGCAGCGCGGAGGCTAGCGCCGAACTCACCAACGCCGCCGCCTACAAGGACCGCAGCGAGGAGGAGCGCATGACCGAGGCTGAGAAGAACGAACGTGTTCACAAACACTTGCAGGTGAGAAGATGCGGACACGCCTACACGCTCGGGTGGTGCACGGGTGGTGACAGGGGGCAGGGATATAAAAAGGGATGTGGATATATATATAGGGGTGGAGACAGGGGCAGGGGTGGAGACACGGGTGGAGACAGGGACAGGGGTGGAGACATGGTCAGGCTTGGAGATGGGCGGAGACAGTTGCGTGGGTGGAGATAGGAAGATAAGGTGGGCAGGGGTGGAGACACGGGTGGAGACGAGATCAGGGGTGGAGACAGGTGGAGACGGGGAATAGGAGTGGAGATGGGGCAGGTATGGAAACGCATGTGGAGACAGGGGCAAGGGTGGAGACATGGGTGGAGACAGAGAGAGAGGTGGAGAAGTGTGGAAACGGGGGGTAGTGGTTGAGATGGTGGGCAGGGGTGGAAACACAGGTGAGACGGGGCAGGGTTGGAGATGGGGGAAGGGTGGAGAAGAGGTCAGGGGTGGAGACAGTGGGCAGGGGTTGAGATGGGCAGGTATGGAAAAACAGCTGGAGATGAGGCCAAGGGTGGAGCCGGGATCATGGGTGGAGACCGTTGGAGATGGGGTCATGGGTGGAGACGGGATTATTGGTGGAGATGGGGTCATGGGCGGAGACGGGGTCATGGGTGGAGAGGGGTGGAGATGGGGTCATGGGTGGAGACGGGTGGAGATGGGGTCATGGGTGGAGACGGGTGGAGATGGGGTCATGGGTGGAGACGGGTGGAGACGGGGTCATGGGTGGAGACGGGTGGAGACGGGGTCATGGGTGGAGACTGGTGGAGACAGGGTCATGGGTGGAGACGGGTAGAGATGGGGTCATGGGTGGAGACTGGTGGAGACAGAGTCATGGGTGGAGATGGGTGGAGATGGGGTCATGGGTGGAGACGGGTGGAGACGGGGTCATGGGTGGAGATGGGTGGAGATGGGGTCATGGGTGGAGACGGGTGGAGACGGGGTCATGGGTGGAGACTGGTGGAGACAGGGTCATGGGTGGAGACGGGTGGAGATGGGGTCATGGGTGGAGACGGGTGGAGACGGGGTCATGGGTGGAGATGGGTGGAGATGGGGTCATGGGTGGAGACTGGGTGGAGATGGGGTCATGGGTGGAGACGGGTGGAGATGGGGTCATGGGTGGAGACGGGATTATTGGTGGAGATGGGGTCATGGGTGGAGATGGGTGGAGACGGGGTCATGGGTGGAGACTGGTGTAGACAGGGTCATGGGTGGAGACGGGTGGAGATGGGGTCATGGGTGGAGACGGGTGGAGACGGGGTCATGGGTGGAGACGGGTGGAGACAGGGTCATGGGTGGAGACGGGTGGAGATGGGGTCATGGGTCTAGAGACAGGGTCATGGGTGGAGACGGGTGGAGATGGGGTCATGGGTGGAGACGGGGACAGGGGCATAGACCTACGCCCCAGTGTGAAAGTGTCCCCAGGCCGTGCATACGAGTCTCCTCTCACACTCACTCGTTCCCTTTCTTCTCCACCTCTCTCTCTCTCTCTCTCTCTCTCTCTCTCTCTCCACCATGCTGTTTCTCCGTCAGGCTCTGAGCACGGAACTCGCCAACGCTCGCGACGAGACGAAGAAAACGCAGAACGACATCATCCACGCGGAGAACGTGCGCGCCGGGCGTGACAAATACAAGACGCTGCGGCAGATCCGCTCCGGAAACACCAAGCAACGTATCGACGAGTTCGAGTGCATGTAAAAGACCCGCTCACTGCGGCACGGCCAGCAGGGGGCGCCACAAACCCGCCCACCACTGCGCAGCCTTCCACACCAAGCACAGGCTACACATTAGAGTGAAAGGGGAAAATAGCGACACATTATGGGGCTTCTGGTTCTTTATAAGGGAGATTATTAACTCATCTTTTGTAATTTGTTTGTTTTGACCTTTATAATAATAATAATATATATATATAAACATATAATCTATATTTTTTGAAACTGCATGATTGGTTCTGTAGTTCTACTGAATAAAGATCCTTTAGGTCACTTTTTCCGCCCCGAGACAAAAGTTCCTTTTTACAGTGCCAATTTATAAACCAAGTGCCGTCAATGTACGACTTTTTTTTCCTTTTTTCTTTAATATACTGACATTTATTTTACAATCAGCGACGTTTTTACCGAGTAGCAGAAAAGCGTTAAAAAAAAGGGCTTGTAGCAAAATCCATGTTTGTTTTTAAAGCATTGTAAGATCCTGATTGGTCCATCCGCACGTAAACAGTGTTTTACAATTCCATTCAATTTACGTCGTATTAACGGTCATCGTTCGTGCCAAATCAGTTGTGCATTGTGTGTGTGTGTGTGTGTGTGTGTGTGTCGGTGACACAGTGACACCAGCACTGTGTGTGTGTGTGGTGTGTGTGTGTGTGTGTGTGGACACGCCCTCCCTGATCGCCAAAATGCAATCGAAGTAAAAAAAAAAAAAACTGTAATTTTTTTTAACCGTAGTTTTTATTTGATCTTTTATTTTAACGTTAAACTTTTTTTTTTCGGAAAACTTTGCAGTATTATTTGAAAGAAATTTGTGTTAGAAAAGCATTTTTTCCTCGTTGTAGTTTGAAGTAGCGAGTGTGTGCTATTTATACACGACGCCGCTGTCGCAAAAACCACCCGCTGCAACCAAGCAATAGCTTTTTTATTTTATTATTATTATTATTATTATTATTATTATTATTTATTATTATTATTATTATCTCTGGGGTTTATTCTTCGTAGGCTCCTGGATAATCACGACTGTTATCGATACGTAGGGATCTGGGATTAGTCTGATCTTCTGTTTGCAGCTGCTCCGGTGCCGTGTGCCTTCTGTTTAGCCAATCAAGAACAAGGATTTCTGCTTCGAATGTCTTCATTTAAACTGTCAATAAAGTATTACAAACAAAAACAACAACAAACAAACAAACACCCGGGTTGCCATGTCCTCTTTTTTTTTACTCTGTGTGTCGACGGTGTTTCCTGTCCATTGCTAATAATATATCAATATAATACACTGTTCATAATAAATATAAACACACACACACACACACACACACACACTATATAATACTACACCTCTTATCACTGCTGCAGTAATTATTACTATAAAAATTATTACTACTTTAATTTCTATTACCATTAATATAATGATACTAAGCAATAATAATAATAATAAGCAAGAGGCACGGTGGTTTAGTGGTT
>JACRUU010000001.1:2798481-2815981 GCA_030449085.1 Kryptopterus vitreolus
TAAACAATGTAAATAAAGAGTAAAGTAAAGAGTAAATAATGTAAAGTAAAGAGTCAATAATGTAAAGTAAAGAGTAAACAATGTAAAGTAAAGAGTAAATAATGTAAAGTAAAGAGTAAATAAAGTAAAGAGTAAATCATGTAAAGTAAAGAGTAAATCATGTAAAGTAAAGAGTAAATCATGTAAAGTAAAGAGTAAATCATGTAAAGTAAAGAGTAAATAATGTAGGTGATGTTTTAGAGACGTATTTAGAGACGTATCAGACTTCCATCCACATGTGATCATCTCCCAAATCTAACCACAACATGGAGACCTACTGAGATACCAATCATCCCAATCATCTCCATTCAGATCTTTCCACAAACACACTGCAGATAGATTGTTTGGTTGTTGTGTGTTAATGTTGTGTATCTCTGTGTGGGTGTGTGTGTGTGTGTGTGTGTGTGTGTGTGTGTGTGTGTGTAGATATTTTAAGCGTTTCGAGTACTGCACCTACTCGCCGAACGTGAGGAGCTGCAAACCCAACACAGACGGCATCTCGTCCTTCGAGAACCTCCTGGCCAACATCATCCTGCGTGTGTTTGTGTGGGTGGTGGCCTTCGCCATCTGCTTCGGGAACGTCTTCGTCATATGTCTGCGTTCCTGCGTGGCATCGGAGAACGAGCATCACACCATGGCCATCAAATCACTCTGCTGTGAGGAACCTCACACCAACTTCACACCAACCTCACAACCTCACACCAACCTCACACCAACCTCACAACCTCACACAACCTCACACAACCTCACAACCTCAACACCTCAACAACTCACACCAACACCTCACACCACCCCAACATCACAACCTCACACCAACCTCACAACCTCACACCAACTTCACACCAACCTCACAACCTCACACCAACCTCACACCAACCTCACCATCTCACACCAACCTCACACCAACCTCACAACCTCACACCAACCTCACACCAACCTCACAACCTCACACCAACTTCACACCAACCTCACAACCTCACACCAACCTCACAACCTCACAGCAACATCACCCCAACATCACACCAACTTCACACCAACATCACACACCCCAACACCAACCAACTCAACCTCACACCAACTCACACCACACCAACCTCACAACCTCACACCAACTCACAACCTCACACCAACCTCAACCTCAACCAACTCACTCACCTCCAACCTCACACCAACCTCACAACCTCACAGCAACATCACCCCAACATCACACCAACTCACACCAACCTCACACCAACCTCACAACCTCACACCAACCTCACACCAACTCACACCAACCTCACAACCTCACACCAACTTCACACCAACCTCACAACCTCACACCAACCTCACCACCAACAACCTCACACACACCTCACAACTCACACTCAACCTACAACCCCACAACACCTCACACCACTTCCCATCACACACCAACCTCACACCAACCTCAACCTCACACACACAACCCTCACCACACACCTCACAACCAACACACCAACCTTACACAACCTCACAACCTCACACCAACCTCACACACCACCCTCACCACCTCAACAACCCCACCACACCCCACACCTCACACCACCTCCAAACACCCACCAACTCACAACCTCACAACCTCACCTCACAACACCCAATCCGACCTCACACCAACCTCACAACCTCACACCAACTTCACACCAACCTCACACCAACCTCACACCAACCTCACAACCTCACAGCAACACACCCCACACACACCAACCTCACCAACACACAACCTCACACAACCTCACTTCACTCACACCTCACACACCTCACACAACCTCACACACAACCTCACACACAACCTCACACACACCTCACCCCAACCCCAACCTCACACACACCAAACCTCCTCACAACACTCACACTCCCCGACCCACCTCCCAACCATCCCCAACCTCCACACACACAACCTCACTACCACACCTCACCACCACTACAAACTCACAACACACATCACCAACCTCACACCAACCTCACACCAACACGAAAACCCCCTCACACCAACCCACCCCCCCTCACACCTCACACCTCACCCAACCTCACACCAACCTCACACCAACCTCACAACCTCACACCAACTCACACCACCTCACCAACTTCACCTCAACCTCACACCAACCTCACACCAACTTCACACCAACCTACACACTTAAGCACAAACCTCACACCAACAACCTCACACCAACATCACACCACCTCACAACTCTCACCACCACAACCTCACACCAACCTCACACCAACTTCACACCAACCTCACACCAACTTCACCACAACCTCACGCCAACTCCACACCAACCAGCCAATCAGCACCAACTTCACACCAACCATTGCCTGCCAGCCAATCAGAGATCAGAATTATCAACACCCACAAAACACTGCAGCAGTCCAACTGTGACGAGTGTAAATCATCCCGAATCCTCTGAAAATGCTGTAACTTCCCCAACACACACACAACACATACGCACAACACACACACACACAACACATACGCACAACACACAACACATATATATATATATATATATATATATATATATATATATATATATATATATATATATATATGAAGACTATATAATAAATGATTCATCTGTCAGTCTTGATCATAAACGCTCATTAACCACACACACACACACACACACACACCACACACACACCACACACCACCTGCTAGGCAGAACATAAGCAATTACACTTTGGGGCAAAACACACACAAACACACACACACACACACACACACACACACACACACACACACACACCACCTGCTAGCAGAACATAAGCAATTACACTTTGGGGCAAAACACACACAAACACACACACACACACACACACACACACACACACACACACACACACCACACACCATATGGTAGATGATCCTCTGTCCACAGTATGCAACTACAGGACCACCAAATCAAAGTGTGTGAGTTTGTGTGTGTGAGTGTGTGTGAGTGTGTGAGTGTGTGTGAGTGTGTGAGTGTGTGAGTGTGTGAGTGTGTGAGTGTGTGAGTGTGTGAGTGTGTGAGTGTGTGAAAGACCCCTAAAATTTTGTATTATAGTTACACATAATAAAGGCGCTAATAGTGAAGCAACTTCCATATATGGACTCTAAGCCACGCCCCCTCTCATTTGCGTTCATTTACATACATTGAGTCTAAGCCACGCCCCCTCTCATGCACATTTATTTCCATATACAGACTTTAAACACTTGTTGACATAAAAGTGACCGCATTACCATATATGGACGTTCAGACATCCCGTTTAGTCGAATTTAACGCTAAGGCCACACCCACTCATAGTTCCATATATGGGTATAACCCCCCCTCCAGGCTAACGCAGCTGTGTTGTGATCTGTGATAGGTGCAGACTGCCTGATGGGCGTGTACCTTTTCTTTATCGGAGCCTTTGATGTGAAGTACTGCGGGGAGTATAATCGCCACGCCCACATTTGGATGGAGAGTCTGTCGTGTCAGCTGATTGGCTCCCTGGCACTGCTGTCGACCGAGGTGTCGGTGATGCTGCTGACGTACATGACGCTGGAGAAGTACGTGTGCATCGTGTTCCCCTTCCATCATTACCGCGCGGGACGGAAGCGCACGCTCTGCGCCCTGACGTCCATCTGGACCCTGGGCTTCGTCCTGGCGCTCGCCCCCTTCTGCGACAGACGCACCTTCGGTAACTTCTACGGCCGTAACGGCGTGTGTTTCCCCCTGCACTCGGAGCAGGCCGAGCGACCCGGAGCACGACGATACTCCACCGCCATCTTCCTGGGTGAGACCGCGCTTACCCACAATGCACTGCTTCCTCTAGCTGTTGGGATGGTGGGAAGATGGTGAGGAAGTTGGAGAGAGAGAGAGAGAGAGAGAGAGAGAGAGAGAGAGAGAGAGAGAGAGAGAGACGAGACGTGGGAGGGAGTGGGGAAAGGAATAGAGGGAGGTGGAGAGGAGAGTAGAGAGATGCGGATGGAGAGAGAGAGAGAGAGCTCTAGCGAGAGAGAGAAGAGAGAGAAGGGGAGAGAGGAGAGGGGTACGAGAGAGAGAAGAGAGAGAGAGAAGAGAGGGAGAAGGGCCGAACACAGATGAATTATGATGTGTATGATGTGTATGATGTGTTGTGTGTATGATGTGTATGATGTGTTGTGTGTATGATGTGGAGATGAGGAACGAGTAGAGGAGTGTTAGAGAGAGTAGGAGAGAGGGAGAGAAATGGAGGGACGAGGTTAGGAATGGAGAGAGAGAGAGAGGGAGGGAGGTTGTGTGAGAGTGAGTGTGATGAATGAGTGGAGAGAGAGAGAGTCCCCCTAGAGAGTGAGGAGTGGTGTTGGAGAGAAGGGCCGTTTGTGTGATGTGAGTTGTGTGTGATGTTGTTGGTGAGAGTATGTTGTGATGTTGATGTGTATGATGTGTATGATGAGGTGTAGAAGAGTTGTGTGCTATGTGAATGTGTATGATGTGTATGATGTGTTGTGTGTATGATGTGTATGATGTGTTGTGTGTATGATGTGTATGATGTGTTTTGTGTGATGTGTATGTGTGTAGTGTGTGATGTGTTGTGTTTGTGTGTCTGTTGTGTTGAGTGTTGATGTGGATTGTAGTTGTGTGTGTATGTGTTGTGTGTGTGTGCTGGTTGGTGTGAGTGTGGTGTGTGTATGATGTGTGTCCTGTGTGTGTGTGTGTGTGTTCTGTGTTGTGTGAGTGTGGGTTTATTGTGTGTATGTTGTGTTTGTGTGTATGTGTGTTGTTGTGTTTTGTGTGTGTGTAGGTGTGTGTGATGTGTGTGTGTTGATGTGTGTATGATGTGTATGTGTGTATGATGTGTATGATGTGTATGATGTGTGATGTGTTATGATGTGTATGATGTGTGTGATGTGTGATGTGTGTATGATGTGTATGATGTGTGTGTGTGTATGATGTGATGTGTGTATGTGTATGTGTGTATGATGTGATGTGTGTGTATGATGTGTTGATGTGTATGTGTGTATGATGTGTTGTGTGTATGATGTGTATTGTGTATAGTATTGTGTGTGTGTGTGTGATGTGTGTGTTGTGTTGATGTGTATGATGTGTGTGATGTGTGTGTGTGTGTGTGTATGATGTGTGTGGTTGTGTGATGTGTATGTGTGTGTGTGTCTGTGATGATGTGTATGATGTGATGTGTGTATGTGTGATGTGTGTCTGTGTATGATGTTGTGTGTAGTGTGTATGTGTGTATGATGTGTTGTGTGTATGATGTGTATGTGTGATGATGTGATGTGTGATGTATGATGTGTATGATGTGATGTGTGTATGATGTGATGTGTGTATGATGTGATGTGTGTATGTGATGTGTGTGTGATGATGTGTGTGTGATGATGTGATGTGTGATGATGTGTATGATGTGATGTGTGATGTGTGTATGATGTGATGTGTGTATGATGTGATGTGTGTATGATGTGATGTGTGTATGATGTGATGTGTGTATGATGTGAGTGTGTATGTGTGTTGTGTGATATGCTGTGTTGTGTGTCTATGATGTGTTTGTGTGTTGTGTGTATGATGTGTGATGTATGTTGGTGTTTGATGTGTTGTGTTGTATGTGTGTGTGTTGTGTGTGTGATGTGTTATGTTGTGTGTGAGTGTATGTGTTATTGTGTGTATGTGATGTGTTGATTGTGTATGATGTGTATGATGTGTTGTGTGTATGATGTGTATGATGTGTGTGTTTGTGATGTGTGTGTGTGATGTGTGTATGATGTGTGTTGTGTGTATGTGTGTATGATGTGGTGTGTATGATGTGTATATGTGTGGTGTGATGTTGTGTGATGTGTGTATGATGTGTATGATGTGATGTGTGTAGTATGTGTTGTGTGTAGTATGTGTTGTGTGTATGATGTGTATGATGTGTATGTGATGATGTGATGATGTGTTGTGTTGTGTATGTGTGTATTGTATGTTGTGTGGTGATGTATGTGTGGATGTGTGTGTGTGTTTGTGTGTGTGTGTGTGATGTGTATTTGTGTGTGTGTCGTGTGTGTATGTGTGTATGTGTGTGTGTGTAGTATGTGTGTGTGTGTATGATGTTATGGTGTGTTATGTGTGTGTATGTGTATGTTTGTTGTGTGTGTGTCTGCTGTGTCTGCTGTGTCTGTTGTGTGTGTGTGTGTGTTGTGTGTAGTATGTGTGTGTGTAGTATGTGTGTATGATGTGTATGATGTGTATGATGTGTGTTGTGTGTATGTGTGTGTAGTATGTGTTGTGTGTATGATGTGTATGTGTGTGTGTGTGATGTGTGTTGTGTGTGTTTGTGTGTTGTGTGTATGATGTGATGTGTGTATGCTGTGTCTGTGTGTGTGTGTTGTGGTGTAGTGTGTTGTGTGTGTGTTGTGTGTGTGTGTGTGTGTCCTGTGTGTTGTGTGTGTGTGTGTGTTGTGTGTAGTATGTGTTGTGTGTAGTATGTGTTATTTTAGTGCAGGTGTTTTGTGTTGTTTGGGTTTCAGGTGTGAACTTGTTGGCGTTCGTGGTGATCGTCTTCTCCTACTCCAGCATGTTCTACTCCATCCACAAAACCGCCAAATCCGCCAGACAGAGCAGCTTCGCCCTCGAGGTGTCTGTGACCAAGCGCTTCTTCTTCATCGTCTTCACAGACGCCATGTGCTGGATCCCCATCTTCCTGCTCAAGATCCTCTCTCTGCTGCAAGTGCACATCACCGGTAACACACTCTGTCTGTCTGTGTCTGTGTGTGTGTGTGTGTGTGTCTGTGTGTGTCTGTGTGTGTGTGTGCACATGAACATTAAATGTACCCATTCATTCATTCATTCATCTTCTAGCGCTTTATCCGATCTTCCCTCGGGTCACGGGGAGTCTGTGTCTATCTCAGGCGTCTATGAGTATTAAGGCAGGATACACCCTGGATGGAATGCCAACTCATCACACACACACACACACACACACATTCACACACATTCATACACTAGGGACAATTTTCCAAGGTGCCAATCAACCTACCGTGCATGTTTTTGGACCGGGGGAGGAAACCGGAGAACCCGGAGAAAAACCCCCTGAGGCACAGGGAGAACATGCACAAACTCCACACACACATGGCCGAGACGGGAATCGAACCCGGTAAATGTACCCAGAAAAGGATAAAAAAACAAACAAACACATCTTTATGTTAATATGAATGAAAAGAAGTTGTGTATAATGTGTGTGTGTGTGTGTGTGTGTGTGTGTTGTGTGTATCAGGGACACTCATCCTGTGGGTGGTGATCTTCATTCTGCCCATCAACAGCGCTCTGAACCCCATCCTCTACACCATCACCACCAGCGCCTTCCAGGAGCGACTCCGAGTGTGTGTGCGCTTACGATGCATGGACGAGAATTAACCCTGCACACACACATACACACACACACACACACACACACACACACACACACACACACACACACACACAATCCCACAGTGTTTATGTGACTATCAAAATAAAAATCCCCACTACAATCTTATAATAACTTTAATAATATAATTAATACTAATTGATTAATTTGTAATTAAAAGGATTTCAGTCGCACGCATCACTTCCTGTGAAGAGACCCCGGTTTGAGAACGCGCCGTACCTGCACGCAAAGCAACGCAACGCAACACAACACAACGCAACACAACAACACAACGCACTGACCGCTATGACCTCGCTAAGTCATTTTTATTCAAAATAAAAATAAATACAATAAACCCCGCCTCCTGATTCTGATTGGTTTAGGCATAAAGCCCCTCCTGTGGTTGGATTGGTGTGATTAATAATCATGTTCGACAGATGAACGGATTTAAAAAGCGCGAAAAGAGATTTAACTGCGTCCGTGGAATCGACCAATCACGGCAAAGCACTGCCTGCTGCATGCCGCCGAACATCCACGAGGTCACGAGGCGGTGTGAGACGATGTGTGCTGTGCAGGAGGAGATCCACTGATAAACTGGAGCTCAGAAGGTCATGGGTTTATGAAGCCCATGTTGGGCCCTTGATCGAGGCCCTTAAACACTTTCGAGTTCAGGAGATCCCAGTTTGGAGTATAAGAATCTGGATCAACACACATCTGGAATCCTGACCTTCTACAACCTTCTCAGACGATGGTGGGATGAAAACGAATCATCCATCGTCACACACACACACACACACACACACACACACACACACACACACACACACACACACACTTTCTTTCTTTCATATTTTTATGCTCCCTCTCTCTCTCTCTCTCTCTCTCTCTCTCCTTTATTCAGAGTCTGATAGAAATAAACATGTTGAGACGTTCACAGCTGAGGCTGAAATGAAGCGTGAAAGTTGCTCCTGCTCGCCAGCGTCATGCCGAGGTCGGAATGTCACACCGTAACCTTTAAATAACAGAAAATCTGAAGGTTCTGCAGAACCGCGTGCATTCGCTCGTCTCGTCCCGAAAGCCAAAAACCGCACAATTTACTGACCTGCTGATGGTCATGACGACCTGGAAACGTCTTTACACTCCAGCCTGGAGAACAAAAGGACCGTCGCTGTAACACACACACACACACACACACACTAGAACAGGGTCTACTTGATGGATGCATGGTCATAAAGAAATATCTCAAAGGTTCCAGTGTGGATACGGAACAATAAAACAGTGTCATGTACATCGTGTACCTTTAAGTTCCACAGGGTTCCATCCTCGGACCTCTCGAGTTTCTCCCAGTGTGATGAGGTGATGTGGTGTTGTGTGTGTTTGTATGATGTGATGTGTTTGTATGTGTATGTATGGTGTGATGTGTGTTTGTATGATGTGGTGTTGTGTGTTTGTATGATGTGATGATGTGTGTTTGTATGGTGTGATGTTGTGTGTTTGTATGATGTGATGTGTGTTTGTATGATGTGTTGTGTGTTTGTATGATGTGATGTTGTGTGTTTGTATGATGTGATGTGTGTTTGTATGATGTGATGTGTGTTTGTATGGTGTGTTGTGTGTTTGTATGATGTGATGTGTGTTGTTGACGTGATGTGTGGTTTTTGTATGTTGATGTGATGGTGTGTTTTGTATGGTGTGTGTGTTGTGTGTTTGTATGGTGTGATGTGTGTTTGTATGGTGTGATGTTGTGTTTGTATGATGTGATGTGTGTTTGTATATGATGTGTGTTTGTATGATGTGATGTTGTGTGTTTGTATGGTGTGTATGGTGTGATGTGTGTTTGTATGTGTTGTGTGTGGGTGTGATGTTGTGTGTTTGTATGGTGTGTTGTTGTGTGTTTGTATGGTGTGATGTGGTGTGGTGTGTTGTTGTGTGTTTGTATGATGTGATGTGAGGTTGTGTGTTTGTATGATGTGACTTTGTGTTTGTATGATATGATGATGTGTGTTTGTATGATGTGATGTGTGTTTGTATGATGTGATGTTGTGTGTTTGTATGGGATGTGATGTGTTGTGTGTTTGTATGGTGTGATGTTGTGTGTTTGTATGGTGTGATGTGGTGTGTTTGTAGGGTGTGATGTTGTGTGTTTGTATGATGTGACGTTGTGTGTTTGTATGATGTGATGTGTGTTTGTATGATGTGATGTGATGTGTGTATGATGTGATGTGTGTTTGTATGGTGTGATGTTGTGTGTTTGTATGGTGTGATGTGTTTGTTGTGTGTTTGTATGATGTGATGTGTGTTTGTATGTTTGTATGTGTGGTGTATGTGTGTGTGTGTGTGATGTGTGTTTGTATGATGTGTTGTTGTGTGTTTGTATGGTGTGTGTGTTGTGTGTTTGTATGGTGTGATGTGTGTTTGTATGGTGTGATGTTGTGTGTTTGTATGATGTGATGTGAGGTTGTGTGTTTGTATGATGTGACTTTGTGTTTGTATGATATGATGATGTGTGTGTTTGTATGATGTGATGTGTTTGTATGATGTGATGATGTGTGTTTTTGTATGATGTGGTGTTGTGTGTTTGTATGGTGTGATGTGTTGTGTGTTTGTATGATGTGATGATGTGTGTTTGTATGATGTGATGTTGTGTGTTTGTATGATGTGACGTTGTGTGTTTGTATGATGTGATGATGTGTGTTTGTATGATGTGATGTTGTGTGTTTGTATGATGTGACGTTGTGTGTTTGTATATGTGATGTTGTGTGTGTTGATGATGTGTGTTTGTATGGTGTGATGTGATGTGTGTTTGTATGATGTGGTGTTGTATGTTTGTATGATGTGATGTGTTGTATGTGTATGTATGGTGTGGTGTTGTGTGTTTGTATGATGTTGTGGTGTGTGTTTGTATGGTGTGATGGGGTAGGGACGGAGGGGGGGGGTTGTGGGTGTGGATTGGTGATGGTGGTGTGTGTGGGGGGTGGGGAGTGAGGGATGGGTTTTGGGGAGTGGTTGGTTGGTGTGAGGTGGGGTTGTGGGTGTGTTTGTATGATGTGGGGTTGGTGTGTGTGGTATGGTAGGTGTGGGGTGTGGTGTTGGTGGGGGTGGAGGAGGTGGGCGGGGGGGGGTGGAGGGGGGGGGTAGGGGGTGAGGTGTGTGGGAGGGTGGGTGTGTGTGGAGGGGGGGGTGGGGTGGGGGGGTATGGTGTGAGGTGGGGGGTGATGATGTGTGTTGTGTGTTTGTAGGGGGGTGAGTGGGGTGTATGAGGTGGTGTTGGTGTGTTGATGATGGTTTTGTTGGTGTGTGTTTTGTGTGATGGGGCGAGGGTTGAGTGGTGTGTTGATGTGTTTGTGTGTTTGTATGATGGATGTGTGTATGTGTTTGTATGATGTGGTGTTGTGGTTGTATGGTGTGTTGTTGTGTTGGTGTTGGGTGTTGGATGGTGTTGATGTGTGTGTTTGTATGGTGGTGGTGTGTGTTTGTATGATGTATGTTGTGTGTTGTTGTGTGTGTTTGATGTGTTTGTATGTGTGTGATGGTGTATGTTGTGTTGTTTGTGTATGTGTGTGTTGTGTGTTTGTTGTGTGTTGTGTGTTTGTATGTGTGTTGTGTGTTTGTATGATGTGATGTTGTGTGTTTGTATGTGTGTGTATGGTGTGGTGTTGTTGTGTGTTTGTATGATGTGTGATGTGTATGTTTGTATGATGTGATGTGGTGTTGTGTGTTTGTATGATGGTGTGGTGTTGTGTGTTTGTGTGATGTTGTGTGTGTGTGTTTGTATGTTGATGTGTGATGTGTGTTTGTATGATGTGATGTTGTGTGTTTGTATGATGTGACGTTGTGTGTTTGTATGATGTGATGATGTGTGTTTGTATGATGTGATGTTGTGTGTTTGTATGATGTGACGTTGTGTGTTTGTATGATGTGATGATGTGTGTTTGTATGATGATGTGATGTTGTGTGTTTGTATGATGTGACGTTGTGTGTTTGTATGATGGTGTGATTTGATGTGTGTTTGTATGATGTGATGTTGTGTGTTTGTATGTGTATGTGTGTATGATGTGTGTTTGTATGATGTGTGATGTTGTGTGTTTGTATGATGTGATGATGTGTGTTTGTATGGTGTGGTGTTGTGTGTTTGTATGTGTGGTGTGGTGTTGTGTGTATGTGATGTTGTTGTGTTTGTGATGTGATGTGATGTGTGTTTGTATGGTGTGATGTGTGTGATGTGTGTTTGTATGTGTGATGTGTTGTGTGTTTGTATGGTGTGATGTGTGTTTGTAGGGTGTGATGTTGTGTGTTTGTATGATGTGATGTGATGTTGTGTGTTTGTATGATGTGACGTGTGTGTGTGTGTTGTGTATGATGTGTGTTGTGTGTTTGTATGATGTGGTGTTGTGTGTTTGTGATGGTGTGATGTGTTGTGTGTTTGTATGGTGTGTGATGTGTGTTTGTATGATGGTGTGGTGTTGTGTGATGTGATGTTGTGTGTTTGTATGATGTGACGTTGTGTGTTTGTATGATGTGATGTGTGTTTGTATGATGTGATGTTGTGTGTTTGTAGGGTGTGATTGTGTGTATGTGTATGTTGTGCTTGTTGGGGGGAGTGGGTGGGATATGGGGGGTGATGTGGGGGTGTTGGGAGGGTGTGAGGGAGGGGGTGTGGGGGGGTGTGAGATGGTGGGGGGGTAGGGTTATGTGCGGTGTGTGTTTGGGGGGTTGTGGTGTTGGGTATGGGGTGTGGTGTGTGGATGGGTGATGTGTTTGTATGGTGTGATGTTGTGTGTTTGTATGGTGTGATGTGTGTTTGTATGGTGTGGTGTTGTGTTTGTATGGTGTGGTGTTGTGTTTGTATGGTGTGGTGTTGTGTTTGTATGGTGTGGTGTTGTGTTTGTATGGTGTGGTGTTGTGTTTTTGTATGGTGTGGTGTTGTGTGTTTGTATGGTGTGATGTTGTGTGTTTGTATGGTGTGATGTGTGTGTGTTTGTATGTGATGTGATGTTGTGTGTTTGTATGATGTGACGTTGTGTGTTTGTATGATGTGATGATGTGTGTTTGTATGATGTGATGTTGTGTGTTTGTATGATGTGATGTTGTGTGTTTGTATGGTGTGATGTGTGTTTGTGATGATGTGATGTTGTGTGTTTGTATGATGTGATGTGTGGTGTGTTTGTATGATGTGGTGTTGTGTGTGTTGGTGGGGGGGTTGTGTGTGTGGGGGGGGGGGGTGGGGGGTGTTTGGTGAGGGGGGGGGGGTGTGTGGGGTGGTGGGGGGGTGGGTGGGGGGGGGGGGGGGAGGGGGGGGGGGGAGGGGGGGGGTGAGGGGGGAGGGGGGGGGGGGGTATGGTTGGGGGGGGTGGGGGGGGGAAGGGGGGGGACATGGGGGGGGGTGGGGGGGTGGGTGGTTTAGGGGGGGGGGGTGATGGGGCGGGTGAGGGTGGGGGGGTGGGGTGTGTTTGTGTGGGGGGTGGTGTGGGGGGGTGTGGGGTGGTGTATGAGGGTGTGTTATGTGTGATGGTGGTGTGGGGTGATGGTGGGGGTGGGGGGGGGTGTGGTGTGGTGGGTGTTTGTCGAGGGGGGGATGAGGGGTGGTGGGGTGTGGTGTGGGGGGTGTATGAGGGGATGTGTGGTGTATTGGTGTGGTGGTGTGGTGTTTGTAGGTTGGTGGTTGGTTGTGGTTGTGGGTATGTGGTGTGATTGGTGTGATGTGGTGTGGTTTGTATCGGATGGTGGGTGGTGTGTGTGTGTTGTATGTGTGTTGTGTGGTGTGGTGTTGTGTGTTTGTATGGTGATGTTGTGTGTTTGTATGGTGTGGTGTTGTGTGTTTGTATGGTGTGGTGTTGTGTGTTTGTATGGTGTGGTGTTGTGTGTTTGTATGGTGTGGTGTTGTGTGTTTGTATGATGTGATGTTGTGTGTTTGTATGATGTGATGATGTGTGTTTGTATGATGTTGTGTGTTTGTATGATGTGTGTTTGTATGATGATGTGTGTTTGTATGATGTGATGTTGTGTGTTTGTATGATGTTGTATGTGATGTTGTGTGTTTGTATGGTGTGATGTGTGTTTGTATGTGATGTGATGTGTGTTGTGTGTTTGTATGATGTGGTGTTGTGTGTTTGTATGATGTGATGTTGTGTGTTTGTATGGTGTGTGTGTTGTGTGTTTGTATGTGTTTGTATGATGTGGTGTTGTGTTTGTATGGTGTGATGTTGTGTTTGTATGGTGTGGTGTTGTGTGTTTGTATGGTGTGGTGTTGTGTGTTTGTATGGTGTGGTGTTGTGTGTTTGTATGGTGTGGTGTTGTGTGTTTGTATGGTGTGATGTTGTGTGTTTGTATGGTGTGATGTGTGTTTGTGTGATGTGATGTTGTGTGTTTGTATGGTATGATGTGTGTTTGTATGGTGTGGTGTTGTGTGTTTGTATGGTGTGGTGTTGTGTGTTTGTATGGTGTTGTGTTTACATTTCTCCAGCGCTCAGAGATTGATACACAGACGACCTCAAAACGTCCTTCATGCATTAGAGATAAACCCTCTGGTTTGATGTTCCTCAGGATGTTTGTGGATCTTCGTGTACATGTGTGTGAGCAGTGTGATGGAGGTGTGATTTAGGTGAAGGAGGTGTGATTGAGGTGATGGAGGTGTGATGGAGGTGATGTGATAGAGGTGTGATGGCTGTTGGAGGTGTGTGATAGAGTGTGATGTGGTGTGATGGAGGTGTGTGTGATGGCGGTGTGATTGAGGTGATGGAGGTGTGATTGAGGTGATGGAGGTGTGATGGAGGTGAGATGTGATGGAGGTGTGATGGAGGTGTGTTGTGATGGAGGTGTGGTGTGATGGAGGTTGGTATGATGGAGGTGTGTATGGGGAGGTGTGATGGATGGGGTGTGAGGGGTGGGGTGTGATGGGGGTGGGTGTGAGGTGGGTGTGATGGAGCTGTGGGGTGTGAGGTGCGGTGTGAGGAGGTGCTGTGATGGATGGAGGTGAGGGATGTGGATGTGACGGTTGAGGTGTGATGGAGATGTTGGGGTGTGATGGAGGTGATGGAGGTGTGATGGAGGTTAAAGCAGACTGTACAGTGCATGTTGTTTATTTAATGTGATATTGTTTGTGTGTATTTTCCTGTTCATTTAATTTGGCCTTGAGATTTCAGTTTTATATTTAGAGTGGTGCAAAATAATACAAACAAAAACACACGCAAAATATGCATTTACCCTCTGTTTACTTCACTGACAACATTATTCCACACACACACACACACACACGCACGCACGCACGCACGCACACACACGCACGCACACACACACACACACGCACACACACACGCACACACACACATACACACGACGCAACACACACACGCACACACACGCACACACACGCACACAGCACACACACACACACACACGCACGCACACACACACACACACACACACACACACACGCACACAAGCACACACATCACACACACACACACACACGCCCTGCGCCACACACACACACACACACACGCACACAAGCACACACACACACACACACACACACCACACAACACACACACGCACGCACACACACACGCACACCCGCACACACACACACACACACACACCACACACACACACACACACACCACTGAGTCGGAGCACGATGCATGTATAAAACACAGTTAATATTGTAAGCTGTAAATATTTTTAATTCTCTGAACTTCTTTTTTTACTTTCAATAAAAAAATTACAATAAAGAAATTCAAACAATTAAGTAACAGAAATAAATTATACTGAGATTTCAGCTTTAAGGCACATGTGGCATTTAAAGACATGCATGCAGACACACACACACACACACACACACACACACACACACACGAACAGAAATGTAGTGAATTAATTAATTAAAGCACTATATTACAGCTTTAACAACATGTCTCCTTTCACACACACACACACACACACACACACACACACACATATTTTGCAAAACACATTAATATTAATATACAATAATGTACACTTGAAACAGATGTTCTGAAATGTGTCCTAAAGGGAAAACAAACAAAAAGAAAACAAGAAAAACATGATGTTTCAGTATCTAATCTATATCCAATCTAATCTATGTAGGAACAAGTTGAAAATCCTGACCAATGAGAGAACATGATTAACATGTGGGCGTGTCCTAATGCACAGCGTAAAATTAACAGTTACTGATTTTTCAGGTGTAATCTGATCTAATCTGGTCTGATCTCGCATTTGGACTGTTCAAATGTTTTTTTTTTAGTTTGTGTTTAATTACTCAGTAAATACGGTGCATTCTAGATCAGATATATACACCTGGTCTAATCTAGTATAGTTTAATTTACACTGGTCTGCAATGTAGTTTGATCTGATCTAATTCAGATTCTAGTCTGATCTAAACATCTGGAATTTGGTCAAATCTGATCTGGACTGATCTAGAATTTAAACGTAAAATGATGGATTGCTAATTTGGTATGAATCTCATCTTGTGTTGAATATGTTCTGATCTAATATCAATAAATCTAATGTTTAATTAAATCAGATTAAAAATCTAATTCAGAAATGTAAATAGTCTAATCTCACACTGCACTGAACCCGTCTGTGTGAACAAACGTTACCTGAGATTTCATTAAAGTTCAAAGGTCAAAATGGCTTTAGCTCCACAGAAATCCTTCTTTCACACACACACACACACACACACACACACACACACACACACACACACACACACACACACACACACACACACACACACATCTGGGACCCCTGGTGTGACTCCTGACATCTGCTCATTTACATATGTACAGATCTGGCTTCTGATTGGCTGATTGTCAGTGCCTGCGAGCTGATTGGATAATTATCCTCACTGCATTATAACAGCGAGTTTAAAACTCTTCACTAATCTGATATCTGCATTGATCTTGTCTGATCTGATGTAATCAAGTCTGATTTGATGGATTAGAGATCGAGTGTGTTCTTTGGTTTAGTTCACTTTGATCTCTGAATAATCCGATCAGGTTTGATCTGGTTTGGTCTGATTTTATCCGATTTGGTTTGTGTCTAATCCATTCGTTACAGATCTAATCTAAAGCAACGTGTCACGATCCTGTGGTTTGGTTTGATCTTGTCCTGTTTGTAATCTGACTTGGTGTAACTTTTATTTGATTTTATTGTGTCAGATCTGTGACTGATTTATGTCCAGGTCTGATCTAATCTCTAATAACACTGATATGAACTTTTTTTAGTCTATGTGTTTACAGGAGTGATCTAATCTAACTGCTGTTTCCTGATTTCATTCCTGATGAACATGGATGGATCATCTGATCTGGTCTGATCTCTCTTTTATTTTTAGATCTGAACTATTATTTTCTGAGTAAATAAGACACAGTCCAATTTACTCAAATAAAGTGCCTTCGTTTGGTTTAATCACGTCTAATCTAATCTGATCCATGCCGACTCACTCCATTCAATTCAATCAGATTGCATTTTTGCTTTGATCCAATCTAATCTAATCTGCACTCGTGTTCTTTTAGGATTGTGTCAGTCTAATCTGGTCAAATCGGACCAAGTCTAATCCAAGACAGGTCTGGTTTGATCCAGACTAATCAGATTTGACAGTTTTAGTGCAGTACGCCTCAACGCCGAGTTCGGTCCAAGCTTTTGGAGATTAGATTTGGTTTCGGGTCAGATGAAGTCCTTCCTCAGAGTTTAGTCTCGGGTCCTCTCGCCGTCAAAACAGGAAACGAGCCTCGTATCCGAGCGACCTCTGCCGCACACAGGTGACCAAACACCTTATTATACCAGTCAGGAGAGCGCCCCCTACAGGACACACACACACGGTATGTGTTATATAAATAGTTCTTTTATTGTATTGATGTGTGTGTGTGTGTGTGTGTGTGTGTGTGTGTTTTACCGTAGATCTGCTCTGCAGTAGTGTGTTAGTCGGCTCCGCCCCTTTCCGCATGGCTCAATCATAATTCGAGATGTCAGAAGCACCGCTCTAAGCCCCGCCTCCAGCTGTACATTACCGTGATCCACAGACGAGGAGATGAGAACACACTCCCCCCGAGGCAGATCTGTACACCAACGCCTGACACAC
>JACRUU010000001.1:2823481-2828481 GCA_030449085.1 Kryptopterus vitreolus
ACACACACACACCTTTTATACAAGTCTCTGAACCAAATGGGTGTTCTATTTCTCAATTCGTCACGTGGATTGCGTCATGATGAAGAACCCAGGCGACTCGTGTGTGTGTGTGTGTGTGTGGTGTGTGTGTGAAGGTGTGTTTGAATGTGAGGTGTGTGTGTGAAATTGGTGTGATATGGTATATATATATGTATATATACATATATGCAATAACATATGCATATATATATTGTGAATCTGGATGTGTGTATGTGTCATGGGATGATGAGTGTATGGGGTGTGTGTGTATGTGTGTAGTTGTGTGTGTGTGGTGCACCTAAAGTGTATGCTTTCCTCTATACCATGTGGTAACAGTCTATATATACATGTGTACTGTGTGTGTGTGTTACTGGTGTTCTATATATGTATGAATATATGTGATTATATATATATATCTTAGCGGTGTGTGTGTGTGGGGTATGTATGTGTGTATGTATGTGGAGTAGGTGTGTATGTATATATGTGTGGAGTGTGTCGTGTTGTGTGTGTGTGTGATATTGTTATATATGTAGATATTGTGTGTATGTGTGTGTGTAATACTGTGTGTATATATATATATCTATATGTTTGATATATATACGTGTGTATATATATGTGTATCCTGATATGTGGTATGTGTGTGTGTGTGTGTGTGGTGTGTGTATGTGTGTGTGTATGTGTGTGGGTGTGTGTGTATGTGGTATATATATGTGTGTGTAATATACTCTATTATATTAATATATATACCAGCTCCGGCTGTGTTTTCCAGTGTCGCAGTGTTTCTCCAGGATAGCGGTGAGTCTCAGAAGGCTGTATTTGCGGAGGAGGTTAAGCTGCGCTGCTGATTGGTGGTTTATCTCCTGCGACGCCGACGTCACACTCGGGCGGTGAGAATTCTGAAAACTGTGCCATCGCAACTTCCTGCAGAGGAAGACAGGAGAAGTACAGTAGATGGATGAATGAGGTGGAGGTGGTGTGATGGTGAATGATGGAGTAGATGGATGAGATGAGGTGGAGGATGATGATGGTGGTGGTGGAGATGATGGTGAATGTTATGGTGTTGATGGTGGTGGTAATGGACATGGAGATGATGATAGTGATGTTGGTGGAATGGATGGTGCAGATGATGGATGTGATGGATGGTGATGGTGATGGTGGATCAGATGATGGATGTGATGGTGAAAATGGTGATGGTGGTGTTGATGGTGTTGTGTGATGGTGATGATGGATGTGATGATGTGATGTTGGTGTTGATGGTGATGGTGGTTGGTGCAGATGATGGATGTGATGGTGAAAATGGTGATGGTGATGTTGGTGTAGATGGTGCAGATGATGGATGTGATGGTGAAAATGGTGATGGTGATGTTGGTGTAGATGGTGCAGATGATGGATGTGATGGTGAAAATGGTGATGGTGATGTTGGTGTAGATGGTGCAGATGGATGGATGTGATGGTGATGGTGTGGTGATGTTGGTAGATGGTGCAGATGATGGATGTGATGGTGAAAATGGTGATGTGATGGTGATGGTGATGGTGATGTTGGTGGTGTGATGATGGATGTTGGTGGTGGAGATGTTGGTGAGGTGGATGATGATGGTGATGGTGATGATGTTGGTGTAGATGGTGCAGATGATGGATGTGATGGTGAATGGAGTGATGGTGAAAATGTTGGTGTGATGATGGTTGGTAGAGATGGATGATGTGATGGTGTGTTGGTGCAAAATGATGGTGATGGTTGGTGGTGGAGATGGTGGTGGTGCAGGTGATGGATGTGATGGTGAAAATGGTGTGATGTGGATGGTGTTGTTGGTGGTGGATGTGATGATGTGTGATGTTGGTGATGGTGTTGGTGGTGATGATGTTGTGTGAAAATGGTGTTGGTGTGTGGTGCAGATGATGGATGGTGATGGTGAATGGTGATGGTGATGTTGGTGATGATGTGATGTGATGGTGTAGATGGTGTTGTTGGTGCAGATGATGGATGTGATGGTGATGTTGGTGTTGATGGTCTTGGTGGTGCAGTTGATGGACATGATGGTGAAAATGGTGATGGTGATGTTGGTGTAGATGGTGCAGATGATGGATGTGATGGTGAAAATGGTGATGGTGATGTTGGTGTTGGTGCAGATGATGATGTGATGGTGATGGTGATGGTGATGGTGTGTGGTGTAGATGGTGCAGATGATGGATGTGATGGTGAAAATGGTGATGGTGATGTTGGTGGTGGTGATGGATGTGATGGTGATGGTGGTTGGAAATTGGTGTTGGTGATGGTGTTTGGTGGTGCAGTGATGGATGTGATGGTGAAAATGTTGGTGTAGATGGTGCAGATGATGGATGTGATGGTGAAAATGGTGATGGTGATGTTGGTGTAGATGGTGCAGATGATGGATGTGATGGTGAAAATGGTGATGGTGATGTTGGTGTAGATGGTGTTGTGGTGGTGCAGATGATGCAGGATGGACGTGATGGTGAAAATGGTGATGGAGATGTTGGTGTAGATGGTGTTGTTGGTGCAGATGATGGACGTGATGGTGAAATTTTGGTGTTGATGGTGGAATGGTGAATGGAGATGTTGGTGTGGTGATGGTGTTGTTGGTGCAGATGATGGATGTGATGGTGAAAGTGGTGATGGGGTGTTGGATGTTGAAAGATGTGGGAGTTGGGAGATGGTGGTGTTGGTCAGGGGGGGATGGGGGATGATTGGGGTGATGTTGGGGGGTTGTGTTGTTCAAAGGCAGAGATGTGCAGATGTGATGTGATGGTGATGTGGTGGTTGTTGGTGTTGTGGTGGTGCAGATGATGTGATGTTGTGTGAGGTTGGTGTTGGTGATGGTGTGGTGGTGGTGCAGATGTGATGATGTGATGGTGATGGATTTGAATGTTGGGATGTGAGATGGTGTGGTGGAGATGTGATGGTGGTGAAAATGGTGATGGTGTGGTGTGGTGGTGCAGATGATGATGTGATGTTGGTGTGATGGATGGATGTGATGGTGAATGGTGATGGTGATGGTGATGATGGGTGATGGTGAAAATGTGATGGATGTTTGGATGGTGCAGGATGATGGATGTGATGGTGAAATGGTGATGGTGGTGGTGATGTGATGGTGTATGGTGATGTTGGTGGTGCAGATGATGGATGTGATGGTGAAAATGGTGATGGTGATGGTGATGTGATGGTGTTGATGGTGTTGGTGGTGCAGATGATGGATGTGATGGTGAAAATGGTGATGGTGATGTTGGTGTAGATGGTGCAGATGAGATGATGGATGTGATGGTGATGTGATGGTGATGTTGGTGTTGATGGTGTTGGTGGTGCCGATGATGGTGATGGTGATGTTGTGATGTTGGTGGTGCAGTTGATGATATGATGTGAAAATGGTGATGGTGATGTTGGTGTAGATGGTGATGTTGGTGTTGTTGGTGATGATGGATGTGATGGTGAAAATGGTGATGGTGATGTTGGTGTAGATGGTGCAGATGATGGATGTGATGGTGAAAATGGTGATGGTGATGTTGGTGTTGATGGTGTTGGTGGTGCAGATGATGGATGTGATGGTGAAAATGGTGATGGTGATGTTGGTGTTGCAGATGATGGATGTGATGGTGAAAATGGTGATGGTGATGTTGGTGTGGTGAAAATGGTGATGGTGATGATGGTGGATGTGATGGTGAAAATGGTGATGGTGATGTTGGTGTTGATGGTGTTGGTGGTGCAGATGATGGATGTGATGGTGAAAATGGTGATGGTGATGTTGGTGTTGGTGGTGCAGTTGATGGACGTGATGGTGAAAATGGTGGTGGAGATGTTGGTGTAGATGGTGTTGATGGAGATGATGGTGATGGTGATGTTGGTGATGGATGTGATGGATGTGATGGGTGAAAATGGTGGTGGAGATGTTGGTGTAGATGGTGGAGATGATGGTGGTGGTGTTACTGGTTCTGATGGAATGTTGTCTCCACCTGCTGGGCCGCGTGAGGGACGCCCCGACTCCAGAATCCCTCCTTTCCCTCATCTCTCCATCTCGGTCTCCGTCGTTCATGGAATTCCCCGCGCTGTCGTAATCCGAGCGCTCCTCGTCCTGGAGCATGCTGGGTAATGTCGTCTCCATCAGAGACTCGCTCTCGTCCAGTTGGCGTCCCAGCGAGTTGGACCACTGGTCGATGTTGTCCTGCAGTCCGTGGATGTGCTGCAGAATGTCGTCCAGGTGCTGGAAGGCGTCCTCGGCGCTCCGCAGGCACACCTCCGGGGGACGCGGGAAAGGGTCCGGAACGTTGTCGTAGAGCGAGTTAATGGAATCCACCGAGTTTTGTCGCTTCCCCGGCGTGGGCGAGGCGAAGTCCTGCGATTCGCTGAAGCAACTGCTGGTGCCGTCCAATGAGAATTCTCCGTCCTCTCCTGACCAGGCGGTCCGGTCCCCGCGATGCGAGAACAACGTGGGGGACACGCTCTCGATGGACAGCGACCTGGGGAACGTCCCGGGTTTGTGATCCGAGGGAAGATGAACGAGCCGACCCACCATTCCGGGGAGACTCCTCTGGTTGGTGAGTTTGGAGCGCTCCCACGCCAACTGATAGTCCTCCAGATAAAGACACGCCCTCTGAGGCTTGACGTCGGCTGCCGATTGGTCGATGCTGCTATGCCGCCTCGTACGCGACTTCCACCCGGCGCCCGCCTCTGCCTCCGCCCCTTTCGGCGAGCCGAATTCCGGGCGCGGATCCGGCGCTTTCCGGGGATGCTTTTCCGTAGAGACGCCCCTAGCGACCGCCTCTTTCTGTCGCCGTAGCGACTCCATCCTGCGCAGGAGCAGCCTGGAGGAGCGCTTGACTTTTTCTCGGACGGAACGAGGCGGGGAAGACGAGTCGTCACCTTCGCATTCCGTGGCTCCGTCCGGAGAGGTCGTGTCCCGGGCCATGTCCAGGCTCAGGCTGCTGAGGCTGAGGTCCGAGGTCAACGAGGTCATGTCACTGAGGACGCTGTC
>JACRUU010000001.1:2833481-2835981 GCA_030449085.1 Kryptopterus vitreolus
TAGAGAGAGAGAGATAGAGCGAGAGAGAGAGAGAGGTTGGAGGGAGAGATATAGCGAGAGAGAGAGAGAGGTTGGAGGGAAAGAGAGAGAGAGAGCGAGAGACAGAGAGAGAGATAGAGCGAGAGAGATATAGAGCGAGAGAGAGAGAGAGAGGTTGGAGGGAAAGAGAGAGAGAGAGCGAGAGACACAGAGAGAGAGAGAGAGCAATAGAGAGAGATAGATAGAGAGAGATAGAGAGCGAGAGAGAGATAGAGAGCGAGAGAGAGAGAGGTTGGAGGGAAAGAGAGAGGTTGAGGGAAAGAGAGAGAGAGAGCGAGAGACAGAGACAGAGAGAGTAGAGAAATAGAGCAGAGAGAGAGAGAGAGAGAGAGAGAGAGGGAGATAGATAGATAGATAGAGAGAGAGAGAGAGAGAGAGAGAGAGAGAGAGAGAGAGAGGTGTGGGGGGGTAAATTGGGTAATTAGGTTAATGATAATCTTACCTTCATAGAGCTGCACATACTGCGGGAACCCTGCTGCTTTCAGCCAATCACATGCCTCCTTTGCTTCTGACTCTAAATGAGAGAGAGAGAGAGAGAGAGAGAGAGAGAGGAGAGAGAGATGAGACCATTCCTCAGGTTGACTTTTATACTCTCAGGGGGTTGAGATGAAGATGAAGATGATGATGATGATTCCAGTGAGGTGAACTGTACATTATAATCACATATCAGACACCCGTCACTGTCCAGTACCGACACCTGGATGGACGAACTGCTGTGATGGTGTCTGGTGGTGCCAGTGGTTCCTCAACTTATATCAGCGAGTGAACACATGGCCATAAAAACAGAAACTAAAAACTGAAAACATATCCCTGACAAAATGTGTCCATAAAAATATAAAACCCGAAAAACACAGGTCCCCTGGTCCCCTGTAAACACAACCAAACACTGTAAACACAGGTCCCCTGTAAACACAACAACACACTTTCTTCCCCCCCTTGTCCCCCCTGTAAACACAACCACCCTGTAAACCCAGGTCCCCTGTAAACACAACCAAACACAACCCGTAAACAGGTCCCCTGTAAACACAGGTCCCCTGTAACACAACCACCCCCTGTAAACAAACCCCCTGTTCACACAACTGTAAACAAGGTCCCCTGTAAACAAACCACCCTGTAAACAAACACAGGTAAACCATCCCCTGTAAACACAACCACCCTGTAAACACAGGTCACCCTGTAAAAACACACAACCACCCTGTAAACACAACCACCCTGTAAACACAACCACCCTGTAAACACAGGTCCCCTGTAAACACAACCACCCTGTAAACACAACCACCCTGTAAACACAGGTCCCCTGTAAACACAACTACCCTGTAAACACAGGTCCCCTGTAAACACAACCACCCTGTAAACACAGGTCCCCTGTAAACACAACCACCCTGTAAACACAACCACCCTGTAAACACAACCACCCTGTAAACACTGTAAACCACCCTGTAAACACAACCCCCTGTAAACACAGGTCCCCTGTAAACACTGTAAACACAGGTCCCCTGTAAACACAACCCGCCTGTAAACACAGGTCCCCTGTAAACAGGTCCCCTGTAAACACAACCACCCTGTAAACACAAGGTAAACACAACCAACCCTGTAAACACAACCACCCTGTAAACACAAGGTCCCCTGTAAACACAACCACACTGTAAACACAGGTCCCCTGTAAACACAACCACACTGTAAACACAGCACCCGTAAACACAGGTCCCCTGTAAACACTGTAAACCACCCTGTAAACACAACCAGGTCCCCTGTAAACACTGTAAACACAGGTCCCCTGTAAACACTTGTAAACCAGGTCCCCTGTAAACACCCCCCTGTAAACCAGGTCCCCTGTAAACACAACCCGCCTGTAAACACCCCCTGTAAACACAACCACGCCTGTAAACACAGGTCCCCTGTAAACACAACCACTGTAAACTGTAAACAGGTCCCCTGTAAACACAACCACCCTGTAAACACAGGTCCCCTGTAAACACAACCCGCCTGTAAACACACGTCCCCTGTAAACACAACCCCCCTGTAAACACAACCCGCCTGTAAACACAGTCCCCTGTAAACAACCCCCTGTAAACACAACCCGCCTGTAAACACAACCCCCCTTGTAAACCAGGTCCCCTGTAAACACAACCCGCCTGTAAACACAACCCGCCTGTAAACACAACCCGCCTGTAAACACAGGTACACACAACCCCCCCTGTAAACACGGTAAAACAGGTCCCCTGTAAACACAAACACTGTAAACCACCACCCTGTAAACAGGTCCCCTGTAAACCACCCCTGTAAACACAACCACCCTGTAAACACAGGTCCCCTGTAAACACAACCACCCTGTAAACACAGGCCCCCTGTAAACACAACCACCCTGTAAACACAGGTCCCCTGTAAACACTGTAAACCAACCACTGTAAACACAGGTCCCCTGTAAACACAACCACACTGTAAACACACCCTGTAAACA
>JACRUU010000001.1:2846803-2849303 GCA_030449085.1 Kryptopterus vitreolus
TGGAGAGAAGGTGGAGATGAAGGTGGAGGTGGAGATGAAGGTGGAGATGGAGGTGGAGATGAAGGTGGTGTGATGAAGGTGGAGATGTGGAGATGAAGGTGGAGATGAAGGTGGAGGAGATGAAGGTGGAGATGAAGGTGGAGATGAAGGGGGAGATGAAGGTGGAGGTGGAGATGAAGGTGGAGATGGAGGTGGAGATGAAGGTGGAGGTGGAGATGAAGTAGAGATGAAGGTGGAGATGGAGGTGGAGATGGAGGTGGCGGAGATGAAGGTGGAGATGGAGGTGGAGATGAGGGGAGGTGGAGGTGGAGGTGGAGGTGAGATTGAGATGGAGGTGGAGATTGGAGATGAAGGTGGAGGTGGAGATGGAGGTGGAGGTGGAGGTGGAGATGGAGGTGGAGATGAAGGTGGAGATGGAGGTGGTGGAGATGAAGGTGGAGGTGGAGATGGCGGTGAGCTGTGACAGAACTTACGATGGTGTCCTTCACAGGTTCGTCCAGCGTTGAGATTTCATCGTTGGCACTACTGAGGAACTCACAGGTACCGAAATCGACCTTCTACTGGAATTCATCTGCTATAGAGAGAGTCTGATAAACCTGCAAACTACACACACACACACACACACACACACACGCACACACACGCACACACGCACACACACACACACAACACAAACACACAAACACACACACCACACACGCACCGCACACGCGCATTCCATAACACACGCACACCCACACACACACACCACACACGCGCCACACACAACACGCCACACACACACACCACGCGCCGCCATTCCAATCAACCACACACACACGCACAGCCAAAACATTATATATCTAAAATCCTCTAGAAGTCTAGGTGATAATGAATGCACAAATTATGACGTTTATACATATATATATATATATTATTATATACATACATACATATATAAATATAAATATATATGACGTCACATTTTGGCCACATGTCTGGAGGACTAATAATATCGAAACCATTTTTAAATTAAAATAGCTGTAACTTTAAGCAAATTAAATAAACATCCCCGTTACGTTGTTCTTTCCTACTCGTTTTCCGGAAAACCCCGCCCCTGCTTCCCTATTGGTGGCGCATACAGAGCAGCTCGCTGATTGATAGTCGACAGGGCTCTTGAGAAGGTTTTCCGACAGCGCTACAATGCTGATTGGTTACGTGTTTACACGAACAACAAAAACAACCCGAGTCAGATGTAAACACCCGAGTCAGATGTCTCTAAAAACACTGAGGATGATTTCTTCGGTCAATCCCGAGCCCAAGTGAAATAGAAGGCGGGGAAACGATGCAGCCAATAGGAGTTCAGAATAGCGGAAAACGGGTGGCTTTTAAAGAAATATATATAAGATAAGATGTCGCACAGCGGAGCTGTGTATCCAGAGAGCAATAAAAGCGGCGCAATAAAGAACACATTTTCCGGGCCTTTATTTCCCCTTAAAGCGTCTGAATGTCTCTCATCACGCGTCCGTTCTCTCCTCAGAGGGTCTGTTTAACTCATCCACATCCGCCATGTTCCGCAACAGTACCCGGATGCGGTGACGTCACCACCACAGGCTACGTCGACAAGGCCAAAAGCGCACGCGTCCACACTAGAGCGGAAGCAACTGCGAGCAACACATGCGCAGTGCACACAACTATGCGCAAATTCAGAGAGCAGAAATAAAGTAAATAAAGTTTATATTTGAGTGGTCCCTGTGTAAATGGTTAATTCTCACAAGACAGAGAAATGTCATGAGAACCTTCTGTCACATGTCATGTAGAGAATGTCATTCCGTCACATGTCATGTAGAGAATGTCATTCTGTCACATGTCATGTAGAGAATGTCATTCTGTCACATGTCATGTAGAGAATGTCATTCCGCTAAATGTTAAATGTGTTTAATTTCTCACAAAACAGAGAAATGTCATGATAACATTCTGTCACATGTCATGTAGAGAATGTCATTCCGTCACATGTCATGTAGAGAATGTCATTCTGTCACATGTCATGTAGAGAATGCCATTCCGCCACATGTCATGTAGAGAATGTCATTCCGCCACATGTCATGTAGAGAATGTCATTCCGCCACATGTCATGTAGAGAATGTCATTCCGCCACATGTCATGTAGAGAATGTCATTCCGCCACATGTCATGTAGAGAATGTCATTCCGCCACATGTCATGTAGAGAATGTCATTCCGCCACATGTCATGTAGAGAATGTCATTCCGCCACATGTCATGTAGAGAATGTCATTCCGCCACATGTCATGTAGAGAATGTCATTCCGCCACATGTCATGTAGAGAATGTCATTCCGTCACATGTCATGTAGAGAATGTCATTCCGCTGTCACATGTCATGTAGAGAATGCATTCCGCCACATGTCATGTAGAGAATGTCATTCGTCACATGTCATGTAGAGAATGTCATTCTGTCACATGTCATGTAGAGAATGTCATTCCGCTAAATGTTAAATGTGTT
>JACRUU010000001.1:2862606-2865106 GCA_030449085.1 Kryptopterus vitreolus
TGTGTGTGTGTGTGTGTGTGTGTGTGTGTGTGTGTGTGTGTGTGTGTGTGTGTGTGTGTGTGTGTGTGAGGGGGAGAAATGAAAGGTTGCGCTGAACAAAGCGTCTCATTATCATGTTAAAGAGCGAGGTATTTCAGCGAGGCGACGGACAGAATGAGTAAGGGCTCTGGGAGAGGATGGGGAGGGGTGGAGGGGGGGTTAGAGAGAGAGAGAAGGGGGGATTGAGGAGGCCTGGTATGAAGATGTAAAAATTGTAAGACAATTTAGAGAGAGAGAGGGAGAAGAGAGATGGGTGAGAGATGGTGAAGAGATGGGGGAAAGAGAGGGAAGATAGAGAGAAGAGGTTATAGAGAGGAAAAGATGGATAGAGAGAGGGGGAGAGATGGGGGAATAGAGGAAGAGAGAGAGAGGAGGGGGGGAGAGGTATGAGAGAAGGGGGTAGAGAGAGAGAGAGAGTATGTAGGGTTGAGTGGGGTGAGAGAAGGGATAAGATGTTGTAGAGAGAGGGAATAGAGAGTATGTGGGAGAGAGAGGAGAGAAATATAGATGGTAGGAAAAAGGGGGGATATAGGGTGGATCATAGAAGAGAGGGAAGAGAGAGAGATAATATAGAAGAGAGTAGAAGGTTGGAGAGATAGAGATGATAGATAGAGAGAAAGGGGATAGAGAGGAGAGAGAGAGAGAGAGAGCAGCAGATAGATGACAGAACCAGAGAGAGGGGGGGGGGGAGAAGAGAGAGAGAGAGAGAGAGATGATAGAGAGAGAGAGAGAGAATAGAGAAGAGAGAGGGGGAGAGAGAGAAAGAGAGAGAGAGAATAGAGAGAGACGAGAGAGAGATAGAGAGAGAGAGAGAAGAGAGAGAGGTGGCCGATTTCCTTTAAAAAAACAACAAATTTATTACAGTTGATGAAACAAGCCTCCTTAAAACACAACACAAGGGAACACAAAAAAAAAAAAAACACACAAAAAACAAAAAAAAAAAAAAAAAAAAAAAAAAAAAAAAAAAAAAAACACAAAAAAACACACAAACAAACACAAACACAAAAAAAAAAAAAAAAAAAAAAAAAAAACACACCACAAAAAAAAACCCGAGAGTGGAGAGAAATGAAGGAACAACTGGGGGATTTTTCCCAAGTTATAATAAGGCAAAATCAACATCATCCACCACCAATCAAATCACATCATCAATCAAAATCATCATCCACCATCACCAAATCATCAACATCATCACCACACCATCATCACCAATCACCATCACACATCATCAAAATCAAAACACCCTCATCATAATCCATCATCATCATAATCCATCCATTATCCATCATCATCATCCATCACCATCATCATCCCCATCATCACAATCCTCAACCATCATCACAACCTCAAATCATCCCCATCAATCAAAACCATCATCACCCACACATCAACCATCAGTAACAATCATCATCATCATTAATACCACCATCATCATCAGTGTCATTAATACCACCACCACCATCATCATCATCCCATCATCATCATCATCATTCAATCATCATCATCCCATCATCATCATCATCATTCAATCATCATCATCCCATCATCATCATCATTCCATAATCATCATCCCATCATCATCATTCCATCATCATCCCATCATCATCCCATCATCATCATCACAATCATCATCAACATCACAATCATCACCATCACCATCACAATCACCCATCAAACCCATCACATCACCATCACCATAATCATCAACACCATCATCACCATCATAATCATCAACACCATCATCAACAATGTCATCATCACCACCATCATCAACAATGTCATCATCATAATCATCAACACCATCACCATCATCAACACCAAGCTCCCTCAATCATCATCACCATCATCAATCACAATCATCACAATCATCAACCATCATCCAATCCCCATCATCACAACATCATCACAAAAAATCTCAACCAATCATCATCATCACCATCAACCATCACCTGATCACCATCAACCATCATCATCACAATCATCACCATCATCACATCACCATCATCATCACATCACCATCAACACCAAAACCATCATCATCATCCTCATCACATCACCATCATCATCATCATCACATCATCACCACATCATCACCACACCATCACATCACCATCACATCATCATCCCACCATCATCATCAATCACCATCACCATCACCATCACCAACAAAAACACCATCACCATCACCTACACCATCACCAACACCATCACCATCATCACCCCAACCATCAAAATCAAACGCAGCATCAACCATCAATCATCACAAGTCATCACAACCATCATCATCATCAATCATCACCACCACCATCACACCATCATCATCATCATTCATCACCATCATCAACACCATCATCAACACCACCAACACCAACACCAACATCTACACCAACATCTACAACAACATCCAACATCATCACAAAAGAAACAAAACACATCATCAATCACCATCATCATCAAAACAATA
>JACRUU010000001.1:2875106-2880106 GCA_030449085.1 Kryptopterus vitreolus
CACACACACACACTCACACACACACACATAGATTTTTAAAACCGCTATGTCTATTTTGTTTCCTTTGCACACTTTACACACATGTTACTCATCTAACACAACTAGCCCAACATCAACATCAAGACTTTGTGTTAATGCTGTGTAGACATTACGAGGACATTGTGTTAATGTTGTGTAGAAATTACGAGGACATTGTGTTAATGCTGTGTAGACATTATGAGGACATTATGTTAATGCTGTGTAGACATTATGAGGATATTGTGTTAATGCTGTGTAGACATTACGAGGACATTGTGTTAATGCTGTGTAGACATTATGAGGACATTGTGTTAATGCTGTGTAGACATTATGAGGACATTGTGTTAATGCTGTGTAGACATTATGAGGATATTGTGTTAATGCTGTGTAGACATTATGAGGATATTGTGTTAATGCTGTGTAGACATTATGAGGATATTGTGTTAATGCTGTGTAGACATTATGAGGACACTTGTGTTAATGCTGTGTAGACATTATGAGGACATTGTGTTAATGCTGTGTAGACATTATGAGGACATTGTGTTAATGCTGTGTAGACATTACGAGGACATTGTGTTAATGCTGTGTAGACATTATGAGGACATTGTGTTAATGCTGTGTAGACATTACGAGGACATTGTGTTAATGCTGTGTAGACATTACGAGGACATTATGTTAATGCTGTGTAGAGATTACGAGGACACTGTGTTAATGTGTACTTGTTGTGTACTAAACTTTGACCTGAGAAACTATACATATATAAAATATACAAAACTACAAACAATATATTTAATAAATATACCGTACACAAAATATCTACAATATAATGATAAGATTGTTAAAAACTCGCTTACCTGTGAACTAAACGAGGACCACCTGGCATTGCTAACATGCAAATCACATCACTAATCATTACAGTTACTGTAATACAGAGAGCTGATATGTGACAGATACATGTTAAAAACATCCTCCTAATTTGAACTAAAACGTTCCGTAATAACACACACACACACACACACACACACACACACACACACACACACACACACACACACACACACACACACACACACACAACACACTTGCTGAGACTCACAGCAACAGTGTTAGCAGCACAGTACAGAAGTTCCTCCATCCTGATATGTCCAGAACGTTCCAGAAAATTCTCCACAGACGCATTCAGTGGCGCTTTAATAAAGCCTGTTAATCTGCCACGAAATGTGTGTGTGTGTGTATGTGTGTGTGTGTGTGTGTGTGTGTATGTGTGTGTGTGTGTTTAATCCTCCTACACATTTTTGTTTATTCCATAATCAGGTCCAAAAGTCCAGCAACAACTTTTTCCTAGACAATATTATCACAATGGCTAATAGTCTTAAGTAATAAACAAGTGTGTGTGTGTGTGTGTGTGTGTGTGTGTGTGTGTGTGTGGTGTGTGTGTGTGTGTGTGTTGGGAAAATAATCAATGGCAGTGTAGTGGTGTACGTTTTATTTCTCTTATACCTCTCCGACGTTGTGCTTTTTATCTGTGTAGAACATGGCAGCTTGTCGTGCTACTATAGAAACCGTATGCTTTAACACTGACACTGGAGACTCCTTCCACACCCGTCACATACACATCAATGCTGTAACTATGGAAACGAGAAGGACCTCAGTATAAAGCTGCGCCACATTCCGAACCGAATCGACACCGTCTGACCAATCAGAGTCCGGGATTGTAAAACAACACTCACGCTGTAGCAGCAGTGCATCAGAAACCCACACACACCTGCCAGCCAATCAGAACTCAGCATTCTACTGGTCACATGATGTACAGTTTATGAAAGAGAGAGAGAGAGAGAGTTTCCTAGAGTAATTTGGGGCAAGTTTGGTGGACGAGGCGCCAGCATTCACCATTCAGTGTGTGTGTGTGTGTGTGTGTGTGTGTGTGTGTGTGTGTGTGTGTGTGTGTGTGTGTCTGTGTCTGCTTTGTGAAACTCCAAATAAGGCGCTATGCAGCGGCGCAGAACAGGAAATGGTGAAACAGGAAGTGAGGTCAACTCAGAAAGCTTGAGTCACATTAAGACACACACACACACACACACACACACACACACACACACACCACACAACCACCAACACCCTTACATACACACATATACACATACAAAAACCTTTACACACACACACACACAACATATACATCATCCGAAAACCTTTATACATCCCCAGCACACACACACACACACACACACACACACAGAGGAACAACCCCACACACACACACACACCCACACAAACACACACACACACACACACACACACACACACCACACACTACATACACACAAACACACCCACACACACACACACACACATACACATACATACATACACACACACACACACACACACATATACACTATATATATATATCATTATCATAGAGCATATATATACTATATATACACACATACAACCTTTACACACACACACACACACACACTCACACAGAGGAACCACATACACACACACACATATATACACATACAACCTTTACACACACACCCTTTTACATGCACAACATACACATCATCCAAAAACCTTTATACATACCACAGTACACACGCACACACACACACACACACACACACCTAACACTATCCTAAACCCTTTGCACACACACACACACACACACACACACACACCAGCCTAAAATATTTCACACCACACACACAGCCCACTAAAGTTTATGAAGTTGACAGACTCACACAAATATTCTTTACCTACAGTACACACACACACACACACACACACACACACACACACCACAACACACACACACACAGACACACACAGACACACACTCTATTCCACTGTATAGTTCTGTTAAGACAGTAATAAACCCTCAGGAAGCCACACCCCTAAATACACACACACACACACACACACACACACTTCCAAATGAATGTTCTTTGCGCTTTAATCCAGGAGGAAGTGAAAGATCTCAGAGCGCAGAAGAGCCATCTCAAAGTTCAAGGGCAGGTCACGGAGCGCGGGAGATGCCTTCACAGCGCTTTTACTTCTGCAGATGGTCCGTGTGTGTGTGTGTGTGTGTGTGTGTGTGTGTGTGTGTGTGTGTGAGATGGTACACGCCTCATAGTTCCATTATTTCACAACTGTACATGAGTGAAGGTTTGAGGAGAAGCAGCATCTGCACTGCCATGTGTTGAAGGTTTCCTGGCGTTCTCGTGGATGATCTGCACGTATCACTAATGTTCAAATCACACCAGGAAGTGTCACAGAAACATCGTTACGAATAAAACGTCTCCCTTTCAGATCTCAGGGGGTTTTATTTACATAAACGATCTCACAAAGCTTTTTCCGTTTCCACTGCAGGACGTTTTTCACACTCGTGTGTGCCGTTGCGAAGGCGAAGGTCGAGCGATACTGAAATCAGGTGCACAATCCTCTATTTATTATGAAATATTAAATGTTGATCTGGAATTTCAGATTACATCATTACACGATGCGCTTCGATTTTCCCCAAAAAGTTCACAAATAAACTGCAGATCGTTTTTACTCAGTTTACTGTTATTTTTTAAATCAATTAACAATAAACATCGCTCGAATGTTAGACCTTTGTAAGTATTAAACAATAAAACCTACACAAACACACACACAAACACACACACACACACACATGCCTAAATTATTCGCTAAATTTCCCTATAACTGAAAAATTAAACACATTTCTGCTACAATAAACGTTCTCTCTAATTACTGAAAGCTGATTGGCCGTTCGTCTGGTTTAAAGTATATTTGTACCACTACGGCACAGAAACCAACAAACAAAAAGTGCTGTTTAAAACGATATAAGACCGACGAGAGGGACGAAATTTACACGTGTTTTTATATAAAGTAAGAGTGAAAAAAAAAACTGTTTAATAATAGCAATATTTAAAAATAAACGGGTGTTATTTCACAATCTGGCAGCTCAGATCCCGGTTGGGTTTCCTTTCAATCTGGCAACCCTGGTCACCGAGTAACGGTTCCTATCTCCGCCAAACATCGCGTTCCTGCCGGATGCTGCGTTTAAACCCCATAGAACCCTCCGGGGACTTATAGAGGGGCACAAACACACACTGTAACTTTAAATAAATACATACATTATGATTAAATGTATAAACAAAAAATAAAAAAAAACAAAACGCTTTTTTATACATATATATATATATATATATATATATATATATATATATATATATATAACCTGAATTCTGCAGCTGAGATTTTGTTGAAAATATTTAATAGAAATAATTAAATAAATAAAATTTTCACCCCATTCCAGACTGGAAAAAAGAGAGAAAGAAAGAAAGATTGCGTACACGGGGATTATAACGGTGAAAGTGAAGTCCCGCGTGTTATCGCGATATTGTTGCATTGTTGTGCGATTTAAAAAAGATGGACGGAGACAAAAGAGAAGGGAATAAAAGAATGAGGTGGAAAGAGAAGAGCAGGATGGAGGGATTCGACACGAAGGAGAGCGGACACGCAAACACAACGACTACTATTGATAGCCGCCAGGCTCCATCAGTCCACCCAGGAGGGTGTTAGATCTCATCCATATTCACTCGTTACTAGTTTTCATTTCGTTCTTTAGAATCATTAGGAATAAGAGCGACTTATTTGTTACTTATTTTACTTATTTAACACTTATTTAACGCAACAAGTTTTGTGTGTGTTTTTTTTGGTGTGTCTCAGATTTTGGGGCGTTTTTTTCTTCTTCTTTACCCAGAAGTGAATAAATAAATAAATAAATTAATAAACCCGTAAATGACGAAAATGAAGTCGCGTCGAAGGCGCTTTTTAGGCGCCGATTTTTTTTACGTGTGTGTGTGTGTGTGTTAATTAATTAACTGTTTTTAATTAAAACCCGAATAATAAACACCCGCGCTTACCGTTTTCGGCATGATCGCTCCAAGTGCGTTTGTCCTTTTGTAAAC
>JACRUU010000001.1:2887704-2915204 GCA_030449085.1 Kryptopterus vitreolus
CTGTGTAATAAATATATATATATAATCTGCACACACACACACACTCATCTCTATATATATATATACCACACATGCACACACCATACACATACACACCACACCATACCATACCATCATACTACCATGCACACACATACATATACATACACATACATACATACATACATACCACACAATAACCTCATCATCGTGTGTGTGTGTGTGTTGTTGTGAGGTTTGGACCCACTACTCCGGTTGCTGTCGAACCACGCTAATCTGGTGCGATGTCAGATTCTGGACCGGAGTGGGAACTGGAAGGTGACGATCTGGTGCTGCTGTACGGCATGGCGCTCACCAGGTTGTGTGTTGTGTGTGTGTGTGTGTGTGTGTGTGTGTGTGTGTCACTGATCTGTGAGATTATTCCATCATCATCATGTTCTACAATTGTGATTCGGTTTGTTCTTCTTTTATGTTCTGTGTTAATCTCATTGGAGCGAAGCCGGTCGAGTCGCAGATCACTCCGACCCTCGCCATCACTGTGAGTGTTTTATTTCCATCCCGACAACACACACACACACCACACACACACACACACACCATTAATGATTGTATTATATTTATTCATTACATTCAGATTTGTTTGTGGTGTTGTTAACATTGCCATCGTCCCTGTGCAGTTTACAGAGAATGGCTTATAAATAGTGTAAAAAAATGTGTATATATAATATATCTATATATATATCTATATATATATATATATATATAGATAGATATATATATAATGTATGTATATATAAAATGTTGAATTGCATGAATGCATATCTGTTCCAAATGTAGTTAAGCATTATTAAGAATCCTTTATAAGTGTTTATTTCTCTAATTAATATGCGCATGGATAAATAAATCTGCTTTATGCAAATGTATGATTATTATTATTGAAAACAAACTCAACATGGAGACAAAATAATCTTGTAAATGTTTTAATGACGGCGTTTTAAACGGCGTAAATGATGAAAACACCGAACATGACTTTCACTACGTTTCCACACGAACGCTTTTTTAGTGCTTATAAGTGATTATAAATGATTATTCCTTGCTCTGTCGTGACTTTGATTATTTAAAATGTTGCTCGTTTTAAACATGAATGTGTTTTCTGTCTTATAAATATGGATTGTTGTGCTGTTTGTGTTAAACACTATAAACACACTGTGACTGCTGTTTCTTTCAGATGAATATTCCAGAGTGGATCGTGAATCTGAGACATGACATGACACACCGCAGACTTCCCACGCTGCCATGGTGTCGCAAAGGTCTCTCTCACACACACACACACACACACCACACACACACACACACACAGAGTGTGTGTTAAATCAACGGTGCAGAAACATTCATCTCCTCTGTGTGTGTGTGTGTGTGTGTGTGTGTTACAGGGTGTGAGTTTGTGTTAAACTGGTTGCAGCAGCAGTTCTGGTCCCAGCAGCTCAGCAGCCTCTCCGACTGGAACTCTTCATCTGAGGAAGACGAGGATGAAGAAGAAAGCACGAGAAGGCGGGAGGAGGAACTGATCACCAAACACCGAGAGATTGAGAGACACAGTGCGTGTCTTTTACACACACACACACGTTCGCATTACGAGGACGTCCAGATTGCAGACGTTTCATATTTCACTGTGATTGTGTGTGTGTGTGTGTGTGTGTGTGTATGCGTGTGTGTGCAGAGAGAGCACGAGAGCTGTTTATATCCTACGAACGCGAACAATTCCAGGTAAACATACAAACACACACGCAGGTGTAATATTAGGTGTAATAACAGGTATAATAACATGTCATTAGTGTAATATCAGGGGAAGAATGTTTACTAGGGGTAATGATGAGTCTGACAGGTGTAAAAGGTGAATCTCAGGTGTAGTAACATGTAATAGGTGAACAGTGGGTGTAATAACGGTATTATATGGGGTATAATAGGTAACAAACAGGTGTAATATCAGTAGCTGGTGAAATTAGAGGTGTAATAGGTTAATATTGGGTATTATAACAGGTGTAATAAGAATCAGGTCTATTAATGTGTAATAAGGGAGTACTGTGTGTAATAAGAGGCGTGATGGATGAATAGCGGGTGTTATAATGGTATGTCTGTTATAATATGTAATTAATAGGTTTAATAGTAAGTGATAGTGTTTTAACAGGCGTAATAGTAAGTGTAATAACAGTTCTAATAGTAAGTGTAATAACAGTTCTAATAGTAAGTGTAATAACAGTTCTAATAGTAAGTGTAATAACAGGAGTAATAGTAAGTGTAATAACAGGTCTAATAGTAAGAGTTATAGTAAGTGTAATAGTAAGTGTAATAACAGGTGTAATAGTAAGTGTAATAATAGGTGTAATAGTAAGCGTTATAGTAAGTGTAATAGTAAGTGTATTAGTAAGTGTAATAGTAAGCGTTATAGTAAGTGTAATGGTAAGTGTAATAACGAGTGTAATAACAGGTGTATTAGTAAGTGTAATAATAGGTGTAATAGTAAGCGTTATAGTAAGTGTAATAACAGGTGTAATAGTAAGCGTTATAGTAAGTGTAATAACAGGTGTAATAGTAAGTGTAATAACAGGTGTGATAGTAAGTGTAATAACAGGTGTAATAGTAAGTGTAATAACAGGTGTAATAGTAAGTGTAATAACAGGTGTAATAGTAAGTGTAATAACAGGTGTAATAGTAAGTGTAATAACAGGTGTAATAGTAAGTGTTATAGTAAGTGTAATAACAGGTGGAATAGTAAGTGTAATAACAGGTGTAATAGTAAGTGTAATAACAGGTGTAATAGTAAGTGTAATAACAGGTGTAATAGTAAGCGTTATAGTAAGTGTAATAACAGGTGTTATAGTAAGTGTAATAACAGGTGTATAGTAAGTGTAATAACAGGTGTATAGTAAGTGTAATAACAGGTGTAATAGTAAGTGTAATAACAGGTGTAATAGTAAGTGTAATAACAGGTGTAATAGTAAGTGTAATAACAGGTGTAATAGTAAGTGTAATAACAGGTGTAATAGTAAGTGTTATAGTAAGTGTAATAACAGGTGTAATAGTAAGTGTAATAACAGGTGTAATAGTAAGTGTAATAACAGGTGTAATAGTAAGTGTAATAACAGGTGTGAGGATGTTTTGCAGGTGTATGAGGAGATGTTAAAGGGAGGATCAGGTCGAGGTTCGTGGCCCAACGCCAGCGCAGATCTCAGCTGGATCCTCGCACAGATACAACAACTCATCTCCGAGAGCAGGTGTGTGTGTGTGTGTTGTGTGTGTGTTGTGCGTGTGTTGTGCGTGTGTTGTGTGTGTGTTGTGTGTGTGTGTGTGTGTGTGTGTGTGTGTGTGTGTTGTGTATATGCAAAGTACCATTTAAAAGTTTGGCTTCTCTTTTAGTATGTTGTTTGTGTTATTTTTTGTTTACTTCTTTTGAAATAGGTTTTATATGTTTGAGTTGTTTTGTGACGTTTGTTCTTAATGTTCTTTAGTGCATCAGTTGTGTAGAGGAAAGAGTCACACTTGTGTAGTGTTACTACACAATACTGTACAAATCCATATTACTATACATATTATATATTATTGTCTATACATATGTTTGCATAAATAATAAAAACAATAATAATTGTTATAATAATAACAACCTGTGTGTGTGTGTGTGTGTGTGTGTGTGTGTGTGTGTGTGGTTGCGTTGCAGAGATGCATATCAACACTTTACTGCAGGATGGGTTTCTGATCCCAACAGCAGAGCAGCTCGAGTCCCTTAATATCGACCCATCAGGTACACACACACACACACACACACACACACACACACACACACACAGTCAGTTGCTGTGTTTTATTCAGATAACACACACACACACCTCTTTCTATCTTCCTCAGAGGAGATGTTGGACCCGTTATCTCCGTGTGTTCCGCTCGACTTCCTGCACTTCTGGCTGCCACTGCTGAAGGTTCTGAACTCGAGCTCGTTTATTAACCAGCTGCTGCCCAAACTTTTCTCCGAGCTCGCTAATGATCCGACCAATCACAGAGCTTATTACACTTCAGCCTGGATCTCCGAGATTCTCCACTGCAACTGCAGGAGTAAGTGTCTGTGTGTGTGTCTGTGTGTGTGTGTGTGTGTGTGTGTGTGTGTGTGTTTATAAGGACCACCTATCAAAGTGTGTATGTGTTTATAAGGACCACCTATCAAAGTGTGTGTGTGTACCTTTGTGTTAAAATGGACCACATATTAAAGTGAGTGTGTGTGTGTGTGTGTGTGTGTGTGTGTGTGTGTGTGTGTGTGTGTGTGTGTGTGTGTGTGTGTGTGTGTTGTGTGTTTATGTTTATAAGGACCACATATCAAAGTGTATATGTGGTCCTTATAAGCACACCGACACCCACTGATGTGGTCCTTATAAGCACACAAAGTGAGTGTGTGTGTGTTTGTAAGGACCACATACACACAGTATACTGTGTGTGTGTGTTTGTGTATGTATATGGACCACATATCAAAAGTGTGTTTTTAAGGACCTTGTATTAGTGTGTATTTGTGTGTTTATAAGGACCACCTGTTATTGTGTATGTGTTTATAAGGACCACATTAAAGTGTGTGTATGCCTCTTTATAAGGAGTGTTTATTAATGTGTTTATAAGGACCACATATTAAACTGTGTGTGTGTGTGTGTGTGTGTGTGATACGGTGAGTCGAAGGCCTTCCGGAGGATGAGGATGATGAAGGAGCGGTTGTTCATTAACAGAGTGTCTCTCCGATGGCAGGATCTCATATCCATGTGTATGAACGCTCCATGTGCCTCTACACCGTTCCTGCTCCAACAGTGTGTATAAACACACACACACACACACACACATGTACCAAATATCTACAAATACACACACATTATTTCTCACACACACACATCATTTTGTTCCTCTTTCAGAATTTTGATGGACATGGATAAGCCCCTCCCCCTGGACACACAGCGCAACTTGCTCCGCCTCTGCACCATCTACACGCAGAGTCACCTTGACAACGAATCACCTGACAGCCCTGACTCCTCCCACCCTGTCTACACACTTGAGAGCCTGCAGAAGAGAGTGGGCGGGGCCAGGCAAGACAGACACACCCACTCACATGACACGGAATTAACGGAATTATCCAAGACTCCGCCCAAACAGGAAATGCAGGAGCAGCTGAGCGCAGAAACGGTGCGGGAACGAAACGCGGCACTACGAGGGTCACCGTGGAGTGTGTGTACAGGTAAACACACACACACACACACACACTCGTTAATTAACGATTCATTCGCAGGATGCAACGACGTTAATAAAAATGTTACCGATAGAAACGCAAGTTCGTTAAAAACGGGCTTTTAAATACGAATAAAAGGTGTTCCTGCAGATCAGGTCCCCTGGAAACACAACCCTCTGGGGAAGGTTCCCGGTCAGTCGGACGATCCGTCGTGTCTGATGTTGGAGACGTACTGCACGCTGACGGTGTTTGACCAGCAGGTCAAAGGTCACGGTCACCACACCAACCAGAGGTGAGCTGCATTTGTGTGTGTGTGTGTGTGTGTGTGTGTGTGTGTGTGTGTGTGTGGGTGTGTTGTTTGTGTGTGTGTGTGTGTTAGCGTGCACGATTTGCCCTTGTGTTGTTTTTACTGTCGTCGTTAATTTGAAAATGACTTTGTGTGCGTGTGCGTGTGGTGTGACGTGGTGTGTGTGTGTGTGTGTGTGTGTGTGTGTGTGTGTGTATGTGCAGCACACACCTGCAGAGCAGAACCGGATCAGACGGACCCATGTGGACTCACAGTGACATCACCAAGCTCAAAGCTGGACTACAACTCTTCTAACACACACACACACACACACACACACACACACACACACACACACACACACACACACACACACACACACACACACACACACACACCACACACACACACAACAGAGTCCTCACACACACACACACACACACACACTATCACCCCAAACACACACAACACACACACACACACACACACAACACAGAGTCTCACACACACACACACACACACACACACACCACACACACACAACAAAGAACACACACCCACACAACTGAGGCTCACACACACACACACACACACACACACACACACACCACACACAGAGTCTCACACTGTCTCACACACACACACACACACACACAGAGTCTCACACACACACACACACACACACATCTCACACACACACACACACACACACACACACACACACACACACCACACACACACACACACACACACACACACACAAACACACACCACACACACACACACACACACACACACACACACCCACACACGTGTTGTGAATATTTCATATTAAAATTTGAATCAGAATCTCTCTGTGTCTGGTGTGGGTTTGTTTGTTTGTTTGTTTGTTTGTTTTTATTTGTTTCTTGAAAGGTTCTCACAGGGTTCTCCATGGAACGCTCTCTGAATGTTTAAAGGTTCTCACGGAGAAAAAAAAATAACAACAAAATGTTTTTCAGGAAAAAAAAGATCAATTTCTCCACAGGAACTTTGTTTGATGCGTCATGAAACGTAAAAGCGCATTATTTGAGATGATAACAGATATTTATTTATTTATTTATTTATTTATTTATTTATTTGTATGTAAACACGTCGTTGCTTGAAACGTTGATAACCGCCACAAAATACGTTATAAAGTGGACATTTTGGAGCTTTTTGGGAACTTTTCCTTCTTCCGGTTTAAAACGTTTCCTGTGTCATGTGACACGGTTTCACGTCATGTGACACGGTTTATCTGCGTGCTCATTGGCTGCACGCTACACATGCGCATCATTGGGTCGACTCCCGTCATTATTCATCAGTAATGTAACACAAAGTAACACAACAAAGCACTTGTTACGAGCTACATTACTGATGAATAATGACGGGAGTCGACCCAATGATGCGCATGTGTAGCGTGCAGCCAATGAGCACGCAGATAAACCGTGTCACATGACTTGAAGGAAACGTTCACTTGTTTACAAAAACACGCTTTTCTCGGATCGTCTTCTTTGGAAGAAAAACTGCGCAAAAAAAAAAAACACCCCCAGTGTGACTTCTTTACGCTCGGGTGTGTGTACGTGAGATTCGAACCCATAACGCAGTGGTGTTAAGTTCCTTTGTGTGTGTGTGTGTGTGTGTGTGTGTGTGTGTGTTACATTGTCGCTGTGCAAATGATCAATAATTAGTGTCCCGTAGTTTTTCTCTGATCATCACGAATCATATCTCGTATCGTGCGTCCCGATGGTGTGAGTCGTGCTGTTACTTTTATAAGGAATCTCCCCGCGGAATTCCGAACCCGGAGCCAAAAAGCGGGGAATTTTTCCCCATAGAAAATGAATGGGGTTGAGATTTGGTGCGTCACAGTTCGGGTCTGTGAGCATCCGACATGCACATATGACAAATCCACTCGTAGGGGGTCCGAGTGGATCACCATCATATACCTCCTGAATCCCACACAACGTTCGGAATTTCGGGAAATCCGCGACATTCCCGGCCCATAGAGAATGAATGGGGAAATTTGACGCTCCGTTGTTCGGCCCCGTGTTCGCCCGACATGCACATGTGACATAAACACTCGTAGGTGAGATGGAGTCGGTCATGATCATATGACTGACACATGACGTCACGGGAAAAATCTGCGGGACTCGGACACAGGGTCATGTGACATGTCTAAACGCTCGGCACACGGACAGGAGTCGGACGCTGGATAATTTGATGATGTCACGTGCGTCACTGGCCCCGCCCCCTCCTGAGAAAACAGTTTTTGGTGTCTAAACACTGGTCTCTCTGAACAAGCTCGCATTTAGAAGTCAACGTTAAATATTAAACGTGCCAGTAAGGGGGGGGGGGGTGCAGGGGGGAGGGGGGGTTTCACGCCCGGAACTGTGACACGACATGGTGACATCACTACACATTTCTTCAGGAAATTTCCCATATCTCATTATTCACTATTATACACAAACTTTTATTCAATCTCCACCTTTTCTACACTCCCCCGTACCCCCCCCCCCCCCCAGTAAACCACCCCCTTTTATATAGGGAGAGACACGGGGTTTAGTGGTTAGCACGTTGTTCGCCTCACACCGCCAGGGTCCGGGTTCGAATCCCGTCTCGGTCATGTGTGTGTGGAGTTTGTGCATGTTCTCCCCGTGCCTCAGGGGGTTTTTCTCCGGGTTCTCCGGTTTCCTCCCCCGTCCAAAAACATGCACGGTAGGTTGATTGGCACCTTGGAAAATTGTCCCTAGTGTATGAATGTGTGTGTGTGTGTGTGTGTGTGGTGTGATGGGTTGGCATTCCATACCAGGGTGTATCCTGCCTTAATGCCCATAGACGCCTGAGATAGACACAGACTCCCCGTGACCGAGGGAAGATAGGATTAAAGCGGTAGAAGATGAATGGAATGAATGAATGAATGAATGAAAATGGGGCACGGTGGTTTAGTGTTTATCACGTTCGCCTCACACCGCCAGGGTCCGGGTTCGATTCCCGTCTCGGCCATGTGTGTGTGGAGTTTGTGCATGTTCTCCCCTTGTCTCAGGGGTTTTTTTTCTCCGGGTTCTCGGTGTTTCCTCCCCCGGTCCAAAAACATGACGGAGGGTTGATTGGCACCTTGGAAAATTGTCCCTAGTGTATGATGTGTGTGTGTGTGTGTGTGGTGTGTGTGTGTGTGTGTGTGGTTGTGTGTGTGTGTGTGTGTGTGTGTGTGGTGTGTGTGTGATGTGTTGGCATTCCATCCAGGGTGTATCCTGCCTTAATGCCCATAGACGCCTGAGATAGACACAGACTCCCCGTGACCCGAGGGAAGATCGGATAAAGCGCTAGAAGATGAATGAATGAATGAATGAATGCTGTGTGTGTGTGTTTCGCCCTCTGGTGGTGAAATGAAGTATTTTTTCTGGAGAAATGAAAAGCTGACGTAACCAACAGGGTTTGGCTTTATTGAAGAAAAACAAACACATTTTGTCATTGAGACTTACACATTTTGTTTGAGTCTACAGACCCAAAGAGTTACAAAGGTCTTTTTTGGGGGGGGGTGTCAGGAAAGGGGGGGGGGGTGTGGTCAGGGGGGGGGGTGTTGTTTTTTTTTGTTTTGTTTTTTTTTTTCTTCTTTCCCAAAAGCGAGTGTTTCGTTCGACAAAGAACCAAACGTACTCAACCCCGTACATCACTGTCGTCGCACGACCAGACTTGGAAATGTTCAGAGTCCGCTCAGCCGGCCTGCAACGGGACACGCGGAAAACCAAAAAGTACGCAATACGATACGCAAAAGAGTTCCAGTTTGTTTTGTGAGGACGCGATTCAGAGGTGTCTCACTGCGTCACAAATAAAAATAAAAACCCGCTTCCATCAAACATCAACGTCTTCCGTAGAGTTCGGGATAAATCTGTTCATTCCTGAGACTGTGTGTGTGTGTGTGTGTGTGTGTGTGTGTGTGTGTGTGTGTGTGTGGTGTGTGTAAGAGCTGGTACATTTGAAATACACGTCTCGTAGCCGTGGTTTTAGTTCGTATCTCGGCAGTCCGTGACTCGAGGATCCACAGAGGAACTCCAGAATACACACTTCTGTGTTCAAAGTCCTGGATTCATTCTCACACACACACACACACACACACACTCCGGATTATACAGTCTATAAGGCAGGGTTGTGTAAAAAGTGTGTGGTGTGTGTGTGTGTGTGTGTGAGTGCATGCGAACACAGGGGAGTTTTCAAAAACAAACATTCTCGGGAATAATTGTAGTATTTGGGAATTCCGAGGAAAAAAGACGCCCACATTCCAAAATCCAGGCGCGAGAAATGTTTTTTTTTTAGACACCTTTTAAAAGAACATTTTTCTTTTTTTTTAATCATCAGACGTCTTTCTTTGAGGCTTTGAGGAACCAAAAACGTGTTCTTCGGAATTTTTTTGAGTAGGAATTCTTAGGAATTAGGAATGTTTTATCCCAAAGTATTTTTTTTAACCCCAAACTAAACTACATGGTGGGTTTTTTTTTTTTTCCAAAAACATTTTTAAGGTCAAAAGATTTTATTAGGATTTTTTTTTTGGAAGTGCAGGAACGATTTAAGGAACTTTCTGAAGAATATTTACACAAAACCCACAAAACGTTCTTTTCCCAAAAAGCAACAATTTCTGCGTTTCTGAAGGAAAATCGTAAACATAAATCCCGGAATTTCTGTCAAAAAGCACAAAAAGGACATTTAATGAGAATTCAGGAACATTTTCAGGAATTTTTAAATTGTCGGGTTTGTGATTGTTAACAAAGTTAAATGTGTGTGTGTTTGTGTATGTGTGTGTGTGTGTGTGTGTGTGTGTGTGTGTGTGTGTGTGTGTGTGTGAGACAAAACTATTGGTGTGCAAGTTCTGCATTTGGGTTCCGTCCCAAATCACTAGTCATTAAAAAAAAAACAACACAATTTCACATTTATCTCAGGAGTCACTTCGCACGTCGCCGTGGTAACGCTCCCGTACACAACCACGTCCTGCTCACTACATAGTGCACTATTACAATTTCACAATTCCAAGCGTTACCCATAATGCACTTGTCAGGGGTTGGGGTTTGTTTACAAACGGGGAGAAAAATATTCGAATTTGTCACGAATCCACGTTTCATTTCGCGCGAAAAAGTCCAGAACGATTTATTCATATTAATTATTACACTTAGAAACCCGAGCTAGCTTGGGTTAGCAAGGCGACCTGTGTGTGTGTGTGTGTGTGTGCTTGTGTGTGTGTGTGTGCGCATGCTTGTAAAAAGCACTAATATTGTGCAAATCTAAGTGAATTTATATTTACAGAAATAAAAATATTTATATATATTTATTTTTAAGTATTTACACATTTGGACAGTAGCATACAGTCCATTCGCAAGTGTGTGTGTGAGTGTGAGTGTGTGTTACCCTCCGATCCATACATCAGAGAGAATAGAATAGGGTAGGATAGATAGATAGACAGACAGACAGACAGACAGACAGACAGACAGACAGATAGATAGATTTTTAAGAACCTGTAACTTTTTCAAAATTGTTTGCAACAATTTTACATTTTTAGTTGGGAAACGAGCAATTTTAATAGTATTTATTAATTTATTTATTATTAGTAATTTACTTGTTTTTATATAGTCATTTTAGTTCCGGTTTTCAGAATTATTATTTTTTTATAAATAATTACAAAAATCCTTTATTTATTTATTATATTTTTAAGGGGGTACTTTGTTATTTATTTTTATTTGCATTGTATTCATGTTTTTGTTTTGTTTTTTTTTATTTCAATTGTAATTTTGTTATTATTTAACATTTTAGTTCCAAACGTACTAATTCTTTTTCTACCATTGACCAGGCAAAAAATAAAAAAATAAATAAAAAAGAATAAATACTTTAGCGAAAGTTGTTTACGTAGAGAACTTCTACATCACTGTAGATACTGATTCAGGTGCTGGTTCTTGGTCCGGGCTGGAAGCGTCAGGACGAGTGGGCGTGGCTCTTTTTCGTCAGATCTCCCAACGGACTTTGATCTGACGTAATCAAAGGAAGCAGCAATTAATGGTTTTGATTCAATTAGTGACGCCACGCCCACATTTCACTGACCACGCCCATTTATACATCTGTTTTATAGAATTAGTAAAGGTGTATAAGATAGATAGATAGATAGATAGATAGATAGAATGAGTAAATGAAAGAGAGAAAGAGAAATCCCTGTCTATAGATGTCTTGCCCAGCAGGAAACTAGCCTTCTGTAAGGGCTACACCAGTGACACATAGTGTCACTAACATTATGGCATTAAAGTTGTGGTTTTTTTATATCTTATAAATAAAACTAGGCTATTTTAATAGATATATAACTCTCTCTCTATATATATGTATATATGTATATATATATGTTAAGACTGTACAGCTCAATTTTTTTTACAATCAAGAAATAGATACAATTTGTATCAACAAGCAAAGGTCGTTTCTGGACATTTGAGGCGCGATAACTTGCTGCGAAAAAGAAAAAAAAATCGTTAACACTCGGTGCAGTCGTGGGAATCTTTTCTCGGACCTTAATAACTATTTCAGGGACAACTCGCAGCAGACTTGATGTTTTTCAGCGTCGTAGTGTAGTGAATAGTGCACACGTCTGCAAATTGTATAACCAAACTAAATTGTGGTGCACATTTTAATGACCTCGGATGTTTTTCAGGACCTTGAATTTTTTCAGGACCTCAGATTTTTTCAGGTCCTCAGATTTTTTTCAGGATCTCTGATTTTTTTCAGGACCTTGGAATTTTTTCAGGACCTTAGATTTTTTTTAGGACCTTGGAATTTTTTCAGGACCTCAGATTTTTTCAGGACCCTCTGATTTTTTTCAGGACCTTGAATTATTTTCAGGTCCTCAGATTATTTTCAGGACCTCTGATTTTTTTCAGGACCTTTGAATTTTTTCAGATTTTTTCAGGTCCTCAGATTAGAATTTTTTCAGGACCTCAGATTTTTTCAGGACCTCAGATTTTTCAGGACCTCTGATTTTTTTCAGGTCCTCGGACTTTTTTCAGGACCTCTGAATTTCTTCAGGACCTTAGATTTTTTTTTTAGGACCTTGGAATTTTTTCAGGACCTCTGAATCTTTTCAGGACCTTGGAATTTTTTCAGAACCTTGGAATTTTTTCAGGACCTCTGATTTTTTTCAGGACCTTCTTGAATTTTTTCAGACCTTAGATTTTTTTTTTAGGACCTTGGAATTTTTTCAGGACCTCTGAATCTTTTTCAGGACCTTGGAATTTTTTCAGAAGACCTTGGAATTTTTCAGGACCTCCTTGATTTTTTCAGACCTTGATTTTTTTCAGGACTCTCGGATTTTTTTCAGGACCTTGAATTATTTTCAGGTCCTCAGATTTTTTTCAGGACCTTGAATTATTTTCAGGACCTTGGAATTTTTTCAGGACCTCGGAATTTTTTCAGGACCTCGGATTTTTTTCAGGATCTCTGATTTTTTTCAGGACCTTGAATTATTTTCAGGTCCTCAGATTTTTTTCAGGACCTCAGATTTTTTCAGGTCCTCAGATTTTTTTCAGGACCTCAGGAATTTTTTCAGGACCTCCTCATTTTGATTTTTTTCAGGACCTTGAATTATTTCAGATTTTTTCAGGTCCTCAGATTTTTTTCAGGACCTCAGATTTTTTCAGGACCTCGGATTTTTTCAGGGCCTCAGATTTTTTCAGGACCTCGGATTTTTTTCAGGACCTCGGATGGCATTCCTGGGATGTTTTCAGGAATCCTTATGCAGAGGTACTGATTAAGTGTTTGTGTCGTGATATCGTGTGTGAAATTAAATAAAGGTCCTCAGTTTTTTTTTTTGTCACAGGAACATTCCAGTTCATCGGACGAGAAACACGTGGGCAGGAAAAAAACAACAACAAACAAAAAAGTAGCAGCAAGCGACCTGTCAATCAAATGTCAGAAACAACCCAACGACAGCCTGGCGTTCCGTGTGTGTGTATCGCACAGGGAGAAACAGGTAGGCAGTGTGTCGCAACCTTCCCACGAGCGATAACCTGCGCCCGTGAAAACAAACCCTCCATCAAACCAAATAAAAGTTTCCTTTTTCCCGCCTGGACGCGGAAAACAATCTCGCGTCCGAGTCTGGAAACCGTTCGGCTAATCTAATAACATCGTATACAAAAAAGGGGGGGGGCGGGGCCGCGTCATCTCCCAGCACCAATCAGAAAACAGATGCTCTTCGGGAGCATTTTGCCGATGAGACGCGCGGCCGTTTCCGTCCCTCCGCTAACACGCGAAATCTCGTTAAGTTGCGATACGTCTTAACTCAATAACGAGCCAATTAAGTCTCGAGCTCTTGATTGACTCTCTCATGCATCGATTCAGAGCTTGTGAACGCTAAAACAACTACGTTTCTAAACGCTAAAAATTTACACGCGTCCTCCTCGACGCCATCGTGTACAACATGGGCGTTTCGGGACCGGGTTACGGACTTCGCCTAGCGCGCTAATCAGCTGGTACGAATACTGGTATTATCAGGAAATACATTTCCGGTCGTTGAATTAGCAAGCTAGCGAGAAAATCTTTCGCAAAGCTCAATACGTCCGTGAAAACCTCCGGCGCTAGATCCTTCCGTCAAACCGCGGAAAACGCCAAAAACAGAGCTCAAAGACCATGTAAACCATTAACGCCAGAAAGTATCCAGATTCCGTAAACGCTACATCACGACAAAACACGTTGAACAGGATATATAACGCTAGTCACTAGCTAGCATTGATTAAACACTCAGACACTCATGAATGATCTTTTTGGCCTTGCGTAAGCAGCGTGACGGAATGGCTTAGTGCGAGTGAGGAAACAGGGATGCCGTTTGTTTGTTTTTATGTTTTTTTTTTGGCAGGTCGGCGTCGTTTCTCTCCGATAATATCAAGGTAGTCTTTACGAAGCGGCATATCGCTATGAACAGGAAAATATTTGCTCTAAATTACCGCTAGTGCTTAAATACTAAACACGCACGGCGACCTCGACAACCATCAGCAAAAATAGATTTATATATATAGATATATATATATATATATATATATATATATATATATATACCCCTATATATTTAGATATATAACCACATTTACACACTTGTGTTGAGGTCACACGATGTAAGGCCATAAAAGTTTCAAAAGGTCATGCTTTGAGGTACTTTACGCTCCTTTCGGAAAATATTCACGTATTTTACACAACCGGAGGGAAACGAACAAAAACGCAAAATAAGGGCACGGTCACGATATTTACACTGGTGCAAGAGAAAAACGTTATCGTACTCGAATCACAATCATTACGGCGTTTCACTGCGGCGTTTGTTTGTTTGTTTGTTTGTTTGTTTGTTTTTCTATCAAGAATTGAATCCTGAAATGAAATAAGACAAAAATGTATGAATTTTCAACGTATTTGCAATTGCTCTTTAGTTGTTGTTTACGTTTGTTAGGGGGATGTTTGCACATTAACCTAGCTGTAACGTATTGATTATTGATCGGAAAAAAAACAAAAAAAGGATTAATTTGGTTAAACAACAAGCAACAAAAATGGCTTTGTTATACGTTGTATGATTAACCTCGGATCGAGGATCACCATGGCGTGGATCACCGTTTGCCGTACGGAAGGATCGTTCAGACAAAAACAAAAACAAACGTAAACAATGATATCTTTTTGGATCCGGTTATGAAATTGAAGGGAAGAAAAGACGCCGCGTGGGTTCCCCTTTTCCTTGCTCAATGACAGGACCGGAGTTTGGTTACGATGACTGCTGCTAGCTGCTGAGGATCCGTCATATGAGGGTTCTTCTCCATGACCGAGTGGACTACGTACGCTGGGAAGATATTGCAGAGGTTTCGGTAAGTCTGGTACTGGTGTTCGGGGATCGGGTGTCGCTCCAGCGGCTCCACTGGTCCGTGATGTCCCGGTAGCGTATCCCACGGTGAGCGCCAAATCTGTTCCATCTTTTCCGGCATACTCCGGACCATCACTCGTTCGCAGCAGGGCATGAGTCCTCCCGTCAGTCCATACCCGCCATACCCGTAAGGATCGTTCCCACATGGCAAAGGATCCCAGCTGGCGTGTTGCTCCCGACACAGAGGGGGCCGACGCTGCCGGAGAGGGTTACTCTCATAAAGACGGGAATCCGAAATGCTGTCCATTCGCGTCATTCCCAAAGACCTGCCCGGCTGAGCGGGAACGGACGAAGGCAACACGTTCTGGGGAAGCGGAGGATAGTCGCCGGGGCAACTGGACCGAGCTCCGATCACCTGATGCTGCGTATGAGGCACGAGGTGGGCCGAGGACTGCTTGCGTGGCACCGGTTTGGGGTCGTCCGTGCCGTAACTTTGGACTCGGGTCAAAGCCTCATGGTGGAACCCATGTGCGAACGCTTGCAAGCGAGACTGTACCTGGGATTGCACTTGGGATTGAGCAGATGGTGGAACCTTCATCCCATCATCCATGCTACCTTCCATGGAGTACATCTCTCCACTGTAGGAGGAGAAGGAGTCCGAAGAGTGGCTGCGTCCGGATTCGGGACAGATGGCGGAAGCTCGACCAGGGTACCCCACTCCGACTGGATCCGGCTGCTCTAAGCTACAGAAGCTGTCTTGCATGCTTCCCAAGCTTATGGTGGAGAAATCGCTCAGCATTGAATAGTATCCATGGTCGCTAACTACGGAATCGTATTTGGGAAAAGGTTCGCTGTATGCCACAGACGCACCCTGGCTGTTGGTGACCAAGATCGGAGGGTACTGGATGCTTCCGGCATGTTCTAGCGAGCTGTGTGTGAAGTGAAGTGACCCCGGTACCGGGCTGCTGGCGGAACGAGTGTTCAATGCGCCGGCCGCGTGACTTTTTGTCGGAGGCATGGTCGGGACGCTAAGAGCCGTCACTAAAGACGGGACCGAGTTTGCCTCGGATTTGCGAGCCGGGCAGAGACGCTCCTCCTGCTCGCAGCCCACCGAACGAATGCTGGGGTCGGACTGGCGCTTCGGCGCCACTCGTTTGACCTCGGAACACTCTCCTTTGGCGCCGGTGCCGGACGTGCCGCATTTTGCGAGAGCACCTTCGCTCATGGTCTTGACGGCGGACAGCTTGGCGAAAGCCCGGAGTTCGTCTGCGACGGATCGTATCGGCTGGGCTGCTCTCTCCGGGTGGTAGTATTTACACTTGTGGCCGTACGTACACTTCTTACCTACAATTCCACACAAAACACAACAGACCGTTAACGTTCGGCTTGTCCGAATTTTAATCTACGCTATGAAGATCGTACGGTCGTGAGTCGCCTACATTTGCTGTACTGACCGTAAGGACACGGTTGCTTTTTGTGCTCCGGGACGACGGGACGCTTCCGAAGGAAGTTTTCCAGGCTTGGTCCGTGTCGGCCAAGCGGGTCATCGGGTGGCATGAACCTAGCGAAAAGGAATTCGGATCCTGTAACGATGTCATGTGACACACGGACGTGGAATACGGAGCAAAAATCTGTCGCTTACTTGTCGTTAACGAAACTGTACATGAGCAGACGTTCTTCGATGAACTTTTTCCACTCCGGCTTTTCGTTCTGCAGATCTCGATAGTTGTCGTTCGAGACGATGATGCCGTCGGAATCGCACGCCAACTTAACGATAAAACGGTCGTCGTAACAGACCACGCGTCGCCCCTGCACCCGGCGAGACGGCGTGAAGACCAGGATTTTCTCTTTCTCCAACTTCCGCAGGATCTCCTGATCTGAAGAGACACACGTCAAAGATTACATCTCACACATCCTGTGGACTTGTTTGTTTGTTTGTTTGTTTGTTTGTTTGTTTGTTTGCATACACACCGGTTATGGGGGCATCAGGTCGGGACTGCTCTTTCCTCCATGCCGGGACAAACACCGTGATGTCTTTGTGTCCTCGCTCCAGAAACCAATCCACCGCCAACTGGATGCCCAGGCATGAGAAAACCTCTTTGTTTCCATGGCTACAAAGCATCCCAGACACCAAGTTACTCACACACACACACACACACACACACACACATCCGCTCATACCAACCGACGGCTTTATTAATAAACCGTGTCCCCTGATAGACGCGTTTGCCGCGGAATACACTTTGTCCTTTATAGGATACTTTAAAAAGCGGCTTGTTATTTCCTCCACAAGACGTGTATTTGCTGAGCCTGCCTCTAGGGGGCAGCGGTGCACTTTCTGTAGCAGCAGTGGGCCGATTTCGGGTGGAAGATGAATTACGTGCGATACACACTCGTGAAAATAACATTCCTCGTGAAGCCTGAATGAAAAATGTGCCTTTGCGTCATGTTTTGCCGAGCGCTCGCGTGGATCGTCATGGCAACCGGGAGAACGCTACAGAGAATGCTGCCAGATCTGAGATCAGCGGAGGTGCCGGGTGGAGATGATGTCATCAAGCGAGAAGTGTCGTTAGCGACACTGAGTTTGTGTAAAATTATACTTTATTACGAAAATCTAAAACAGTCTTAATGAAGTTAAAACGAATCCATAAAGACGATAAAATTCATTATAAATGTAATATAGAACGTTGTGGTGCATGTGGCGCCACTAGAGGGCGCTGTTGTTACCTGAGAGCTGGAAAAACTATTTGACATTTGGCAGACGCCCTTATCCAGAGAGATTTACAACTGAGCAGGTGAGGGTTAAGGGCCTTGCTCAAGGGCCCACTAGTGGTGGAGGTGAGATTTGAACCTCAGTGGTTAAGACGTCTGGTCTCTGGACCGGAAGATCACAGGTTCAAACCCCACCATCACCACCAAGCTGCCACTTGTGGGCCCTTGAGCAAGGCCCTTAACCCCCTCAATTGCTCAGTTGCGTAGCATTGTGGGCGTTAACTCTAGCGGGATACGGGCAGGTCGGATGAGACATTTTAAACGGATTCTGTACAAACAGAGCAGTGTGTGTAAAATTATACTTTATTACGAAAATTAGATGATAAAGATGATAAAATTCATTATATAGAACGTTGTGGTGCATGTGCATGTGGCGCCACTAGAGGGCGCTATTGTTACCCGAGAGCTGGAAAAACTATTTGAAGCACTTGACATTCGCTGAGCAGGCGAGGGTTAAGGGCCTCGCTCGAGGGCCCGCTAGTGGTGGAGGTGATATTTGAACCTCAGTGGTTAAGGTGTCTGGCCTCTGGACCGGAAGATCACAGGTTCAAACCCCACCATCACCACCACCATCATCACCAAGCTGCCACTAGTGGGCCCCTGAGAAAGGCCCTTAACCCCCTTTAACCCGGCCCTTGAGAAATGCCGTAAATGAAGCAGCGATCTTCTGCTTGAGATCCCAGTAAGCACTGGTCTCCCATATTTTGCGCATCTGTGTGAAAATGGAACGTTATAGCGAATTACAGCCTGACGATGACGATGGCGATGACAGCATTTGGGAGACGCTGCATGTGGAACGTTACCTCATGGCCACGTTGGATCCGTCTATAACGATGGGTCGGAGGTTGTCGTACGTGTCGTTCGGTTCCTCCTCGAGTGACACTTCGGGACTCACGGATTCCTTCACTCCGGAACCGCGCGGGTTCAGCGCCAACCCGGCGGGCGTTAATCCGGCGGGCGTCTGACTCTGAGTTTGTGCCTCGATTTCTCCCCGATTCCCGAGTCGCACCAGTTCGGCCAGGACGTCGTTAGTGAGCGCGCTCGGGCCCAGTTTGCTCAGCACCGCCTCCACCTGCTCGCCCGAGTAGCCGAGCTTCAGCGCAAACTCCATTTTGCTTTGGTAGTCCCGATCGGAAGGGGTGTGGCCCATTAGCGGAGTGGGTGGAGCCAGAGACGAGGAAGTGGGCGGGGCCGGAGAGTCGTCGGCGCGCAGCTCCTGTAGCGTGCTGCTCTGGCTGAAACTCGGACGGTCCAGACACGGAGAACGACACAGCTGCCGGTGAGGTTTAGTCGCCATCATCAGCTCGGATTTCCTTCCTCTCCTTCCTCCTCCTCCTCCTCTCCCTGCACTCTGTCTCTCTCCTTCACTCTCCGAGCTGCTCCCTTCTTCTTCTCCTTCCTCGTCCTCCATCAGCTCCGGTGCATGCTCTCGGCCCTCGGAGCTCTCGGGCTCTCGGAAACGACGCTGGAGCCACAGGGTCAAACGCTCATGATGTCTCTGAGCCGGAGAGATCAGAGACACGATGTAGTCCTGCACAGAGAGACGGAGGGAGAGAGAGAGAGAGAGAGAGAGAGGAGATATAGAGTAAGAGAGAAAGAGAGAGAGAGAAAGAGAAAGAAGAAGGAGAAGATAGAGAGGGAGTATATATAGAAGTAGAAATAGAGAGAGAGAGAGCAAGAGAGAGAGAGAGAGGAGAGATTAGGAGAGGCAGAAGAGAGAGCAGAGGGTAGAGAGTAGGGAGAGAGAGAAAGAGGAGAGAGAGAAGAGAAAGAGAGAGAGGGAGAGGGAGATATATAGAAGCAGAAAGAGAGAGAGAGGGGGAGAGAGAGAAGCAGAAAGAAAGAGATATAGAAGTAGAAAGAGAGAGAGAGGGGGAGAGAGAGAAGCAGAAAGAAAGAGATATAGAAGTAGAAAGAGAGAGAGAGGGGGAGAGAGATAGATAGAAGCAGAAAGAGAAGAGAGAGGGGATATAGAAGTAGAAGAAAGAGAGAGAGAGGGGAGAGAGAGAAGCAGAAAGAAAGAGATATAGAAGTAGAAAGAGAAAGATGTAAAATATTTATACATAAAAGACTTTCTTTTCTGTCCAGCTTCCTTTTTTGCCATCTCTCTTTTTTTCTCTCTCTCTTTATCTTTCTGTATCCGTCTATCACTCCATCAATCTTCCTGTCTGCATTTCTTTCTCCATGTCTCTATTACCCTCTCTCTTTTCCTTTCCCTCTTTTATTCTGTTTTTCTTCCCTTTTCTGCCTCTCATCTTTTTCCTCCCGTCTGTCTGCCTTTCTTTTTTTGTTTTTCTGTCTATCTGTATTTCTCTTCCCTTATCTGTATATCTGTCTGTCTTTCTCTGTCCCTGTCTCTCCCCCCCTGTCTGTCCATATCCGTCTATTCCCATGACTGGACTGTCTTTTTCTTCTCCCTGTCTGTCCCTCTGTCTCTCCTTCACTTGTCTGTTCCTTCTCTGTCTCTCCTCCATGTCCCTCTGTCTCTCCTCCACCTGTCTGTCCTTCTATGTCCCTCTGTCTCTCCTTCACCTGTCTGTCCATCCATGTCCCTCTGTCTCTCCTTCACTTGTCTGTCCTTCTATGTCCCTCTGTCTCTCCTTCACCTGTCTGTCCTTCTATGTCCCTCTGTCTCTCCTTCACCTGTCTGTCCATCTATGTCCCTCTGTCTCTCCTTCACCTGTCTGTCCATCCATGTTCCCTCTGTCTCGCCTTCACCTGTCTGTCCATCCATGTCCCTCTGTCTTTCCTTCACCTGTCTGTCCTTCTATGTCCCTCTGTCTCTCCTTCACCTGTCTGTCCATCCATGTCCCTCTGTCTCTCCTTCGCCTTCACCTGTCTGTCCATGTCCCTCTGTCTTTCCTTCACCTGTCTGTCCATGTCCCTCTGTCTTTCCTTCACCTGTCTGTCCTTCTATGTCCCTCTGTCTCTCCTTCACCTGTCTGTCCTTCTATGTCCCTCTGTCTCTCCTTCACCTGTCTGTATCTATATCCTGCCTGTCTGTCCCTCTCCATGTTAATGATTGGTGTTCTCTCATGTCTCTGGAACATTCTGTGATCTCTGATTGGTCGACGTTGTGTTATGACATCACACAGTGAGGGAGATCGAAAAAGGAGGATAAATAAACATCGGGAAGAATAGAATTCCAAATCTGCTGAGTCACGAGTTAGTTAGCTAGTTAGCTAGAAACAACACACACACACACACACACACACACACACACACACACAACACACACACACACAATACACACACACACACACACAATACACACAGACGACGTGTTAGAGAACGAGCTAGCCTGATAATTAGCATGCTAGCATGAGGGGGAGTAACAAACGTTATATTTAACTTTTGTAAACAGAACGAGTTACACACACTAATCTCCCATCCTCATGTGTGTGTGTGTGTGTGTGTGTGTGTGTGTGTGGTGTGTGTGTGTGTGTGTGTGTGTGTGTGTGTGTGTGTGTGTGTGTGTGTGTGTGTGTGTGTGTGTGTGTGTGTGTGTGTGTGTGTGTGTGTGTGTGTGTGTGTACCTGCGAACAGTGCTGTAGTGTGGGCTGTAATTTAATGTGTGTGTGTGTGTGTGTGTGTGTGTGTGTGTGTGTGTGTGTGTGTGTGTGTGTGTGTGTTGTAAGCCGATATCACCATCCAGCTATGAGAGGCTTCTCCGTGCTCATGACACCGGTTGCCTAGCAACGCAGTCCTGTCATCAGCTAACTGCTTTTTAGCAGTCACGACTAACACAAAACACTGCACAATGTTCTCTGGGCAAGCCTGAAACACACACACACACACACACACACACACACACACACACACACACACACACACACACACACACACACACACACACACAACACACACACACACACACACACACACACACACCTAGAGTGATAGAGTCACATGGAGATGCACTGTGCACATGTAAACACAACCATAACATGAAGACGGAGACGCGCGTGCGTGGGTGTGTGTGTTGTGTGTGTGTGTGTGTGTGTGTGTGTGTGTACACGTGTGTGTGTGTGTGGTGTGTGTGTGTGTGTGTGTGTGTGTGTGTTAAGCAATACGCAAAGTGTCAGATTAACACATCACTGGAAATTACAATCTTACAACATTATGGGCTCTCTCTCTCTCTCTCTCTCTCTCTTTTCTCACCCCTCCCCCATCTTTCTTTCACTTCCTCCTCTCATCCATTTTCATCCACTCTCTCTCTCTCTCTCTCTCTCTCTCTCTCTCTATACCTCTCCCCCACCTTTCTCCCCCATCTCTCCCTCTCTCCGTCTCTGCAGATGTGTTGGAGTGCGTTCCCTCCTTCCTGGCTGTGACACGGCCGAGTCGTGACGCCGCGTCCCTCAGGGTCCCGTCCCGCCTCTGCTCACCTACAGCTGCGGCTGATCTCGGATCAGCGCTTTACCCGCCCGACGTCTGATCCCAGGTCAGGTCTTGCGCTCGCAGCGCCATCAGCTGATCTCAGTTCAGTGCGTCGAGGTCCTTACACCAGCACCTCTGTATAATGGCTGATCTCAGACCAGTCTCACACTTTTCTGACTCCAGACCAGTTTACACACAAACAGCTGCTCCTGAGCTTTGTTTCTGCCTAACCTCTGACTCCAGACCAGCTTCTTTCAGTCAGCAGCATTCCAAAGCACCATGATGAGTTAACTGCTAACTGATTTCAGATCAGAGTTCTCAGGTAGATACAGAAATATACTGATCCCAAATACACTGATCTACTGATCCCAGGTCAAATACACTGATCTACTGATCCCAGGTCAAATACACTGATCTACTGATCCCAGGTCAAATACACTGATCTACTGATCCCAGGTCAGATACACTGATCTACTGATCCCAGGTCAAATACACTGATCTACTGATCCCAGGTCAGATACACTGATCTACTGATCCCAGGTCAAATACACTGATCTACTGATCCCAGGTCAAATACACTGATCTACTGATCCCAGGTCAGATACACTGATCTACTGATCCCAGGTCAAATACACTGATCTATTGATCCCAGGTCAGATACACTGATCTACTGATCCCAGGTCAAATACACTGATCTACTGATCCCAGGTCAAATACACTGATCTACTGATCCCAGGTCAGATACACTGATCTACTGATCCCAGGTCAAATACAGTGATCTACTGATCCCAGGTCAGATACACTGATCTACTGATCCCAGGTCAGATACACTGATCTACTGATCCCAGGTCAAATACACTGATCTACTTGATCCCAGGTCAGATACACTGATCTACTGATCCCAGGTCAAATACACTGATCTACTGATCCCAGGTCAGATACACTGATCTACTGATCCCAGGTCAAATACAGTGATCTACTGATCCCAGGTCAGATACACTGATCTACTGATCCCAGGTCAGATACACTGATCTACTGATCCCAGGTCAAATACACTGATCTATTGATCCCAGGTCAGATACACTGATCTACTGATCCCAGGTCAAATACACTGATCTACTGATCCCAGGTCAGATACACTGATCTACTGATCCCAGGTCAAATACACTGATCTACTGATCCCAGGTCAAATACACTGATCTACTGATCCCAGGTCAGATACACTGATCTACTGATGCTCGATACACTGATGCTGAAGGAGCCACTTTGAGGTGAATTACAGAGTTCAGTTTCTAGAGTCAGTTACAGAATTATGTGAGATCGGCTCTAGAGACAATAACAGTGAGATCAGTCACAGTGAGATCAGTTACAGTGAGATCAGTCACAGTGAGATCAGTCACAGTGAGATCAGTCACAGTGAGATCAGTTACAGTGAGATCAGTCACAGAGATCAGTCACAGTGAGATCAGTCACAGTGAGATCAGTCACAGTGAGATCAGTTACAGTGAGATCAGTTACAGTGAGATCAGTTCTAGATTCGGTCACAGTGAGATCAGTCACAGTGAGATCAGTTACAGTGAGATCAGTCACAGTGAGATCAGTTACAGTGAGATCAGTCACAGTGAGATCAGTTACACAGTCAGAGATCAGTCACAGTGAGATCAGTCACAGAGAGATCAGTCACAGTGAGATCAGTCACAGTGAGATCAGTCACAGTGAGATCAGTTACAGTGAGATCAGTCACAGTGAGATCAGTTCTAGATTCGGTCACAGTGAGATCAGTCACAGTGAGATCAGTTACAGTGAGATCATTCACAGAGAGATCAGTCACAGTGAGATCAGTCACAGTGAGATCAGTCACAGTGAGATCAGTCACAGTGAGATCAGTTACAGTGAGATCAGTCACAGTGAGATCAGTTACAGTGAGATCAGTCACAGTGAGATCAGTTCAGTAGATCAGTCGATTCGTCACAGTGAGATCAGTCACAGTGAGATCAGTTACAGTGAGATCAGTCACAGTGAGATCAGTCACAGTGAGATCAGTCACAGTGAGATCAGTCACAGTGAGATCAGTCACAGTGAGATCAGTCACAGTGAGATCAGTTACAGTGAGATCAGTTCTAGATTCGGTCACAGTGAGATCAGTCACAGTGAGATCAGTCACAGTGAGATTAGAGATTAGTATCAGATCGGAGGTGTGGTTCTCGAGTGAGTCTGATGTAGAGTTTTATCATCGTGATGAGTCTCGCTCTAGAACGTCTCTCTGAGTTAAACGTTAAACTTCTCCAGAATCAAATTCCTGTAAAATCCACTCCACGTTTTTGTGCTGATTTGTAGAGTTTGGATTCACCAGGTTCTGATGTTTCTATTCACTTGGGCTTTTTTAGTACTACTACTGGGATACGAGAGAGAGAGAGAGAGAGAGAGAGAGAGAGAGAGGAGGGGGGGGAGAGATAATGAGGATGTGTGATAAAGTGATAAAGTGATAAAGTGATAAAGTGAAAGTGATAAAGTGATAAAGTGATAAAGTGATAAAGTGATAAAGTGATAAAGTGATAAAGTGATAAAGTGATAAAGTGATAAAGTGATAAAGTGATAAAGTGAAAGTGATAAAGTGATAAAGTGAAGTAATAAAGTGATAAAGTGAAAGTGATAAAGTGATAAAGTGATAAAGTGATAAAGTGATAAAGTGAAAAAGTGATAAAGTGATAAAGTGAAAGTGATAAAGTAAAAGTGATAAAGTGATAAAGTGATAAAGTAAAAGTGATAAAGTGAATAAAGTGAAAGTGAAAGTGAAAGTGATAAAGTGAAAGTGATAAAGTGATAAAGTGATAAAGTGATAAAGTGATAAAGTGATAAAGTGAAAGTGATAAAGTTAAAGTGATAAAGTGATAAAGTGATTTTCAACCGGTTCACAGTGCTAAAGTGATGAAAGTGAAGTGATCAAGTGATAAGTGATAAAGTGCTAAATGATAAAGTAGTTTGAAGTGATAAGTGATTTTAAAGTGAGGAATCAGTGATCCGATGATAAGTGATAAAAGTGATATTAAGTGATTAAAGTGATAAAGTGATGCCGTAAAAGTGATAATGAGTGTTGATAAAGTGATAAAGTGATAAAGTGATAAAGTGATAAAGTGAAAGTATAAAGTGAAAGTGAACTAAGTGATAAAGTGATAAAAGTGATAAAGTGATAAAGTGATAAGTGATAAAGTGAAAAGTGATAAAGTGATAAAGTGAAAGTGATAAAGTAAAAGTGATAAAGTGATAAAGTGAAAGTGAAAAGTAAAGTGATAAAGTGATAAAGTGATAAATAAAGTGAAAAGTGATAAAGTGATAAAGTGAAAGTGATAAAGTAAAAGTGATAAAGTGATAAAGTGAAAGTGATAAAGTAAAAGTGATAAAGTGATAAAGTGAAAGTGATAAAGTGAAAAGTGATAAAGTGATAAAGTGAAAAGTGATAAAGTGATAAAGTGATAAAGTGATAAAGTGATAAAGTGATAAAGTGATAAGTGATATAGGGAGTGATATAGTGATAAGTGAGTGATAAAGTAAAAGTAAAAGATATAGTGATATAGTGATAAAGTGATAAAGTAAAAGTAAAAGTGATATAGTGATATAGTGATAAAGTGATAAAGTAAAAGTGATATAGTGATATAGTGATATAGTGATATAGTGATAAAGTGATAAGTGATAAAGTGATAAAGTGATAAAGGTTGTTGTGTGATAAACATGTTGTGGTTTGATGGACAGAATTCTCTCGTAGTGTTTTTTAGATCTTTTAGTTCATCAAAACAAACACGGGAACGCCACAGGAAGTGGAATCCGGACAGGAAGTACAAAACGGGGGGGGAGGGGCGGGGGGGGGGGGGGGCGATGTGCAGCGTTTCGGGATTTTAACAATAACAAACTTTCCAAGGGGACGGCCAGGAACCAGAGGAACCATTACACACACGCTGGAGGGAGGAAATAAGTTATGGCCCTCCCCGACTGTGGACCGTGGGACGTCGGATTAAGTCACACGGGGAATAGAGCGAAGCCGTCGGAAGAGGGACCGAGCGGGGAGAAAGAGGACCAATCAGGGGGTTGACCCTCCTCAAACATTACACAACATCGGAAATCCCGCCTCCCGAGAGAGGGAGGGGAGGGTGAGCATAAATCCCAAAAATCTCACATATACCGATGAGCGAGAGAGAAACATAAGTGTAGCTCGAAAGAAGGAAGAGAGAGGGGAGGAGCGCTCGAAGAGGCACCGGCTAGTAGAATATATATAGCGAGACGAGAGAGAGAGACTTAATCGAGAAATAAGCCCTCGGGTCGCGGGAAGGGGTCGAAACGCGCGGGACTCTGCCCTGGTCTAGGTAGAGAGGTAGGAGGGATAAATAGATCCGCGCGGGGGGCGAGAGAGAGCCGGGCGCGCGATCTGAGAGAGAGAGAGAGAGAGAGAGCCCCCGCGCGCGCGATGGCGCGGAGAAGAGGGAATTCGCGCGCGAGGAGGCGCGTAGAGAGATTCCGAGCCGAGATGCGCGAGAGAGAGCTCGGCTAGTAGGAAGAGAACGGTTAGAGCCGTCTCTCGAGCGAGAGAGTACCCGGGGGGCCTCCGAGGGAGAGAGGGAGAGAAGAGAGGCGCGAGCGGGCGCGCGCGAGAGATAGAGAGAGCCCGCGAGCTCTCCTGCGCGCGGTAGAGAGAGAGAGAGAGAGAGAGAGAAAGGAGGAGCGAGGAGGAGAGAGCCCGGCGCGCGCGATCGCGCGCGAGCGAGAGAGGAGGAGAGAGAGAGAGAGAGCCAGAGTCGCGAGAGAGGCCCGCGCGAGAGCGCCCGCGGTCGCGCGCGGCGGGCGCCCGCGCGCGCGCGAGAGAGAGAGAGAGCCCGCGCGCGAGAGAGCGCGAAGAGCGCGCGCGAGAAGTAGAGAGAGAGGAGAAGAGCAGCGAGCGTCTAGCCTCTCGAGGGAGCTACATA
>JACRUU010000001.1:2940204-2950204 GCA_030449085.1 Kryptopterus vitreolus
TTGTGTGTGTGTGTTTAGCTAAATGCAATGGCGAACCGTGCAGCGGGTAAGGGGTACGAAAACGAGGATAACTACGCCAATATCAGATTCCACTTCCAGGGCATTGAGAACATCCACGTCATGAGAAGCAGTTTACAGAAACTTCTGGAGTGTGAGCATACACACACACACACACACACACACATGTATAAATATGCGCAGACAAACACATACACATACAAAAGATTGTTTAATAAGGACTTGTTTTATGGGGACCGTCTGAATGTCCCCACAATGTAATGCATTTCTCATTTCATGAATCACTTTACAGCTTGAATTTGTGATATTTGTATTATTATTATTTTTTATTCGTTCTTTGTTCCAACGCCGTCAGTGTGCGCTCAGAAAACCACGTCTATGAGTGATTACCTGACCGGTCTGGAAAACTCCGGCTGGCTGAGACACATCAAAGCCGTGATGGACGCCGGCGTGTTTCTCGCTAAAGTAAAACACTTCATTTTAACTAATGATCATTACGCTTTATTATTATTACACTGATCACATCATCATCATCATCATCATCATCGCCAGACACATGTGTAACAGGGGAGAGTTTACTGCCTTGTGAGGACCTAGTGTCCCCATAAACATCATGTGTGTGTGTGTGTGTGTGTGTGTAGGCAGTAGGGGATGAAGGAGCGAGTGTGTTGGTGCACTGTTCTGATGGATGGGATCGCACGGCTCAGGTGTGTTCTCTCGCCTGCATCCTGCTCGACCCCTACTACAGAACCATCAAAGGACTCATGGTGAACACACACACACACACACACACACACACACACACACTACAGTTTATTTATTTAACGTGCTAATGGTAAAACTTTCCTGATAATTTTTTTTGCAGGTTCTGATTGAAAAAGAGTGGATTTCTTTTGGACACAAATTCAACCACAGGTAATAAAAATGTTTATATATAAAGCAAATGTTAAATCACGTACAAACACAATTTAATGGTACTGTGTGGATTTTTAGCTAACTTAAACATATTGATATTAGTATGTATATGTGTGTGTGTGTATATATATATATATATATAGATAGATAGATAGATAGATAGATAGATATATAGATATAGATATAGATATATATAGACATTTGTGTATGCATGTATGTATATAGACCTGGCCATCAAGTTCTGTGTGTGTGTGTTTTTAGGTGTGGTCATTTGGAAGGTGACCCTAAAGAGATCTCGCCGGTGTTCACCCAGTTTGTGGAGTGTGTGTGGCACCTGATGGAACAGTTCCCCTGCGCCTTCCAGTTTAACGAACGCTTCCTGCTCTCCATCCACGAACATGTTTACTCCTGTCACTATGGCAACTTCATCTGTAACAACCAGCTCGAGAGAGAGCAGCTACGGTACACACACACACACACACACACACACACACACACACACACACACACACTAATAATATAGCTAGCTAGCTAGCCAAGTGACAGACTTTGCTAGGTGTATATCTAAGGAGCATGACTAGCAAAAACAAACAAACAAACAAACAAACAAATATTAAATAAACAATTTTGACGCGAACTAATAATAACATCACGCTAGTTATAAAAAATACGCACTGAATAATGCACACTAGAAGCTTTGGGTATTTGGTTAGGGTTTGGTTTGTGCAGTGTTATAAGTGTGTGTGTGTGTGTGTGTGTGTGTGTGTGTGTGTGTGTGTGTAGGATCAAAGAGAGGACCTTCTCCTTGTGGCCGTTTCTTCTGGAGCATCAGGACGAGTTCAGGAACCCGCTATACAAACGCACTACACACAACGGATTCCTGAGACCCAACACACTGCCTCTGTACTTCAAGTACGCTCACTCACACACACACACACACAGACAGACACACAATGAACTTTCTAATGTAATTATAATCACGTGTGTGTGTGTGTATCAGGTTTTGGTGTGGGATGTATAATCATTATGATAAAGGCATCCACCCGAGGCAGTCCATCCTGGACACGTTGCTGTCGCTGGCGGTGCGACAGACCTACGAGGAGAAAACGATGACGGAGCTGCAGAGAGTAAGATTTACGCAAAAAATGTTAACGTTTTTTTTTTTACGTATACCTTTCTTAATAAAAAAATTCCCCCGGCGCTCTGACTCTGAGTGTTTCTGATTCAATTAGAAATTGGCCATCGCAGACGGAGTCCTCGCACCCAACCATCGACCAATCCACGCTCTTCCCGATAAGGAAGAGGCCACGCCCACTCCACTTTCCACCTTCGCCCGAGCGAACGGAGACTGTACGAGTGCGAGCGACGGCGCTGGAGGAGAGGCAGAGTCAGACCGGGAGAAAAACCACAGCGAGCCGAAGGTGGCGGCGAAACCTGTTTCTATGGCAACCCAGATCTCCGAACAGGAGGAAACGGGTCGTCTCGGATCTCCATAGTAACAAAACCGACATTTGAGACGGAGCCGAGAAAATAAACCAAAGGGAAGCGACAAAAATGCACTCAGGACCCAACACACACACACACACACACACACACACCTTGAACACCATTCATTACAATGGCATAGCAATATTTTAGCCACACCCACTCGTGATTTCCCCGGACCACGCCCCCTTTACCACATGACCACGCCCCCAAACATCCATATATGGCCAGCATTTCATCGAATTTATATTTGTATTTATATTTGTATCGACATTATAATTTCTTATTAGATACGCCAACAATTTTACACGACTAAGGTATTTTAGCCACGCCCCCAAAAACATTCTATTAGTACCATCTATAAAACACTATAGACAAGGATGATGATGATGATGATATTTGAGCCACGCCCCCTCAACACAAATTCCACTGGTTTAACAGGTTACAGTGGGAATGGTGTTAAAGCCACGCCCACACGAGGATTCCTTATCCTTAACTTTCTAAAAAGCACTATTTAAGCCACGCCCATAAAATGCCAATCTCAGCACAGCCAAGCCTCGAACCGAAAACAAAAAAAAAACGATCAAAAAAGACGTTCGTAAAGTTTTACAATTTTTTTACAGTTTGTAAATGTGTTGATGTTTAGTGTATTTTTTGTGTGCGTAATAAAATATAATTACGAGGAAAAAAAGCTACAATTTTACAGACCTGAAAAAAGTAATGATCAAAGAGAGAGAGGAAAGAAAAGCACTTCACTTTGTCATCATACTTTAAAAAAAAAAAAGACTTGTATATTTTTAGAATTTGTACTTTTGTGTACGTAAAAAAATCGCAGGACATTTTCGACTGCCGTACGTTTCGTAAACAACTCGTAAGTTTGATCACTTTTCACATTTATACCAACATTTTATAGAAAAAAAGGGACATTTTGTAATTTAATAGTTAAACTGACTGAAAAAGATTTGTATTGTTTGTTTGAGGACGTTAAAAACAGCACAACAATACAAATATATACTTCAAAAAACGAAAAGAATAATACATGAAGAAATGTTTTGTACACTATTGATTCTTTTTTCACATTTCTTTGCACTTTAAAGACAAATAATTCTTGTTTTTTTTTGTATACATGATTTTGTCTGTTGATTTTTATATCACTGTCAATTTCTAGAGAAATAATGTGATTTATTTTTATGCCCGTAAATAAATTGCTGTTTTCAAAACAAATTAGTGCTAATTCTCTTTTATCACATACAAAATATCGATTAAAAAACTAAATACAATTAATCTAATGTACTATATTAGTGTAAAAACATTAATGTAGTTTCAGCTCACACTTGTGACTACATTTCCCATGATGCAATGACTTCTTTCCGGAAGTGACGTGTCACCGTCGACTAAGACGCTAAAGCTAATGTTTTTTCTCCTTCACAGGCTGTTGTTAATTTTCGCTGCTAAATCCGGAATAAATTCATGGTGAGTCCGATGTGGGTTTTATTGCTTTAATTTACATTAAACTTACCTTTTTTATTTGACGGAAAGGATCAAAGAAGGTTCTAGAATTGTTCCGAGTCCATTTCAAGGTTCGGCTGACGGAAGCGTTAGCATGGAGGCTAACGAAGCCGAACCGTTAGCTTGGGCTTTGTTGTCTTCGCACCCGCATTCCGACAAAGCCACACCCTCGAGCGCCGTGATTGGACGCGGTTATTTATCGCTCGCCCGCCAATCACAGCGATTAGCCAATCACGACGCAAGGGGCGGGTCAACGAGCGCCAACATGGCGGGAGGGCGTATTAATACGGGTGGGGTTTCGTCTGAGGTAAAATGAGGTGAAAAAAAATTGTGATTTGTTTCGTTTTATATATATATATATATATATATATATATATATATATATATATATATTATAAGTGTATAATTGTTATAAACGTCACATGACCATGAATTCTTATGTTTTATGATGTGTATTAATGGGTTATAATGGATCTGAATTATTGTCTGTATAGCTTTTTATTTCCTGATATGTGGAGGTTATACACATTTACACCGTTTTACGAACTATTTACGATGTTTCTATATTTCCGACGTATTCTCCACAACAACTTACCACAGTATACTTACTCGTACACCTGAGAAAGTGAAGGGCCTCACTTAAGGGCCCGGGTTAGTGCATCTACAGCCTTTCCCTCAGAAGGTCACCGTCGCATCGGCCGAGCCACACCGTCTCCTTCTGCACGCTTCAAACTGTAGGTGAAAATGTTCCTCGCGCGGTCCTAACATCAACCCCTGAGGAATCTCGTGTCCAGTACAGTGCTTCCTCTTTCCAGGCGGATTGTTTCGCTCCATCCTTTCAATCCCGTCTTAGTTTACAGTCGTTTTTCCTTCGCACATGAATTAAAAATCTGTTCATTGCGTGAACAGATCTGCCAGTGGATCAACAGCTTTCTGACAGACAGACAGCAGCTTGTGAGGCTAGGAAAGTTCTCATCCAGCACCCGCACCACCAGCAACCGGAGCCCCTCAGGGATGTGTCCTCTCCCCACTGCTCTTCTCCCTCTACACCAACGATTGCACATCTAAAGACCCCTCTATCAAACTCCTTAAGTTTGCGGACGATACCACCCTCATCGGTCTCATCCAGGATGGTGACGAGTCTGCTTACAGACAGGAAGTTAAAGAACTAGCTGTCTGGTGCAGTCTGAACAACCTTGAGCTTAACACGCTCAAAACTGTGGAGATGACGGTGGACTTCAGGAGGAACCCCCCTACTCTCCCCCCACTCACCATCATGGACAGCACTGTGGCAGCAGTGGAGTCATTCAAGTTCCTGGGCACCACCATCTCTCAGGACCTGAAGTGGGACACCCAGATTGACTCCATTGTGAAAAAGGCCCAACAGAGATTGTATTTCCTCCGTCAGCTGAGGAAGTTCAACCTGCCACCGGTACTACTAAAACAGTTTTATTCTGCGATTATTGAATCCATCCTCTGCACTTCAATCACTGTCTGGTTTAGCTCAGCCACCAATTCTGACCTCAGAAGACTACATAGGGTAGTCAGGACAGCTGAGAGAATCATTGGTACAACCCTCCCCTCTCTACAAGAACTTCACTCATCCAGAGTAAGAAAAAGGGCTAAGAAAATCACTCTGGACCCCTCTCATCCTGCACACTCTCTCTTTGAACTGATGCCGTCTGGTCGACGCTATAGAGCACTGAACACCAGAACGACCAGACACAGGAACAGTTTCTTCCCCCGGGCAGTCCATGCCATGAACACTTTATAACACTAATATACAGCTTTTATTTAAACACACAACTAATTTATATTCAGTTTGCATATAACTGCACAAACACATACACCTGCACAACTTAAAATATCCTAAGATATTGTATTGCTGCTATTTTTTGTAAATTTGCTGCTATTTTGTAAATTCTCTATTTTGTAAATTTCATATTTTGTATATTTGCATTTTTGTCTTGTCTTGTCATGTCTTGTCTTGTCACTCTGTTACACTGTAGAGTTTTTGTCACTAAAACAAATTCCTCGTATGTGCAAACATACCTGGCAATAAAGTTCATTCTGATTCTGATTCTGATTCTGATTCTGATTACATCATTGCTTTTATTTAATCAGATTTAATTGGTGCTAGTTAATTAGTAATCAAGTGAGAATAAACTAATGTCCAATTATGGTGTGTGTGTGTATATATACGTATATAATAGATTTTTTTTAAACGTTATTTCAGTCCCTCGGATGTTCCGTGGTTTGCGGCTTTTCGATATTTGTTAGCTAATTGTTTGTTTGTTTATTTCCAGGTGTGACATGGCAGAAGACCATATCTGATGGACGTCCTTTCACCTGTGCACAGGAGACCCCTATGTGTCATGATTATACCACTCTAGCCCAGAGCTTCTGAGAGTCGCCATGGAGACTCCAACAGAAAGTGGTGCACCTGGTGGTGTCCAGTCGTCGGACACCATCTCCCCTGAGCCCCAGTCGCCCCAGACACCGCCGGCCGGGAAGCTCCGGAAGACCGCCTTCAGGTTTTTTGGAGGCCGAAAGAGCATCTGTATGCTGCCCAGCTTTTTCGTAGGAAGAGCCAAAAGTCAAGGAAGGTGGTCGTCTAAAATGGGCGTGACCAAGAGTCAGACTTACGACGGCCTGAGCAGGGCATGCTGGGAAGACGGCGTCAGAGGCGGCGGGGTTGTGACTTCTGCTGACTTTGAATTCCACAACCCGAACGGCTCGGGCGACCTGAACAAAACACAAGAAGGTTTTGCCAAGTCTCAGTCCCTCCCGCGGCCCAAGCGAGGCCTCCGAGGTCTCTTCAGCAGCATCAGGAAGCACCGCAAAAGCAAAAATAACATCGAGGTGGAGAAAAACGAGATGCTGGAAATGTCCTCGGGAGAAACGGTGCCTGGAAGGTCGGCCAACCTCGGTTGTCACGGTGATAATGACGACGATGTCAATAGCGGGAGAGATTTGTTAGCGCCGGAAGTGCCTGCGGAATCCAACAGCGACGATGTCATCAAATTACCTGCGTCGGATCCGGACGCGTGCAAAACGGAGGAAACATTAGTGCCTGAGAAATTAAGGATCAAGGAGAAGGATGGGGAGGAAGAAGAACATGAAGAACAATGCGGCGATGGACGCCTCGACGAGGCAGACGACGAGAAGGAACGAAAGAAAAAAGGAGGCCTGTTTACATATCGGCAGCCGCTATCTGCCGACTCAGAGATGGCGCGACTCGGCGACCCGAACGCCGACTTCGCCGAGGCGGACCCTCCTAAGATGTCCGCCTCGACGGACAACTTGATCTTCGGAGACGTGTCGTCTTTGAAGAGTTTCGATTCGTTGACTGGTTGCGGCGACATCATCGCCGACCAGGATGACGTCAGCGTCGCGGACAGTTCGGTGTCGGGCGAAAGAGGGAGTCGTAACGCGGGAAAGCGTAGCTCCTGCCTCGTCACGTACCAGGGAGGTGGAGAGGAGATGGCAACTCCGGACGAAGTGGACAACGAGTACCTGAACAGCCTGTGGGAGTCGGAGGGCAGCGAGGTGTGCTATCTTCCCTCAGAGCAGACCATCAGCCAGTCATCCACCCCTGATCAGCCAACCAGCTCCTTCCACGTCACTACCAGCACGAGTGGCAACACAAGCACTAGTCCTTTGGGGATCACGGAAACGGTCCTCACACCTACCGACCTTATGACTCCCCAGAGTGACCGGCAGGGCTCGGTCCCCAACAGCGACGAGGGTTACTACGATTCCACGACGCCCGGAGCCGACGACGACGCCCACGAACGTCCGCAGCAGGAGAGACTTCCGCGGGACAGCTACAGCGGCGACGCCCTTTACGAACTTTTCGAGCCGGACGATCGGCTGCTCAGTCCGCCTCTGCCTTGTAAAGACAATCAGGGGTTGCTGAGTGGAAACAAAAGCAAAGGAGACCTTCTTTATGCCTTGACATCTGCTGCCTTGGAATCCGGTGCCATGGAGACGGAGGAGGAGCGTCTGAGTAAGATCCAACACGCCTTGCTCTGTTGCGAGTTGCAGAACCTGAGAACCTCATCCAAAGATCAGTATTGTAGCGATATTCCCCTTTCCGAGGGGAAGTACAGGATCTCCGGAGAAGCAGCACAACATCAGTCTGGATCCAGACCACTGCAAGGAGCCCAAGCCTTAAAAGAAGTCTCGCCTCGTATCGGGGGCCAGGCGCAGCCCAGAACCTCGTATGGACCTACTGCCAGTTCAAGATTAAGCACACAAGTCGCAAAGGCAGCGAGCCTCGTCAAAGACGCAGTGCTGTATTCCAGCGATGGCTCTTTAGCGCCCCCTTTAGGCCAGTCACAGGAGGAGCTCATGGTCTGTTTCTCGCAAGCATTGGTGGATTTTACTAAAAACAACAGACTTTATCGTAACTCCACAGAGAGCCTGGATGGCTCCGAGTCCAGCTCACCGTTCGGACCCAGCCTAAGTGCTCTTCCCGCCATCGTCACGTTCGACGTGGTCGACATGGAGAACGAGGGCGAGAGCGAACAGCCCGAACTCGTAGTGGAAGAGGAGGAGGAGGAGGAGCTGGAATCCCCGTTCGAGGCGTTCGAAGACGACGGCTGCTACCTGCAGCAGGACGCGTTCGCCGAGTGCGACCAGAGAACCTTTGACGCCTACGAGCAAAGTCTGTTGCTCAGCAACGCTTGGGGGATCGCCAGCCTTCCTCGGCACCTCAGCCTGGGCCGCCCGTGCCCTCCGGTCCCTGCCCCGCTCTCGCTCAACCGACGTAGCCGCTCTCTGGATACGGATAGCCTCGAGCTCCAGACGAGCGAGCTTTACGCCTCGCTCGTTTCTCACGGCCGCGCGTTTTTCCACCGCAGGAAAACCAGTGCCGACGCAGGAGACCCATGCGACGCGGGTCAACCAGGGATGAACTGGAGACAGGGGGCGCACGGTTGCCACTCTTCCCAGACGGACGGCTCTCCGTCTCAGGAGCAACATGGATCCTTGCGCGGTTCCCCTTGGATGGAAACCCTGTCAGGTTCTAGCTGTCAGCCAACAGTCAGACCGTCACATCTCCCCCTACAGGCGGCTTATCCTAATAGCAGCTCGGCACGGATCCTGAAAATCACCTCCGACAGAGACGTTCCGGCCAATCGGTACGCTCCAAATCGTAGTCCGGGAGCGTGGAAAAGTCGACCAGTCGGTGTCACGCAGGGTATACCTCATCATCGATCCGACCAATCAGAGTCCACGAGACCGATCGCAACCAAGAATCGGCGGACCGAGGCGGAGACGCAACACGCGCAACATACAAACCCCTACCACAACGCGACAAAGTAAACAAGTAAACAACAACAACGCTGGATGTTTACTGACCATCACAAAGTGTTTTTTTCCACACGCTGTTACTGTTCCTCACACTTATAAGCTATTATACTGTAGTGACTCGTTTCTTCAGACGTATTTACGGTTTTTTTTACGTCTTTTTTTTCCTCTTTAATCCGCCACATCGTTTGCCGTTTATGTAGCACGTGTCTACGATTTATATTCGTGCCGAACCTTCGTTATCGTGGTTTTGCAAGTTTGTTTGTTTGTTTTGACTCGCTAGGACAAAAATTTGACAAAAAAAACGGTATGTTTTAAAAAGAAAAGTTCTAGCAAAGTTCCCGTTTCTGCTGCTATTATCACATGATATCACAAGTGTGTTTTTAAAACAAACATAAGCCCTTTCAGATTCAAAACACTCTCGGGAAACTTTTTCCGCTTTCCGTGCGACATTTTCCTGTTTTTTTTTTTTTTTTTTTTTTTAGACCGTTTTTCACACGTCTGGTGAACAACGGTGATGTTTATGAGGAAAAAAAAACCCTTTGAAGTTTTTATACGGTCAACTTTCTTTGTTGTACTCGGATCGATATTTTCTAATTTGTTTCATGACATTCCGAGGGGGAAGAAAATCCTGCAGTGCATCATTGTCGTTACACCCCCCCGACCCCCCCCCCCCCCCCTTCCCCGAAAAAAGATTAAGTACAACTTTAACGTTCGGCAGCTTTTACATCACGCTTTCCAAAACGCGAGATTGTAAAAA
>JACRUU010000001.1:2960204-2968998 GCA_030449085.1 Kryptopterus vitreolus
GTCACGAGCGCTCGAGCTCCGTCTCTCCGTCCCTCCGTCTCTCCGTTCCTCCGTCCCTCCGTTCCTCCGTCTCTCCGTCCCTCTGTCTCTCGTCCATCCCTCCATGCTTTTTCGGTGTCTCGGGATGCACGGGTCAGGCGCATGATGATGATGATGATGATGATGAGGCCTGACCGAGTGGTAGAAGATGGTGTTGGAGGCCGGGGTGAGACGCCGGCGTTAGCGGGAGACTCCACACCGAGGCCTGGGACACACGGGTTACGCGTTGAGAACACGGTGTTCGGATGTGTCACATGACGCTCCGAACAACGTAAATATTACATTGACCAAAAAAAAAAACGGCGTTAAAACGAATGCTAATAAAGAAGAACGCGTCGCGGTCGTTGTGGTGAACGTAGCGGTGATCGTCTCCGAAACTCGCCGACTGATCGCGAAAACGTCTGATTGGTTCAGAACGGCGAGAAAAATCTCGTATAAATCTGTGACGGCGTTACGCGCTTTGACTACACGGGCGTAGTTTATGATCGTTAGTTGCGAATCGCCGTGACGTCACTTCAGCATTATTTTCATTGGTCGTGTTGTGGCGGGAAAACGTTGCGTGCTAGCGCGAGGTGAGACAGCGTTACGGAGATCGCACTGCGTTTTTGTGCGTGTCGATCCCTGACACGAGAAAATCGCTCGCTGAAAATTGTCGTAAACGGTGTTGATAGTTGGCCATGTCGGCTCTGTAGCTAGAAAAGCGTCATGCGTTTTATTTGCCTTAGAATGCGAATGTGATTCCGCCGTATCTGGAAAATTGTTGTCTCCGATGTTCGAGTTTGTTATCTGAAATGTACTTAAACACAAACGCAACACAAACGCAACACAAACGTTCACATTTATACTCAGCAAACGTATTCAATAACTATAAAAACATCATGATGAGAACATGCTTTTTAAATTGGAACTGTGAGCCAATCAGAAACCAGGAGGCGGGACATGGGATTGATTGATTCGGAATGTTTTATGCTTTAATAAGATTGTTTGTTTATTTGCATTTGGAACTCGTTCGTTGTTGCACCGCAAACGTTTACGATAAATAATTATACTATTATAATGTGTTTCAGGTGACTTAACCTGAGTTACTTTACAAAAAGCGACACAATTTTCACATCATTCTTCCGTTATTCCGTAATAAATCACTCATTTTCGTCTGAAGTGAAACGTATCGCCGTTTGTTTGTATCTCGGTAAGAGAATGGAGCAACAAATGTGTTACGAAACTTTACGTTACAATAAACCTTTGTTCAGTGAAAGACAAAAATGTGACGGCAGTAAATATAAACGCGGAAATATAAACCTGCGAAGATATCTACCTGTTATTTTTACTGATTATTAATGTTAGAGGAGTGTAGAGTCGAACTGTGGGCGGAGCTTCATGTAGAAATTTGTGCTGGAGGTTTCCTAGTGGGAGGGGCTAAACAAGTATATGCTAAATAGGGGTGGAGTCTAACACAGAGACTTACACACGGGTGAATGGGTTTAAAAGTGATGTCGAGATGTAAAGTGCTGTTGTGTGTGTGTGTGTGTGTGTGTGTGTGTGTGTTCAGGATTATGTTTAAGTGTTTTTTGTGTAGTTGAATGTTGTGTGTGTTTGTGTTTAGAATTGTGTTTAACTGTTTTTGTGTAGTTGAATGTGTGTGTGTGTGTGTGTGTGTGTTCAGGATTGTGTTTAAGTGTTTTTTGTGTAGTTGAATGTTGTGTGTGTGTGTGTGTTCAGGATTGTTTTTAAGTGTTTTTTGTGTAGTTGATTGTTGTGTTTGTGTGTGTGTGGTCAGGATTGTGTTTAAGTGTTTTTTGTGTAGTTGAATGTTGTGTGTGTCTGTGTGTGTTCAGGATTGTGTTTAAGTGTTTTTTGTGTAGTTGAATGTGTGTGTGTGTGTTCAGGATTGTGTTTAAGTGTTTTTGTGTAGTTGAATGTTGTGTGTGTCTGTGTGTGTTCAGGATTGTGTTTAACTGTTTTTGTGTAGTTGATTGTTGTGTGTGTGTGTTTAGGATTGTGTTTAAGTGTTTTTTGTGTCGTTGAATGTTGTGTGTGTGTGTGTTCAGGATTGTGTTTAAGAGTTTTTTGTGTAGTTGAATGTGTGTGTGTGTGTGTGTTCGGGATTGTGTTTAAGAGTTTTTTGTGTAGTTGAATGTGTGTGTGTCTGTGTGTGTTCGGGATTGTGTTTAAGAGTTTTTTGTGTAGTTGAATGTGTGTGTGTGTGTGTGTGTTCAGGATTGTGTTTAAGTGTTTTTGTGTAGTTGAATGTTGTGTGTGTCTGTGTGTGTTCAGGATTGTGTTTAACTGTTTTTTGTGTAGTTGAATGTTGTGTGTGTGTGTTCAGGATTGTGTTGTGTTGTTGTGTGTGTTCAGTTTAGTGTTTTTTGTGTAGTTGAATGTTGTGTGTGTGTGTGTGTGTGTGTTCAGGATTGTGTTTAAGTGTTTTTGTGTAGTTGAATGTTGTGTGTGTCTGTGTGTGTTCAGGATTGTGTTTAAGTGTTTTTTGTGTAGTTGAATGTTGTGTGTGTGTTCAGGATTGTGTTTAAGTGTTTTTTGTGTAGTTGAATGTTGTGTGTGTGTGTGTGTTCAGGATTGTGTTTAACTGTTTTTTGTGTAGTTGAATGTTGTGTGTGTGTGTGTGTTCAGGATTGTGTTTAAGTGTTTTTTGTGTAGTTGAATGTTGTGTGTGTTTGTGTTTAGGATTGTGTTTAACTGTTTTTTGTGTAGTTGAATGTTCTGTTTGTGTGTGTGTGTGTGTGTTCAGGATTGTGTTTAAGTGTTTTTTGTGTAGTTGAATGTTGTGTGTGTGTGTGTGTGTGTGTGTTCAGGATTGTGTTTAAGTGTTTTTGTGTAGTTGAATGTTGTGTGTGTCTGTGTGTGTTCAGGATTGTGTTTAAGTATTTTTGTGTGTCAGTTGTTTTAAGTTTTTTGTCGTTGAATGTTGTTTGTGTGTGTTCAGGATTGTGTTTAAGTGTTTTTTGTGTAGTTGAATGTTGTGTGTGTGTGTGTTCAGGATTGTGTTTAAGTTTTTTTGTTTTTTGTGTAGTTGTGTTTTAATGTTGTTTTGTGTGTGTGTCAGGATTGTGTTTAAGTGTTTTTTGTGTGTCAGTGTTTTTTGTGTGTAATGTTGTGTGTGTGTGTTCAATGTGTTTAGTGTGTTGTGTGTGTGTTCAGATTGCGTTCTAACTGTTGTGTTTAATGTTGTGTGGGGGATTGTTCAGTGTAGTTGTGTTTTGTGTTGTTGTGTGTGTAAGGATGTTGTTGTGTGTTGTGTGTGAGGATTGTTTAAGTGTGTAGTTGAATGTTGTGTGTTTCAGGATTGTGTTTAAGTTTTTGTGTGTTGAATGTGTGTGTGTGTGTGTGTTCAGGATTGTGTTTAAGTGTTTTTTGTAGTGTAATGTGTGTGTGTGTGTGTTGTGTGTGTGTGTTCGGATTGTGTTTAAGTGTTTTTGTGTAGTTGAATGTTGTGTGTGTCTGTGTGTGTTCAGGATTGTGTTTAAGTGTTTTTGTGTAGTTGAATGTTGTGTGTGTGTGTTCAGGATTGTGTTTAACTGTTTTTTGTGTAGTTGAATGTTGTGTGTGTGTGTGTTCAGGTGGGATTGTGTTTAAGTGTTTTTTTTGTGTAGTTGAATGTTGTGTGTGTGTGTGTGTGTGTTCAGGATTGTGTTTAAGTAGTTTTTTGTGTCGTTGAATGTTGTTTGTGTGTGTTCAGGATTGTGTTTAAGTGTTTTTTTGTGTAGTTGAATGTTGTGTGTGTGTGTTCAGGATTGTGTTTAACTGTTTTTTGTATAGTTGAATGTTGTGTGTGTCTGTGTGTGTTCAGGATTGTGTTTAACTGTTTTTTTGTGTAGTTGAATGTTGTGTGTGTGTGTGTTCAGGATTGTGTTTAAGTGTTTTTGTGTAGTTGAATGTTGTGTGTGTGTGTGTGTGTTCAGGTTCAGGATTGTGTTTAAGTGTTTTTTTGTGTAGTTGAATGTTGTGTGTGTGTGTGTGTGTGTTCAGGATTGTGTTTAAGTGTTTTTGTGTAGTTGAATGTTGTGTGTGTGTGTTCAGGATTGTGTTTAAGTGTTTTTTGTGTAGTTGAATGTTGTGTGTGTGTGTGTGTTCAGGATTGTGTTTAAGTGTTTTTTGTGTAGTTGAATGTTGTGTGTGTCTGTGTGTGTTCAGGATTGTGTTTAAGTGTTTTTTGTGTAGTTGAATGTTGTGTGTGTATTCAGGATTGTGTTTAAGTGTTTTTTGTGTAGTTGAATGTTGTGTGTGTGTGTTGTGTTCGGGATTGTGTTTATGTGTTTTTTGTGTAGTTGAATGTTGTGTGTGTGTGTGTTCGGGATTGTGTTTATGTGTTTTTTGTGTAGTTGAATGTTGTGTGTGTGTGTCTAAATGAATTCCTATACAAAACGTCTCTCATGGACTCCTGCTGTAGAAGTTACATAATCCTCCTGTCTCGCTTGTGTGTGTGTGTGTATGTGTGCGTGTGTGTGTGCGCGTGTGTGTGTGTGTATGAGTGTGTGTGTGTGTGTGTGTGTGTTATGAGTGTGTTTTTGTATGTGTATGTGTGAGTGTGTGTGTGTGTGTGAGTGTGTGTGTGTGCGTGTGTGTGTATGAGTGTGTGTTTGTGTGTGTATGTGTGAGTGTGTGTGTGTGTGCGTGTGTGTATGTGTGTGCGTGTTGTATTCTCAGGCTGCAGATACTTAATGATACAAATACAATAAAATGCTAAATATAAAAATAACAACAACAACAATAATAATAATAGGATTTATATATATATATATATATATATATATATATATATATATATATATGTAATGATGTGAAGGGGAACACCACAACTCTACCGCACTCTACCGCACCGCACTCCACCGCACTCCACCGCACTCCACCACACTCTACCATACTCCACCACACTCTACACACTCCACCACACTCTACCGCACTCTACTACACTCTACCACACTCCACCACACTCCACCACACTCTACCACACTACACTCCACCACACTCCACCTCCACCACTCCCCGCACTCTACTACACTCCACCACACTCCACCGCACTCTACTACACTCCACCACACTCCACCGCACTCTACTACACTCCACCACACTCCACCGCACTCTACTACACTCCACCACACTCCACCGCACTCTACTACACTCCACCACACTCCACCACACTCCACCACACTCCACCACACTCCACACTCCACCACACTCCACCACACTCCACCACTCCACACTCCACCACACTCCACCACACTCTACCACTCCGTCACCACACTCCACCACACTCCACCACACTCTACCACACTCCACCACACTCCACCACACTACCCACCACACTCCACCACACTCCACCACACTCCACCACACTCCACCACACTCCACCACACCCCACCACACTCCACCACACTCCACCACACCCCACCACACTCCACCACACTCCACCACACCCACCACACTCCACCACACTCCACCACACTCCACCACACTCCACCACACTCCACCGCACTCCACCGCACTCCACCACACTCCACCGCACTCTACCACACTCTACCACACTCTCACCACACTCCACCACACTCTACCGCACTCCACCACACTCCACCACACTCCACCACACTCTACCACACTCCACCACACTCCACCACACTCCACAACACTCCACCACACTCCACCATACTCCACCACACTCCACCACACTCCACCACACTCCACCACACTCCACCACTCCACCACACTCCACCACACTCCACCACACTCCACCACACTCCACCACACTCTACCACCACACTCCACCGCACTCCACCACACTCTACCACACTCCACCACACTCTACCACTCCACTCCACCACACTCTACCACACTCTACCACACTCCACCACAACTCCACCACACTCTACCACACTCCACCAAACTCCACCACACTATACCACACTCTACCACACTCCACCACACTCCACCACACTCCACCACACTCCACCACACTCCACCACACTCCACCACACTCCACCACACTCCACCACACTCTACCACACTCCACCATGCTCCACCACACTCTACCACACTCTACCACACCACACTCCACCACACTCTACCACACTCCACCACACTCTACCACACTCCACCACACTCTACCACACTCCACCACACTCTACCACACTCCACCACACTCCACCACACTCTACCACACTCCACCACACTCTACCACACTCTACCACACTCTACCACACTCCACCACACTCCACCACACTCTACCACACTCCACCACACTCTACCACACTCCACCACACTCCACCACACTCCACCACACTCCACCGCACTCTACCACACTCCACCACACTCCACCACACTCCACCACACTCCACCACACTCTACCACACTCCACCACACTCTACCACACTCCACCACACTCTACCACACTCCACCGCACTCCACCACACTCCACCACACTCTACCACACTCCACCACACTCCACCACACTCCACCACACTCCACCACACTCCACCACACTCCACCACACTCCACCACACCTACCACACTCCACCACACTCCACCACTCTCTACCACACTCCACCACACTCTACCACACTCCACCGCACTCCACCACACTCCATTACACTCTACCACAATCGCTTCTGTCCATCACGTCTCCATGTTAGGAAGTGTGGAGATGGATGTTCTCCTGTATGTTGTGTGTTACAAGATTGTCGCTGTACTACAGTTGTGTATTTGTTGTGTATCTTCCTCACATCTACTCCCTCATAAACACCTTTTCTGGACCTAAAACCTATAGATGGTCTTCAGCATTGATGGAATGTCCGAGCTGCTCATTCACACAGGGACTGATGTTCTCCTTCAACCATCAGACATGCAGCTTTCTGTTCCTGAGGACAAGCCAGATGTCCCCTCTCCTCTTTATTCTGGAGGACGTCCGTGTCCATGCTGTCCACACACAGAGACACAACACTTTCCCTCAGTAGATGTGAAGTGAGTTTTTGGTTCCAGAGATGATGGAGGTGTTTCTGGATCATCTTCATGCATGACCACTTCTCTACACCATCCGGATTTCACCTGCGCTCACTCATGGAGGTGTTCAGGATCCCATGCGGTGATCTCCATTACACAATCTGTGTTAAATGCAGTGGCCCTTGAGGGCCCGAAGATCCCAAAGTGATAGTCTGGTTCTTTTTCTATGAATCAATAAATATTTGTACTTTTCTTTTTAAAGTTGAATGTTTATTTTATAGTTTATAGTGACATCTATCCGTGTGTGTGTGTGTGTGTTGTGTGTGTGTGTGTGTGTGAGAGATCCTGGCAGAGGCATTATGGGTGTGTTATAGTACAGGATGTTCCTGAACCATGTTCTTCACCTCATTCCTCTCTTTTCACTTCCGTAACACCACTCCGTTTCCGAGTGTTTTATTCCTCTCGCACCGCAGCGACTCGCCACAAATCCGCCTCATTTTCATTACAGAACGAAACTTTGTATCCGTCTCTCGGTGCGCGGGACGTTAGTAATAGTGTTACCGTGGAAACCCCGCATTAGCGTCCAGCTTGTATGGGAATGTAGCGTTTTCTCCCTCGGACTCTGGAGACTCGTCCATTAAACAATCAATCAATGAAATGTTAGTATTTTAGCTCGACCCGCTTCATTTATTTATTTATTTTATCGACTTATTTTCAGCGCAATTTGAGTCTCAATGCAGCATTCGCCGGCTAGCGCCGTTAACACCTGGATTTACGGCGAGCGATTAGCTCTGTGGCTAACGCGACTCCACAGACAGCTAGCGTAATTTATTAGCGAGATCACGTAACCTGCGTTCTTTATCTGGCAGAAATCGGCCAATCAGAGGTGGAATCAGAATAAACATCTTGTAGCGTACGCGCTGCTTTATAGATCTCGTGTGTGTGTGTGTGTGTGTGTGTGTGTGTGTGTGTGTGTGTGCATGTTTGATTGAATTCTCAGCCGTGATTGGCCGAGAGCCCGTTTGGTTTCCTATGCCAAGTTTAGCGCTGCTCAGAGTGCTAGCCTGTCAGTTTGTGAGATGATACTGTTACTGTGTGTGTGTGTGTGTGTGTGTGTGTGTGTGTGTGTGTGTGTGTGTGTGTGTGTGTGCATGTGTGTGTGTGTGTGTGTGTAAATACACACTTCATGTTTTTATAATTAGCCGAGTCGCTGTGTGGTGTGGATGTGTGCAGATGAGTTAGCAGCAGATTTACCTTCTGTATTACACTCAGAACCCAAACACTACTGCACCTGTCTCACCCTCACTGTCTGTCTGTCTCACTCTCTCTCTGTCTCTCCCTCTCATTTTGTCTCACTCTGTCTGTATGTCTCTCTCACTTTGTCTCACACTATCTGTCTCTCTCACTTTGTCTCTCTCTATCTGTCTGTCTCACTCTCTGTCTGTCTCTGTTTGTCTGTGTCTCTCTCTCACGCTGTCTGTCTCTCTCTCATGCTGTCTGTCTCACTCTGTCTATCTGTCTGTCTGGCTCTCTCTCACTTTCTCTCTCTCTCTCTCACTTTGTCTCACTCTGTCTGACTCACTGTCTCACTCTCTGTCTGTCTCTCTATCTCACTTTCTCACTCTGTATGTCTCTCTCACTATGTTTGTCGTTTTTCTTTCTCATCTGTCTGTCGCCTCACTCTCGTACTGTATCTCTGTCTCTCTCACTCTGTCGCCTCACTCTCTGTCTGTCTCTTTCTATCACATCTATCCCTCGCTCTCTCCCTCGCTCTGTGAGAGATGTTACCTGTTCAGACTCTCAGCTG
>JACRUU010000001.1:2976998-2981998 GCA_030449085.1 Kryptopterus vitreolus
TGTCTGCATCTGTTCATTCCTCTACCTGTCTGTCTCTTCTTTCCTCTACCTGTCTCTCTGTCCATCTGTCATCATTCCTCTACCTGTCTGTCTATATCTGTCTCTGTCTGCCTCTGTTCATTCCTCTATCTGTCTATCTCTTCATTCCTTTATCTGTCTGTTCATTCCTCTACCTGTCTGTCTCCATCTGTCTGTCTCTGTTCATTCCTCTATCTGTCTATCTCTTCTTTCACTACCTGTCTCTCTGTCCATCTGTTCATTCCTCTACCTGTCTGTCTATCTGTCCATCTGTTCATTCCTCTACCTGTCTGTCTCCATCTGTCTGTCTCTGTTCATTCCTCTATCTGTCTATCTCTTCTTTCACTACCTGTCTCTCTGTCCATCTGTTCATTCCTCTACCTGTCTGTCTATCTGTCCATCTGTTCATTCCTTTACCTGTCTCTCTGTCCATCTATTCATTCCTCTATCTGTCTGTCTATCTATCTATTCCTCTGTTCATTCCTCTCTCTGTCTCTCTGTCCATCTGTTCATTCATCTATCTCTCTATCTGTTCATCTGTTCATTCTCTCGTTCTCGTTCTCCGTGTGTTTTTCTGAGGAAATTCTCATTTTGGTCCCATGTTTACATATTACATTCCCTTCACACACACACACACACACACACATATCATTAATGTATGTGTTTTGTGAGAGGGGTAGGCTGTAATGCATATGTGTGTGTGTGTGTGTGTGTGTGTGTGTGTGTGTGTGGGTGTGTGTGTGTGTGTGTGTTTGTGTTTGTGATGTGTGTGTATTGTGTGTGTGTGTGTGTGTGTGTGTGTGTGTGTAGTGTGTGTGTGTTAGGGTGGTGGGGTGAATTTTGTTTTTTTTGTGTTAGCATTTACACTGTAATGGCTGATAACAATTTGTACTTCTTCTTATACAGGGGAACTGTTTTAACTGAAATGCACACACACACACACCACACACATACACACACACACACACACACACACACACACACACACACACACACAAATATACCCATGCATTTCATTTCGAAGCATATGAATACACACACCTACCCCTCACCCCAACCCACACACACCACACACACAAACACACACACGGGCTGCAGGTCTCAGACTTCCTGTTTGTGAAGAATGCTGGGAAAAGAACAACTGGTTCCTCTCTCATATACACATGCACACACACACACACACACACACACACACACACACACACACACACACACACACAGAGCAGCTGTCGTGGCTACACAATGAGCAATAACCTACCTTTGTGTAAAAAAAAAAAGAAAAAGAAAAGAGAGTGAAACATTGTTTCACACTTGGTAAGGAGGAGAAACCTCATTGTGGTCGCACACACACACACACACACACACACACACACACACACAAGTAGTAGTATCAACATACACCCTGGCCTTGTCGAATGCATATTTGTGTGTTATCTCTCCTCGTGTCGGCTGCAGAATCATCAGCCGTTTTTAGAAACACAGTAGGAAGTGAAAGCGATGATGATTCACTTCCACACAAACTCTCGCTCCGTAACAATCCAGACCAAACACTCCTCACAAACTGACCAGTGTAAAAACAAGTACACAATGCCCTGACAACGCGCACACACTAACAACGAAACACACAGCTATGCACACACAACTAGCTAGTCACGCAATCCAGGGCTTTAGTGTGTTGTTTTGCCATGAAAAGAGTAGAATGGTGTGGAGAAGGTGTGTGAAATCTCTCCTAGACACACACACACACACACACACACACACACACACGTATACACACAAACACACACACCGCATGGTTCCTACTGAACATCTGACTGTTACAGAGCTATCTCCATTAGTGGTCATGTCGCACATTCCTTCTGCTTCCTGCCCTCTGTGACAGTGTGTGTGTGTGTGTGTGTGTGTGTGTGTGTGTGTGTGTGTGTGTGTGTGTGTGTGAGAGAGACAGACGGAGAGAGAGAAAAAAAGATGGGTAAAAACAATGAGAATGAATCTAAAGTATAAACACAAAATATATTCCTACTGTAGGAACATTTGGTCCTCACAAAGTGGTAACAGACAAACACACACTTATGTATAACGAATTTATGAGGACATTAAAGTATATACACACAGACAACACACTCTTCTTACTGTAGGGACATTTGGTCCTCACAACACATACAAACATACACACATACACACTTGTTATGTATTACTAATTTATGAGGACATTTGTTGCTCTAAAGTGTGTGCACCAATACACACACACACACACACACACACACATTATGCAATCTTAATTTATGGGAACATTTGCTCATTACTAATTCACACGCCCATACACACTTGTTATGTTTTATAAGTACTTGGTCCTCATTACACACACACACACACACACATATATATATATATATATATATATATATATATATATATATATATATATATATATATATATATTATGATTGTTATCTAATCTGATTATATGTATATTTAGTTACTACAAAGTGCACACACAACACACACACACACACACATTTATGTTAGATTAACGATATACCTGGTCTTCACAAAACAACAAAATCTTGTGGACCAACGCACACATTCTTCAACTCACACACTGAGAGAGATTATTACTAACACACACACACACACACATACACGTACACACACCTACACACAAACACATACACACACACACACATACAATGATATATTACTAATATAGATGGTTTTACTACCTATAAAATGCACATGCACTGTGTGTGTATGTGTGTGTACGTGTGTTGGTTTTGTGTTTGTGTGTGTGTTTGTGTATATAGTAATAATCTCTCTCAGTGTGTGAGTTGAAGAATGTGTGCGTTGGTCCACAAGATTTTGTTGTTTTGTGAAGACCAGGTATATGGTTAATCTAACATAAATGTGTGTGTGTGTGTGTGTGTGTGTGTGTGTGTGTGTTAGTAACAATCTCTCTCTCTCTCTCTCAGGCATGGAGGAAGCGATGGTTTGTCCTCCGGCGTGGACGGATGAGTGGAGATCCCGATGTTCTTGAATACTTTCGCAGCAAAACTTCTCGGAAACCAATTCGTTCCATCGACCTGCAGGAATGCGAGGTGGCGGCGGAGGCGGAGTCAGGGCGAGAGTTAGAGTGGGGGGCGTGGCCTGTCAAACGGCACCTGGCCAATCAGCACTTGTTCGTAGTGAAGACGTCGTCACGTGTGTTTTACCTGCTGGCCAAGACGGCCGAGGAGATGAACAGCTGGGTCAGGAGCATCGGCGAGATCTGCACTTTCAGTAACTTCAACCACAGCACAGGTGATACACACACACACACACACACACACACACACACACACACACACACACACACACACACACAACACACACTGAACAAAAACACACAAACACATCACACAAACACACACAACACACACACACACACACACCACAACACCACACACACACACACACCACACACACACAAAAGCACACAACACATGAACATTAACACACAAACACTGGAAACACACCACACCACCCACACCACAACTGAAACAAAAACACATACACATAGACCTGAACATACACACACAAACACGTGAACACACACACACACACACACACACACACACACCACAACCACACAACACAAAACACACACAAACAAACAAACACACACAAACACAACTGAACAAAAACACACATACACATACCTGAACATACACACACAAACACGTGAACACACACACACACACAACTGAACAAAAACACACATACACATACCTGAATATACACACACAAACACGTGAACACACACAACTGAACAAAAACACACAAACACACATACCTGAACATACACACACAAACACGTGAACACACACAAAGGAACCTACACACACACACACAACTGAACAAAAACACACACACACACACATACACATACCTGAACATACACACACAACACACACACACAACACACACACCACACACACACACACACAAAACACACAAACACAACTGAACAACACACACACACACACTGACAACACACAACACACACAACTGACACAACACACACAACAAACCACACAAACACACACATACCTGAACATACACACACAAACACGTGACACCCCCCCCCCCCCTTTACACAAACACGTACACACACACACAAACTGAACAAAAACACACAAACACACATACCTGAACATACACACACAAACACGTGAACACACACACACACACACACACAAAAACACTGAACAAAAACACACATACACATACCTGAATATACACACACAAACACGTGAACACACACACACACAACACACAAGCTGAACAAAAACACACAAACACACATACCTGAATATACACACACAAACACGTGAACACACACACACACAACACACACACACACAACTGAACAAAAACACACAAACACATACCTGAACATACACACACAAACACACACACACACACAATGAACAAAAAACAACAAAACATGAACATACACACACACACAACTGAACAAAAACACACATACACATACCTGAACATACACACACAAACACATGAACACACACACACACAACTGAACAACACACACAAACACATACCTGAACATACACACACAAACCCATGAACACACACACACACACAACTGAACAAAAAACACACATACACATACCTGAACATACACACACAAACACATGAACACACACACACACAACTGAACAAAAACACACAAAAACACATACCTGAAATATACACACAAACACGTGAACACACACACACACACACACAACTGAGCAAAAACACATACCTGAACATACACACACAAACACATGTGAACACACACACACACACACACACACAACTGAACAAAAACACACATACACACATACCTGAATATACACACACAAACACGTGAACATACACACACACACACAACACTGAACAAAAACACACAAACACATACCTGAACATACACACACAAACAC
>JACRUU010000001.1:2991998-3001998 GCA_030449085.1 Kryptopterus vitreolus
CTCCAAACAAACAAACAAACGAACAAACAAATAAATAAATAACTACATTTTAAGTGTCTGTTTCTTTTTTCCATTGTGTGAATTCTGATTGGATGGATGTGTGAATAGAGGATTGTGATTGGCTGGATGGAGGTTGAGGTGTGAATAGTTGTGAGGATTGTGATTGGCTGGATGGAGGTTGAGGTGTGAATAGTGGATTGTGATTGGCTTGGATGGATGGATTGTGTGAATAGTGGATTGTGATTGGGCTGGATGGAGGTTGAGGTGTGAATAGTGGATTGTGATTGGTGATGGAGGTTGGGTGTGAATAGTGGATTGTGATTGGCTGGATGGAGGTTGAACTGGTTTGTGAATAGTGGATTGTTGTGATTGGCTGGATGGAGGTTGAGGTGTGAATAGTGGATTGTGATTGGCTGGATGGAGGTTGAGGTGTGAATAGTGGATTGTGATTGGTTGTGAATAGTGTGATAGTGGATTGATTGGCTGGATGGAGGTTGAGGTGTGAATAGTGGATTGTGATTGGCTGGATGGAGGTTGAGGTGTGAATAGTGGATTGTGATTGGCTGGATGGAGGTTGAGGTGTGAATAGTGGATTGTGATTGGCTGGATGGAGGTTGAATAGGTGTGAATAGGGTTGGATTGTGATTGGCTGTGAATAGTGGATTGTGATTGGCTGGATGGAGGTTGAGGTGAGGTGTGAATAGTGGATTGTTGTGATTGGCTGGATGGATGGCTGGAAGGATGGAGGTTGAGGTGTGAATAGTGGATTGTGATTGGCTGGATGGAGGTTGAGGTGTGAATAGTGGAGTTGTGATTGGCTGGATGGAGGTTGAGGTGTGAATAGTGGGTTGTGATTGGCTGGATGGAGGTTGAGGTGTGAATAGTGGGTGGATTGTGATTGGCTGGATGGAGGTTGGGTGTGATCTGAGGTGTGAATAGTGGATTGTGATTGGCTGGAATGGAGTGGAGGGTTGAGGTGTGAATGTGAATAGTGGATTGTGATTGGGTGGATTGGCTTGAGGATTGGATTGAGTGTGGTGTGATTGGCTGGATAGTGGGTTGTGATTGGCTGGATGGAGGTAGGAGATAGTGATTGAGGTGGTGAGGACGTTAGACGTGTGATTTAATTGCGTGTAGGAAACGTTCGGAGATGAACCACATTCGGGTGGAAAAGTGGCGAGTGCCAATACTTTTGTGTCTAGCTTGTAAAATAATAAGCGTGTAACACGAGAAGGTGTTCATAACGAAGTTTATTATGAAATATTAATATCATGTCAATCAGGTCACCAAATTAAAACATTAAACTGATATATTCTTTTTTTTCCATAACCTATTATTTTAAATATGGCACTTAGTACATATGGTGCAACATCACTCCATCCACTCCTTTATTTCATCCCCTCATCACAGTCTTTTGAATCAATAATAATATAATAATCAATAATAATATAATAATCAATAATAATCCACTTTCTGTCCTTCGTCGAATTCCAAAAATCCAGAAAGAGCATCGAGGTGGAAAAAAAATCTCACGTTATAATCGTAGAATAAATAATGCTTTATATTCATACTGTAAATATCGTGATTTGGACTAAATACTATCTTTTGAAAAGCAAAAAAAAAAAAAAAAAAAAAAACAAAACAAAGGAATATTCCAGAAATGAAAAGCTTGTTTTGAAGAAGAAAAGAAAAAGAAGAAGAAACCCTAAAAGGCTAACGCTAGCAGCGTTAGCGCGGTTAACGTTGACGAAGTTGAATTGGAAAACGTCGCCTGAGAAGACACACATAGCTGTGGAGTTCCACCTGGACCGGGAACAGTGCACCTGCTTTTATTCGGGAGAGAGATCTGGCAACCGAAACCTTTTGGCACAATAATCATACAGAGAGAGGATTAGCAAACATGAAATATATATATAGAGAGAGAGAGGGAGAGGGAGAGAGGGAGAGAGAGAGGGAGAGAGGGAGAGCGCTAGCTAGCTAATAAAGAAAGAAAATACGGTAAGAAAGATGGGATTTGGGGACGGGAGAAATCCCGGGTGCAGATCGACTCGTTTCATTATTACAAATCGGATTATTATTATGAAACGTGGGTTGTAGTGTATTAGCAGAACGCTAGCAGCTACTTTCGCAAAACCTGAAAGTTTTTTCCCTCCCGCTAATACGTTTATTTTCTTTTCCGTACGGGTTTCCGCCGCACATTAATGTAGCTATAAACAATACAAAGCTACGCCTTCTTAGCTAAGTTAGCCTCAAACAACTAAATACGCGAACTTCCCGGCTAACGGAGTCGAGATTATGCGAGATGTGCAAATTTCGGCTAAACTTTAGCGTTAGCTCGCTAGCTGTGATCAAGTTTTAACGTTAGCCTGCTAATGTCAGTGAGCTTGTTGGAAATAAAATAGGTCCGGCAGCAGCGAGTCGCCGCGTGACCGCGTCCATGTTTAAACCTTTTTAGCCGAAATGCCGCGGCTTTTTTTGGGGTTTTTTTTGGGTTGCCGTGACGACCCGGGCTACACGTCGCTAGCGAACGGATAAAAGCGATGAGGAAGCGACGCGACTCGCTGCTGCTCGATGAGGAAAAAAGTTGAGAAAAATAGCGTTTTTGTTCTTTACAAAAAAAAAAAAAAACGTTTCTGGTTTGAGTCACTTTTTGACCCGTAAGATTATAAAATACCTGCAATCGGACCGTTTTGTGTTTTCATGCAGAAACGAACAAACAAACAAACAAAAACAAACAACGCAACACGCCATGAAACTCGCACGCACGCAGGAAGAAGGGAAAAAAAACACTTCCAAAAAGTGCTGCAGGATGGACAGAGTGAAAAGCCGTCGAGAAAAAGAGAGAGAGACAGAAATGCCCCGATTAGTCACAGTGCACGGAGGAACACCAGGGCGGCGCTAGAGAGCGGAGAGTCGTTAGTGCTTTATATCAGGCGTGTGTGTGTGTGTGTGTGTGTGTGTGTGTTTTCTTTAAAACGTTGAAATGATTCTTCTATCATTTGAAGAAAAAAGGGAAAGAAAACATCGGAAAAATTCTCACTGGACAAAATGGGGCGGAGCAATGAAGAGACTTGTGGGTGGAGTTTCCAAAAGGGTGCACAAGAGTGTGTGTGTGTGTATTACCGTGTGTGTGTGTGTGTGTGTGTGTGTGTGTGTGTGTGTGTGTGTGTGTGTGTGTGTATTACCGTGTGTGTGTATAGAGTTCCGCAGTGCAGCCAGTCCAGCAGGGGGCGCCATAACCCAGTACAGTTTTTTCTTTCTCGCTCTGTGTCTCGTCTGTGTGTGTGTGTGTGTGTGTGTGTGTGTGTGTGTGTGTGTGTGTGTGTGTGTGGGTTGAGTCTCTCCTCCTTTAAATAAATAAATAAATAAATAAATAATAAAACAGATTTAGGATAGTGCTTCTTTTTTTTTTTTTTTTTTAAACATTTGATTGTTGCAGAAAATCGCAGCGTTCTGTGTTTTTTTTTTGTTGGTTTTTGTTTGTTTGTTTGTTTTCCCGCAGGGTAGTGCTTCTTCTTTTTTTCATCAGGTTAAATTGTTTGTTTGTTGTTTGTGGCGTTTGCTCGGTGGTTATTTCTTAAAGGGCGCTAAGCGGCTGATGTTGTGCCAGAAAGGTGACGTGCTGCGTTTGGGTTCGTACTCGTATCCGTCCGGGAGGAGGAAGTGTCCCGGGTTTACGGGGTCCAGAGGCGGAGGGTAGGAGGGCGGAGCCGATCGTCCTACACCTGACACACACACACACACACACACACACACACACACACACACACAATCATGTTGTGATGATAAAATAATTGAACCATCATTTAAATAATAGCATTAAAAATATATATAATATTTTACTATTTATTATTTAATTCTTTATTGCTTAAAAAATAATTGTCAAATATAAAAATATTCTACAAAGAAATTATAAATAATAAAACTGAAGCGATCAGCAATAAATCGACTTATAAACAATGAAATTCTGTTATTTATTATATTTATTTATTCACGTTCTATAAAACATTTAATACTCATGCATTATATATTATATTATTATTATTATTATTAGATATTTATTTTGTGATAGAGGTTTTTTTGTGATAGAGAGAGAGATCTATAGAGAGAGATCCAGTGATATAGAGAGATCTATAGAGAGAGATCCAGTGATATATAGAGAGATCTATAGAGAGAGATCCAGTGATATAGAGAGAGATCTATAGAGAGAGATCCAGTGATATATAGAGAGATCTATAGAGAGAGATCCAGTGATAGAGAGAGATCTATAGAGAGAGATCCAGTGATAGAGAGATCTATAGACAGAGATCCAGTGATAGAGAGATCTATAGAGAGAGATCCAGTGATAGAGAGAGAGAGAGATCTCTATAGAGAGAGATCCAGTGATATATAGAGAGATCTATAGAGAGAAATCCAGTGATAGAGAGAGCTATAGAGAGATCTATAGAGAGAGATCCATATGATAGAGAGAGATCTATACAGAGAGATCCAGTGATATAGAGAGAGATCTATAGAGAGAGATCCAAGTGATAGAGAGAGATCTATAGAGAGAGATCCAGTGATAGAGAGATCTATAGAGAGAAATCCAGTGATAGAGAGATCTATAGGGAGAAATCCAGTGATAGAGAGGGATCTATAGACAGAGATCCAGTGATAGAGAGAGATCTATAGAGAGAGATCCAGTGATAGAGAGATCTATAGAGAGAGATCCAGTGATAGAGAGAGATATAGAGAGATCTATAGAGAGAGATCCAGTGATAGAGAGAGATCTATAGAGAGATCCAGTATAGAGAGAGATCCAGTGAGATCCAGTATAGAGAGAGAGATCTATAGAGAGAGATCCAGTGATATAGAGATAGAGAGATCTATAGAGAGAGATCCAGTGATATATAGAGAGATCTATAGAGAGAGATCCAGTTATAGAGAGAGATCTATAGAGATATCCAGTGATAGAGAGATCTATAGAGAGAAATCTATAGAGAGAGATCCAGTGATAGAGAGAGATCTATAGAAAGAGATCCAGTGATAGAGAGATATCTATAGACAGAGATCCAGTGATAGAGAGAGATCTATAGAGAGAAATCCAGTGATAGAGAGAGATCTATAATAGAGAGAGATCCAGTGATAGAGAGAGCTATAGAGAGATCTATAGAGAGAGATCATATGATAGAGAGAGATCTATACAGAGAGATCCAGTGATATATAGAGAGATCTATAGAGAGAGATCCAAGGATAGAGAGAGATCTATAGAGAGAGATCCAGTGATATACAGAGAGATAGAGAGATCTATAGAGAGAGAATCCAGTGATAGAGAGAGAGATCTATAGAGAGAAATCCAGTGATAGAGAGGGATCTATAGACAGAGATCCAGTGATAGAGAGAGATCTATAGAGAGAAATCCAGTGATAGAGAGAGATCTATAGAGAAATCCAATGATAGAGAGAGATCTATAGAGAGAGATCCAGTATAGAGAGAGATCTATAGAGAGATTATAGATCCAGTGATAGAGAGATCTATAGAGATCCATGAGATCTATAGAGAGAGATCAGTGATATAGAGAGAGATCTATAGAGATATCCAGTGATAGAGAGATCTATAGAGAGAGATCCAGTGATAGAGAGAGCTATAGAGAGAGATCTATAGAGAGAGATCCTATGATAGAGAGAGATCTATAGAGAGAGATCCAGTGATATATAGAGAGATCTATAGAGAGAGATCCAGTGATATATAGAGAGATCTATAGAGAGAGATCCAGTGATATATAGAGAGATCTATAGAGAGAGATCCAGTGATATATAGAGAGATCTATAGAGAGAGATCCAAGGATAGAGAGATATAGAGAGATCTATAGAGAGAGATCCAGTGATATATAGAGATATCTATAGAGAGAAATCCAGTGATAGAGAGAGATCTATAAAGAGAGATCCAGTGATAGAGAGAGATCTATAGAGAGAGATCCAGTGATAGAGAGAGATCTATAGAGAGAGATCCAGTGATAGAGAGAGATCTATAGAGAGAGATCCAGTGATATATAGAGAGATCTATAGAGAGAGATCCAGTGATAGAGAGAGATCTATAGAAGAGAGATCCAGTGATAGAGAGAGATCTATAGAGAGAGATCCAGTGATAGAGAGAGATCTATAAAGAGAGATCCAGTGATAGATATGAAAGATTGCAGGACCTTTTTGTTTGGTTACTCTCCTGACGGTGAGAGCCGCCTGTCGCTTCTGATACTCTGAAATCTCAAACCCTGCAAAATACAAACATCAAATTCAACACGTTTTCATCCTCCATCACATTTCAGTTAAAGACCTCGAAACCAGGGTGGAGATTATTATTATTAAAGTTTTTATTATTATTATTATTAACTTTTTTTATTATTATTATTATTATTATTATTATTATTATTATTATTATTAATTAAAGTTATTATTATTATTATTAAAGTTATTATTATTATTATTATTATTATTAGTTATTATTATTATTATTATTATTATTATTATTAAAAAGTTTTGAAAAATCTCTTTTTCCTGGTTATTAAATTTGTAAATTTTTTTTATAATATATATCTAAAATGATTATTATTTTTATACACACCAATTTCTTTCTTAACGTAAATTGTGTTCTTTTGTAAACAATAAATAAAATGTGTTTTAATCTTTTATAAACACACAGTTAGATGTTTAGACAATTGCACATTATTACTGAATCTAAAAATGTCTAAATATAAATACAAAATTATATTCATTTATCAAATATCAAGCAGAATTTTAAGTGCTTTATTCTGGACATTTTGTAAATGATTATTATGAATATTATAAATAATTCTCTTGTTATAATAATAATAATAATAATAATAATAATAATAATAATAATAATAATAATAATAATTGGACACTTTACACGTTACAAGCAATACACCGTCTTTATTCTATTATTAAGATGTTTATTTGTTTACTTTATTTTGTGTTTTAGTTTTATTTCTGTTCACATGTCAGACGGTTGTAAGAAGCGTTTCACTGCATACAATTTGAATGTATTAATAACGACGTTTTAACGTCGATTCGTTAGTTTAAAGCGACCTGAAAATTTTTCTTCGGAATCTCCAAACTCACCGATTTTCTCGTCCTCCTGCACCATCTTACGTTCTTCCTGAAACGCTCGCAGCCAGCGGATTTTCTCCTCCAGCTTCTTGGCGAGGAAGATGTGGATTTCGTCCGAGTCTTTGTTGCTCAGTTTGAAGGCGTTTTTCACGCTGACGTTAAAATCGTCGTCTCGCCCGTCGATGGCGTCCATGACCTCGTAGCGGTCCATGTCGATCCGTCCTTTGTAGTAAAGGATATCGCGTCGGATCAAGTCCTGCGATCGCAGCGGAGACGGAATCTCATTTATCCATCACTCCATTCATCTATCCATCTACACACATCCCTCTTTCTCCATCTCACCTTCTTGCAGATGACCATCTGATGGTCAAACAGGAAGAAGATACGCGTTTGGCTCCTCCCATAAGGCTGATAGATCCAGGACAGCTCTCCAGTGTACACCAGCTCCGAGCTCCTATCCAGGACATCCTCACCCTGGACACACACACACAAACACACACACACACAATGACTATTGACCCCGGATTGTGTAGCCTGAGGTGTTGGTTGTGCGAGGGGGGACAGAAGATGTCTGGTCGCACCTCCCAGTCCAGGACGGACGCCTGCCACTGAGCGATTTTGTCGATGTTCTCCAGTCTTCGTTTCCTTTCGTTAATCTGCTGAGTTACGTTTCTCATCACAGCCAGCGCTGCAGCCACGTACCGATAGTCACTGCGAGAGACGAAGGTGGGCGCGGGGGTGGAGGAGGCGGACAGCGACAGAACAAAAGCGGCGGAGGAGAAAAAGCAGCAGATATTAACATTATGATTGGACGTTTTAGAAAGTGTGTGTGTGTGTGTGTGTATGTGTGTGTTTAAACAGTAAACACTTATCTGAATGTCTTCTCCCAGCAAGTGGCGTTTAACAATGGCTGCTTACCAACTAAATATCCAAGGGACAATTTTGCTACTAGTTTTCTCTGGCATCTCTGCTGCATTTTGCAGATCGGTGGAAACGTTTTCCCACGTTAGCGTAGGAAAAAAAAGAGAGCAGCGAGTCCGCCGTATGTTCCGACGCTACGCGCTGCTGTTGCTCTGAGACGTTTAGAATCATCGCTACCTGAGCCACACATTTGAAAAGGACCTGCACGTTTTAAACCTGAATTTGCAGGGTGCCAATATTTTCAAGCGCATCACTACAATAACAAGACGTTGTTGTTGTTTTTTTTTTATATTGTAATACTAGCACTAATATAGATTACTAATATAATTTAGTTAATTCTACATTCCTGGATCCAATACTAAGGTCCTCAGAAAATACCAAGGTCCTCAGAAAATACCAAGGTCCTCAGAAAATACCAAGGTCCTCAGAAAATACCAAGGTCCTCAGAAAATACCAAGGTCCTCAGAAAATACCAAGGTCCTCAGAATAGTCCGGAGCAAAAATAGCAGTTTGTTCATGAGACCCCTGCAAAGATGAAAACGCTCCGAGGGACAGGTGAGGCGGAAAGCATGGGCTCTGCGAGGCCAAACTGCACTGACCTGCTCAAGGTAGCGAGGAAGGGCCGAAAAACAACAAAAACAAAAATCCTGACGCCGCCAAAAAAACCCATTTCCTGAGCTGGCGAGAAATCTCCAACAAGGTCCCACCTGCCATCAAACCCGAGCCAAGCGGCACTGTCGGACCTTTTGGGATCAGAGCTTGCAGAAATGCACGGCAGAGCAATTGTTGTTATCATACCTGATCAACGGTATATCACAAGCGCAACAACGAGCTTCTAAAGATATACAGTATTTTTAATAAATAGATCGTCAAAAAATATTAAAAAGAAGAGTTATATGATAAAGAATTCGTTTTTTTATAGCATGGTATGAAACGTGGGTTTGGGGAAGGTTTTATAAGGACATCAGCAGGTGATCTGTTACATCATACAAAGGGAGGGACAAGATGCCACCTAGGACCGGTCCATCACACAACCTTCGCCTTGAGCACTATGGAAGGTGCATCCAGTTAACATGAACCCCAGAGAACCCATTAGACCACCATATAGCCGCAAAGGGAGAAACCGCTAAAGGAGACACTGATGTTTTTTATGAGGACCGGTAACTTCCGTATTTGTAAGACTCATAGACGATGGAATGAATACAACTCTGCATCGAACTCCATCAGCAAACCAACAAAGAGTGGATAGTAATGTGTTTACACCAAGATATTTTGTCAGGTGGACAACCACAATTAAAAGGTCGCGAAGCACAAAAACACATTATTTAAGATGTTAATGGATATTTAATAGCAGCTACAAACTATGTTTAAATAAAGTGGTCATTTTTGTGCTTTTTGGGACCATAAAAAGTTCTTAAAAACTTTCCTTCAAGTCATGTGACGTAGACACGATTTATCTCAGCATTGGCACCTTGCACCCCTCCCCCCCCACACACACACTCTACTCTCCAGTGAACTACGCCCCTTTTCAAAGGTGTGTAGAAACATCTCTTAAACAAAGTAGTTTCATGACCTTTGAAAGAACCAGGCAAGGTGGGGGAGCTCTCATTGCTACATCATCTGCAGTGTTAGCACCACCCTGACACACACTGGTGCGACGAGGGGTTTGTAGATTTGCTGAGAATGGCGGATCTGTGGATGGGGTGTTGGGGGCGGGGTGCAAAGCCAGGGGCAGGAAAACTATTCTACTGCAGTAATTCCTCAAAGACGGCCAGAACACGTAAAGTATAAATGTAATAAATGTATGGTTGTATAATTTTAGATTATTCGTTTTAAAAAAGTGGAATAAAGGAAAAACACACGTTTCTAGTTTCGTGTTTTATGAGGACCAAGTAATTTAACAGTAATATAAGACTCCACTTTGTTTGATCTCACTATATTTGACAGATTGAGGTGCGTCTTGCATATAAACA
>JACRUU010000001.1:3004498-3006676 GCA_030449085.1 Kryptopterus vitreolus
ACACTGTTACACACACACACACACACACACACACACACAAACACACACACTTCTCTAAACACACAAAACTGATAAATAAATCTATAAATAAATCATGATTTTATTAGCATCTTTAGTTAATTGCGCTCATGCGGCCGTTACATTTGCTGGAATAATATTTATGATTAAATTTAGAATGATACTTTATTCATTATTTATTTTCAATTTAAACATCCTTTAAATTAAAATAGGCCAAATTAAAACGACAAATTACGGAAATCTGGATCTGAAGGATCAATTACAAAAAATTAATAAAATAAAATAAAAATTGGGTGATGGGGGCATTAAAAATAGCATCAAATAAATAAATAAAAATTGTATACTAAAATATGCCTATATACATATATATATATAAATTAACAGAAAAAAATGATCAAAAGTAATACAAGTCCCCATAAGGTATTTGTGTGTGTGTGTGTGTGTGTGTGTGTGTATGTGTGTGTGTGTGTGTACATTTTTTTCCCTTGTTTTGCAAAATAAGAAAACAAACAAACAAAAACAATAAAGGGTGCGAATCCCAGCAGGGTTTTTCTGCTCAACTCCCCAAAAACACCAATAAATAAAATGTGTACACACACACACACACACACACACACAAAAACACACACACACACACACACACACACACAAATACACACACAGTAGTATAATAGTGTATTCTGCACAATCAGCACCATTTCTGCGGCTTCGATAAGATGAAAAAATAACTACATAAATCTTGTATGTGTGTGTGTGTGTGTGTGTGTGTGTGTGTGTGTGTGTGTGTGTGTGTATGTGTGTGTGTGTGTGTGTGTGTGTGTGTGTGTGTGTGTGTGTGTGTGTGTGTGTGTGTGTGTGTGTACAAAATCACAAAAAAAGTTATTATATATTAGTTACAAAATACAAAAGCACAGGAAAACAGGAATAGCTGACCAACAAAAACACACACACACACACACACACACACACACACACACACACACACAATGGCAGGATTTGTTAATCTGATCACACACTTGCATATGTAGGTGGTGTGGTGCATTATCAACTTACACACTTTGTGTGTCTGTGTGTGTGTGTGTGTGTGTGTGTGTGTGTGTGTGTGTGTGTGTGTGTGTGTGTGTGTGTGTGTGTGTGTGTGGTTGTAATGTGGCGGTTACAGATCTCTAAAGGCTGCATGCTGATGATGCAAAAGTGCAGTCACGAGGAAACGCATTCCCTTCTTTCTTCACTTGTTTTGCTCGTCTCTCTCTCTCTCTCTCTCTCTCTCTCCTCACAATCTCTCCATCTTATTTTCTTTCCCTCCATCTTCCCTCTCCCTCCTTTTTCTGTTCCGCGCCTCTTATTTCCTCCGTCTACAGGAGCGAGAAATCTCCCCTGTTAGGTTTTTTTTCACCCTTGGTCCTGTAATGCAGACTGACGGCTCATTCAGAGCGAGATGAGTCACCGCCCATGAGATCCCACACAACACACACACATACACACACGCCGACGTCACATCGCTCTCTATAAACACACACACACCACACACACACACATAGATACTATATAATACGTATAATGAACAGTGCACTGGAATATGAGTTTGACGTTGAAACGTTACATCGTGAGGAATTTCTCTCACGCAGAGTAAAAAACGTCTGATAAAATATCCCGGAATTAAACGGAACCAAAATATGGAATTCCGTGTGGACGGAGGACCAATCAGAACCTCACACAGAATAAACAAACTTCTGAACATGGAATAAACAGAAGTCATGGAATAAAATAATCCGGCTTTCCGGGGACGATCAGGAAAAACCAACATGACGAATCTCTCAACTTATATATCTAATATATCTTTTCCTTCTTGCGCTCCGTGTCCTCTTTTCTCTCACTTATATTTACCTCACAGTACTTTTATCTTCTTCTTCTTCTTCCCTCCATTAATCTCTCAAACACACACACACACACACACACACACACACGTGTTAAAGCTGTATTAAATATGAATGCATCCTAGACCATTCTGTGTGTGTGTGTTCAGAGTGGGTTACATAAAAGTGCCATTAGACCAAAAAATAAAAACCCTCCGTCTCACACACACACACACACACACACACACACACACACACACCACTAAAGCAAAAAATAAAGCATTACTCGGAGACGAGGTGAAGC
>JACRUU010000001.1:3029676-3032495 GCA_030449085.1 Kryptopterus vitreolus
GTCCAACACCTTAACCACTGGGCTATACCACCTCCTTCTCTCCCTGCTTTCTCCCATCTTTCCATCTATCTGTCCATCCTATTTATCTCCCTCTCTCTCTCTTTCTCTCTCCTCTCTCTCTCTCTCTATCATCTCTCTCCCTCTACCGCTGTCTCTCACGCCATCCCTCACTTTCTCTTTCTTTCATTCTGACCTCCCCTATTCACTTTCTCTCTCCCTCCCTCTCCCCTCAGTCCCACTCTTTCTTTCCATGCCCTCTCTCTCTCTCTCTCTCTCTCTCTCTCTCTCCCTCTCCTCTAAGTCCTCTCTCATCCCATCCCTCTCCCCTCAGTTTCTCTCTGTTGTTTCCCTCTTTCTTCCGGTCAAGGAGTTTCTTTTTTCTCCTTCTCCACGCTCTTTTCCTTTTATCCTTTCTCGTCTCCTCTCTCTCCCCTTCTCTTTGTTCTTTTCATGTCTATTCCACCCCTTTTTCTTTCTCTTCTCTCCTCTCTTTCTCTCTTCTCTCTCCATTTCTTCTTATTCCTATCTCTTTTTCTCCTCTCCAGTTCCTTTTCTTTTTCCTTTCTCTATTCTTTGTTACACGGTTTCTTTTCTTTCTGTTTTAAATGGCTAACCCTCTTTTGTATCATCCCAAGGAAAAACAAATTGAAAAGAAAAGAGGAATCATTCCTCTAAATAATCAACTATCACTATCTTCTCTCCTCTCCCCTCGCATCGTCCCCCCACCATCTCTCACTGTCCTCACTCTTTCTGTCCAAAGTCTCTCTCTTCCCACAGGATCTCTCTCTCTTCTCGATCTCCTCCCCTCTCTCTCTCTCTCTCTCTCTCTCTCCTCTCTCTCTCTCTCCATCTCCTCTCTGTCTCCTCTCTGTTTTTCCCTCAGATTTGGGATGTTTTATAGCTACCTACTTTTGTATCACCAAAGGAAAAACAAAGGGGGGAAAAAGAAAAAGAGGAAAATGCCGGCGAAATAAAGTTAATATAATCTCTCTCTCTCTCTCTCTCTCACGGAACATCTCTCTCGTCTCTCTCTCTCTGTCTCTCTCTTCCCTTTCTCTCTCTCTCTCCCTCTCCCTCTCTCTCTCTCTCCACATTAAGAGATGATGAATATCCACACACGTCTTTATCTGTATCAGAATTAGGCCACACATGTAAATTAGCCCACTCAGAGAGAGAGGAGAGAGAGAGAGAAGAGAGATCGAGAGAGAGAGAAGAGAGAGAAAGTAAGGATATTCATGTATGCGAATATGCAAATGAGATGCAAACGACCCTCCATATCGAATATAAAAAAAACTCAGCGTCGTGGCACAACAGTAAGCAGGAGAGCAATTACTCACCTTCTCCCATTCTCCCTCTCTCTCCCTCTCTCCCTCTCAACCCCCCCCCCGTCTCTCTCTCCCTCTCTCTCTCTCTCTCTCTCTCCTCTCTCTCTCTCCCTCGTTCCTCATGCACCACATCAGGATACCCCAACCCCATTCTCTCTGTTTATCTGCATTTCTCCCAGGTGGATCTCTCTGTCTCAGATACACTGGCCTACTTTACAACCAGGTGATCATCATCATCATCATCATCATCATCATCATCTTCATCAAACAAGAGCCCCCCCCCAAAAAGCCCCCCCCCCCCCCCCCATCCCCCCCGTCCCCCTCCCTCCCCTCCCCCCCCCCCCCTCCTCTGAACATCACCATCACTCTCACCAAAATGTCCTCCCCAAAATCTCTGCTCCGTCTCCTGGTCAACATCTCAGCATCTTCACCTCCGTCACCTCCACCTTCTGTCCCTCCTCCACTCCAGAGATAAATCCGTTATCTACGACATTATCACCACCCGGAACACCTCACCAGGTCCACGCCCACTTTGTGACATCGCAACCCGAGCTCATACGTAGCCCCGCCCCCCTCGATCCAGCCCCAGTCCTCATAAACACACATTCCTACATGGGTCCGAGTGCAGTGTGTGTGTGTGTGTGAATTTTATCTTTGTGTGTATGTGTGTGTGTGTGTGTGTGTGCGTGTGTGTGAATTTTATCTTTGTGTGTGTGTGTGAATTTTATCTTTGTGTGTGTGTGTGTGAGTGTGTGTGTGCGTCTCACAGACAGAAAGAAAAGATCAAACAAACACAAAAAAGGGGCAAAACGCATCCTTTGTCCTGTTTCGTTGTGAAGGTCACTTAAAAGAGCAGCGTGGAAGTGTGAGTGTGTGTGAGTGTGTGAGTGTGTGTGAGTGTGTGTGTGTATGAGTGTGTGTGTGAGGAGAAAAGAAGGAAGAGGAGTGAAGGTTAAGAGATTCAAAGGAACGTGTGATAAAAGCTGATAAACCGATAAAAGAATAAAAACACAGTCACGATTAAAGATGACATTACAAAGCTCATGTCCTGATGTTCAGAAAACACACACACACACATACACACACACACACACACACACTCACACTCCAAGTGTGTTTGGAGAGTGTGTGTGTGTGTGTGTTTTATGTGTGTGTCATGCAAGAATGTGTGAGTATGTGGGCATGTCATTTAGGTGTGTGTATGTATGTGTGTGTGTGTGTGTATGTGAGTGTGTGTATGTGAGTGTGTGAATGTGAGTGTGTATGTGAGTGTGTGTATGTGTGTGTGTGTGTGTGAAAGAGAGAGAGACATGAATGCTTGTGTGAAAGATGTATGTTTTTAAAAGAGAAGTGTGTGTGACAGACTTAAGTATATGTGGACACAGGTGTGTGTGTGTGTGTTTGGAGAGTGTGTGTATGCTTTTGTTTGGAGAGTGTGTGTGTATGTATGTGTTTGGAGTGTGTGTGTGTGTGTGTGTGTGTGTGTGTTTGGTG
>JACRUU010000001.1:3032995-3035495 GCA_030449085.1 Kryptopterus vitreolus
TGTGTGTATGTGTGTGTGGCCAGAGCTCAGGTTAACACTATCGATCGGCTGTTTTATCACACACTGAAAGGTCAGCTCACGTCAGTTATGAGCTGTCAACACTTCACACATATATGCACACACACACACACACACACACACACACACACACACACACACACACATACATCACACATCACACGCTGTTCTATTTAGCGATTTCTCTCTGAAGACATCAATGCAAGACACACACAATGTTCGAAACAAACTTTGATAACAAAACACCCACACACACAAACACACACACACACACAAACACACCAACACAAAACACACCACACACACACACACAACCCACACACCCCACACACAACATACACACACACACAAACACACACACACACACACACACACACAAACACACACACACACACAAACACACAACTACACACACATACACACATACACAAACACACACATACACACACACACACACACAAAACACAACCCAAAAACTGACAAAACCACACTACACAACACACACACACACACAAACAACACACGCCACACACACCAACCACCCAACCACACCCCACATAAACACACACACACAACCCCCCCCCCCCCCCACCCCCTGTGCATATTTTCTTGTTTTATGGTGATGACTTTGTTGTTCTTATCTGACATGACAGACATTATTTAAGGAAGACGGGTATCTATAAAAACACACACACACATACACACACACACTCACACACACACACACACACACACACACACACTCACACACACACACACACACACACTCACACACACACACAACCCACCACACACACTCACACACCCACACTGTCACACAAACGTGTTCACAAACACAAGTAATAATTATTTATATGTATACCCACACACACACACACACACACACACACACACACACACACACACATACACAAAGAGTGGTAGGAGATGAAGAACAAACATCTGTATCTGGATAAAGGCTGTATTTTTGTAACACACACACACACACACACACACACAAACAACACACAACACACACACATATACTGAGTTCATGTTACATTCTGACCAATCACAATGTACTTCATTCCTATTCAGGCACTGTAGTGGGAGGAGCCTAAAGTGTGTGTTTGTGTGTGTGTGTGTGTGTTGTGTGTGTGTTGGTGTGTGTGTGTGGTGTGTGTGTGTGTTGTGTATGTGTGTTGTTGTGTGTGTGTGTGTGTGTGTGTTGTGTGTGTGTGTGTGTGTGTGTGGTGTGTGTGTGTGTGTGTGTGTGTGTGTGTGTGTGTGTGTTATAATACATGCCAAACAGAGCATCATAATCGTTCCTCTCTGATCTCTCCGTCTTTCTCATGGGATTTCCCAGAATGCCTTGAGGGAGGTGATACCCCTCTATCTCAAGGACTAACAGAGAGGGTTTTTTAACACGCTTTGTGTGTGTGTGTGTGTGTGTGTGTGTGTGTGTGTGTGTGTGTGTTGCGTGCAAAGTGATAATTTATCTCCTCCACAAGACAGGTGCAAAGGATTAATAACATCTACCAGAAAGAGAAAGAGCAGAGAGAGAGAGAGAGAGAGAGAGAGAGAGAGAGTGATAGAGAGAGAGGAGAGAGCGATAGAGAGAGAGAGGAGAGAGAGAGAGGGAGAGAAGAAGTGGAAAGAGAGAGAGAGCGGAGAGGGAGAGAGCTTAGAAAAATAATCCTACAACAATTTAAGCACGCCACCAAAAGAAGTCCCCACCTTCAATGCACAAAGACCACACCAGCACAGAGAAACACATGCACACAATACACCAAGGAGAACACACACACACACACAACACACACACACACCACACACACAGACACACACACACACAGACACACACACACACACACACCCACACACAAACACACAGCCACGAGGACCACACACACACACACACAGACACACACACACACACCACACACACACACACACACACACACCACACACACCCACACACACGACCCACACACACACCCACAACACCACAGACCCACACACACACACACTTTAATATTCTCATCACAAGGTATAGTGAGACAGAGGGGAAAAAAGAGAGAGAGATGAGAAAAGTGACGGATGAAGAGACAGAAAGAAAATGAAGAGAGAGTGAGAGAAACACTAGAGGAAGTGCACTCAGTAGGGTACAGGGTGAGGGAGTCACCTCACAGCGTCTCATTCCACATCTCCGACTGAGTGTAATCAACAACAGCGCTGTGTGTGTGTGTGTGTGTGTGTGTGTGTGTGCGGCCGTGTTATGTGTGTGTGTGTGGCGTGCACGTGTGTGTGCGCGCATGTGTGTGTGTGTGTGGTGTGTGCGTGTGGCGGTTTGTGTTGTGTGTGTGTCTGTGTCTGTTAGGCGCGTGGTGCACGTGTGTGCGTGTTTTGTGTGTGTGTGCGGGTGTGGTGTGTGTAGTGGTGTTGGGGTGTGTTTGTGTGTGTGTATGATGTGTGTGTGTTGTGTGTTTGTGTGTGTGTGTGT
>JACRUU010000001.1:3045495-3050495 GCA_030449085.1 Kryptopterus vitreolus
CACTGCACATATCACTGCACATATACTGCACATATTACTGCACATAATCCCATCACTGCCAATTACATGCACATCACTGCACATATCACTGCCATATCACTGCATCACATATCACTGCACAATCCCATGGACACATATGTATCACACATCACAATGCACATACACTGCACATATCACTGCACATATCACTGCACATATCACTGCACATATCACTGCACATATTACTGCACATAATCCCAATCACTGCACATATCACTGCACATATCACTGCACATAATCCCAATCACTCCACAATCACTGCACATAATCCCAATCACTGCACATAATCCCAATCACTGCACATATCACTGCACATAATATCACTGCACATATCACTGCACATATCACTGCACATATCACTGCACATATCACTGCACATATGCACACTGCACATATCACACAATCACTGCACATATCACTGCATCACTGCACATATCACTGCACATATCACTGCACATAATCACTAATCACTGCACATCCCAATCACTGCACATATCACTGCACATAATCCCAATCACTGCACATATCACTGCACATATCACTGCACATAATCCCAATCACTGCACATAATCCCAATCACTGCACATATCACTGCACATATTACTGCACATATCACTGTACATAATCCCAATCACTGCACATATCACTGCACATATCACTGCACATAATCCTAATCACTGTACATATCACTGCACATATTACTGCACATAATCCCAATCACACCCAGTCAAAATAAAATATATATATACATACACACATCACACACAACAACAAGCATCACATACTGGGGTGTGGAGTTTTCTAGTATAGCATATATTTATATCTGTGAAAGTTACACACTTTCTGGAGTTCTATAAATTCTCTAAAAGTTCGATAAAAAGCATACAGTGTCTGACTAGTTCCGGAATTCTCCATAAAGAATATCGGGAAAAGCGGCTGGAAAAGCTGCTGCCTCTGTTCAGGATTTGGAAACGTTGCTGATCCTCAGCAGGGATAAAGTCGGGATCTCGCACCGTTCTCCACATGGATTTACACAGATTTATAATCCATAATGTTTTACACTACAATCCAAAAAACTCCACATCATTCCGGAATGTATGAGTTCTAAAAGAGAAAATACAGAAATGTGAGGAGGAGAAAAGTCTAGGGGATGGGAACGAGGGAACGAGGGAGGATTCTGTACTGTAAATAAGCGAGCTATGAATTGAGATGGACAGAAAGGGGATGAACGAGGGACAGGGGGCAGGCGGAGATGAAGAGATAAAAACGGATAAATAAAGAATGGCAGGTTTATTAGAGGTGGGAAAAGGACACAGCTGTAGAGATCGACTCGTAAAAATACACAAAGATCTATTACACATGTAAACGTGTGTGTGTGTGTGTGTGTGTGTGTGTGTGTGTGTGTGTGTGTGTGTGTAAGGGCTGATTATATAATCACATGATTATCATGAGAGAATTGGTGATTAACGGCACATTAGTATCAGTTCTAAATGTACCTTCAATTAATAATATTTAATTCTCTAATTAACATGCGCATGGATAATTATGGATGCAAATGTATGCAAATTTGTGATTATTATTATTATTATTATTATTATTATTATTATTATTATTAATGAAACCAAAGTCGACATGGAGAACAAAGACAAAATATTCTTGTAAAAACAGATAAAATTAACAATTGACTTTTAAACGACGACTTTCCACGCTTTTAAATATTGTATGAAATAAAATTTATTTATTTATTTATGTATTTATTAATTAATTTATTTATTTATTTGTTTATTTATGTATTTATTTATTTATTTATCTTTTTTAATGTTAATGTCGTTAAAATAAATTTGTGCCAACACATTCATTTTGGCACGCACTGATATTTTGTGTGTGTGGTGTGTGTTTGTGTGTGTGTGTGTTTGTGTTGTGTGTGTGTGTGTGTGTGTGTGTGTGTGTGTGTGTGTGTTGGGTGTGTGTTGGCGAGAACAGCGAATAAAAAGAGAAAGCAATAAATCATGAAAAACAATAATGAGAGAAAGACAGAGCGCTTCATCACCACGACCTGCTGTTAAAAACACATGTGTGTGTGTGTGTGTGTGTGTGTGTGTGTGTGTGTGTGTGTGTGTGTGTGTGTGTGTGTGTGTGTGTGTTGGCTGTGTGTGTGTGTGTGTGTGTGTGTGTTTTCAGCAAAGTTTATGAGAGAAAACAACTCTTTCCAAGAAAATGTAATTTGAGGTAGTAAAATATATATTGCTTTCTTTCTCTCTGTTTCGCTCCCTTTCTCTCTCTCTCTCTCTCTCTCTCTCTCTCTTTCTTACTTTTTACTTCTTTCCCAATCTAGTTTCCCCTCTCAAATGACAGCACACACACACACACACACACACACACACACACACACACACACACACACACACACACAAGTTTTTTTCAAAGGCAGAAATAAAAGAAGTAAGATTCCCTCGTTTATCTCGTTAAGCGTGTGTGTGTGTGTGTGTGTGTGTGTGTGTGTGTGTGTGTGTGTGTGTGTGTGTGTGTGTGTGTTTTTTTTTTTCCCTGCGACCCGTCAGTCGGTCTGCGTGTAAACAAACGCACTATTTTCAAACATATGAAAGGAGGCTTTTGATTGCCTGTGAGATAATTAAAGTCGGAGGCGAGTCGAGTCGCGGCGCTTCCCAGGTAATTATCATCCGCTTTCAAACGCCTCATTAAAATCGCCAAAGCGTCGGATCTTCTGCGGAGCGTCGGAACGAACGGCCGGAGGACCGGCGCCGCTTTGTGTTCGACACGCCGCTCTGCACACGCCTTTCATTTCACTGTTACAGACAACCTCATCTTTCCCGGTCCGATCTGTAATACGGAATATTCACGGTCTGATCTCTAATACGGAATATTCCGGGTCTGATCTCTAATACAGAATATTCACGGTCTGATCTCTAATACGATATATTCTGGGTCTGATCTCTAATACAGAATATTCCGGGTCTGCTGTGTAATAGGGAATATTTCAGGTCTGATCTGTAATACGGGATATTCCAGATCTAATCTGTACGACGGAATATTCCGGGTCTGATATATATTACGGAATATTCCGGGACTGATCTGTAATATGGGATATTCCGGGTCTGATCTGTAATAGGGAATATTCCAGGTCTGATCTGTAATATGGGATATTCCGGGTCTAATCTGTAATGCGGAATATTTGGGGTCTAATCTGTAATGCGGAATATTTGGGGTCTGATCTGTACGACGGAATATTCCGGGTCTGATCTGTAATACGGAATATTCCGGGTCTGCTTTGTAATATGGGATATTCCGGGTCTGATCTGTAATAGGGAATATTCGGGGTCTGATCTGTAATAGGGAATATTCGGGGTCTGATATGTAATAGGGAATATTCGGGGTCTGATCTGTAATAGGGAATATTCGGGGTCTGATATGTAATCGGGAATATTCGGGGTCTGATATGTAATAGGGAATATTCGGGGTCTGATATGTAATAGGGAATATTCGGGGTCTGATCTGTAATAAGGAATATTTCAGGTCTGATCTGTACGACGGAATATTCCGGGTCTGATCTGTACGACGGGATATTTGAGATGTAATCTGCACGCGCATCGCGTCCCCGCGGTAACAGGAAATAACTGGGAGAGAAATGAAAAGGTCACATGACGAGAAGGTCCTGAAGCTCTGCACCCAGCAGGTGAAATCTATAAGGATGTAGGTCAGCGCGGGTCAGCGCAGGTCAGATCACTAAAGCGGAATGAATCAGACTCCTGCGAGCCTCCACAAATCAGATGCGGCAGATAAAAGATCCGATTACAGAAGGCAGGAAGGGGACGAGAGCGGGGACGAGAGCCAGAGCAGAACTCCGGGTCAGCGCAGGCCGGCATTAAGGGAGCGGATCTATAGGTCAGAAGATCTCCGACAGGAGGAAACGACTCTCCAACTTCAGGCTTTCCAGATCATTAAGGCAGAAGTGGACTTTAATGAGACGGGAAGCTGTGAGCTCGGAGACGGAGGGGATTCGGCGTTACACAGAACTTCAGGGGGGGAAAAAAAGAGGAGGAATATCTTCCAGTAAGAGATAAGAGAGGATGCGGAGAAGGCAGACGTCATGTGGAGACGCCACACCTTTAGATCAGACGATCGCAGGTGTCGGGGTGAGAACGGGATCATCCGGACTTTAGAAACGCTGTGAGAAGTTGTAGGGCGTTTAAGTCGGGACGTCTCACTCCAGAAGGTCAGATGATTAAGCGAGAACGAGTCGGATCGTTATGTCAGGAGGAGAACGATCTCCGAGTCTGTGGGGAGACGGGATTTTAAAGCAGATCTTCAAAATAAGTGCCAGATCACGGAGAAGCTTCGGAATCAGACACGCGTCCGGTAAAGAATCCCTCAGGAATCATCACTCATCCGATCAATATCACACCGTCGCTTTACACGCGCAAGGACAAGCATCACCATCATCATCATCACCAACAACACCATCATCATCATCACACCAACACCACCGTCACCACTATCACACTACATCATCACCATCATCACCATCACCAACACCACCGTCACCACTATCACACCATTACATCATCATCACCAACACCACCGTCACCACTATCACACCATTACATCATCACCATCATCCTCACCACACCACTGTCACTACTATCACACCCTTACATCTCACCACCAACACCACCGTCACACTAATCACACCATACATCATCATCCAATCACCAACACCACCGTCACACGATCACCATTACATCATCACCACAACAACCACCATCACCACATCACCAACACATACATCACCACCAACACCACCGTCACCACTATCACACCATTACATCATCATCACCAACACCACCGTCACCACTATCACACCATTACATCATCACCACCAACACCACCACCGCACCACATCACACCACACCACATCATCCACACCACCACCGTCACACTAT
>JACRUU010000001.1:3060495-3062995 GCA_030449085.1 Kryptopterus vitreolus
CATTCTCATCTTTTTTCATCGTTTTTTTCCACTCATTTTTTCCACTCTTTTTTTTCACTCGTTTTTCCCCCCTCTAATGTTTTTTCACTGTTTTTTTTCCTCCTCTCATCTTTTTTCACTCGTTTTTTCCCCCTCATTTTTTTTCACTCGTTTTTTTTCCACTCGTTTTTTCCCCTCTCATTTTTTCACTCGTTTTTTTCCCCCCTCTCATCTTTTTTCACTCGTTTTTTTCCCCTCTCATTTTTTCACTCGTTTTTTCTCCTCTCATCTTTTTTCACTCGTTTTTTTCCCCTCATTTTTTTCCACTCGTTTTTTTCCCCTCTCATGTTTTTCACTCGTTTTTTTCCCCTCTCATGTTTTTCACTCGTTTTTTTCCCCTTCATCTTCGTTTCACTAATTTTTTAACATCTAATTTTTTTTCACGAAGTTTTTTCCCCCTTCATCTTTTTTCATCAAAACATTTTTATCACCCTCTCATCTTTTTTCACACCCATTTTTTTTTTTTCTCATTTTTTTCAATCGTTTTTCAAACTTTTTTTCACTCAATTTTTTCACTATTTTTTTCTCCCCTAAATCATTTTTTTCACTGTTTTCACACTTTTTTTTCACTTTTTTCCAACCTTCATCTTTTTTCATCGTTTTTTTAACACCTGTCATTTTTTTTCACTCGTTTTTTCCCCCTCTCATTTTTACCAATCATTTTTTTTCACTCGTTTTTTCCTCTTCATCTTTTTTCACTCGTTTTTTCCCCCTCTCATCTTTTTTCACTCGTTTTTTCCCCCTCTCATCTTTTTTCACTCGTTTTTTCCCCCTCTCATCTTTTTTCACACCCATTTTTTCCCTTTTTTTTTTTCACTATTTTTTTCAATCATTTTTTTCATCATTTTTCCCCACATGTCAGTTAATCTTTTTTCACTACCCATTTTTTCCCAATGTTTGTCCCCCTCATTTTTTTCACACTCTTTTTCACTCGTTTTTTTTTTCACTCGTTTTTTCCCCTTCATCTTTTTTCACTCGCCCCCCCCTCTCATTTTTCCCCCTCATTTTTTTTCACTCGTTTTTTCTCCCTCTCATCTTTTTTCACTGGTTTTTTTCACACTCATTTTTTTCACTCGTTTTTTCCCCTCTAATTTTTTTCACTCGTTTTTTCTCCCTGTTTTTATTTATCATTTTTATTACCTTTTTATGCAAATTTAAAACACAAACAATAATTAAAGTATTATAATATTAAAATGTTATTATAATTATAGTAATAATGATTATTATTGTCGTTAGTATTATTTTTCTTTACTATTCCATGAAAATGGACTCTTTTGAAGCGATTGATTGGAATCCCGGGTATTCCGGAGCGCTCCACCTTGCTGACGAGCGCAGGATGAAGGACGCGGGACGGAGGACGAGCGCTCACATTTAGAGGACAAAGGAAAGATGAGATGGACAGATAAGCGTTGAGATGGAGAGATAAGGAGATGCTGAGAAGGAGAAACGGTCAGGCAGGAGATAAAAGTGTGGCGAGGGAAAAAGAATCGATACGAGTTTCAGGAATATTAAATTCTCCAGAGACGACGGAATTCCGCACTATAATGTCACAAAAGCATGACATGAACCCACAAACCTCCACCAACAATCAACCCCTCCACCTCCTCCACCACCGTCCAACACCAAACCGCTCCTCAACCCACCACCTCCCCCCCCCACCTAACACCTCCACCACCCACAAGACCACCACACACCCACCTCCGCCATAACCCCCACCACCACCGCCACCGGTCCACAGCGCCGCCCAGGCCACCCGAGCAGCCACCAGCCCCGCCACTCGCCGCCAACCAAAACCCGCCACCGGGCACACCGAACCACCTTCCACGCACAGCACGGCCTACACCACCACCGCCAACTCCACCACCCACACCACACGCCGACCACTCGCCACCCACCAAAGCCACCGCACACGATACACCACAAGACACCTAACAAAGCCACACCAAAATCCTGAACCACCTCCAACCACCCACCAGACCATGTCCTCACCACCACCTCCAACCACCACACAACACCACCTCCGCCGCCACGCCACCCTCCACCACCAAACGCTCCACCCTCAACCGCCACCACCACCACCAAACACCACGTCCTCAAACACCCACTCCACCACCAAGCGCCACCACCGCCACACACTCCGGCGCCACCACCACGCACACTGCACGTCCCACCAACCACCCCTACACCCCTCCACGACACCACCTCAAACGGCACCTCCACCTCCACCTTCACGCAACCACCACCGCCGCCACCGCACAACACGCCGAAACACCACACCACCCACTCTGGCCCCACATCCACCGCCCACCTCCTCCACACATCCAACCATCCACCACCACCACCACCACCACCGCCACCACATCCACCTCCTCCACACCTCCTTACCTCCACCTACAACCCCCACTCCACCACCACCTCCACCTCCTCCCTACCCCACCACCACCACCTCCACCCTCCACTA
>JACRUU010000001.1:3075495-3085495 GCA_030449085.1 Kryptopterus vitreolus
GTTATAACAGCACTATATTAATATTTTGGAGGTTATAACAGGACTATATTAAAATTGGGGAGGTTATAAAAGGACTGTATTAATATTGGGGAGGTTATAACAGCACTATATTAATATTTTGGAGGTTATAACAGGACTATATTAATATTGGGGAGGTTATAAAAGGACTGTATTAATATTGGGGAGGTTATAACAGCACTATATTAATATTTTGGAGGTTATAACAGGACTATATTAAAATTGGGGAGGTTATAAAAGGACTGTATTAATATTGGGGAGGTTATAACAGGACTATATTATTATTTGGAGGTTATAACAGGAGTATATTAATATTGGGGAGTTTATAACAGGACTATAAATATTGGGGAGTTTATAACAAGACTGTATTATATGGGAGGTTTAACAGGACAATATTAATACTGGAGGTTATAACAGGACTATATTAAAATTGGGGAGGTTATAAAAGGACTGTATTAATATTGGGGAGGTTATAACAGGACTATATTATTGGGGAGGTTATAAAAACTTATTAATATTGGGGAGGTTATAACAGGACATTTATTGGGGAGGTTATAAAAGGATATTAATATTGGGGAGGTTATAACAGGACTATATTAAAATTGGGGAGGTTATAAAAGGACTGTATTAATATTGGGGAGGTTATAACAGGACTGTATTAATATTGGGGAGGTTATAACAGGAGTAGATTAATATTGGGGAGGTTATAACAGGACAATATTAATATATTAATATTTTGGAGGTTATAACAGGACTGTATTAATATTTTGGAGGTTATAACAGGACTGTATTAATATTGGGGAGGTTATAACAGGACTGTATTAATATTTTGGAGGTTATAACAGGACTATATTAATATTTTGGAGGTTATAACAGGACTGTATTAATATTAATATTGGAGGTTATAACAGGACTGTATTAATATTGGGGAGGTTATAACAGGACTATATTAATATTTGGGGAGGTTATAACAGGAGTATATTAATATTGGGGAGTTTATAACAGGACTATATTAATATTGGGGAGGTTATAACATGACTATATTAATATTGGGGAGGTTATAACAGGACTATATTAATATTTTGGAGGTTATAACAGGACTATATTAATATTGGGGAGTTTATAACAGGACTGTATTAATATTGGGTAGGTTATAACAGGGCTGTATTAATATTGGGGAGGTTATAACAGGACTATATTATTATTTTGGAGGTTATAACAGGAGTATATTAATATTGGGGAGGTTATAACAGGACTATATTAATATTTTGGAGGTTATAACAGGACTATATTAATATTGGGGAGGTTATAACAGGACTGTATTAATATTTTGGAGGTTATAACAGGACTATATTAATATTTTGGAGGTTATAACAGGACTATATTAATATTTTGGAGGTTATAACAGGACTGTATTAATATTTTGGAGGTTATAACAGGACTATATTAATATTTTGGAGGTTATAACAGGACTATATTAATATTTTGGAGGTTATAACAGGACTATATTAATATTGGGGAGGTTATAACAGGACTATATTAAAATTGGGGAGGTTATAACAGGACTGTATTAATATTGGGGAGGTTATAACAGGACTGTATTAATATTGGGGAGGTTATAACAGGACTATATTAATATTTTGGAGGTTATAACAGGACTATATTAAAATTGGGGAGGTTATAAAAGGACTGTATTAATATTGGGGAGGTTATAACAGCACTATATTAATATTTTGGAGGTTATAACAGGACTATATTAAAATTGGGGAGGTTATAAAAGGACTGTATTAATATTGGGGAGGTTATAACAGCACTATATTAATATTTTGGAGGTTATAACAGGACTATATTAATATTGGGGAGGTTATAACAGGACTGTATTAATATTGGGGAGGTTATAACAGGACTATATTAATATTGGGGAGGTCATACAGGCTATATACTTACTTTTTGGAGGTTAAACAGGTTTATTAAGGTGGAGTTTATCTGGGGCTTTTATAACAGACCTGTAATATTTGGGAGGTTATAACAGGACTATATTAATATTGGGGAGGTTATAACAGGACTAATATATTATATTAATATTTTGGAGGTTATAACAGGACTGTATTAATATTTTGGAGGTTATAACAGGACTGTATTAATATTTTGGAGGTTATAACAGGACTGTATTAATATTTTGGAGGTTATAACAGGACTATATTAATATTGGGGAGGTTATAACAGGACTATATTAATATTGGGGAGGTTATAACAGGAGTATATTAATATTGGGGAGGTTATAACATGACTATATTAATATTGGGGAGGTTATAACAGGAGTATATTAATATTGGGGAGTTATAACAGGACTGTATTAATATTGGGTAGGTTATAACAGGGCTGTATTAATATTGGGGAGGTTATAACAGGACTATATTATTATTTTGGAGGTTATAACAGGAGTATATTAATATTGGGGAGTTTATAACAGGACTGTATTAATATTGGGTAGGTTATAACAGGGCTGTATTAATATTGGGGAGGTTATAACAGGACTATATTAATTATTTTGGAGGTTATAACAGGAGTATATTAATATTGGGGAGTTTATAACAGGACTGTATTAATATTGGGTAGGTTATAACAGGGCTGTATTAATATTGGGGAGGTTATAACAGGACTATATTAATATTTTGGAGGTTATAACAGGACTATATTAATATTGGGGAGGTTATAACAGGACTGTATTAATATTGGGGAGGTTATAACAGGGACTGTATTAATATTGGGGAGGTTATAACAGGACTATATTAATATTGGGGAGGTTATAACAGGAGTATATTAATATGACTGTATTATATTGGGAGGTTATATGGCCAAACAACAATAATTAATATTTTGGAGGTTATAACATGATGTACATTAATATTGGGGATTAATATTGGGGAGGTTATAACAGGACTATATTAATTTTTATAACAGGACTGTATTAATATTGGGGAGGTTATAACAGGACTATATTAATATTTTGGAGGTTATAACAGGACTATATTAATATTGGGGAGTTTATAACAGGACTATATTAATATTGGGAGGTTATAACATATTAATATTGGGGAGGTTATAACAACTATATTATTATTTTGGAGGTTATAACAGGAGTATATTAATATTGGGGAGTTTATAACAGGAGGTTATAACAGGACTGTATTAATATTTTGGAGGTTATAACAGGACTGTATTAATATTGGGGAGGTTATAACAGGACTATATTAAAATTGGGGAGGTTATAAAAGGACTGTATTAATATTGGGGAGGTTATAACAGGGCTGTATTAATATTGGGGAGGTTATAACAGGACTGGGGAGGTTATAACAGGTATTAATATTGGGGAGGTTATAACAGGACTATATTAATATTGGGGAGGTTATAACAGGACTATATTAATATTGGGGAGGTTATAACAGGACTATATTAATATTGGGGAGGTTATAACAGGACTATATTAATATTGGGGAGTTATAACAGGACTGTATTAATATTGGGGTAGGTTATAACAGGGCTGTATTAATATTGGGGAGGTTATAACAGGACTATATTAATATTTTGGAGGTTATAACAGGACTATATTAATATTGGGGAGTTTATAACAGGACTGTATTAATATTGGGGAGGTTATAACAGGGCTGTATTAATATTGGGGAGGTTATAACAGGACTATATTAATATTTTGGAGGTTATAACAACTATATTAAAATTGGGGAGGTTATAAAAGGACTGTATTAATATTGGGGTTATAACAGCACTATATTAATATTTTGGAGGTTATAACAACTATATTAATATTGGGGAGGACTGTATTAATATTGGGGAGGTTATAACAGGACTATATTATATTAATATTTTGGAGGTTATAACAGGACTATATTAATATTGGGGAGGTTATAACAGGACTGTATTAATATTGGGGAGGTTATAACAGGGCTGTATTAATATTGGGGAGGTTATAACAGGACTTCTGTTCCCCGCGGCTCGCTGATCAATTTTCAATCTGTCATTGGACGCGGTTTTCGTCTCCCGAGCGCAATTTGCCTCATATCGCCATCAGCCTCGCCGAGACACGGGAGCCCAGGTCACACACATACACACACACACTGTTTACAGTGATGTGACGTCTGCGCTGCATCATCTCATCAGCATCATCCCAGGCAGCGTTACCACATCATCATCATCATCACCATCATCATGCAACATCATCACCATCATCATCATCATCAACCATCAATCATCACTCATCATCATCACCATCCTCACATCCATCACCATCATCACCCACATCATCATCATCATCCATCAATGCCATCACCAGCTCATCACCATCATCATCATCATCACCATCATCATCATCATCACCACCATCATCACCATCATCACCATCATCATCAAGTACAATAATTCATCACCATTACCACCATCACCATCATCACATCATCATCATCATCACCATCATCATCACCATCATCACCATCACCATCATCATCACCATCATCATCATCTTCTTCATCATCATCATCATCACCTGGCACATCTCACCATCGCCGCAAGCTTCTCACACGGAGCCCTAATGAAAGGATTGCGTGCCCCCTGGTCGTGTCCCCCCTCAATACTATATTAATATTTTGGAGGTTATAACAGGACTGTATTAATATTTTGGAGGTTATAACAGGACTATATTAATATTTCTCAGAGTATATCACACACACACACACACACACACACACACACACACACACACACACACTATAACACACACTCCAGTCTTCTGCTTAGATGTTCCACTAGATGTTTGAGTCAGATAGTGATGGTGGTGAGAAGGTGAGGAGGATCCTGATCTGCTGGATCTCCTGGTCCTTCTGGATCTCCAAGAGAAAAGAGGAATTTCATCCCTCCATCTCCACATTTTCCAGGAGATCCACATTTGGCTGAAAAAGTCTTTGTGGTACATCGAGCTCGTGTTCCTGCACTTTTAAACCCCCCTGGCATTCATCTCAGCCACCTTCACCGACACGCGTTCTGTTCCTCGCGGAATCATTTACACGCACAATAAAATGCTACTTGAACATTTTCTTTAGTAAAATAAACACACAAACACACAAATAACAACAAAAACAATTCCATTCAATTGTCCGGAATTAAAAACGTGACATTTCAATCCGTTTAGAAGAAAAGATTACGGCCTCGTTACAGAAGCTGAAATGTCATGATTTTAATTGAATAAAGACGTATTGACTTTTTTTTTTGGCCGTTTTATAAGCGAGCGTTTTCGTCCTGCACCTCCTGCGTGGCGTGGGTCGGGTTCGCGTCTCACCCGCGGTACGAAATAACACACGCGGGAAGAACAACAACAAAAAAAAACACAATTAACGATAAATACAAACTGTGAAAGCAAATACCGGAAAATAAAGTCTTGAAAAAACAAACAAACATGAATCTGTAAATAAAAGGTCTTTGGGGGGAAACGTACACAAATCCGAATTATTCCGAATAATAAGAATAATGATTATTGTGGGAGTTACTTGTACAAGCAAGACCCAAAACCCTGATTTCACTTTCTTTGTTGTTGTTGTTTTTTTATTTTTTATTGTTAGTTTCGTCTCTTTGTTAATTATTTATTTAATTATTTTCTCTGTACATTTGCCCCTTTGCGTTGCATAATAACTCTCTCATGTCCACAATACGATGTCGTCATGCTGTTCCACTATGATGTGACGTTCCGCTCTGATGTTGTTGTTTTGCTTTTAATAATAAATCAATAAAATTATCAGAAAAAAAAACAAACCTTCCTGGGTCCTTATAAATCCATTAAATATGTCCTAAACACAGGGTCCTGAAAAAAAAATACAGGTCCCCAGAAATATAATGTTTTCGGAATGTAACGATGACGGGAAAAAATGTTTAAAAATGGGAAAAATTCTGTTGTTTGTAAACATCCTGTACAGCTGTAATGGAAAACGTGCTCTTTGAATGCGAGGACCTGGATTTGTGAGGACCTGGATTTGTGAGGACCTGGATTTGTGAGGACCTGGATTTGTGAGGACCTGGATTTGTAAGGACCTGGAGTTGTGAGGACCTGGATTTGTGAGGACCTGGATTTGTGAGGACCTGGATTTGTGAGGACCTGGATTTGTAAGGACCTGGAGTTGTGAGGACCTGGATTTGTGAGGACCTGGATTTGTAAGGACCTGGATTTGTGAGGACCTGGAGTTGTGAGGACCTGGAGTTGTGAGGACCTGGGAAAGTGGGGACCTGGGAATATAAGGCTTTGTGTAGCTGATATCAGCAGACACTAAAATTCATTTACGTAAAAAAAAAAAACAGTTTTCTTCCTCCACGAGGAATTTTCAGAAGCACATCTCCGTTACAGATGCAACAACACAACACAAATTCCAACCCTGTTTTTATTTTTCCAACAATAACGCGGGTATTATGAGACCCCGGAATAATAAAATTACCCACAATTCTCGGAAGACCTGAACGCAGACTTCCCAAATCGAGCTCTTCATCCAACAAGCGCTTCAATTAAAGCAATTTAATCCCAGTTTGTTCACGAGGACCAGCGAGAGCAACATTCACACATCCGGCTCATCCCAGAGCTGATCCCAGAGCGGATCACAGAAATGATCACAAAGCTGATCCCAGAGCGGATCACAGAGCTGATCCCAGAGCTGATCACAAAGCTGATCCCAGATCCCAGCTGATCCCAGAGCTGATCACAAAGCTGATCACAGAGCTGATCACAGAGCTGATCACAGAGTACTGATCCCAGAGCTGATCACAGAGCACAAAGCTGATCACAGAGCTAATCACAGAGCTGATCCCAGAGCTGATCCCAGAGCTGATCACAAAGCTGATCACAGAGCTGATCACAGAGCTGATCCCAGAGCTGATCACAGAAGCTGATCACAGAGCTGATCACAGAGCTGATCCCAGAGCTGATCCCAGAGCGGATCCCAGAGCTGATCACAGAGCTGATCCCAGAGCTGATCACAAAGCTGATCCCAGAGCGGATCACAGAGATGATCACAGAGCTGATCCCAGAGCTGATCACATAGCTGATCCCAGAGCTGATCACAGAGATGATCCCAGAGCTGATCACAAAGCTGATCACAGAGCTGATCACAAAGCTAATCCCAGAGCTGATCCCAGAGCTGATCCCAGAGCTGATCACAAAGCTGATCCCAGAGCGGATCACAGAGCTGATCACAGAGCTGATCCCAGAGCTGATCCCAGAGCTGATCACAGAGCTGATCACAGAGCTGATCACAGAGCTGATCCCAGAGCGGATCACAGAGATGATCACAGAGCTGATCACAAAGCTAATCCCAGAGCTGATCCCAGAGCTGATCCCAGAGCTGATCACAAAGCTGATCCCAGAGCTGATCAAAGAGCTGATCTCACTGTCTTCCTGTCTGTCTCAAGCTGATTACATGACCTCCACCTCACTGTCCCCGTCTGTCTCACCAATCACATCCAGATTCATACTGTCCCCGTCTGTCTCACCACACTGTCCCCGTCTGTCTCACTGTCTTCCTGTCTGTCTCACTGTCTTCCTGTCTGCTTCACTGTCCCCGTCTGTCTCACTGTCTTCCTCGCACTGTCTTCCTGTCTGCTTACTGTCCCCTCGCATTCCTGTCTGTCTCACTGTCTTCCTGTCTGCTTCACTGTCCCCGTCTGTCTCACTGTCTTCCTGTCTGTCTCACTGTCTTCCTGTCTGCTTCACTGTCCCCGTCTGTCTCACTGTCTTCCTGTCTGTCTCACTGTCTTCCTGTCTGCTTCACTGTCCCCGTCTGTCTCACTGTCTTCCTGTCTGTCTCACTGTCTTCCTGTCTGCTTCACTGTCCCCGTCTGTCTCACTGTCTTCCTGTCTGTCTCACCGTCTTCCTGTCTACTTCACTGTCTGTCTTACTGTCCCCCTGTCAGTTTCACATGGTTGTCCGTCTGTCACAGAGAGACTCGCTGTTTCTCTCTTTCCTCCATCTGTTGCAGTCTCTCCTTTTCTCTCCTTCCATCTCCTAATCTTTCTCACTCTCTCTTCTCTCGCTCCATCTCTTTATCGCCTGTCTTCTTTTTCCCATCTCCCTCTTACTTTTACATCCTCTTCTTTACGTTCCTACACCTTTTCCTCCATCTGTCTCTCCGTCTCTCTTTCCATCCACCCGCCCACACGTCGTCGTCTTTTCTTTTTTTTCGGAGGACATATCCGGTGTGAAGCGTCTAGCAGAGAAGAAGAATACAGTCCCTGACACACACACACACACACACACACACACACAGCACACACACACACACACACACACCACACACACACACACACACACACAAAGTGAATCACTGTGACTCATTCAGCAGAGTCACACTGCTCTGATTCACAGCAGGACAGCTTTATTCACTCCCTCTGTGTGTGTGTGTGTGTGTGTGTGTGTGTGTGGTGTGTGTGTGTGTGTGTGTGTGTGTGTGTGTGTGTGTGTGTGTGTGTGTGTGTGTGTGTGTGTGTGTGTAAGAACAGAAACACACTCGTGCTGTCTGTCATATAAAACACATTGTATCACCGAACGCAGAAAATTCACCAGCAGATTTCAGCTTCAGGTCCTGATACAAAATACACACCGCACCTCCACCTGCACCTCCTACACCACCTCCACCTCATACCACCCCGGACAACACCACCTCATACACCACCCACCTGTATCACCGAACGCAGAAAATTCACCAGCAGACACCACCGCCACCGCGACCGCGACACCACCGCAGACACCACCGCCACCGCCACCTTACAGACCGCCACGCCACCGCAGGACACCACCGGCAGACACCACCGCAGAAAGCACCGCCACGCAGACACCACCGCCACCGCCACCGCAGGACCCCACCGCAGCACCACGCAGCACCAGCTTCAGGTCCTGATACAAAATACACACCGCATCTCCACCTCCACCTCCTACACCACCTCCACCTCATACACCACCTCATACACCACCTCATACACCACCTCATACACCCACCGCAGACACACCTCCACCTCCACCGCCACCGGATGACACACGAGCACCCCACACCACCGCAGACACCACCGAAGACACCACCGCGAACACCAACCGCCTACGCGCCGACGACCCCACGCCACCGCCGACACCACCGCCACCGCAGACACCACCGCAGACACCATCACGCCACGCCCACAGCCACCCAGACACCACAGAAGACACAAACGCACACGCCACCGCCACTCCACGAACCCACACAGCACCACGCCCGCCGAAACCACCGCCACCCAGACACACCGCAGACACCCCGCAGACACACCGCCACCGCCACCGCGGACACCACCGCCACCGACACCACCGCCGGACACCACCCCCACCGCCACCGCCACACCACGCAACCGCCACCGCCGAACACGACCGCAACCGCGGACACCGCGCACCGCCAATCGCCAACCACCACCGACACCGCCACCGCCTGACACCTACGCCCCGCCACGCCACCTCCACCTGCCGACACCACCGCCACGCCACCGGCCGAGACCACCGCCACGCCGACACCACCGCCGACACCGCCACCGCCACCGCCGCCACCACGACCACAGCCACCGCCGACACGCCGCCACCGCAGGGACACCCACGCCGACAACACCACGCCACCGCCACCGCCGACACCACCGGCCAACCGCCCCGCAGACACCAACCGCCACCGCACAGGGCCGACACCACCGCCACCGCCGACACCACCGCCACCGCCGAACACCGCAGACACACCGCCACCGCCGTACACCACGCAACCGCCACACCACCGCCGCCACCACCACCACCGCCACCGCGACACACACAACACGCGCAGGACACCAGCGCCACGCCACCGACGACACCACCGCCACGCACCGCACACACCACCGCCACCCCGACACCACCGCCAGGACAGCCACCGATCACCGCCACCACCG
>JACRUU010000001.1:3092995-3107995 GCA_030449085.1 Kryptopterus vitreolus
GAGAGAGAAACTCTCAGTTTATTCAATACGCTCCATTAAGAGATTCGATCCTCCGCTGCGCTCCGCGCAGATCGCTAATTGACAACCTTTTGCTAACCCCTGCGCTGGATTCACGCTAACAAACACGCCATCGCTAAATTAGCCTTCGATGGCGAGATCTTTTCATACACCTGCTTTAAATCAGCTCTAACGAAATTAACGAGGAAAAACGCAAACTAGCCACAAACTCCCATCATGCACCTGCCTCACCATCACACCCAAATCCAAACCACTTATCAAACATGTGAAGTGCTGGAGATGCTCCTGGGTTCCTCACCACCATCACCACCACCATCATCATCACCACCATCAGCATCACCACCATCACCATCACCATCACCAGCAGCACTCACCAAGCCACACCACACCAGACTCACCAGCACCACCAGCACCACCACCATCACCAGCACATCAGCAGCACCATCACCAGCACACCACATCACCAGCATCATCACCACCACCACCAGCAGCACCAGCAGCACATCATCACCATCAGCATCATCATCACAGCATCACCATCATCACCATCACCACCATCATCACCATCATCACCATCATCACCATCACATCATCATCATCATCATCACCATCACCATCATCATCATCATCACCATCACCATCATCATCATCATCATCATCATCACCATCACCATCATCATCATCATCATCATCATCACCATCACCATCCATCACCATCACTCATCATCATCATCATCATCATCATCATCATCATCATCATCACCCATCATCACCATCATCATCATCATCATTCACCATCACATCAGCATCATCATCATCATCATCACCATCATCATCATCACCATCATCATCATCATCACCATCATCATCATCACCATCATCATCATCATCATCATCATCATCATCATCATCTCACATCAGAGCATCAAATCATCACATCATCTCATCAACCTCACATCATCAGCACCATCACCATCATCACACCATCATCATCATCAAGCACACATCATCATCAGCAGCATCATCACATCATCATCAGCACCATCACATCATCATGGAGAGCACCAGCAGCATAGAAGCGCAGCAGAGCAGAACCAGAGCAGAAGCACAGCAGCAGCACCATCAGCACATCACAGCAGCAGCCATCATCATCACCACCATCACCAGATCATCATCATCATCATCACATAACATCATCATCATCATCAGCATCATCACCACATCACACATCAGCACCAGCACATCATCATCACCATCACATATATCACCATCAACACATCACCATCATCATCCAACCATCATCACATCATCATCACCATCATCATCATCATCATCATCATCATGCAGTCATCATCATCATCATCACATCACCATCATCATCACCATCACATATCATCATCATCATCATCATCATCATCATCATCATCATCATCATCATCATCATCACCATCATCCATCATCATCATCACATCATCATCATCATCATCATCATCATCATCATCATCACATCATCATCATCATCATCATCATCATCATCACCATCACCACCACCATCACCATCACCATCATCATCATCATCACATCACCATCATCATCATCATCATCATCATCATCATCATCACCACCATCATCATCATCATCATCATCATCATCACCATCACCATCATCATTATCATCCTTCTGTGGAAAACCAGGATCTTCACGTTTTGTCTTGAGAACACCAAAACACGAGAAGCGAGAACACACACACACACACACACACACACACACACACACACACATATACACACACACACACACACTTTCTATTGAACACCAAGCTAACCACAAATCACACTGGGCTCTCTTGAGGTTCCTCTGGAAGTGTGTAGGTATCTACTGTGGCGTGACCACGCCCATCCATCCAAACCTTCAGCAGATCCTCCTACACTTCTCCACTTTCACTCGCTCAATTCTTTTTCTGACTAAACATAAATGTCAGCAGCGTCTCGGCGCCTCCGGACCTCCATCTCCAGCGCACACAAACATCGCTATGTAAATGAGGGGGCGTTGACCTGCCAACCACGCCCCCCCCACACACACACACACACACACACAAGCCCACCCCTCGCGGCCCAGACGGAGCGTCTGCGGAATGTTCTCCGTCTGAAGCAGGACGGATCGTTCCGTTGGCGATTTTAGCATCAAGCCAGGAAACACAACAATTTCAACTGTTGTTTGTTAAACAAATAAGAAATGACAATTTTACGTAGACAATAATAAAAAAAAACAACAACTTTGTTTACTTTCTATTTGTTTGTTGCAATGGGAAAAGTTTTTTTATTATTGTGTTTTTTTATACGTGTTTTTTTTCAACCTGTAAAGAAACAGTGCAATTTCTACTCTCTGTTTAGTATTTGTTTACTTGTTTGTTTGTATGTTTGTTCTGTCTACACAATGGGGAATAAAAAACACTAAAAACGTATGAACCAATCAGGAAACGTCATGTTTGAATATAGATGTAGTTTTTCTTTTTATTATTCATTTCATTGTTTTAGTCCATGTGTTTTTTGTTACACGAATACTAAAAAAGAAAACAACGAAAAAAGAAAATGTACTTATTTGTTTACTTATTTGTTTACTTATTTGTTTGCCTATTTGTTTGTTGACGCAGTCTACACAATGTCAAAGTGTTTTTTTAACCTGTAAAGAAACCATTTAATTTCTCCTCGCAGTTTATAGCTATATTATTTATTTGTTTGTTTGTTTGTTTGTTTAGTCTACACAAAGAAAAAAGAAACATTAAAATATATTAGTCAATCAGGAAACAGCGCGTTACTACATTAACATCTCGGCTTGTTTGTTTGTTTGTTTGTTTGTTTGTTCAGAAAACAGGAAATTGTTTCTATAGTAATTTATTGTTTGTATGAATTTGTCACCTGTTTACCAAACTGTTATAGCCAATCAGAAACAGTTCTGTTACTATGAGCGGATTTAATTTCCTTTAATTAGTTGTTTGTTTGTTTGTTTGCTCGTCCATTTGTTTGTTTGTTTTTGTCAACTACCCACAAAAAAACTCACTCCAGTGTTTTAGCCAATCAGGAAACAGCTCGTCGTGTTTCGGTGACACCATCTCTAGACATTTGTTTGTTTGTTTATCTCATAGACACAAAATGAGATGCAGCTGAATTTTATCAAGCAAACAAACAAACAAACAAACAAACAAACAAACAGTCGACATCGTAAACGTACGGGATCTTCAGAAACGCAGAATTGTGTACATCATGATGTCATGTGGTGTTGAGGGGGGCGGGGCCAGAGCCAGCAGGCGGTCGCCGTGGTAACAAAGTGAAGAAGCCAAGTTTTGAGAGGTCAGGATTATGGGATGGAGACGAAGCGAGACTCCAGTTACCATGGGAACGTGAACTACGCATTCCTGGCTAATCTCCGTGTTTAAGCTAGCTCGTAGCATTGCGGGTAGAAATGTCGTACATGACGTTGGTCATGTGACTCGGGACAGAACGATGAGGTTTGGGACGCACCCAAAGGCAAAGCCCAGTTGCCACGGTAACGCAGAAAGCTGCTAACACTGGGAAATGCGAGAACCAATTCAGATGTGTGTGTGTGTGTGTGTGTGTGTGTGTGTGTGTGTGTGTGTGTGTAAATAAACAGATCTTATTTATTTGTTTATTTCCCCATTGACATGCACCTTGTCCAGATTTCTCTTTGTGTATCACAGCAGAGGTTTGTGAAAAAGTTTGTACCCCCACAACGCCCACCCCGATATCTACATCAAAGGCGTAGATTCCTGTTAATTATTCCGACGCGGCAAGGTAAACAAGGAGGAGAGGGTTGCTATGGAAACGCCATCTGCCGTTCCAGCTCTCCGCGGCGCTCCTGCGTTAATTAGCGACTTTCAGGACCGGCGAGAGTCTCGCGAGTCGAGTCGGGGGAAAGACGTGGACCAACGCCAAAACATACGGCGGGTTTGATCGCGTGTTAACGGCTAACTTCTATAACTTCCTCCGCGCTAACATCACATCCTGGGGGTCCACAAGCACATCCCACACGGTAACGTCCGTCACCATGGAAACACTTCATATTACCACTAATATACTCTCTTCTAGGAGGGTCAGGGTGGAGATGGAGAGTGGAGAGGGTGGAGATGGAGAGTGGAGGGTGGATGTTCAGGGTGGATGTTCAGGGAGAGGTGGGAGTGGAGGTTCAGGGTGGAGGTTCAGGGTGGAGGGTGGATGTTCAGGGTGGAGTGGAGATGGAGGTTCAGAGAGTGGAGGTTCAGGGTGGAGGTTCAGGGTGGAGTGGAGAGGGTGGAGGTTCAGGGTGGAGGTTCAGGGTGGGTTCAGGGTTCAGGAGGGTTCAGGGTGGAGGTGGAGGGTGGAGGTTCAGGGTGGAGGTGGAGGGTGGAGGTTCAGGGTGGAGGTTCAGGGCGGCGGTTCAGGGTGGAGGTTCAGGGTGGAGAGGGAGAGTGGAGGTTCAGGGTGGATGTTCAGGGTGGAGGTTCAGGGTGGAGGTTCAGGGTGGAGGTTCAGGGTGGAGGTTCAGGGTGGAGGTTCAGTGGAGGTTCAGGGTGGATGTTCAGGTGGAGAGTGGAGGTTCAGTGGGGTGAGGTTCAGGGTGGATGGATGGAGAGTGGAGGTTCAGGGTGGGAGTGGAGGTTCAGGGTGGAGGTTCAGGGTGGAGGTTCAGGGTGGAGGTGGAGAGTGGAGGTTCAGGGTGGAGGTTCAGAGTGGAGAGGTGGAGGTTCAGTTCAGGTGGAGGTTCTGGAGGTGGGTTCAGGGTGGGTTCAGGGTGGAGGTTCAGGGTGGAGGTTCAGGGTGGAGGTTCAGGGTGGAGATGGAGGGTGGAGGTTCAGGGTGGAGATGGAGAGTGGAGTTCAGTGGAGGAGGTTCAGGGTGGGGTGGAGTGGTGGTTCAGGGTGGAGATGGAGGGTGGAGGTTCAGGGTGGAGGTGGAGAGTGGAGGTTCAGGGTGGAGGTTCAGGGTGGATGTTCAGGGTGGATGGTGGAGGTTCAGGGATGGAGGGTGGAGGTTCAGACGTAGTGAGGGAAAGTGAGAGTAATAGCTCATCATGAGGAAATTGGTGTGGACAGCAGAAGGGACGAGGTGTGTGACTTTAACACGGCCTGAAAATGACAGTCTTCCACCGTAAGGACCGTAATTCATCCGTAAAAGGTCAGGAGAGTAACGGGAACATCACAAACGAGAGAGAGAGAGAGAGAGAGAGATGGGAGGGGGGGAGGGAAGAGAAGGAAGAAAGACAGACGGCAGAGAGAGAGAGAGAGAGAGAGAGAGCAGGGATGAGGATCGAGGTGAAGAGGAAGACGAGAAGATCATTAATAAGACACGTCTTCATCCCAGTGTGAGACCAAACTCTGACCCGAGACACATTAACTCACAATACCTACCGTTACACACACACACACACACACACACACACACAACATTTATATACACGACACTGTAACGTGGTGAGGATGTGGTGTGGATGTGAGAGAGACATTGTGAAGACATTGTGAGGAGAAAAAGGTGGTGAGGATATTGTGAGGACATGGTGAGGACATGAGGAGAAGGTGGTAGTAAGGACGTGGTGAGAGGACATTGTGAGGCGTGGTGAGGACGTGAGAAGGACATTGTGAGGACATGTGGTGAGGACGTGAGAAGGACATTGTGAGGACGTGGTGAGGACATTGTGAGGACGTGAGAAGTATGTGGTGAGGACATTGTGAGGATGTGGTGATGACATTGTGAGGACGTGAGAAGGACGTTGTGAGGACATTGTAGAGACATTGTGAGGACGTGGTGAGGACATTGTGAGGACGTGAGAATGACGTAGTGAGGACGTGGTGAGGACGTGAGAAGGACATTGTGAGGACGTGGTGAGGACGTGAGAATGACATGGTGAGGACGTGGTGAGGACGTGAGAAGGACATGGTGAGGACGTGGTGAGGACGTGAGAATGACGTGGTGAGGACATGGTGAGGACGTGAGAAGGACATTGTGAGGACTGGTGGTGAGGACGTGAGAAGGACGTGGTGAGGACATGGTGAGGACGTGAGAGACGTGGTGAGGACTGGTGGTGAGGACGTGGTGAGGACGTGAGAAGGACGTGGTGAGGACATGGTGAGGACGTGAGAAGGACGTGGTGAGGACATGGTGAGGACGTGAGAAGGACGTGGTGAGGACATGGTGAGGACATGAGAAGGACGTGGTGAGGATGTGGTGAGGACGTGAGAAGGACATTGTGAGGATGTGGTGAGGACGTGAGAAGGACGTGGTGAGGACATGGTGAGGACGTGAGAAGGACGTGGTGAGGACATGGTGAGGACGTGGTGAGGACGTGAGAAGGATGTGGTGAGGACATGGTGAGGACGTGAGAAGGACGTGGTGAGGACATGGTGAGGACGTGACGTGGTGAGGACGTGGTGAGGACGTGGTGAGGACGTGGTGAGGACATGGTGAGGACGTGAGAAGGACGTGGTGAGGACGTGGTGAGGACATGAGAAGGACATTGTGAGGATGTGGTGAGGACGTGAGAAGGACATTGTGAGGACGTGGTGAGGACATGGTGAGGACGTGAGATGACGTGGTGAGGACGTGGTGAGGACGTGGTGAGGACATGAGAAGGACGCGATGAGGAACGCTACGCTTCCATTATGCAGTAGTTCCGTTGGCGTGTGATTTTCCTCCGCACTTCTCCGTGTGTATAAATAAGAAAAGGAAGTGGCGACTTGGTGGGGTTTCTCTTCCTGTCGACGCTAATCAGCTTCTGGAGGAAGCACATCATGCTATTAATTACCCGGCGAGTGTCGCTATCTGCAGAGCGACAGAGCGACAGAGCGCCAGCGAGAGGGAAAGAGACGAGCGTAAAGAGGGAGAGACGCAGATAAAAGTGAGAGCTGGAGGAGAGAAACAAAAAGAGATTGTTTTCTGGAATTTAATCAACATGCTAATACGTACGGCGGCGGCGTGTCACAGGCGTTAGCGCGCTAGTCACATAGATATATATTGCGCTAATCTCAGGAGGGAGAAATAAATCTCCATGATAAACGACATGTTTGTGTTTCTGTTCCGACACAAATCTCACAAACAAACGTCCATCGTTCCTCCAAACGTCCATCGTTCCTCCAAACACGGAGGGAAAAAAACAACTAGCAAACAGAACAACTGTTAGCCAACTCGGGGATTAGCAATAAAAACAGCCATTTATTATTATTATTATTCATCATCATCATTATTATCATTATTATTATTATTATATTATTATTATTATTATTATTATTATATATTATCATTTCTTATATCATAATCTCATCATTATCATCATTATTATTCTATATTCTTATTATTATTATTATTATTTTATTATTAATTATTAATTTCTCATCATGATATCCTTATTCTGATCATTAAATTACTATTATTCTTGATTATTATTCGTGATTATATTATTAATTATTTCTTAATATTATTATTTTATTATTATTGTTATTATCATTTTGATGCTCTATTTATGATGGTGATGATCTTTAGATGATGGCTGATGATGATTCTGATTCTTCTTCCTCTTCATTCTTCTCTTCATGCTGATGTGATGCTTGATGATTCTTCTATCTTCTGATTCGATGATGATGATAATTTTGTTCTTTTCTTCTTCTTCTTCTTCTTCTTCTTGATGATGATGTTGATCAGGTTGATGTGTGATGATGGTGATCTGATGATGGTTGTGATCGCTGTGATGGTGGGATGATGATGTGATGGTGTGATGATGGGTGATGGTGATGATGTGACTGGTATGATGGGATGCTGGTGATGACTGTTGAGGATGGTGATGATCTGCTGAAGGCTGCTGTGTGATGATGATGTGATGGTGGACGTGATGATGATGATTCCATGAATGATGCTGCTGATGAATGAATTGTGGTGATTGCTGCTGTGATGATGATGATGCTGCTGTGATGATGCTTTGTGAATGTGATGATGATGATGATTGTAGCAAACACACATTAGCGGTTGTAGAGCTCTCGCCGCGCGTCATGAATAACGGCTACGGTACTGCTAAAAGCTACAGATTAGTGGTTGGATGATGATTTGCCCTGTTCCTTTGAATTTGTTATGACTTCATCGATGTTGGATCACCTAGTCATCGTCCGCGCGCCAAAACAAATACACACTGATTTAGAGGCAATGTTAGCCCCTCTGATTAATTAATCATGAAATTATACAGTCCCACTACCACAGAGTGTGGTGTGTGTGTGTGTGTTGTGGTGTGTTGTGTGTGTGGTGTCGTGTGTAGTCTGTCTTTTTACTACTTCTACCGTTGTGTGTTGTTTGTGGTGTGTGTTTTACCAACTTGAGTTTGTGTGTTGTGCTGTGGGTTGTGTGTGTGTGTGTTCTGTGTGTGTGTGTGTGTGTGGGTGTCTGTGGTCTATGTGTTGTGTTGTGTGTCTGTGTATGTAGTACTGCATCCTCATTTACCACTTAAGTATGTGTGTGTGTGTGTGTGTGTGTGTGTGTGTGTGTGTCTCTGTGTGTTTGTGTGTGTGTGTGTCTGTGTGTGTAGTACTGCATCATTTTACCACTTAGAGTATGTGTGTAGTGTGTGTGTATTATGTAAAACATTTGTGTGTGTGTGGGGTGTGTGAGTGTGTGGTGGTTGTCTGTGTTTTATGTTGTGTGTGTGTGTGTGTGTTTAGCACTGCCCTACTGTGTCGTACTTCTCGCACACCCTTTTTCTCTGTGTTTTTTCCATATGTTTGTGTTGTGTATATGAAGTGTGTGTGACCTTGTGTCTTGTGTTTATCTGGTACATCGGCCACTACGTGTTGTGTGTGTGTGTGTGTGTGTGTGTTGTGTTTGTGTGCTGTGTGCTGTGTGTGTTGTGACAGATTTACTTCTATTTTAGAATGTGTGGCCAGGTAAATTCTATAGAGAGAGATGACGGTGCGTGTGGTTTGTTGGGTGTGTTGTGTGGTGTGGTGGTGTGTGTGTGTTGTGATGTGTGTTGGGTGAAGTATATCTTCTATTTTAGAATGTGTCAGGGTTAAATGCATAAAATGCCACGAGAGAGAGTGAGCGTGGGATGTCGTGTTTGTGTGTTTTGTGTGTGTTTGTGTGGTTTTGTTTGTGTGTGTGTGTGGTGGTGTGTGTGTGTGTGTTTTGTGACCTGAGCTCTGCACTCCTATTGTTCGATGATGGAGAGAATCGATGTGCAAACGACACAAAGGGGAACTATTGTGAACGCATGTTTAATAATGGGAAAGAGGAGAGAGAGGAGAGAGAGAGAGAGAGAGATGGGCTGATGCTGGATGAGAAAGAGGAGAGAAAGACATAAAGGTAGCACTTTTTGCGAGGAAGGAGAGAGAGAGAGAGAGAGAGAGAGATACATTTGAACACAAAAGCGCTGTGAGATGAATAGAGACATTGAGAGACGTACAGGAGAGATTTAAAAGGGGAGATAAGATGAGTACTGTAAAAGAGAGAGAGAGTGAAAGAAGAGAGAGAGAGAGAGGGAGGGAAGTGATAGGGGGATAAATACTGTCATACGTCGTCGGGCCAGTAAAGCTTTTTAGAACTGAACTGAATTGATGGAATGATACCATGTGATGAGAGAGAGAGAGACAGAGAGAAGAGAGAGAGAGAGAGAGAGAGAGAAGAAATATCTGAACACAAAATAAATGTGCGGAATGAAAGACAGAGGGACGAGAGAAACAAAGAGAAGGAAAGGAAAAGAGTGAGGGATAAAATAGAGTGAAAGAGGAAGCACAAACGGAAAGGAAAGAAATAAGAAACAACGAGAAAGAGAGAGAGAAATAGAAAAGGAGAGAAAGGAAAGGAGAACAAGTATAGAGAGAGAGAGAAAGGATGTGGAAAGTACCAAAGAGAGAGTGTAGAAATAACTATATAGATTATGATAGAAGAAATGTAGGCGAATGATATAAAGTGGAGAAAAGCAATAAATATTATAGATAGAAGACAGAGAGATAAGAGAGAGATAGAGAGAGAGAGAGGAAAGAAGAGCAAGAGAGTGAGATGAGAGAAGGAGAGAGGAAATAGATCAATAGAAATAACCCGCCAGAGATATTTGTGGGGATAAGAAAGCATAGGTGATAGAAATAGAGTGATATATGTTGGGGGGGAACAGAGATGAGAAGAAAGAAGGATAGTGTGAATACTGAGTCTCTATATATTTTTAAGATATATAGAACTTATATATATATCATAATAGAAAGATAAATATAATAGATATATATATTTTTTTTGAACTAGATTTAATAAATAATAATATATTGTAATAACATATATATTCTTTTTTTTTAGAAATAGAAAAAGGAAGTTTTCTCCTCAAAAGCAAATGATATATTATTTTTTTTTTTTTTAACTATATATCAGAACCCTAAACTATATCGAGAGTGGTGGCTGACCATCTCAGCCTCTCACTAATTCCAAAGACTAAGCTCTCTTGAGAGATCTTAGAGATAAATATAGCAAGTCCCTCTATGGGTGTGTGGCGCTCCTCGATATATAAATGAACTATCATATATGAGTTGTTCATAAACATATATTTCACTCATCATATATATAGGGTTTAAAACAGTTCGTCATCTATATATATTTTTTGTTAATCTAGATATAGAGAATATATATTATATATTTTTTTGTGTGAAGAAACAGAGATATAGAAGAAGAGAGAGAAGAATGAGTCGGTGTGGTGAATAACAGTATAGATGAAGAGAGAGAGATAGAGAGAGGATTGTTTAACATCGAATAGAAAGAGAGATATATAGGTAAAAGATAGATATATTTTGATAAAAGTATTTAATGACAATCAGTACTTCCTCAATCTGAGTTTTCAAACTTCCATAATTTGGGGTGTTCCAATCCACCAAACCAACAATTCAAGACCTGCGGCTCTATGAACCTTCCTTCTTAAAATACATAGCAGTTATATCTCATAATTAACGCCCATTAAATATTCTCCACCACACACACACACACACACACACACATCCATTTATTATAACACACACACACACACACACACAAAAACACACACACAACACACACACACAATTCACAAGGCATTTCCAGAAAACACACTCCAATAAAATCCTGAATCTAATATATAATCACTCTTCCAATAAAACTATGTTCATTGTTGTCCTTATTATTATCCAACACACACACACACACACACACACACACACACACACACACACACACACACACACTCACACACACACACTACATTTACACGACACACCAAATCAAAATAATAATCTCTACATAACTCTGGGAATTCTGGGAAAACACATTACTACAATTGCTCTATAATATTATCATTTACACACACACACACACACACACACACACACACACACACACACACACACACACACCAGCACAATTAGCAGTGGAGTAATTTAGCGTTAGCGGGTTCGGCCTTGCGCCTTGCCGTTATGTTATTTTATTTATCTGTAGTGTTTAATTTCCCAGCGGTGTTTTAGAAAGTGGATCAGCTCTTCTAACTTCTTACACACACACACACACACACACACACACACACACACACACACACACACACACACACACACACACACACACAACACACATAAATACATAACAGAGATGAAAATAGAAATATATTTAGTATCATGTATATTAGATTTCCTTTACCCTCTGGTTAGTGGATTGTGATTGGCTGTTGAGGTGTGAATAGTGGATAGTGGATTGTGCTGTGAGTGGACTGAGGTGTGAATAGTGGATTGTGATTGGCTGTTCAGGTGTGAATAGTGTGTTTGAGGGGGATCAGGTTGAATAGTGGATTGTGATTGGCTGTTGAGGGTGTGAATATAGTGGACTGTGATTGGTGCTGATTGCTGTTGTGGAATAGTGGCTGTTGGAGTGTGTGTGAATAGTGGATCTGTGATTGGCTGTTGACCGGTGTGAATAGTGGATTGTGATGGCTGGTTTTCAGGTGTGAATAGTGGATTGTGATTGGCTGTTGAGGTGTGAATAGTGGATTGTGATTGGCTGTTGAGGTGTGAATAGTGGACTGTGATTGGCTGTTGAGGTGTGAATAGTGGATTGTGATTGGCGTGTTCAGGTGTGACTAGTGGATCTGTGATTGGCTGCAGGTGTGAATGTGGATGATTGGCTGTTGAGGTGTGAATAGTGGATGTGATTTGCTGTTCAGGGGGTGGTGAATAGTGGACTGTGATTGGCTGTTCAGGTGTGAATAGTGGATTGTGATTGGCTGTTGAGGTGTGAATAGTGGACTGTGATTGGCTGTTCAGGTGTGAATAGTGGATTGTGATTGGCTGTTGAGGTGTGAATAGTGGACTGTGATTGGCTGTTCAGGTGTGAATAGTGGACTGTGATTGGCTGTTGACGTGTGAATAGTGGACTGTGATTGGCTGTTCAGGTGTGAATAGTATGGATGTGAGGGTGTGATTGGTTGCTTGCTGTTGAGTGGTTCAGTGTGAATTTGCAGGCGTGAATAGTGGACTGTGATGGCTGTTGAGAGTTGTGAATTAGGACTGTGATTGGCTGTTGAGGTGTGAATAGGTGTGATAGTGCTATGGGCTGTTGAGTGTGAAAGTGGACTGTGATTGGCTGTTCAGGTTGTGAATAGTGGATTGTGATTGGCTGTTGAGGTGTGAATATTGGACTGTGATTGGCTGTTGAGGTGTAAATAGTGGATTGTGATTGGATCTAGGTCAGGTGAATAGTGGATTGTGATTGGCTGGATTTCAGGGGTGAATAGTGGATTGTGATTGGCTGTTCAGGTGTGAATAATTGTGATTGTGTTTAGTGTGAATAGAGCGGTGATTGGCTGTTGAGGTGTGAATATGGGTTGATTGGGTGTTGATAGTGACTGATTGGCTGTTGATGTTGTGAATAGTGGATGTGATTGGCTGTTTGCAGGTGTGATATAGGGACGTGTGATTGCGCTTGTGAAGTGTGGAATAGTGGATTGTGATTGGCTGTTCAGTTGTGAATGTGGACTGTGATTGGCTGTTGTGTTGATGTGTGAATAGTGGATTGTGATTGGCTGTTCAGGTGTGAATAGTGGATTGTGATTGGCTGTTTGAGGTGTGAATAGTGGATTGTGATTGGCTGTTCAGGGTGTGAATAGTGGACTGTGATTGGCTGTTCAGGTGTGAATAGTAGACTGTGATTGGCTGTTGAGGTGTGAATAGTGGACTGTGATTGGCTGTTGAGGTGTGAATAGTGGACTGTGATTGGCTGTTCAGGTGTGAATAGTGGACTGTGATTGGCTGTTGAGGTGTGAATAGTGGACTGTGATTGGCTGTTGAGGTGTGAATAGTGGATTGTGATTGGCTGTTCAGGTTTTCTGTGAATAGTGGATTGTGATTGGCTGGGAGGAGGTTCAGGTTGTGAATAGTGGATTGTGATTGGCTGGTAAAGGAGGTTCAGGTGTGAATAGTGGACTGTGATTGGCTGTTGGACCTGAGGTGTGAATAGTGGATTGTGATTGGCTGTTGAGGTGTGAATAGTGGACTGTGATTGGCTGGTATATTTTGCGACGGTGTGAATAGGTGGATGTGTGATTGGCTGTTAGTATTGAAGAGTGGACTGTGATGTGATGGCTGTTCATGGTGTGAATAGTGGACTGTGATTGGCTGTTGAGGTGTGAATAGTGGATTGTGATTATATTTATGAAACTTCATGTGCTCTCCCGGCACTACTTTATCTGTGTGAGTGATCTGGAGCAGCAGGATTGTACCTGTAACTGTCTGTATATAAAATGCGTAATAAAGATGAAGCGTTATTTTGATTTTGATCCAGTTTGTCAGTTTTACTCTGTAAAATATCAATAACAGCTGAAACTCCTTCAATGCTGGGAAGAGGAAATGATATCATATAACATCACCGCACTATATCATATTACATTTTATAGCATCATATAACAATGTACAAAAACAATACCATATTGTACACCATCATACAATCACGTAATCACACCGTATAGTGTATAAACTGTGCCATATCATACAGCATGTCATACGGTATTGCATCATGTTTTATAATATAAAGCATCATATAATATATGTATAAAGTATGTATAATATATGTATATAATATATATATAAAGCATCATATAAATCTTATACTGGATTAAATCATTCACATAGTATTATCAAAATATCTTATTATATCGTATTGCAAAGTATCGCATATCATCGGTAAAATCGTATCGACACAGACGTCTTTACGATTGTTATCATAAAGCAAAAATCTGCTGTGTTAATAGTTTAATATCATTTTTAATAAATATAAGTAAATATCTGTAAACGTTCCTCACTATCCTGTTTCCCAGACGGGACTTTTTAAATTCATCTCCTCAGGAATGAATAACGTAAAATATCGTACAAAATATCGTACAAATAAACGACGCAAATTTAATAAGATCATATCAAATCCTGTTTTATTGCATCATACGGTAGAATATCGTTAAATATCATACGCCGTATATCATGCATCAGTTTATTTACTATTAACAGAATATCATATTGTATTATATATTATATATACATATTGTATTGTGAAATTTACACATGTATATATATATATATATATATGTATTGTATTATTTAACATAAGCATGTCTTCTGTCACATATATCATATTCTCTCATATCGTATTAGATGGTAAAAGCTAATATTATATAGAGTTATACAGTTATATTGTACATCGTATAAAAGGTCAATTTTAGCATTGTGAATCAGATAATAAATGATGCATCACATGACGCGTATCGTACCACATTAATATTGTTAAACATCCTGATCGTGTACGATATCGTCGCTCGAGACTAACCGGGCGTAATAAAGAGCGGAATAAGCTTCACTATCCTCCAGATCGTATTTGTAAATTATATTTACATATACATTATATATAAATTATTTACATTACATTATAAATTATATGTAACATTGTCTTCCGAAAAAGCTGCGATGAA
>JACRUU010000001.1:3110495-3114575 GCA_030449085.1 Kryptopterus vitreolus
TCATCATCACATCATCATCAGCATCATCATCATCATCATCACCATCATCATCATCATCATCATCGTCATCATCTCGTCATCATCATCATCATCATCATCATCATCATCCATCATCATCATATCATCATCATCATCATCATCATCATCATCATCATCAGGCATCATCATCACAACATCATCATCATCATCACCATCAGCATCATCATCACCATCATCATCATCATCATCATCACCATCATCATCATCATCATCATCACCATCATCACCATCATCATCATCATCATCATCCACCATCACCATCATTCATAACCATCATCAGTCATCACATCACCACCATCATCACCATCATCATAACCATCATCATCATCATCATCATCAGCATCATCAATCATCATCATCATCACATCATCATCATCATCATCATCATCTCATCACATCACCATCATCATCATCATCATCAGATCATCATCATCATCACCACATCATCATCATCATCATCATCACATCTATCATCATCAATCATCACCATCATCATCATCATCATCACCATCATCATCACCATCATCATCATCACACATCACATCACATCATCACATCATCATCATCATCATCACATCAATCATCATCATCATCATCATCATCATCATCATCACATCATCACCATCATCATCATCATCACCATCATCATCATCACCATCATCACCATCATCATCATCATCATCATCATCATCATCATCATCATCACCATCATCATCATCATCATCATCATCATCATCAGCACCATCATCATCATCATCATCCATCACCATCATCATCATCATCATCATCATCATCATCATCATCATCATCATCATCATCATCACCACCATCATCATCATCCATCATCATCATCATCATCACATCATCACCATCATCATCATCATCATCACCATCACCACCACCATCATCATCATCATCATCATCATCATCATCATCACCCATCATCACCATCATCATCATCATCACATCATACAGTCATCATTATTATGGTATGTATGATGTATAAAGGTAATGATGTTAGTAGTGGATGTAGTATATTATGTAGTAAACAGATATAAAGTGTACAGTAGTGTATAACAGTAATATCTGTAACATTGATGAGTTTGTGAAATAAATATGATTAATATGCGAGAGTAATCTGATGAATATGCGTAATTAGCAGATGAATATGCACCATCAGCTACTTCCCTGATCTGTGATTTCTGTGTGGTGTGTGGATGTGTGTGTGTGTGTGTGTGTGTGTTCTGTGGTGTGGTGTGTGGTGTGTGTGTGTGTGTGTGTGTGTGTGTGTGTGTGTGTGTTTCTGTGGGTGTGTGGTGTGTGTGTGTGTGTGTGTGTGTGTGTGTGTTTGTGTGTGTGTGTGTGTGTGTGTCTGTGTGTGTGTGTGTGTGTGTGTGTGTGTGTGTGTGTTTGTGTGCACTCAAGCTTTTCAGACAAGATCACATAAATGAGTGCATGTGCACGTATATCAGATAAACCGTGTGTGTGTGTGTGTGTGTGTGTGTGTGTGTGTGTGTGTTAGCAAGGCTAAATGTTCCTGTGGGACCGAGTTAGCATTAGCATCTCAAAGCCTGAAGTCTCAGAAGTCTTAAAGCCTTCATGTGCAAAAAAAATAAAAATGTGTCTGTGTGTCTGTGTGTGGTGTGTGTGTGTGGTGTGTGTGTGTGTGTGTGTGTGGTGTGTGTGTGTGTTCTGAATGTTCTATACTGACTATGACATGCCATGTCAATCACACATCAGCACGATCTCACTCTCAGACACACACACACACACACCACACACACACACACACACACACACAATGCTCGAGTTATTTTCTTTTGAAAGCCATAGAAAAGTGCTGATAAGAGAGAGGTAGAAATGGCATCATCCGTGTGTGTGTGTGTGTGTGTGTGTGTGTGTGTGTGTTGCCGGTTCGATAAGGATCGTTTAGACTATTGGCAGTATAATAGACAGGCTAAGTCGTCCCGGCAGGCCGCTGCTTTTGTGAACTTTGCCAGCTGAATGGGTTTCTGAGCTGCAATGAATTGTGGGTAAATCCTGCACTAACATATCGACAGATGTTACAGATCGTAACGGACGCCTATAACTCACACCGGAAACCTCGCGCGGCCCTGAGGTCATCACCGTCACTCTGTCATCGTCTGTGGACACCTGACCATCATCATCATCACATACCCACATGTTACCCTCTCAATGTTTATCCTCCATTCCCTGTTATTATTATTATTGTTATTGTTATTGTTATTGTTATTGTTATTGTTATTATTGTTATTGTTACTATTATTATTATAATTTATTATGTTATTATTATGTCTTTTTTATTATTATTATTATTGTTATTGTTATTATTATTTTTTATTATTATTATTATTGGTTATTAATTATTATATTTTATTGTTATTATTAGTTATTATTTTATAGTATTAGTAGTGTATTATTATGATTGTTATTATTATTATGTTATTATTGTTATTGTTATTATTATTTATTATTATTATTATTATTGTATTATTATTATTATTATGGTTTTGTTGTTGTTTTATTATTATTATTATTATTATTATTTTTTTATTCTTATTATTATTATTATTATTATTATTATTTGTATTATGATTTGTTATTATTATTATTATTATTATTTATTATTATTTTATGTTTGTTGTATGTTATTATATTTATTATTATTATTATGATTATTTGTATTTTTAAATATATGATTTTTTTTTTTTTTTTTATTATTGTTATTATTATTCTTTGTGGTTGTGTTGTTGTTATTATTATTATATTATTATTATTTATTATTATTGTTGTTATTATCATTATTATTATTATTGCTGTTATTATTGATATTGTTATTGTTATTATTGCTATTATTATTGTTGTTGTTGTTATTATTATTATTATTATTTTTATTATTATTGTTGTTAATCCAAGATGGAGTGATTTAATTCTAGTACAAACATGCATGTTACATGTTCAATAAAGTTTAACTGAAAGGAATAAATAAATAAGAAACAATAAATAAATGTTTATTGTAGTCAGGCTACAATCGCAGAGGGTGAAATACAGGCACCTATAAAGGGGCGGAGCTAACAGTGTAAAACAAACCAATCACAACGCGTGATATCTCGTTGATCCAGTGAAAAAAAAGATCTGTTACCCTGAAGCAGATGGAGATCAGTTGCAGATGTAGATGTTGAAGTAGACAAAGACGAAGTAGTAGATGTAGAAATACACATAGACTTACATTTACATTTACAGTATTTGGCAGACGTCCTTATCCAGAGCGACTTACAACTGAGCAATTGAGGGTTAAGGGCCTCGCTCAAGGGCCCACTAGTGGCAGCTTGGTGGTAGTGGGGTTTGAACCTGCGATCTTCCGGTCCAGAGTCCCAACACCTTTAACCACTGGGCTCACCACCTCCCTATATAGACATAGATACAGATGTAGACGTAGACGCAGACATAGAAGTAGATGTAGACCTAGACGTAGATGTAGAAGTAGAAAGATGTAGATGTAGATGTAGAAGTAGAAGCAGATGTAGACCTAAACGCAGACGTAGACGTAGATGTAGACCTAGATGTAGACGGAAATGTAGACCTAGACATAGATGTAGAAGTAGACATAGATGTAGAAGTAAACATAGATGTAGAAGTAGACATAGATGTAGAGTAGATAGATTAGAAGTAGACGTAGAGTAAGTAGACATAGATGTAGAAGTAGACATAGATGTAGAAGTAGACATAGATGTAGAAGTAGACGTAGATGTAGATGTAGACGTAGATGTAGAAGTAGACATAGATGTAGATGTAGACGTAGATGTAGATGTAGACATAGATGTAGAAGTAGACACAGACGTAGAAGTAGACATAGACTAGACACAGAAGTAGATGTAGACATAGAAGTAGACGTAGATGTAGATGTAGACGCAGACGTAGAAGTAGACGTAGATGTAGATGTAGACGCAGACGTAGAAGTAGACGCAGAAGTAGAAGTAGACGTAGATGTAGATGTAGACGCAGACGTAGAAGTAGACG
>JACRUU010000001.1:3120075-3155075 GCA_030449085.1 Kryptopterus vitreolus
GGCGTCAAACTGGAAATACACAAAATCTCCAACCAGCAGTTCGAGCGTCAGACTGCTGGGAATGTGAACATTGCTGTGGGCCTCGCCCAAGTACAGAATCAGGGCAGGGGTAGGGAGGCAGGGGTACAGTGGGACAGGGGTAGGGGGGCAGGAGTACAGTAGGGCAGGGGTAGGGAGGCAGGGGTACAGAGGGACAGGGGTACAGTGGGGCAGGGGCAGGGGTAGGGAGGCAGGGGTACAATGAGGTGATCCTCTATTGCCAGAAACAATTCAGCCCCCCAAGATTTTCTATTCCGTGTCGTGTGTAAACTAATACACTATTAGTTTGACTGTTTGGTTTCTTGAAGTTCCTGTTCTTTAAGGTGTTGCGACAGAGGCATGAGAAAATTCTATACAAGAATGTCCGGAACTAGAAGCATTCATAGGTTATAATTTGTGGTAAACGTTGTAAATGTAAATGTAAATGGTAAACGTTAATAGATTGTTATCTCTCAGTAAAATTCCCCGAGTCTCTGCTCTCTCTCTCTCTCTCTCTCTCTCTCTCTCTCTCTCTCTCTATATGAGGTCTGTGTTGTGGAAAAAACGAGTCATAGAGAGAGAGAGAGAGCTCAACACTGAGGATGGAGAAAACCCTGTTCCGAGTCCTGGTCCTGACGCTGGTCCTCGTCCTGGTGCAGAGCAGCACAGTGCACGATTCCCAATATCAGGAAAACTTTGAGGAGGAACATGATGTGGTGAAGCAGCTCCAAAATGTGGTGTATAATCAGGTGGTCGCTTTAACCGAGATCAGGGTCAAGATGGAGAACATGGAGATAGAGAGAGCAGGTGAGACGAACATCACTTCTGAGTAAATCATCACTTTTATCTTCTCACGAAACATCTCACCAAATTCGACACTCGGTTTTATTCCCAAGCTCAGGAAAGTGAACTGGTGGCCGTGAAGAAGGAACTGGAGCGCATGCAGAAACAAAACACAGGTAAACAAGTAAACAACTGTAAACACTTTCTCAAATCTGTCATCATGAGACCTGTTTTGTGTGAATGTTTGTGTGTTGCATTAATGTTCAAGTGTTGTGTAAATGTTTGTGTGTTGTGTTGATGTTTGTGAGTTGTGCAAACGTTTGTGTGTTGCATTAATGTAATGTTCGTCTGTTGTGTGAATGTTTGTGTGTTGCGTAAACATTTGTGTGTTGCATTAATGTTTGTGTTGTGCTTATGTTTGTGTGTTGTGTTGATGTTTGTGCGTTGTGTAAAAATTTGTGTGTTGCATTAATATTCGTGTGTTGTGTGAATTTTTGTGTGTTGTGTTGATGTTTGTGAGTTGTGTTGATGTTTGTGAGTTGTGTAAACATTTGTGTGTTGCATTAATGTTCGTGTGTTGTGTGAATGTTTGTGCATTGTGTTGATGTTTGTGCGTTGTGTAAACATTTGTGTGTTGCATTAATGTTCATGTGTTGTGCTGATGTTTGTGCGTTGTGTTGATGTTTGTGCGGTTGATGGTTTAACATTGTGTGTTTGCGATTAATTGTTCAATGATGTTGTGGGATGTTTTAAAGAGAAGTCGTTGGTGGTTGATTTTTTGGCGTTGTGTAAACATTGTGTTTTTCTAGTAAATGGTATCGATGAAGAAAGTGGTGGTGTGCACTGGTTTGTATGCGTTGTGTTGCGGTTGTGAAAAAAGTTGTAAACATTTAAGAGGTGTTGCAATTAATGTTCGTGGGTAGTGTGTGAAATTGAAATTTGTGGGGCGTTGTGTTGAGTTAGGTAGTTAATTGAGTTGGTGTAAGACATTTGTCGTTGTTGGGCAGTATAAATCGTGGTGCATCGGGGGAGGAGGGTGGGCTTGTGCTGAGTGAATTTGTGGGGTTAGTGTGCGGAATTTGGGGTTGGGTGAGGCTGAATGGTTGTGCGTTGATTTAAGACATTGTGTAGAGTGTTGCAAGGGTCACTGTTCGTGGAAGGTGTTGCTGTGACAGTTTAGTAGATTTGTTGTTGATGTTTTTGAGTTGTGTCAAAAACAGTTGTGTAAGGTGCATTCTAGGATGTTCGTGTGTTGTGTGATGGGAATGTGGGTTGTGTGGTATGGTGTTGAATTGTTGGTAGCGTTGTGATAGAAAAAGTTGTGGATGGTGGTTTGCACTTTAATGTGCGATGTGTTGTGTGAATTGCTTTGTGTTTGGTGTTTGAATGTTTGTGAGGTTGTGTTGATGGTTTGTGCGTTGTGTAGAAGCATGTTGTGGTGTTGCATTAATGTTCGGGACGAGTAAGAGGGTGGTTGTGTTCCTTTTTTGCGTGTGTGTGATGTTGCTCTCCGTATTGCGGGCGAGTTGTGTTCTGATGTGGTTGGCCTTGGTTCCCCAGTATTGTGTGTATGCATGGTCCTGTTCGTCCGAAGTGCTAAGTGCGGATCCGCGTGTTATGTTGCGCTTTTTGTGTGTTTGTGTTGATGTTTGTGTGTTCTGTTGATGTTTGTATGTTGTTGAAGTTTTGTGTGTTGTGTTGATGTTTGTGTGTTGTGTTGTGTTTGTTTGTGGATTTTGATGTTGTGTTTGATGTTTGAATGTTTGTGTGTTGCATTAATGTTTGCGTGTGTTGTGTTAATGTTTGTGTGTTTGTGTTGATGTTTGTGTGTTGTGTTGATGTTTGTAGTTGTGTTGAATTTGTGTGTTGCGTTAATGTTTGTGTGTTGTGTTGATGTTTGTGTGTTGCGTTGATTAATGTTTGTGTGTTGTGTGTTTGTGTGTTTGTGCGTTGTGTTGATGTTTTTGAGTTGGTGGGTTGAAGGTTTGGTGGCGTGTGGTAACCATTTTATGTGTTGCTTACTTTTCGTGTTGTTGTTGTAATGTTTTTGTGCGTTGTCTTTTATATTTTTTGTCGTTAGTCTGCCCCTTTGATTTGTATTTCCCCTTCCTGTTCGTCCGGGACCGTGTTGCTGGCCTGTTTGTAGTCGTTGCTGGTTTCTGTTTGTAGCCTTTGTGCTGCGCCCCCTTTGTGTGTTGCCCTTCCTGTTCTTGCCAATTCAAATGACCTGTTGTGTGCCCTGTTTTGGTCCGTCGTGTTGCTGTCTTATTGCGTTCGCTGCTCCCCCTTCTAGCTTGTGCTTGCCTTCCGTAGTTCCTCAGTGGTTCGCCTGCTAGCATGTTTGTTTCTGTTGTGCCTTTCTATGCGTCTTGTAGTCTTGTTGTCCCCCTTTGTTGTTGGCCTTCCTTTTCGTCGGCCCGTAGTTGTGTGCAACCTGATTTGTGCGTTGTGTTGATGTTTTTGTGGGGGGGGGGGGGGGCAGTTGGTGTCGTCACCCGTTGTGTGTTAGGCCTTACATGTTCGGTGTGTTGTTCCTGCATTTGTTTGTGTGTTGTGTTTGATGTCTTTTTTCGTTTTTTCCCCCTTTTGTTGTTGTTGGCATTAATGTTCCGTGTGTAGATGAATTTTTGTGTGTTTGTTTTGCATTGTTTAGTGCGTTGTGGTTTGAATGTTTGTGCGTTGTGTAAACATTTGTGTGTGCCATTATGATTCGTAGACGTGTTTGTGTGCCTTTTTAAGTGTTTTGATGTTGCTGTCTTTGTGCGTTGTGTCTTGCCTGTTTTTGCGCTTGTGGTACCCCTTTGTGTGTTTGCCTTCCTGATTCGTGTGTTGTGGCTGAGTGTGTTGTTAGTGATTGTGTCTGCCTGTTTTAGTGCGTAGGCCATTGGTTCCAAATGTGTGTGTTGCCAATAATATCGTGAAAGTGTTGTGGTGAATTTTGTGTCTTGTGTTGGGATGGTTTGTTGAGTTTAGGTTGTTTGACGGTTTTTGCGTTGTTCCCCCTCATTGATGTGTTGCATTACTGTCGCTCTGTTTGGTGACTGTTTGTGCGTTTGTGTAATTGCATGTTTTTTGAGGTTTGTGTAAACATTTGTGATGTTGCCATTATGTTTCGTGGGTGGTTATGTGTGCCTGTTTGCGTAGCTATGTGTTGCAAAGCTGTTAGGAGTGGATTGTGCCCCCCTTTGTGCTGTTGCCTTCCTGTTCTCCATAGATTTTGCTGCCTGATTTTTGTGTTGATGTTTGTGTGTTGCGTTGATGTTTGTGTTGATGTTTGTGTTGACGTCTGTGTGTTGTGTTTGTGCAGAGCGTCCGAATGTGGCGTTCAGTGCTGGATTATCTCCAGGACAGAAAGGACCTTTTAACGTAGAAACCACTTTGATCTACAGTAAAGTCGTTACCAACATTGGAGGAGCGTACAACCCATACACAGGTCCTACACACACACACCACACACACACACACACACCTCACACACACACAACACCCACACACACCACACACACACACACACACCTGCAAATCACAAAACATACCTAACACTCTGATAGTTACACTGCAGTGCTAGGGTGAACACGTGCATGGTGTGTGTGTGTGTGTGTGTGTGTGTGTGTGTGTGTGTATGTGTGTGTGTGTGTGTTACAGGTGTGTTCACAGCTCCGGTTAAAGGTGTGTACTACCTGCGCTTCACAGCCGCCGCCTACAACACCAACACCAACAACATGGGCATTAACATGTACAGGAACAGTGAGATGATCCTGCACTTGGCCGAGGCCGACAGCGACGGCCTTATTTCCCACGTGTCCAGCGGCCTGACGCTCCAGTTGAACCCCGGAGACGTGGTGTATTTCCGCCTGGACCCGAACTACACCCTGTACGACGACACTCTGCTCCGCAACACCATCAGCGGCTTCCTGCTCTTCACCTCGTAACCGCACCGCCGCCGTGCGCTCCACCTTCAATCTCCACCATTACAGGACTCCATATCATCACATTTCTCTTTCTCACCAATAAATCAGACGTCACGTCACGAGTGTTGTGTTTTATCACCATTAAACCCGAGTCTCGGGAAAATATTCCATATGTATGTTTTTTTTCCTTATTAGTAAACAAAACTATCCCAACAACACCAACACCACCAACAACACCACCAACACCATCACCACAACCAACACCAACACCACCACCACCAACATCACCATCAACAACACCACCACACATACACGCCAACAACACGCACCAACCACCAACACACCAACACCACCATCCAAGACCCCACGACACAACAAAACAACACCCACACTATCACCACAACACCACCACCACCATCAACACAACATCAACACCAACAACCAACACCAACCACACCACCCCACCAACATCACCATCAACAACACCACCACCAACATCACCAACAACACCACCACCAACACCACCAACAACACCACCAACACCACCACCACCACCAACATCACCAACAAACACCAACACTATCACCACCAACACCACCACCAACACCACCATCAACAACACCACCACCAACATCACCAACACCACCACCACCAGCACCACCAACATCACCATCATCACCAACAACCGACAACACTATCACCACCAACACCCATCCACCACCACCACCCATCACCCAACCCACCACCAACCAATCACCACCCTACCCACCGACCACCAACACCACCAACAAACCACCAAACCACCGCACACATCACCCCTACTCAACCATCAACACCACCAACAACAACCACCACCACCCAACATCACCATCCACCACCCCACCCATCACCGATCACCCAACCACAACCCCAACACCACAACACCACACCACACCAACACCAAAACATCACATCAAACGACCACCAACCACACCACCACCAACATCACCATCAACAACACCATCACCAACACCACCAACACACCAACACCAACAACAACACCACCACCACCAAAAACACCAACATCACCATCAACAACACCACCAACATCAACAACACCAACACCACCCCCATGCTTCCCATCCTTACTTGCTCAATTGTGAGTCGCTCTGGATAAGTGCGTCTAATGTAAATGTAAACAGAGGGGCCTTGCTCAAGGACCCAAGGGTGGCAGGCTGGTGATACCGGGACTCGAACCCGCCACCTTCCGATTAGTGGCCCAGTTCCTTAATCAGTCAGATATGCCCCCTTAATCTGTCCCCCTGCAGTGCTTTATAGTATTTAGAGGAGAACTTCAGAGACAGGGGCACAGTGGTTTAGTGTTGATCACATTCGCCTCACACCGCCAGGGTCCGGGTTCGATTCCCGTCTCGGCCATGTGTGTGTGGAGTTTGTGCATGTTCTCCCCGTGCCTCAGGGGGTTTTTCTCCGGGTTCTCCGGTTTCCTCCCCCGGTCCAAAAACATGCACGGTAGGTTGATTTGCACCTTGGAAAATTGTCCCTAGTGTATGAATGTGTGTGTGTGTGTGTGTGTGTGTGTGTGTGTGTGCGCGATGGGTTGGCATTCCATCCAGGGTGTATCCTGCCGTAAAGCCCATAGACTCACCGTGACCCGAGGGAAGATCGGATAAAGCGCTAGAACATGAATGAATGAATGAATGAATGAATGAACTTCAGAGGTTCTTTGTCACGCTCCTCCCCATTCCTGATTGGGTGAGGAGACACAGGGGCGTGGTTATCCTGCTGAAAGAGAACACAGACATTACTTATGAAGAAGTTCTGTAAGACCCCAGGAGACCATCACATTCTGACAGTGGTGGGCCGTCAGGGCCTGTAAGGCTTCTCTGCTTCTTATTCAATAATTCCAAAAGCTCTATTCGCTTCCTTTCATATCCGCCATAAACAAATCCCGTTGCTTTTCCGATGCATCCAGACATGTGTTTTCATATTAAAGCATTTAACCAATCACATTTCAGAGTTAAAGTCAGAGAAGTCTGTCTGACGCAGACGCCCTTATCCAGAATGACTAACAACTGAGGGCCTTAAGGGCCTTGCTCAAGGGCCCACTAATGGTAGCTTGGTGGTTGTGGGGTTTGAACCTGCGATCTTCTGGTCCAACACCTTAACCACTAAGCCACCGCCTCCCTGACCTTCATAGTCCATTCTGCAGCGAACATCACCATCACCACGCTGATGAAACTGCTGCTTCAACCAATCAGATTTTGAGTTGGTGCCACCAGCGTCCTCCAGCAGGCGTATGGTGATGTATTCAAAGCCGTTGATTGGATAGTCTAGATCGGGTCCAATTGAGCTATTTTTGTCGCCCCCTAATGGCTGAAGGAGGTGAAAAAACAGATTAAATGGCAGATTAACATTTTCAAGTCTGACTTTTCAAGAAAGTTTGGAAACTCCGAAGCTCCGCCTGTCACGAGCAGGACGAGGATTTCTCTTTCGCCTCTTTCACTTTAACAACCGGTTTTGAGGAAAGAGAGGAGGATGGATTTTGTTTACAAACAATCTGATTTACTGGTGAGTAAAATGCTGCTGTTTTGCTAAATAATATTGCATGTTTATTATTGATGTTTGTTATGTGGATCACGGCTGGAGCTGCAGTAGAATACATGTCTGGAGCTGCAGTAGTTCTCCCCTGGTTGGTTTATTCAGTACAGGTATTTATTGTATTTACAGCAATGGCAATCAATGTTCCTTTATAGTGAATTTCTGCTTATTAAGATGCTTTTTATAACCATCAGTTCAGACGGAGCACTACTGAAGGTGTGAAATGCACGCTTTCTACCTTCCTCCTAACACGGTAAGCCACGCCCACGTACGTCCTGCTCCACTCCAAAGTCCTCTTCAGGAGCTCTCAGTGAAGATGGAGGAATGTGCAGTGCCGAGGGACGAGATCTAAAGGGTTACCTTGTGTATTGGGAGGGCATGAGTTTGAGTCTCAGTGTGACGGTGTGTAACAGTGTGTTATGTAGCATGTCAGTGCCCTCTAGTGGACATAAATGCAGTTCTGGAAATACACACGATAAAATACCGATACAGTAGCACGTTCGCCTCACACCATCAGGGTCCGGGTTCGATTCCCGTCTCGGCCATGTGTGTGTGGAGTTTGTGCATGTTCTCCCCGTGTCCTCAGGGGGTTTTTTTCTTCTCCGGGTTCTCCCGGTTTCCTCCCCCCCGGTCCAAAAACATGCACGGTAGGTTGATGGGCACCTTGGAAAATTGTCCCTAGTGTATGAATATGATGTGGGTGTGTGTGTGTGTGTGTGTGTGTGTGTGTGTGTGTGTGTTGATGGGTTTGGCATTCCATCCAGGGTGTATCCTGCCCTTAATGCCCATAGACGCCTGAGATAGACACAGACTCCCCGTGACCCGAGGGAAGATCGGATAAAGCGCTAGAAGATGAATGAATGAATGAATGAAGGAGTGAATACCGATTTGTAAAGATTTGAGGTCACATGAAGTGTGATTTATTTATTTATTATTATTAAGATACAGATGTAGAAACAATGCTCCTGCACAAGCAGCGAGAGAATCACACGCGTGATAACGATGGCGTTTTGACGATAAGATCGGAATGGTTTTGGTTACGAGGTGAAGAGCAGGAAGCCGCTGATGGTGTTGCGGAGCAGAGTGTCGTCGTACAGGGCGAAGTCTACGGCCAGCTGGAAATACACCACGTCTCCGGCGTTCAGCTGGAGCGTCAGGCCGCTGGACACGTGGCGAAGGAGGCCGTCGCTGTCGGCCTCGCCCAAGTGCAGGATCAGCTCGCTGTTCTTGTACATGTGAACACCCATGTTGTTGTTGTTGGTGTTGTAGGTGGAGGCTGTAAAGCGCAGGTAATACACACCTTTAACCGGAGCTGTGAACACACCCTGTAACACACACACACACACACACACACACACACACACACACACACATATGTTCATCCCGCCACTTTTATATAACTATTAGAGGTGGAGGTGTGTGTGTGTGTGTGTGTGTGTGTGTGTGTGTGTGTGTGTGTAGGACCTGTGTATGGGTTGTACGCTCCTCCGATGTTGCTGATGACTTTACTGTAGATCAGAGTGGTTTGTATGTTAAAAGGTCCTTTCTGTCCTGGAGGTAATCCAGCGCTGAACGCCACCTTCGGACGCTCTGCACAAACACAACACACAGACGTCAACACAAACATCAACACAACACACAAACATCAACGTCAACACAAACATCAACACAACACACACTCAAACGCAACACACAAACATCAACACAACACACAAACATCAACACAACACAAAACAACACACAAACATTAACGCAACACACAAACATCAACACAACACACAAACATCAACACAACACACAAACATCAACACAACACACAAACATCAACACAACACACAACACAACACAACAAACTTCAACAACACAAACACACAAACACACAAACACAACATTCAACACAACACACAACACAACATTAACAACACACAAATTCAACACAACACACAAACATCAAACATCAACACAAAACATTAACAAACACAACACAACACACACAACATTAACAACACACAAACATCAACGCAACACACAAACATCAACACAACAACACAAACACAACGCACAAACACACACAACACACAAACATTAACACAACACACAAACACAAACTCAACACACAAACATTAACACAACACACAAACATTAACACAACACACAAACTTCAACATAACATACAAACATCAACAGCACACAAACATTAACACACACAAAACACACAAAAACATTAACGCAACACACAAACATCAACACAACGCAACACACAAACATTAACACAACACACAAACATCAACACAACACACAAACATTAATGCAACACACAAACATTCACATGCAACACACAACATTAACACAACACAAACATTTAACTCAACACAACAACAAACATTAACACACACAAACATCAACACAACACGCAACACAACACAACACGCAACACATTAACATCAACAACACAAACATTAACGCAACACACAAACATCAACACACAACATAAACACAACACACAAACATCAACACAACACACAAACATAACACAACACACAAACATCAACATAACCACAACACACAAACATTAACACAACGCACACACAAACATTAAAACACAACATAAACAACACACAAACATCAACACAACAACACAAACAACATTACGCAACACACAACACACACACATAACATCAACAAACACAACAAAACAACAAACACAAACACACAAACACAAACATCAACACAACACACACAACACAAACACAACACAACAACACACAAACAACAAACAACACACACACAAACATTAACACAACAACACACACACACACAAACATCAACACAAACACACAAACATCAACACACACAACACACGCACAACAGCACAACACACACAAAACATTAACAAACACACAAACATCAACACAACACAAACATCAACACAACACACAAACATAACGCAACACACAAACATTAACACAACACACAAACATCAACACAAACACACAAACATCAACACAACACACAAACAACACACACATCAACACATTAACACACACACACAAACAACATGCAACACACAAACATCAACACAACACACAAACATCAACACACACAACACAACATCACACAAACTCAACACAAACAATCAACACGCAAAAACACACACACACATCAACACAACACACAAACATCAACATAACAACAACCCATATAAACATCAACGCAACACACAAACATCAACATAACATACAAACATCACCCCCACAACACACAGACGTCAAAAAACATCAACACAACACACAAACATCAACATAACGCAACACAAACATCAACACAACACACAAACATTAACACAACACATCAACACATCAACACATCAACACAAACACCACACATTCAACACAACACACAAACTTCAACATAACATACAACACACAAACAAACACAACACACAACACAAACACACAACATCAACACAACACACAAACATCAACACAACACACAAACATTCAGCACAACACAAACATCAACACCACACAACATTAACACAAACACAACAAACAACATCAACAGAACACACAAACACACCTTAACACAACACCCCCCCCCGGCACAACAAACATTACACACACACAACTTCACATACAACACACCCACATAACATAACAACACAACAGACACACACAAACATTAGCACAAACACAATCAACACAACACAACTCAACATCAAACACACACAAACACACACACACATCAACACAAACATCAACGCAACACACAAACATCAACACAAACACACAAACATTAACACAACACACAAACATTAACGAACACACAAACATTAGCACAACACACAAACATCAACACAACACACAAACATCAACACAACACACAAACATCAACAACACACAAACATTAACACAACACACAAACATCAACACAACACACAAACATTAGCACAACACACAAACATCAACACAACACACAGCAACACAACATTCAACAAACACACACACATACAACACAACACACAAACAACATTAACACAACACACACACAAACATTAACACACACACCAACAGCAACACAACACACAAACATCAACGCAACACACAAACATCAACACAAACACACAAACATTAACACAACACACAAACTTCAACATAACAACAAACATCAACACCATGAACACACAACGGTCCCCTTCAACATAACACAACACACACACAACACTAACATAACATCAACAGAACACACAAACATTAACCTCCACAACACACAACAACATCAACAAACATCAACATTAACACACACAAACTTCAACATAACATACAAACATCAACACACACACAAACTTCAACAAAACACACAAACATCAACAGGGCACAAACACACACACATCAACACAACACATAACACGTCAACACTTCCAACATAACACAAACATCAACAGAACACACAAACATTAACACAACACACAAACTTCAACATAACATACAAACATCAACAGAACACACAAACATTAACACAACACACAAATGTCAACATAACACACAAACATTAACGCAACACAGGTCTCATGAAGGCACTGTAAGTATCGATGTTATTCGACGTGTTAGTGTTCTATTGTGTTACAGCATGTTACACATTGTTACAATATTTTATGTGTTATTGTAACAATGTGTAACATTCTGTAACACAATAGAACACTAACACATAAAATATTGTCACAATGTGTAACATGCTGTAACACAATAGAACATGTTATTATATTGTATGCGTTAGTGTTTTGTTGTTACACAATGTTACACATTGTTACAATATTTTATGTGTTAGTGTTCCATTGTGTTACAGCATGTTACACATTGTTACAGTGTTATTTGATGTATCAGTACAGTATATCTGTAAGAGTCGTGTGTATTTGTAGTTATTTGTATTTGAAGTGTCAGAGTGTAGAGAGAGAAACGTGTTGATGTTTACCAGCGTTCTGTTTCTTCACACTCTCCAGTTCGGTCTTCAGCACCATCAGCTCGGCTGCCTGAGCTTGGGAATAAAGAAGAGTGTCATATTTTAGGAGGTGAGATGTTTCCACCAGAATCTGATGGTGGTGTAGCCGGACCGGGCCGCCTCACCCGTGTTCTCTTTCTCCATGTAGTCCATCTTCACCTTGAGCTCGGACAACGCCGCACTTTGCTGATACAGGAGCTCTTGGAGCTGTTTTACTCCGCAGCAGACATCCTGAGACCCGAGCGCTTCCGTTTCCTGCAGGAGGACCGGCAGCGGCAGCAGCAGCAGGAACGTGACCAGGACACGGAACATCTTGGGTTTTTTTCTTTTGCGGGTTCCAGACCACTCGCTTTTTCACCCGGGTCTTTATATCGCAGCTGTTTTACATGGACGTGATGAAATCCTTCCTCTCTGCTGACCTTTGTTCTTTTCCAGTGATAAACTCAGACTTGTGAATTACGGGAAAGTGGAAGTGTTGCTACATCGCTGATCTGATAAACTGCAACCGAACAATGTTTCAAACTCTTTAAGGCTGAGATATAAAATTCACACCGGTCTGTTAAAGCAGGTATACAAAGGTATAGAAACACTTTAAACAAGAACAACTTTATCAGAAGGGCGAGTTTAATAAATGCAGAAAATCTATACAAGATTTTACAAGAATGTTCCGAATTAGAAACATTAATAGATTGTAATCTGTCTGTAAAAGTCCCTGAATCTCTGCTATACACACACACACACACATACACACACACACACACACACACACACATACACACCACACACACATGTATATATATATATATATATATATATATATATATATATATATATTATATATATATATATATATATACACACAAATCTGCGAGTTCTCAGCTGAGGATGGAGAAAACCCTGTTCCATGCATAAAAAATGTAGTTTTACTGCATTCTCCTACATGTTCACTAGAGGGCAGTAGCACATCAACATAATACTGTGTAACACGAACTCCAACATTTCAGTGTCTTTATCCTCAAGCTCTGTGTGTGTATGTATGTGTGTGTGTCTGTATGTGTGTGTGTGTGTGTGTGTGTGTGTGTGTGTGTGTGCTCTATGATGTTTTAAAGAAATAAATGAAGATAAATGTATTGTCTGATGTGTTACAATTTGTTAGTGTTACAGCATGTTAGCGTGTTACAGTGAGTTACAAAGTGTGTTACACCATGTTACCGCGTGTGTTAGCGTTCACTAGAGGGCAGTAGCACATCAACATAATACTGTGTAATACGAACTCCAACATTTCAGTGACTTTATCCTCAAGCTCTGCGTGTGTATGTGTGTGTGTGTGTGTGTGTGTGTGTGTGTGTGTGTGTGTGTGTGATGTGTTACAATTTGAACATCTGGATATTCTCTTTCAGTGCTGCCAGACAGAGGAAAATGGACCTGCTATGTAGTGGGTTCTGATCTCCTGCTCCGGCGTCACAAGATGTACCACACCATTAGCACTCATTCCGTCTGGGCAAATGCACATACACAACTGTCATTGTGTTACAGAATGTTACACATTGTTACAATGTTATTTGATTTGTTAGTGTTGTATTGTTACAGGAGGTTACACATTGTGTGTTAGTGTTATTCGATGTGTTAGTGTTCTATTGTGTTACAGAATGTTACACATTGTTACAATATTTTATGTGTTAGTGTTTTATTGTTACAGAATGTTACACTTTGTGTGTTAGTGTTATTTGATGTGTTACAGTGTTTTATTGTAATAGAGTGTTACACATTGTTACAATGTTATTTCATGTGTCAGTGTTGTTTTGTTACAGGAGGTTACACATTGTGTGTTAGTGTTATTCGATGTGTTAGTGTTCTATTGTGTTACAGAATGTTACACATTGTTACAGAATGTTACACTTTGTGTGCTGCAGTGTTATTTGATGTGTTAAAGTGTTCTATTGTTATAGGGTGTTACACATTGTGACAGTGTTATTTGATGCGTTAGTGTTGTATTGTTACACAATGTTACACATTGTGTGTTACAATGTATTTAGATGTGTTAGTGTTCTATTGTGTTACAAAATGTCCACAATTATTCTTTCCATAAATGTTTACATTTATATTATTTGAAATAAGCTTCATGTTTCCTCTGAATGGGATTCAATATTATAACTGATGAGCGTTGTAAAAAAAAATCTGTCATACTGTAAATGAAAAATATTTCTGCTTTTTCTATTTTTCTCTCACAAATAAATAAGATGTCATGTGTTTTTATCCATAATAAAATATGTCACAGACTCGAGCCTGATTCTCAGGAAAATATTTTACATGCTTAATGTTTTCTTATTCCTTTATTGAGCAGCTGCTGAACTGCATTCTTGTGTTTGTTCACTAGAGGGCAGAAGTACAACAATATAATACTGTGTAACACGAGCCTCAACGTTACAGTGTCTTTATCCTCAAGAGTTCTCTCTCTCCCGTTGTGTGTGTCTGTGTGAGTGTCTGTGCGTGTGTGTGTGTGTGTGTGTGTGTGTGTGTCTGTGTGTGTGTTCTATGATGTTGTCAGAGAAATAAATGAAGGTAATAAATGAAGTCTCTGATGTGCTACAGTGTGTTTGTTACAGTGGGTGTTATAGTGTGTGTTAGTGTCACATTGTGTTGTATAGTTTTTGCTAGAGTGTGTTTCATTGTGTGTTATAGTGTGTGATAGTATGTTACGGTATGTGTCTCAGTGTGTGTTTCAGTAAATGTTACCCTGTGTATTACAGTGTGTGTTAGAGTGTTTCAGCTTGCGTTTCACTTCATTTCAGAGTGTTACATTGCATGTGTTAGTGTGTTTGTGTGTTTCAGTATGTGTTACTCTGTGTGTTATATTTTACAGTGTCACAGTGTGTTACAGCATGTTAGCGTGTTACAGTGAGTTACATAGGGTGTTGCACCATGTTACAGCGTGTGTTAGCGTGTTACAGCGTGTGTTACAGTGTGTTACAGCGTGTGTTAGTGTGTTACAGTGCGTGTTACAGCGTGATACAGTGTGTGATACACTGTAACACATGCTGTAAGACGCTAACACGGGCTGTAACATGGTGCAACACACTATGTAACTCACTGTAACACGCTAACATGGTGTAACACACTGTGACACTGTAAAATATAACACACAGAGTAACACATACTTTAACAGATTGTTAAAGTGTGTTATATTGTGTGCTACAGCATGTGTTACAGTGTGTTACAGCGTGTGTTAGTGTGTTACAGTGTGTGATACAGTGTGTGTTACAGCGTGTGTTACAGCGTGTGTTATTGTTAGTTGTGTTACAGCGTGTGTGTTGCGTGTGTTATGTGTTAGCGTGTGTTGCTGTGTTACGTGCGTTACAGTGTGTCTCGTGCGTTACAGTGTGTCTCAGGCAGATCTTTTACCACATAATCTAACCTATAACACTTTCTACCTCAGAACATTTAGGGAATAAGAGATTCAAACCCATGAGCTCCTGTGACTGAATACAGAGATCAGGTCCCGACTTTACATGTGTTTGAACGAATCTCCAAAAAATAAAAGTAAATCGTCTAAATGTCGAACATGCACGGGCGTCCACAAACTTTTGGCCAAATCACGTCCAGTTCATAAAACATTTTGAACATTTTCTTTCTCAAATACCAGGAGTGTTTATATCACTTCTGCATTTGTATGTATATACGTGTGTGTGTGTGTGTGTATATATATATATATATGTGTGTGTGTGTGTGTGTGTGTGTGTGTGTGTGTGTGTGTGTGCGTGTGTCTGTTGTGTGTCTCAGATTTCTCTGTTTTGGTCTCTCAGCCCCGTGACCTTTAACCTCCTGTTATCTCAGTTCTCACTAGTAATATGAGCCGTTATGAACAGAGCCAGACCACTTCCTGTTTTTCCGTTTCTCTCTTCTCCACTGAGATCAGATCGCTTTCATGTTAATGCCTCGCCATCATTAATTACATTAAACCAAAAGTACTCTCACCGATACGCATGAATATAAAACCTTCACCTTTCACCCTTCAGTCGTAACATTATCACCACATTACACCACTAATCACACAACAAAAGCCAGCAAAAAGAGATGCTCTGACACAGACCCCGTCCCAGACACAGACCCAGACACAGACCCACCCAGACACAGACCCCGTCCCAGACCACCCCGTCCCAGACACAGACCCGAACCCAGACACAGACCCCGTCCCAGACACAGACCCCGTCCCAGATACAGACCCGTCCCAGACACAGACCCCGAGACCCAGACACAGACCCCGTCAGACCCGAACCCAGACAGACCCAGACCCAGACACAGACCCCGACCCAGACCCCGTCCCAGACACAGACCCAGACCCAGACACAGACCCCGTCCCAGACACAGACCCAGACCCAGACACAGACCCCGTCCCAGACACAGACCCCGTCCCAGATACAGACCCCGTCCCAGACCCCATCCCAGACACAGACCCGAACCCAGACACAGACCCTGTCCCAGATACAGACCCAGACACAGACCCCGTCCCACCCCAGACACAGACCCCGTCCCAGACCCCGTCCCAGACACAGACCCGACCCAGACCCAGACACAGACCCCGTCCCCAGACACAGACCCAGACCCAGACCCCGTCCCAGACACAGACCCGAACCCAGACACAGACCCTGTCCCAGACACAGACCCAGACACAGACCCCGTCCCAGACACAGACCCAGTCCCAGACACAGACCCCCCAGACCCCGTCCCAGACACAGACCCAGACACAGACCCCGACCCAGACACAGACCGTCCCAGACACAGACCCAGACCCAGACCCAGACCCCGTCCCAGACACAGACCCCGTCCCAGACACAGACCCAGACCCAGACCCCGTCTCAGACCTAGACCCAGACACAAACCCGACCCAGACCCGGACCCAGACACCAGACACAGACCCCGTCCCAGACACAGACCCAGACCCAGACCCCGTCTCAGACCTAGACCCAGACACAAACCCGGACCCGGACCCGGACCCAGACACAGACACAGACCCCGTCCCAGACACAGACCCAGACCCCGTCCCAGACCCAGACCCAGACCTAGACCCAGACACCAGACCCAGACCCAGACACAGACCCAGACACCAGTCCCAGACCCAGTCCCGACCCAGACACAGACCCCGTCCCAGACACAGACCCAGACCCCGTCCCAGACACAGACCCAGACACAGACCCCGTCCCAGACACAGACCCAGTTCCAGACACAGACCCGAACCCAGACGTCTAGACATTTTGCCCTCAAATCCTGATGCTTGACATTTTTCCTGCCTCGAAATGTATCAACTTTGAGGTTGACCTGCTGAATAAGATCGCTCACACTAACGGGTGCCGCGATGAAGAACGAGTTCTACGATTGGTTTATTTACTATAAATACATCAGGACCGTCAATCGATTCGACTACATAATCACGATTAATCGCGCGAATGCCATCAATTAAATCGTGATTAATCGCACCAATGTCGCGTAAATATATACTTTTCATCTTTATAATAACTACTAATAACTAACTGTAGCATAATTATATACATTTCTCTCAAAATCTCTCCCTTTAATAAAATGATTGTTTATTATTAATTAATTAATTAATTAATTATTCATTTCTTGTTAATTTAGTGCTTGTTTTAATTGTAAAATATGTTATAAAGTGTTTATATATAAATATACATATAAATAAATATATAATTAGTGAAGCGGCATGAATACGAAATATTCTGGTAAATTTGGCAGACGCTTTTATCCAGAGCGACTTACAACAGAGCAATTGAGGGTTAAGGGCCTTGCTCAAGGGCCCATTAGTAGTAGTTTGGTGGTGGGGGGGGGGGGGGGGGGTGTTGGGGAATTAAACCTGCAACCTTCCGGACCTCCAATGCCTTAATCACTGACATATACATTTGTGTATTACATTTTGTGTATGACTATTATGTAGCAATAACAGAGTTAATAAACTTTGTGCCAGTTTGTGTGATTGTGAAAATGTTGACGGTGCAAATAAACAAACAAACAAACAAACAAACAAACAAATAAATAAATAAATGTGTTACAGTGTGTTATTTTTGCGGTACTGCAGGTTGGGTTCCGCTGCGTCCTATTTTGTGTTACTGTGTGTGTTATAGATGTTCTGGGTCGCACTCCTTTCTTTCTACAGTTCATCCTTTCTTCCCTCTTTCCTTCCTTTCATAACTATTCCCGTCTTTCTTTCACTTCTCCACCTTTTCTTCTTTTTTTTCTTCCACTCTCACTTCTTTTTTCAATCACATTCTTCTTTATTTACAAGGCTCCTTCGATCGATCTATAGACACACACACACACACACACACACACACACACACACACACACACACACACACACACAACTCTTTACCCTCAAAAATTAGAGGAGTGAGAGAGCTTTGGAGGGACAGGATGCTGATCTGGAGGAGTCGTGTGTGTGTGTGTGTTTGTGTGTGTGTGTGTGTGTGTGTGTGTGTGTGTGTGTGTGTGTGTAAAATAAATGGTTATCCCTGCCCTGATAAATTTCCTGCATATTCCACATATACTCTGTGTGTATATGAAGCAGTGTGTGTGTGTGTGTGTGTGTGTGTGTGTATCTATATATAACTGAGTTCTCAGGGTCTGTACGTCTGTTTCAGTTTAACATGCACACATCCGCTATCTCACACACTCCCCCGAGACACCGACCAATCAGAACGCTGCGTTTCTCTCGGAATCGTAAACCAGTTTAATTACAGAGGAAAGGTCAGGGGTCGAGGCAGCAGATAGAAAACATTTACACTCCGCCCCCTTATAAAAATAACATCTCACACACGTTATCTTAAGCACCCTAGAAAGTGTGCAGGGGACAAAAATGTAGGGGAAAGTGTCTGAGATTTGGGACACGCCCACAGAGGACTGATGATAATGTTGATTTGTTTGGACGTTCCGTTATAATTAACGTTACAGTGTTAAAGCGTGTGTTACAGTATGTGTTAGAGATTGTTACAGTGTGTTACACCGTGTGTTACAGAGAGTCACAGCGAGTAACAGCGTGTGTTACAGAGAGTTACAGCGTGTGCGACAGCGTGTTACAGATTGTTACAGTGTGTTACAGTGTGTTACAGCACACACACACATTGATTATTGATTCATGTTACAACGTGTGCTACATTTTGTGTTACAAATATTTTACAGTGTGCTACAGCATGTGTTACAGATTGTTACAGGGTGTTACAGCTTGTGTAACAAGGTGTGCTACATTTTGTGTTACAAATATTTTACAGTGTGTTACAGCGTGTGTTACAACGTGTGCTACATTTTGTGTTACAAATATTTTACAGTGTGCTACAGCGTGTGTTACAGATTGTTACAGTGTGTTACAGCTTGTGTAACAAGGTGTGCTACATTTTGTGTTACAAATATTTTACAGTGTGCTGTGTGTACAGTTGTACGTGTTTACCAGTGTGCTACAGCGTGTGTTACAGATTGTTACAGTGTGTTACAGCTTGTGTAACAAGGTGTGCTACATTTTGTGTTACAAATATTTTACAGTGTGTTACAGCGTGTGTTACAACGTGTGCTACATTTTGTGTTACAAATATTTTACAGTGTGTTACAACGTGTGCTACATTTTGTGTTACAAATATTTTACAGTGTGCTACAGCGTGTGTTACAGATTGTTACAGTGTGTTACAGCTTGTGTTACAGAAGTGTGCTACATTTTGTGTTACAAATGTGTATTTTACAGTGTGTTACAGCGTGTGTTACAGAGAGTTGTTACAGTGTGCTAGTGTGTTACAGTGTGTGTTACAGTGTGTGTTACAGCCTGTGTTACAACGTGTGTTACAGTGTGTGTTACAGCATGTGTGTCTCAGGCAGATTGTTTCCACCCATAACGAATCTCCAAAAAATCTCCAGTAGAACGTCTAAATGTTGAACATGCACGGGTGTCCACAAACTTTTGGCCAAATCGTGTCCAGTTCATAAAAATGCAACATTTTGAATTCTTTTTTCTCAAATACCAGGAGTGTTTAATTTACTTCTGCAATTTGTATATATATATATATATATATATATATATATATATATATATATATATATATATATATATATATATATATATATATATGTGTGTGTGTGTGTGTGTGTGTGTGTGTGTGTGTGTGTGTGTGTGTGTGTGTGTGTCTGTTGTCTCAGATTTCACATGCCCATAATGGATTACTCATGGTGTTTAATGTGGACTATGTAGTGTAGCTTTAATGCACACACACACACACACACACACACACACACACACACACACACACACACACACACACACACACACACACACACACACACACACACACACACACACACACAGAATATGGAAAGAGGCCTGAGAGTGTGAGTGCTGTAGATTGGATTGGTTTGGAGGTTCGGTGATAATGAACACAACCTTATATAGCAGTGGGTGAAAGTTCGCGAGGTTCGATGATGATTAACGGAATGTGAGAAATGTGAAGAAATGCGATCTTCATCAGAGGCTCGAATCTCAGGAGCTTTCAAAGCGAATTCGAGACTCTCGTCTCTCTGTGATTAAGTGAGTCTGGTGTAGAGGAGAAACTTCAGGTCCTGATTAACGTTACTAACGCTATGGAACGTTAACGCTACGTAAAAAAAAACCCCGTCTGGAACGGAAACGCCGCTTTAACCCGAGCGTGTTCTGCTGTAACGTGCAGATAAACCTCCCTGTGAATAGATCTGACAGTGTCTCCAATCACAAACCACTCCCTGGCTAAGCTCCGCCCCCTGACCACACCCTGAAACCTTTATTTAATCACGACACAAATCCATTATGTAATCACGGGGGTGATTTATGCCACCACAGCAGTGTAATGATGTTTATGGGATGTTTTAGAAGGACCGACGCGATTTTCTAAATCGCATGTTTGATCTCGACAATAAAATTCAGCCTAAATAAATCAAGACGCAACATCTGGACGTGATTTACAAATTCCTCCTCATCCTAATATCGAGGAAAATGCTGACGTCATATACATCGTGTGGACGTTGCTCAATTCTGCACACACACACACACACACACACACACACACACACACACACACACACACACACACACACACACACACAGAGGTAATGAAGTTCTCATCTTTCTCTAAATTGGTTCACGATCGGTTTTTCCACAATCTCTATCTCAGCACTCTCGGAGCTCGTTAACGACATCGTTATGACGCGTGACCCGTAGGGGGCGGAACACCTGGAGGGGGCCGAACACCTGGAGGGGCGGAACACCCGGAGGGGGGGGGCGTTGACATTCGCACCACGTCTCTGTGATGCACTCTCTTACTTCTCATCTGAATATGTAAATGAGGGGCGGGGCCTATGCAAATCACCAAGGCGCCGTCAGGAAGTTGTATACAGGGATGAATGTAATAACACGACGTCTTTAATTTATCCTGATCCGCAGTGGATCCGGGATCTATCCTGGGAATGGCGGATGTGTGTGGGAATAATGGGGGGGGGGTATAGGAACAGGAATGTGAGGGTTGAAATGGGAACGCTAAGGGATGAGATGGAAATAACAGAGGGTTGGATGGGAATAGATAGGAGGGTGACGTTGGGGGTATGAGACGGGAATTATGATGTGGGAATACTGAGGGGACGGAAAGGGTAATCACAAGGTTATACTGGTATCCTTGGGATGAGATGGAAATATCTGGGGTACGACGGGAATACCGGAGGGAATGGAGAGTCAGGGTGAGATGGGAATAAGACGGGAATGACGAGGTGAAAGAGAGGAAGATTGGGGGATGATGGAGAGGCAGGTTGAGATGGGAATTAAGGGTGTGTGTAATGGGATAGAGCAGGTGAGATGGGAGTCGGGGACGTGGGAGACACTGTGGGATGAGATGGGAATTTTAAGGGGTTATCTTCTACCTGTCCACCTCTATCACTCTCTCTCTCTCTCTCTCTCTCTCTCTCCTGTATCTCTCCTCATTTCTCTCTGTCCTTCCCTCTTTTGTACCTACCCCCCCCCCCCCTCCCTCCGTCCCTCTCTCTCTCTCTCTCTCTCTCTCTCCTCTCCCTCTGGACCACTGTTCTCATAAAAAACACTACAGGAAGTTCTCTATCAGACAGACCTGATCTCTCTCTCTCTCTCTCTCTCTCTCTCCCCCCAAACACACACTCATATACAGGAGGAAACGAAACGAGTGTGTATGCGTGTGTGTGTGTGTGTGTGTGTGTTGTGTGTGTGTGTGTGTGTGTGAAAAAGTCTGTACAGTTTGGAAGAAGATGAACATCTGTTGGTCATTTCTGGGGAACTTGACGGGGACGACGTTTTCCTCACAGTAACGGTCAGAAAATCTCCATTTATTTTAGAGCTTTTTAAAAAACTTAATTACCACATATATGTGTGTGTGTGTGTGTGTGTGTGTGTGTGTGTGTTGTGCTGTGTGTGTGTGTGTGAGTGTAGTGTGTGTGTGTGTGTGTGTGTGTGTGTGGTGTGTGTGTGTGTGTGTGTGTGTGTGTGTGTGTGTGTGTGTGTGTGTGTGTGTGTCTGAGTGAGTGTATGTGTGTGTGTGTGTGTGTGTGTGAGTGTGTGTGTGTGTGTGTGTGTGTGTGTGTCTGAGTGAGTGTGTGTGTTTTTGTTGTCCTGGGAGCTGCTTCTGGTGTGTCTGAGTGGCTGTCGGTGTGTTGCCCCTTGGGTGGTATCTATGTCTGTATGAGTGAGTGTTATGTGTGTGTGGGGGTTTACAGCGTGAGTGTATTGTGCGCCTGCCCCTTGTGGTGTATCGAGTGATGTCGTATGTGTGTGTGTGCTGTGTTGTGCTTGCTGTCGTATGACTTAGTGAAGTCGTGTGTTCCAGGTGGGTCCTTGTGTGGTGTGTCGATTTGAGTGTACTGTGGCGTCTGGTGTGTTTGGATCGAGTGAGTGTATGTGCTGTGTGTGTGTGTCTGAGTTGAGTGTACTTTTGTGATGATTCCTTCCCTGGCCCCCTGTGACCCCCCGGGTGCTGTGTGTGTCCTGAGTGAGTGATGTGTGTGTGTGTGTGTTGTGTAGATTCTTTTGGAGTGTATGTGTGCTCGTGCCCCCCTGCACTGCTGTCTGACCGTGACGTGCTATGTGTGTTGTTGAGTGCCTGTGTGTGTCCTGCCAAGCGAGCGCGTTTCTCCGTGGTGTGGTGGCTTGTGTGTATCGAGACCGTGCAGGGTCTGTGTGTGTTTGTGTGTCGTGGTATGGCTGTGCGTGTCTGTGTGTGGGTGTATGGAGTGAGGGCTACCCTGGTCGGGGGTGCTGCTGTGTTTGTGTGTGTCTGTGTGTGCGTCATGACCCGTGCACGTGTGTGTGCCCCCTGTGTGTGCTGCAGTGTTGTGGCTGCTGTTTGACATGAGAGGAGTGTATGTGTGTGTGCTTTTGTGTGACTCGCCCTGCGCGTGTGTGTGTGTCGGGTGGTATGACGTGAGTGTAGGTGTTCGTGTGTCCGCGTGTGTGCCCCCGTCCTCGTATGAGTGATTGGTATGTGTGTGTGTGTCCTCGTGTGTGTGTGTGTGTGTTAGAGTGAGTGTATGCGTGTGTGTGTGTGTGTGTGGTGCTCGTTGTGTCGGTGTGCCTATGGAGTGAGTGAAGTGTGTGCCCCGCTGCTCCCCTGTGTGGGGTGTGGGTGTCTGTATGTGCTGAGTGTACCTCGCCACTGTGTCGGGGCTCGTTGTGTGTTGTGGTCGATTGAGTGTGGGGTCTTGCGTTGGGTGCTCGTCTGATTGATAGTGTGTTGTATGTGTTTGTGAGCCTGTGCCTGTGTGTGCCCTTTGGGTGTGTGTGCCACCCCCCCCCCTGCCCTGGTCCCGGTGGTGTGAGAGCCCTTCCGTTGCCTTTCCCCCCTCCCCCTCCGTGATCTGAAGCTCTGTGATGTGAGTTGTGGTGAGCTGGTGCCTGTGTGTGTATGTGTGGGCCTCTTGCCTTCTGTGTGTGTTATATGTGTGTGTGTGATTGTGTGCATATGTGTGTGTGCTCGCCCCCTTCTCTGTGTCATGTGTGGTCTGTGGGGTGTGTGGTCGTCTGCTTTTTGGTGTGTGTGCTGGGGCCAGACTGCATCACACCTACGTTTCTTCCCCTAACACCTCCTATAGACTCGCCTGACTGCGTGAGATATGTATGCCCAGTGCGATGATCACCACCGTCCTCTACTTTTGCCTAGGACGTAACAGTTTGTTCTGGGCTGTGAAGTCAACAAGTGACAATTCTATAAATTGCTCTCCCAAATCTCCTCATTTTTATAATAATACCTTCCTCTTTATTATTTTATTTCTACTCTGGAACACATTTGTAATAGTATCATTATCGTTAATGACAATATGTTCTTATGTTTCAGTGGTGGTCTCTAGGCCCTAAGTGTAAAATATCGGACACGTGGTCCCTTTAAGAACTTGCTGTTCGGTTGCACTTTTCCATATAACAATGGTGACTTTACGGTGTTAGGTCTTTTTTCATGTTCCTAGGTTAGAACAGAAGCGCTTTTTATTGCGTTCAGTACCAAAAACCCATGCCCAGCTTATGCGAATACGGATTTGGAATGCCAGACTACGACTCTTGCCGCCTTAACGGTTTCCATCGGTAATACTCCGCCTCATAAGTGCGGCGATCGTCCTGTTGAGAATTGCGCCGCTCCGGGGGGTCTTGGGGGTGCCTTTCCGGCCGTGTGCGTGGCTGCCCTTCTTCCCTGACCGTTTCTTTCTTTCTTTCTTGGTTGTTAGGTTTCGTTGTTTTCTCACCACCACGCACGTATTCTACGCGTCCCTTGTCCTTCTCGCGTGTTACCGGCGGAGAGTCACGCAAGAGGAAGGGACCTACCAGGGGGGAGAACACGGAAGAACACCCCCCGAGGAAGAACTAGGTGGGCCCGCAGGACAGCGGAGGATACTGATCCCCTAATGAAGCTAGGAAGAGACAGGGGACAAAAGGTATTATCCAACCGACTGCGCGCGCGCCCGCCGAGCCAAGTCCGCGCATGGCGCGAGCACGCGCTGAGCCAGCGCAGAGCGCTACCGAGATGCCAGCGCCGAGCGCGATTGACACGCGCACGCAAGCCCCAGCAGCGCGCAGCCACGATGCGAGTATTAGCCGCGAGAGCAAGCGCAGATTTCAAGTCGTATGCCCCCGACGCACAGCAGCAGACGCGAGCAGGGAGCGACGCCACGAGCGAGCATATGCGCCGACGGACGCCACGCGCTGCTGAGCATAGATGTGCGAGAGCACGGCGAGCCAGCGCGCGATTGCACGACGCGCTGAGCCAAGCGCGCGTAGCAGCGGGAGAGCCAGGCGCGAGACGGCGCGCGAGCACATGTCGACGCGAGCAAGCGCGACGCCGCCGACGCGAGCATCGCGCTGGAGTCCCCATCGACCCCCGAGACCCCACTCGTCGATGCGTACGAGCCAGCTGCGGTTAGCAGCGGACAACGCCAGTCGCGCCGACGAACCGCAGAGCGTGAGCCAGCGCCGCGCGCCGCGAGCAGCTCAGCCCGCGAAGTGCGACCGCGCGCCCCCGCCTTTACGCTTTCGCTGCGATGCACAGCCCTGCAGCAGCTAACGTTGCGCCCCCGAGAGATCAGCGAGCCGGGCCGCTTCGAGCCGCCCGCGTAGCAAGCGCCCCCGCGCGCGTTCTGCCCCGGAACGAGACGCTGACTGAGTAGACGCGCCCGCGCATCTTTAAGCGCGCAGCCCCCCCAGCCCAGGAGCCCGCCATCGGGTTCGAGCACCCCAGGCGCGCGCTGCGCGCTTTGCGGCAGACAGCGGTGGTTGATTGACAAGAGCTTGCGTTGAGACGATGTTTAGGACGGACTTGAGCGAGAGTCGCGATTGCACTAGCCGTTGCCCTTGCAGATGCGCGCGCCGCGAGCGCGCGTTTTTCGCGCGAGCCGCTGATGACAGAGCGAGCGAGGACGATCGATGAGCGGAGAGACATAGATGACCGCGCCGCGAGCAAGCGCGCGCGCGCGGAGACGCGGCGGGGAGCCAGCGCGCGCGCGGCGGCGCGCGCGCTGCCGCGAGCTGCGCGCACGCGCGGCCGCTGGCGCGCGCGGCGGCCGCGAGCGCGCGAGCCAGCGCGGCCGCCGCGCGAGACGGCGCGCGCGCGCCCGCGCGCTGCGCGCGCGAGCCAGCGGCGCGCACGCGCCCGCGCGCGCGCGAGCAAGCGCGCGGAGCACGCAGCCCGCGGCCAGCGCGCGGGCGCGCGGCCGCGCGCGCTGCCCGCGCGGCGGCCGCCAGGGGCCAGGCAGAGCGAGGCCGCGAGCGCGTCGAGCCCGCCTGCGGCGCGGCCGGTCGAGCGCGCCGCGTCCAGCGCGCGCGCGAGAACGCGCGCGTTGCGAGCACGCGAGCGCAGACGAGCGCGCACGGCGAGGAGCCAGCGCGCGTGCGCGCGCGGCGCGGAGCGCGCCGAGAGCTATTAGAGAGCAGCGAGCGAGGCCGCGAGCGCGCCGCGAGCGCGCGCGCGCGCGGGCGAGCGCCGCGAGAGGAGAGTTTTTTGTTTGAGAGAAAAGATCGGCAAAGAGAGATGAGAAGTAGAGGAAGATTGTCACGCTTCCCAGGGATAAGGACCTATGCAGAGATGGAGAGAGAGATGCTTGCCTCTCAATCACAAAAATGATCCAGGTTGGATTCCACTATTTATTTTAATTTCCACACCTTATGACGTTAATGTCCTCACATAAGCCTTCGACCTGGTTTCCCTGTCGAGCGAGCCATTGAACAAACTTGGGCAGCCCAATACCGATGCCCCCTACCCAAGGTCCCCAGTTCACCAACGAATTGTGCACTATCTAGTACGTCATCCACCCTGACTAAATTGCTTTATTTAAGCACATTAGGGTTTATTCCTACTGTGGAACTCTTGGCCACCAAACTATCCGTATTAGCTCAGTAAATCGACACCACATGCTTAAAAATCTGTGTTCTCAGTCCTCATGCGAAATTCAGACATTCGCATTCAATTCACCACGTGATCCGCTCATATACTTTTTAAAGTGGTGTATCCATTAGGACTAACTAACAGTTCCCAGACTTCATTTACCCAACTTTTTTTGTCACAAACATCCCAGATAAGAACAGATCAGCTCAGCCCCCCCCTCCCCAACCCCTCCCGGCGATATCCCTCGCCCCCCCTCCCTCTTCTCTTGATCCCCGCGCAGCTGTATTTTTTTCCTTCTCTTTGCCACTCCCCCAGCCTCCCTTCCCCACCCTACTCATACCCTTCTCCCTTCTTTTTTTTCTCCTCCTCTTCCCTCTTCCCCTTGTTTCTTTCCCCCCTTCCCCCCTTCTCCCTCCCCCTTTTTTTGGACCCCCGTGCGAGCGCTCTCTCTTTCAGACGAGCTCGCCGATCGCCACCCCCATCGCGCTAGTACGTAGAGCGGTAAATACATCTCTTTCGCGAGCGTCGATACCCTAACGCGACTCTATGAGCCCTTTGAGCATCCTAATCATATTCTATAAACTACCTCGAACCCTCTTCACATATACATCTATATCTATCTATCTTGTATTATCTCTCTGCAGTTCTTCATCTCATCCTCTCCAATAACTATCCTACTCCCACTATATCTCTTTATAGTTCCTAATCATCTATCTAACTCTATCTCACTCCACTATCTCCTATTATATGAGTGTCATATGAGTGTGTGGAAGCCATGTGTGTGGGTGTTTGTGTCTGGGTCGTGGTGTGGATTGTACATTTTTCCCCCCCTATGACCTGTACTATGATGTCTGTGTGGAAGCGGAGGGTGTGTGGGTGCTCGGGCTTGTTATGCTTCATCATTATGAGTACATGTTAGTGTAGTGTCTTTGTATATACTGAGAGTATATGTATGTGATTTGTGTGTGTGTATGTGTACAGAGAATGTGGTGTGTGTAGGTACACCTTCCTTGCCTAGTGTACCTATCGGTCATTGTTGGTGGGTGTTCCCCTCGGGCTGCCTACCCCTGTACCATGTATATGACCCGTGTATTATGAGTGTGTGGAAAGCGCCCTCAATGCCCTCTTCTGCCCTCTTCTTTTTCCCCTCCTGTGTCCCCCCCTTGTCGTGTGTGTGTGTGCCCCCCAGGGTGTGTCACGCAGTCCAATGTAGTGTAGTCGTCTGTTTGCATATTAACCCGGCAGAGTACTCTGCTAGGTGCATTTGGGCCCCCCCCGCTGTGTGCACTGTTGTACGCCGAATGTGGCCCTGGCGTGTATGCTACACCTGTGTAACTGGTATGGGGGCTGTGTGTCACTGTGTGTGTGTGTGTCCGCTGTCGTGGTCATTTGTATCACCTGTATTATGCGCCTGTATATCGACCAGTCGTGTGGGAAGTGTGTGTCTGCGCATGTGTGTGTGTGTGTATGTAGATGCGGCTCGTGTGGACCAAGTGTGAAGCACCCCTCCCCCTTTTCCCCTTGTGCCCCGTATTCCCTGTCCATTGTTCTATATCGTGTGTGTGCCCTGCCTATATGAGTTAAGGTAGTTGTAGTGCTGTTTGTATATACTGAGACGTATAGCCTATCTTTGGGATTTGCTTTGCCCTTGTGTGTGTAGGTGCTTACAGAGAATGTGGTCCCTTTGTGTGTATGTACACCTGGTATATGGTATGTGGTCCCCCTGGCCTCCTCTGTGTGCTCGTGTTGTATGTACATGATATGAGGTGTTATATGAGTGACGCTGTCGGAACCGCGTCCCTTTTGCTTTGGTTCCCCCCCTGTCCCCTGGTTGTGTGGGTGGTATGTATATGGGTGCACTGCCGGAAGCACCTGTGTGTATTTGTTTATGTGTTGTGTGTTGTCCTCCCTGTGTACTGTATAGAGTAATGTCGTGTAGTGTGTTTGCTATATGCACAGCCTGAGAGTATATGCTATGTGATTTGTTTTCTTTGTGCCGCGCCTTTGCGTGCTGGTGTGTGTGTGGTGGGTGTGTAAAGAGAATGTGGTGGGTGTAGTGGCTGTGTGTGTTTGTGGGTGGGGCCGCCGGGGCCGCCGGGCTTTGAATGTAGTGCCTGTGGTTCCCCATGTGTATACATCGATTTGTATATGAGACTGTCGGTGCCCCCCCCCCCCCCCCCCCCGCGTCGTTTTGTCCCCCTCCACCGCTTACTACCTACTCCGTCATATCTCACCCGTCCCCGGCTCCTTGTTTTCTTTAACTTATTCTTATCTTTCTCCTTAAACAATTCGTTACTTTCGGTTCTTTTATATTCTACTTTACTTCATAACATATCAAAGAAAGGCTGGGTTTTCTGTATTTATCAAACTTTCTTCACGACACATACTTCGATACCCTCTGCCCTATTGCGGCTCATAATAAACATTGATACTTCTCCGTTCTTTTTTAAAAAAAACAATAGGAGATTGTAAAATCACATCAAACCATAAAATATTGAAAATACATGCGAGAGACAAATCCGAACGTTTTTCTCTGCGTGTATTAACTTCACCTTATCATTTTTTTAAAAAGGGGACGTAGACGCTATCGCTCAAAAAGTCATCGCTATGGTGTTCCAGATTAAAACGTTAGCATATTGGATATCTATAGGCATATCGTCCTGTCAGAATGAAAATGCCGGATACTTAACAAGTTTGTCATTAATCACCAATCTATCATATCAATAACACATGAATTTCATGTATAATTGTCTTCAGTGACAAATAATTTTAACATCACAAAAGAAAAGGTAATAAGTTTATCTGCTTATTTTAGCTTAACAAATATAAGATGCCACCCCTTCTTTTCTTGCTATATCACCATGATATCATTTTTACTTCTATGTAAGCACTGTTCACGCATAAGTTGTTTTTATTATTCACACAAATTTAAGAATATTCTCATATTTGCATCTAAAGTCCAATCAGAGCTTATGCCTTATATGTTGTCCCTGTCACGTTCCAACTCTCGACACCGCATTTTCCCCACAGAACGCTCACCTGATATCTCCGTCTAACGATCATCAACTCACCTAGGTATCAAATGATATAACACAAGTCTCTAGCAATTTCACAAATTTCCAACAGTAATTTGAACCCTGCTTAATGTCTGAATTCGTAATTTCACTTTCTTTAACGCCTCTGATCCCCTCTTTCTTCCTTTCTTTTCCCCCCCCTTTTTTTCCCCCCCCCCCCCCCCCCCTTCTCCCCCTCCCTCTCTCGCCCCCCACCCCCCCGTTCCCCCTCTCCCCCCCTCCCCTTTTTCCCCCTTCTCCCCTCCCTCTTTTTCTCCCCCCCCCTCTCTCCCCCTGTCCTTTTTTGCGTTGGGCCTTTTTTTTTGCCTTTATGTAGGTGCTGTGGTCTTTTTTCTCCTTTTCCCCCCCCCCCCCCCTTTTTTTCCCCCCTTTCTTCTTCTCTTTTCTCTTCTTTCCCCCCGATGCCCAGGCTTATACATATGCTGTCGGAATGAAAGCCACATGGTGTTTGTCCCGTGTGTGTGTGTCTGGGCGGCCCCCCTGTGTCCGTTGTGTGTATTTGTGTATACATATGTGTGAAAGCACATGGTGTTTGTGGTTTGTGGTATACATGATATATATTAATTGTGTGTGTATGTGGTTTGTGTGTGTGTGTGTGTGTAAGCACATGGTGTATGTGTGTTTGTATGTGTGTATAAGGTGTAGATTGTACATGAGTGTGTGAGTGTGTGAGTGTGTATGTGTGTGTGTGTGTGTGTGTAACTTATTAGATTGTGTAATTGTGGGAATTTGTATATACGTCGCTGGTCTTTGCGCAGGTTTATGTTTTTAACATTGTGTACATTTATTGTGTTGTTATAACACACCTATGCACATCTCTGAAGGAGATGATGCAATGCAATGATGCAACATTCAATGAACAATGTTCACACACAACCACACACACACACCACACACACAACACACATTAATAATAAATTAATTAATAAGTGTTCTTCAAATGATCTATAATGATTAATTGATTCATTAATTACAACATTGGAAACAAATAATAAATAGTACCTCCCCCCCCCCCCACACACACACACACACACAACACACACACACACCACACACACACACACACACACTGTTGATGTAAAATACTCCTGATCTTAATACAACAAAGAGAGAAAATAATTTTACTACAAAACACAGAGGGTCGGCAGCTGTAGGAGTGGCTTCGAGCATGTGCATAAATGTGGTGAAGCCTGTGACACACACACACACACACGCGCACAAACACAAACACACACACACACACACAACACCACCACACACACACACACACACACACACACATGCCACAACACACACAACACACACTCTTCCATTAGGAAGCCACCACTTTCACCCGCGACTATCTCACCAGGAGACTCTCTTGTCGGGGGAATCTCTTTTTTTCTCGCTTTCTTTTTCTTTCTCTCTCTTTCTTTCTTTCTCTCTCTCTCTTTCTCTCTCTCCCTCTCTCTCTCTCTCACTCTCCCTCTCTTTTTTCCTCTCCCTTCCCTTTTCTCTCTCTCTCTCTCTCCTTTTTTTTTTCTCTCTCTCTCCCCTCTTCTTCTTTCTATCTCTCCCTCTCTTTCGCTCTCACTTTCCCTCTCCTCTTTTCTCCTGTCCTCTCCTCTCTTCCCTCTCTTTCTCTCCTCTCCCTCCTCTCTCTCTCCCCTATCCCCCTCTCTCTCTTCTCTCTCTCTCTCCTCTCTCTCTTTTCTCTCCTCCACTCTCTCTCTCACACTCCCTCTCTCTCTCTCTCCCTCCCTTCCTCTCTCTCTCCTCTCTCTCTATACCCCTGACTCTATCCCCCCCCTCTCTCTCCCTCTCTCTCTCTTCCCTCTTTCTGCCCTCGGGTCCAAGCTTTCGCAAGCCGGCAAACGGGGGTTAAAAACTCATTAGAAAGACATGCGTGCTATAAAGGATATAAAAGTATTTGATAATGTAAGTCTCTGCTGCGAGGCTGCGTTACACAACGCCAGCGTTTATTCACATCAGCCTGGAATTTAAATCGCATAAAGCAAGTTTTTGTTTTTTTTCTCCTCCCCCTCTCGCAGACACGCCGTGTCAGACTGAGATTCCCGTCAGGCCGAATTCGTTCAGCGTCTGGGGCGTCCTAAATTGATTTCTCAATCGTTCTCTAAAAGAACAACAGAAACTCTTTCTTACGATAGAAAATAATCTTCAGCAAGGATTCGCCCGGACTTGTGTGTGTTATTACGATAACACAACGTTATTACTGAGAAGAAAATAAAATAAAAAAATTTAAAAAGACACCAGGGAGAATTTTCTAAAGATATAAGGTGTTAAAACGCGAGGCACGGTGGTTTAGTGGTTAACACGTTCGTCTCACACCTCCAGGGTCCGGGTTCGATTCCCGTCTCGGCCATGTGTGTGTGGAGTGCATGTTCTCCCCGTGCCTCAGGGGGTTTTTCTCCGGGCTCACCGGTTTCCTCCCGGTCCAAAAACATGCACGGTAGGTTGATTGGCACCTTGGAAAATTGTCCCTGTGTATGAATGTGTGTGTGTGTATGTGTGTGTATGTGTGTGTCCTGTGTGAGGGTTGGCATTCCATCCAGTGTGTATCTTGCTTAATACCCATAGACACCTGAGATAGACACAGACTCCCCGTGACCCGAGGGAAGATCGGATAAAGCGCTAAAAGATGAATGAATGAATGAATGAGTGATAAGGTGTAGAACCAGTTTCCAGGCCACTAGGGGGTGCTCTAAGAAGTAGAAGTATTGTTTTGTTAAATAGTATATGTAAAGCACAGGGAAACACTTTTCTTTTAATCTATCGCAGCTTGTTAGGACGCTGGACAGGCTCAGGGTCAGCCATGACATAGAAAACCTTGGGTCCCGAGATTCAGGAGTACCTTAAACTCTTTTCTTCAGTACCCAAACTGATGCTACATGTTTAAGTCCCCTTACGGATGTCGTTGCTAACGGACAGTAGTGATGTGGTTGCTGATATAGGAGATGGTTTTACAGGGCGCCCTCTTGTGGTCGATTTAATCAGGTAGATTTGAGTGGGAATGAAATCCTGGGCCCATTGTGGAAAAAAGCCCACTTGTGTATGGTTTTACAGGGCGCCCTCTTGTGGTCAGAAGGTGGACAGGTAGATTTCCGTGGGAATGGAAACGAGGTGCAGGTGTGTTATAAACGTTCACAATGACTTGTGTAAGGAATCAGTGAAAAGGGACCGAGGGGGACATCAAAGATTCAGTAACGTCCTTTTATTCTAAACGTCAAATCTTATTTACCAACAACAACAACAAACTTTTTGGGTTCCGTTCCCCGGTATCGCCAATGTGCCACTCCAAGGCCCTTATCCCTGCGTGCTCTAGGGGGCGCTGTATCATGGCTGCCTCATGCCTGACCGGCGCGGAGCACTCAAAAAAACGAAGTCACATGTGAGAACCCCTGGGAAGCTGGGATATACAAAAAACGAATTTCACATGTGAGAAATAAACACAAACAAGTGTTTCAGATGGAAAGATACTCGTGAAAAGTACCTTTTATTTATTCATTGTTGTTTCTTTTTTCTGTGTCTATTGCAGAGACCTGATATTTCCCGCCCACTCAAAGTGAACTTCCCATGACATCGCCATGGAGACCGGCTCCTCCCACAATCTGAGCGCCGTCAGCCGATCCCCGCCCCTTCCCGGCACCTCGAACCGCTCGTGCGATTTCCTCTCGCTTTCAATTTCCCACTACCAGACGACTCTAATCCCCGTCATCTACTTCCTAATCTTCATCCTGGGTTTCCTGGGGAACACGCTGGCCGTGTGCGTTCTGGGCCAGAAGTCTCTGAGGTGCACGGTTGCTAACACGTACCTGTTAAACCTGGCCCTGTCGGACCTGGTGTTCCTGATCGGGCTCCCGTTCTGGGCAGTGCACTACCTGCGGAATTACGACTGGCCCTTCGGATGGTTGATGTGCAAGCTGTGCGGCTCGCTGACTTCGCTGAACACCTACGCCAGCATCTACTTCATCATGGGAATGAGCATCGACCGCTATCGCGTCATCGTCTACCCGCTGCAGTCGCACTGTACCGAAAGTGTGTACCACGCCCGGACCGTGCACCACGCCCGCCGCGTGTGCGCCGTCGTCTGGGTCCTGGCGACCCTCGCCACCATTCCGGCGCTCGCCTTCCGCGAGACCTTTCACGCCGCGGAGTACAACGTAACGGCTTGCGTCATCAAATACCCCAACACCCAATGGCACGGCATGCTGACGCTCACCAAGAACGTCTTCGGCTTCCTGATCCCGCTCATAGTCATCGCGACGTGCTACAGTCGAATCCGCTGCCACCTGCTGGCGTCCCCGGATTTGGTGGAACCGGATTCGTCGCGTTTGGAGCGAGTGCGGCGCGTCGCCCTGGCCATCGTCGCCGCCTTCTTCGTCTGCTGGTTCCCGTTCCACACCCTGTCCTTCATGGGCGTCCTGAAGGAGTTTGGCGTGAACTGGAGCTGCGAGGTTCAGCAGGCCATGAGCGTCATGATGGCTCCTGCCCTGTGCCTCGGTTTCGCCAACTCCGCCATCAACCCGCTGCTCTACTGCTTCGTAGGCAACCGATTCCGCCAGCAACTGCGCCGCCTCTGGGAGGCCAAAGTCCAAAAGGTGGGCAAACACAGGAGCGACTCGGTCAGCATGCAGATCAGCTCCTTCTCACGGAAGCTCAGCGACACCAAGGACACCGTGGCCTCCGTGAGTGTGGAGGACAAGCTGTGATGGGATGCA
>JACRUU010000001.1:3162575-3165075 GCA_030449085.1 Kryptopterus vitreolus
TTATTATTATTAAATTCATAATTATAATTATTATTATTAATTAGTTATTATTATTATCATCATCATCATTATTAGCATATTATTATTTATTATTATTGTATATCATTATTATCATCATATTATCATCATTATTATTATCATTCTTATTATTATTATTATTATTATTATTATTATTCCATCATGTTATTAATCATTATTAGTAATTATTAGATTCTCCTATTAAGTACATCATATGTTGCTTTGGATGATATTTAAGTATCTGGCAGTCCCTATATATATATATATATTCTATATATATATATATATCTAAAAAACTTTACTTTCACTTTTCTCTGGTTCTATTTTTAGAGAACATGCGGCGTTCTGGAATGAAGTCTTTTTTCTCGTTAACGTTATGTGGAAATGATTTCTCGCTGATAGATGGTATCAGCCGTGCGTGCGGTTTTATGTTTCCTCCGGCCGACGTTTAAGGTGTCGAGAGCTGAGCGAGGCATCGGCGGCCTGCGGGGGGGCTTTTTGGGCAGCCATGTGTTAAAAACGCCATCTTGATCTTTAAAACTATGGAGCGCGAATTTTGAAATGCGAGTATTGGGGTCTGGAAAAAGCCGAGAACATCTCGTTATCAGCTCCTTTTAAAGAGAATCGTTGTGATGATACGTAACCACAACGCAATCTTCTCCTGGAATTCCCATTTCCGGACACCTTTCCAGTCACAGGACTTCCAAGGAATCACTGATGGGGCTTCAAACACAATAGATGTAGGAGCAGAATTCCAGAGGGTCCTGCTTTGAGTCTAAGGTCTAAACCGAGCCTGTAGCTGAGGGTTACGTGACTTGCTGATGGTCTGGGTTTGCGTACCGGGATCTTCGCACGAGGGAGCTCGGATGTTAAGGTTCTGAACCGCTGACTGGAAGGCTGATAGTTCAAATCCCAGTGCAGCCATTCCGCCGCTGTTAAACCCTTACACAATGAACCGAAATGTCAACTGCTCCAACAAGCGAGCGGGTACTCTGACCCCAGCTTCCGTCCAGCTGGGTAAAGCCAAAACACAATTCCCCAGGGGGAGGAAGAACACGGAGCACTAACGCTAATCTAAACCAGATCCTTCCTTGTTATTTTCCCCTGCGCTCTTTATTACAGACCCTGGGTTTATCTGACCAATCAGATCTTCAGCACTCGCTTCCAAGAAAAGCGCCACACATAAAGCGCTATAATGCTATAATGGCGTCTTCCAAAAGGAATAGATTCTTCAAAGATAAATACAAATCCAACAAACCCGGAATGCCGGATATCATTTTCAGTGTTGGCGTTCCTCTCCAGGTTTCTTCTACCATCTCATCATCCATTCCAAAGCGACTTTAGTTCATTCATCTACCTGAGCAGAAATGGGGTGGCTCAGGGGCCTTACTCAGGGGCCCTTTGGTTTTTTGGTTCACACCTTACAAGAACCTCTTGACCATGTCTTTTCTTCCGTCTGTGCACTTTTCATCAGAAGCTTTTCACTCCATCTCCACTCACACTGATCCTTCTCTCAGGACCTGCCTGAACCTCCCTGGTCCTTCTCCTGTTGAGGACATGAATGAAGATCCCTGAGGTTACTGTAGAAGGTTTAACTCGAGAACGGTGAAGATGGATCTAAAATGAACAGAACTCCGGTGTGAAGACGAGTTCTGGGTTCCTCTCCAGGTTTCTTCATCATTCCATCTCACAGAGGTTTCAAAGAATTCAGCTCGATAGTGATGACATCACTCCTGTGATTCCTGCTAAGAGTAGCTTTGATTCTTCTGAGACTGATCTTCCATAATTCATGAGCTCTCTCTCTCTCTCTCTCTCTCTCTGCAGGTGTGATCAGCATGTGTTCACCTACAGGCTCTTCCAGATCGAGGGCAAAGTGTGGAAAACAGACGTAGGTGACGAAATGAACAGGTTTCCCCCCCATAATGGTTTAGCAGTTACTTGTTCCACCGCTGTGAGGTTTAAATGTTCTCACAGGTTCTTCACAGGGTTTAAACTCATACTGAACTTTCTCTCTTTCATTAAAGTGAGTGGAATCTGATGATCTTTAAATATTCACTCCATTCTCCTTCAACCAATCACAATCCACGATTTACACCAGAACAGCCAATCACAATCCACGATTCACACCAGAACAACCAGTCACAATCCACTATTCAAACCAGAACAGTCAAAAACAGTGTGAAAAACCATTAATCAGTGTGAATAGTGGATTGAGATTGGCTGTTCAGGTGTGAATAGTGGATTGTGATTGGCTTTTCAGGTGTGAATAGTGGATTGTGATTGGCTGTTCAGGTGTGAATAGTGGACTGTGATTGGCTGTTCAGGAGTGTATAGTTGTCTGTGATTGGCTGTTCAGGTGTGAATAGTGGATTGTGATTGGCTGTTCATGTGTGAATAGTGGACTGTGATTGCCTGTTCAGCTGTGACTAGTGGATTGAGATTGGCTGTTCTGCTGTGAATAGTGGACTGTGATTGGCTGTTC
>JACRUU010000001.1:3170075-3175075 GCA_030449085.1 Kryptopterus vitreolus
ATAAAATTGTTTAGTAAATAAGTTTGTATGTAATTAATATTTTTTTGGAGGTGAGATTCGAGTTTCTTCCACATACAGTCTCGGGGAAGTGGTGTGGAGTAATTTAGGACGCTAGAGTAAATATTCGTAATCTATTTATTTCTGTAAAGCTGCTTTGGGACGACGTCCATTGTTTAAAGCGCTATACAAATAAAAGTGAGACTGAATGGAATTGAACAGGACGCATTTCGGAAACAAATGCGCCGCATGTCAAGGTCACAAAAATAAATCGTAAATAATAATAATAATAATAATAATAATAATAATAATAACACCACCGGTGAAAGGTCACGTCCTTTGTTGTGGATTTGGAAAAAATCTCTACACAGCACAGAGATCGACAACAACAAACACTCCATTGTTTTTTATTATGGTTTTTCCTTTTTTTTTTGTTGTTTTTTAAACGTATAGCTGCTCAAACGAAGTTGTGTTAGCGATAGCAACAATGGTGGACTGTTCCGTGGAGTTCAGTTCGTCTATTGAGCTTTTCTTCTCCCGTTCCTGATCTCACTCTTCAACACACACAATTCATCCTTAAAACATTCCTCTCTACTCCGTTCCCGTTCTGGTCGATCCTGATAGCGAGGTGCGTTTATGAATTGTCGTCATGGCAGCAAAATGACCTCCCCCCCCCCCCCCCCCCCCCCCCCCCCCCACCCCCCCCCCCCACCCCCCCCCCCCAAAAAACCCCCCCCCCCCCCCCCCCCCCCCCCCCCCCCCCCCAAAACCCACCCCCCCCCCACCCTCCCCCCCCCGCCCCCCCCCCCCCCCCCCCCCCCCAAACCCCACCCCCCTCCCCCAAAAAAAAAACCCCACCCCCCTCCCCCCAGCCTGTGTTCCTCGGTTCTACAGTCTTGCAGTTTCTTATCGGTGCGGAAAAGGAACTGAAGCTTTGCCGGATAAATCCCGGTTCTTTTAGTGGTTCGGAAAAGCGCAAGACGGCAGCGGATTAGGCACACGATTAGAGTCGGGAAAAAAACACAGCCAGCATGCCATTTAAACGAAAGATTCCGGCATGAAGTCCAAAAAGATTCCAGAATGTCGTTTTTGGAGATGGATCGGCAACGTCCTTTAAAATCAGGATTCCGGAATTCCCATTTTTAGACACAGGAGTCCTGAATTCATTTGACATTAGAGCTTTCCCATTTGAAACAAGATTTAAACAAGAGATTCCATCAATGCATTTCTGTAGAATATTCTTGAAAATTTCATTTGAATGAAAAAACACCAACCAGGCAGAAAATTCCATCATAACACGCTTCTGTGAACAATAACAATATTGTGTGTTTGTGTTTTCATTATAAAAGTAAGCCATTAGGAAAAAAAAAAAAAACAAACAAAAAAAAAAAACAACCCAGAAATGCAAGATTGTGAAAGTAATAATTAATTCCGTAATTCCGTTTTTCGTAATTCCGGAGGCGCCGGAATGCTACTGGACTCGATTGTTATTTGTTTTTGTTGTTTATCTTTTTTTCTTTTACGCGAACCGTTTTCCTGTAAAAAAAAACCTTTGGAGTCATTTTTGAGTCATTAAAAGGAATAATCATAATAATAATAATAATAATAATAATAATAATAATAATAATACCGATTTTAAAAAATTCTGGAATGCCATTTAAAGAGCGGATTCTGGAATCTCATTTCAACCAAATTGTGGAATTGCGTTTTTCAAAAAAAAAAAAGAAAAAAAAAAGAATTTCTGGAATGCAATTTAAACATCAGACTCCTGAATTAAAGAATTGACATAAAAAAAACAATATATATATATATATATATATATATATATATATATATAAATGCCAGATTGTGACGATTCTGGACTTCCTTTCAGATTCCGGAATGCTATTTGAAAGAAAAAGATCCTCTAAAGCGGGTGGTTGTAGAAGGCCACAGGAGTGAGGGAACGCTGTCGGGCCATGTGGGGTGTGTGTGATATGTGACGGTTTTCCAATCCAAGGTGTCGGAATCGGGAATTATATCCTTACATGTTTTTTTTTTCCTTAGATGTTGTATATTTCTGTCACTTTAACGTCTATGTACTTTTCCGCACAGACAGATGAGTGTTTGGTCTGAAGACGCCGTCGTACTCATCACTCCGCAGTTATGTTTCAGAATATTCACAAGGGCATTATGTTTTTTTTTTGTTGTTATTTTTTTTCCAGGGACAATAAGGAAAGCAGAGGCATTTCAGGTCCGAACAGAAGGCTTTTTGCGTCACGAATAAAACATTTAACACAAAAAAGTAATAAATGTAAAGCTTGCAAACAGGGCACTTCCTCAAATAACGTCACGATGCATCGTTTCATCTCATTCCAGAATCGAAGAAGTCTTTCTTCATTTATTCTTGGCAACATCCTGGAAAGTTAAGCTGAGAAACTTTTTAGTGTGTGTGTGTGTGTGTGTGGTGTGTGTGTGTGTGTTACCTACGCCCGGCGTCAGTCTGTCTGATTAACTGTACGTTAAACGGGCTATCGGCCAGTTCGGGGTGCTGTTCGACAGGCAGGATGTAAAATCCGTCGTAACCCGTGACGTGTCCCTCCGAAAGAAGCTCCTCCTTCTCCTTCTCCGTCCACACCTTGATCCCGCCTTCTCCCTCGCGCACTCGCCTCTGCTCCGCACTCCACGCCCCTCGCACCGCCCTCGCCCGCGCCGACTCGATCACTCGCACCCGTTCTTCGTCCGGCGTCGCTCCGTAGCGCACGTGCAAACTCAGCGCCCCCTGCTGGAGGACAATTTCCGCGAAGCGCCGCGTCTCTCCGCCCATGACCGCGCTCATTTGCGAAACCGACACGTTCACGCCGTTCTCCAGGACCCTGGCTCCGCCCCCGACTCCCACCACGGCGAGGTCCGCTTCCAGCGAGCTGGCCTTGCAGAAGTAGTGCGTGTCGCGCCCGTTGACGGTGAAGTGGAGGTCGTTTAAGTAGACGGCGCCTTTCAGGAGCGAGGACACGCGCCGGCCGTCCTCGCTAGCCACACCCACTATCTCCGTCGCCACGACACCTTCGTGGATAGCGAACTTCACGCCTTTGCCGAAGATGGACGAGAGGGCGGAGAAGCCGGGGCGGAGCGTGCGCTTGGTTCCCGGCTTCCCGTTGGTCGAGCTCATGGGGAGGCGGTCCAATGAGATGAAGCTCTGAAGACGCTTCTGAAGCTCACACTGAACTCCAAGGACGACCTGGAGACAGAAGCAGGACAGAAGGACGAGGACAGTGAATCTATAGGGCATGTATTATTACACTGTTATCTGAAATATTTCCCATCAGACCTTGCTGGGCTCCCAGCTGTGCGTCCGTGTCTGGGTGTTCATCATCTCGTATGTGTGTTGGGTTTTCTCCACTGGCAGCGTGGGAAAACCGGGAACTACGTTATGGAGCTGGAAGCCAAACAGCTGCAGCCAGCTGCTAACATCTGCACACACACACACACACACACACACACACACACATATTCATTTGAGTTGAGAAGTGAACTTTCCAGAAAAGCACGTGAAAGGAAACAGGAATTCGAAATGATTCTAAATCACGGTAACCATAGCAACCCCCATAATTAGGACCCTCGTGTCTCACCTGTGGTAAACTTAGTGACGTCTTGCACATCTCCTAGCGGGTTGTTGTTCTTGAACGCGTACAGGTTGAAGGGTTTGGGATCCTCGCTCATCTCCGCCCACAGGTCGTGATTGGGCGTGGTCCATCTCCCAGCGACCGTGTCGTAGTCGCGGCGTCCGATGCGGACCAGGCGCGTGAGGGGGTCGTACAGCCCGCCGTGGAACCCGAACGGCAGGGCGAAACCCGGGTTGGAGTCGCGGTAGACGTCTCCGTACGGCGTGTATCGGATCTCCTTGATCACGGTGCCCCGGCTGCTGAAGATGGCGAGCGGCGTCCCGGCGACGTCGCACGCCACGTAGAACTCCTCGCCGCTGCTCATCTCCATAGCGATCAGGTGACCCTGCAGGTCGTAGTACAGCGACGTGATCTCGGAGGCGCCGTGATCGTAAAGATGCGTGACGCGGGTGGGCTCGTTCAGATCGGCGTAGAAAAACTGGACCCGTGTCCCGTCGCTCGTTTGGGTGAACACGCGTCGTCCGAGTCCATCGTATCGATAGGAGATGCGGTGGCCCGTCTGGCGATCTACCGCCCCCTGGAGGTGACCGTTAGCGCTGTATCGGAACACAAGGGTTCCACGTGAGCGCAAGAACCCGTCCTCGTCTACGCGGTACTGAACGTCTCCGAGGCGCGTGATGCGATCTCGGAGATCGTAGCGTATCGGCGTCAGGCGTCCGTTAACGTTGACGTCGCCGTGACTCAGCAGGTTGATGTTTCCGTTCAGGTCGTAGCCGTAGCGCCACATGGGCCGGTCGTCCACGGAAACCGTAGCCAGCTGGCCATCGGCGTCGTATCGGTACGTGTGGCGCGTGACGTTCGCGTCCACGCCGATGCGCACGTCGCACGCACTGACGTGTCCCGCGCCATCGTACTGCACCGTCATCCAGAAGGCGATAGACTTCAGGATCTCGTACTGGACCTCGATGAGCTGGCCGTTGGCGTTGTAGATCTTGGTGTGCTTCATTGCGTGCGTGGTGATCACCTGGTTCAGGTCGTAGCTGATCACGCTGAACTTGCCGAACTGCTCGATACGTCCCGACACGTCCACGTAGCGGTAGAGGTCGATGGGAAGCGGCGTCTCATTAATCATCGCCTGCATGCTGGTGACACGGAAGTTGTTGTAGCTGTAGTCGAAGCGTGCGTTCACTAATCCCTCCTCACTAAAGCGGTAGATCTGACGTCCAACTAAAGGACCTGTTAATAACAGATACCAGGGAATTACATGAAGAGTACACACACACACACACACACATACACATACATACACATAGACACACACACACACACACATACACCCAACATACACACTACACACAGACACACACACACACACACACACACACACACACATACACACAC
>JACRUU010000001.1:3177575-3190075 GCA_030449085.1 Kryptopterus vitreolus
AATTAGTTCATTCATTCATTCATCTTCTAGCGCTTTATCCGATCTTCTCGGGTCACGGGGAGTCTGTGTCTATCTCAGGCGTCTATGGGTATTAAGGCAGGATACACACTGGATGGAATGCCAACCCATCACAGGACACACACACACACACACACACACACACACACACACACACACACATTCATTCACTAGGGACAATTTTCCAAGGTGCCAATCAACCTACCGTGCATGACCGGGGGAGGAAACCGGAGAACCCGGAGAAAAACCCCCTGAGGCACGGGGAGAACATGGACAAACTCCACACACACATGGCCGGGATGGGAATCGAACCCGGATCCTGGCGGTGTGAGGCGAACGTGCTAACCACTAAACCACCGTACCCCTTTCTATAATTAGTTCTGTACTAAAAATGTTATGCAATATAGTTGTGCAATTCTATGGTGCGTGTGAAATATGTAGCTAGCATTGGAGGAATACATACATTAAATTGGTTTGATGCAATTTCGCGACAATCGTCTAGCGGGTGTTAAATATGTTAGCGCTCACCCGTCTGCCTGTAGCGAATGGTGCAGACGAAGCCCTCCTGCATCAGGTGGATGGTCTTTAAAGCCCCTGAGGCCTCGTCGTAGGTGAAGCTGACCACCGTAGAGTCGTAAAGGACCTCGCTGAGCCTCGATGCTCGGCCGTATCTGTACACCACGCGCCTCCCTGATCCGAGGTGCAGCATCTGGAGGAGGCGCCCGTCGTGGGCATAGTCCTGAACCACGGAGTGGGCGGGACCATCCGGGGGCGTGTAGGTGTTGCGGTAGTAGCCGATGGAGAGCGCCGTCTGCAGGCCGTGTTTCACCATGCTGGGCAGAGTGATGGACAGGAGGTGGTCCATCTGATCAAACTCGAACGTGTAGCGACGCTGACTCTGCAGCAACAGCTGGATGGACTGAGAGACATAGAGAGAGGGATAAAATATTTATATTGCATTTAAGTTTTTTATCTTTTTTTTTTAAGTCCTTTTTTTAATCAGGCAATTATTTGTAAATCATTTTTTATTAGCCATTTAAAACTTTTTCTTTTTTAAAATGGATGTTTTTTTTCACTTTTAATAGTTAAAAGTGATGTTAAAACAAATGTATCAAGTATTTAAAAGTGATTCCGTTTTTAGCAGACATTTTAAGCTGACTTTAATTGAACATTTCTTTTTAAAATTTTCTAAAAAATATTTTAGATTTTTTGGATTTGTTTTTTTAATTGTAACTAGCTTAAGTAATTTTTAAAAAATTAGCATTCACAAGAAATTTGAAGTAGAAGTAAAACTGTACATTAGACATTTATAAGCACTTGTAAAGTGTAACACTTACTTTCTCCAGGAACGTGTAGCTCCAGGTGTTGCCGTTGGCCCAGGTGCGGCTGACGAGCCTGCCGTTGTCGTAGTCTCTGCGCTCGCTCCAGTTTCCTCTCTGGATGACGGAAACGAGGCCTGTGGTGGTGTAGCTCACCTTCACCTCGCTGTACCTGCTGGGAGTCCAGAGCACCGGGAGGCCGAGCTCGTCGTACTGAACGCGCAGTGTGAACTTGCGGTGGTCGTCGTAAATCTTCCCCACGCGAGACGCCTGGTTATAGTCGATCGAGAGCACGTTCCGGTTGTGAGCCTGAGACGGATATTTATATACTGATTCATCAGACTGTACAGGTTCCATAGCCTGCTTTTTCATACACACATGCACACACACATCTATCTATACTACTGTAGTAACAGTTTGTGATGGGAAAATACTTTTCAGCACGTTTTCTGTGTGTGTGTGTGTGTGTGTGTGTGTGTGTGTGTTACCCGCAGTCTGCGCTCGTAGACACTGTAGTTCCCTCGGCTTTGCTCTCGTCTCTGCCTCCACTCGATCAGACTCGAGCTCTGTTCTCCCGGCAGCGTGATGTTGAACCTGCCCACGGTGGGGTGGATCGCCCCTGGCAACAGCCCCGGTAACGGCCCTGACCCCATATTGGGTTCCGTGCTTAGGGTCACGTCCATTCCGCTGGAATACGTGGCGGACAGAGAGCCATCTCCGCTGACACGATACACACTCGCCGCATGACCTACACACCGATAGAGAGGGGTCTGGCTGTTAGAAGCTCTGCCCTTTTTTTTTACTGGTATTCGATAATGCAGATTCCACACACACACACACACACACACACACCTTGTCGCAGAGTATACACTGTATTATCCTCAGAGTGGTTAGTGATGGTCATGAAATGGCCTCGGTTTGAAGTGCACTCCACCCTGACCGATCTCTCCATGACGCCATGGTACCCACTGACCTCTCCTGTCGGCAAGGTCACGTTGATCAGGTGACCGTCGATGTCGTACCTGCGTGAGGTAATAAACAGTGTGTGCTACTGTTTTTAGGCAATTCATCTCAATGGCAATTGTAAAAAGTCACACCCACCATTAAAAAGCGCACATGTTTTCCCTCACACTCGCAGATACGGCCTTCGTGCATAAAAGATTGTGTTGTGTTTTGTACCACTAGAGGGCAGTCTGGCTTTACTGCTCACAGAGAGCACCGTAATCCTTTAATCCCAGTACACAGCACCAAAGTGTGTGTGTGTGTGTGTGTGTGTGTGTGTGAAGAGAGAGAATGAGCAAGAGAGAGTGTCAGAGTGCGCGAGAGTGTGTGAGAGTGTGTGAATGTTGTACGAAAGGTCACCGAGCCAATCAAAAGAGAGAGAAAGGGAAAGAGAGAGAGAAAGGCAGAGAGCTCCTGACATTTTCACACTGGATTCAAAAGCGGAATTCGCCTCAGCCACGAAAACGCACACGCAAACACTTTACACACACACACACACACACACACACACACACACACACGTATGCGCATGCGGGGTGTTACAAACGATCGAAGTAGAACGCGGCCAATAAACACTTGCTGTGACTCGATTCAGTAACATACAAAGAGGAGAGGAAAAAACAACAGCATGGTGAAAGACGGACAGAAAGACAGAGAGAGAGAAGAAAGTGAGAACAAGAAATGAAAGATAAAAAAAAGTATTGTAACCAATAATCGATCGATGGATAGATGGATAGATAGATAGATCAATCCCTCACTCGTAGACAGTGGTCCAGGCGTTTTCATCACTCTTGGTTGCCAGCAGTCCTGTGTTGCCGTGGTAACTGAGTAGAGCCAGCTCATGCGCCAGGGCGGAGACTCTCCTCAGGGTTCCCACACTGCTAATGGTCAGCCAGTAGACCCGCCCCCCGGGGACAACCAACCAGAGCGGTGCACCGTTCGAGTCCCGCCTTACGGTGACAACTCCACCCTCAGGAGCGGCGGCCGTCACGGCGTTGAGGAGCCCCGCCCCGGTGTAGCTGAAGTTGTACAGGAAGTGGCCGGTGACGAGAGAGCGAGTGTACAGGTGCGATCCGTTCGCTGCGAAAACGTACAGCTCCTGCTGAGAGATGGAGGGGATCTCAAACAGACGAGTGGAAGAAGAGGAGGATGAGGAGGAGGTAGAGGACAGGCGTGGGCGGGACGGCGTGATCGCGCGGACACGGAGGTTGCCCACGTCGGCTACGAACAGGGTCCCGTTGGGAGACACGGCCAGAGACGTGGGGGACTTCAACTTAGCGTCACGAGCGTACCCGCCATCTCCTAGAGAAAAAGAGAGAGAGAGAGAGATAGAGAGAATATTGAATTCAAGTATAGTGCATATATATACTGGAGGGCATTCTGAATGCCCTACAGTACTAGATGTAAGATTCTGTACATGTATAATTCTCCCTGCACCTGCCTTACAGGTATAACACTCACCTGAGAAGCACTCGCAGTCAGGATCAATCTTACAGTCGCATTCGCTGATCGCCCCGCTGATGACTGACATCTCACCATTGGCGCTCACTTCGTGGACACGATGCACTTTGCGGTCATCCGTCTGGGAGATGTACAGCGTCCCCTGGTGGCTAACAGTGATAGCTTTGGTGTTTTCCAGGGGGGAACGTAAGGAAGACTTGATAGGATCTGTGGCAGCTGGGGAGGGGCAGTGGTCTGGTCTCCCAGCAACAATTTTTACAAGCCCAGTCTCTGTGATTTGCAGAACCACATTATTGTCCAGAACATAGAGAGAATTGTCTACAGGATTCACTGCCAGGTCTGTGGGTCGCTCGAGACGCACCTGAAAACACACACACACACACACACAAATAATTTCCCTATATATAAAAACTCAAACCATACAGGCACCCAACATGAGGTACTGGCATGTGGTACTGCACTCAGAGTGCCCTACAGGGTATATTAACTCAGCCAACATGCCCTACTGTCAAACGCACTACAATGCCCCATAGGCAAGAAAACCTCTTCAAACATGTCCTACAGGCATGTAATTGCTCACCCTGCCTTACAGGCATTAACTCCATAGAGCTACCCTACAGGCATAAAACTACATCTACCATACAGGCATAATGTGAGTGAGAGATGGAGAAATAATTTATGAACCTTGAAATCACAAGTAGTCCATTTGAAAAAAAAAATGACTCAATCACGCACAACACAATCACGCACACACACACACACACACACACACACACACACACACACACACACACACACACACACACACACACACACATATCTATATATAGAAAGATTCACAGTGTGAAAAATGATGCTCTTAGGACAAATAGATATGTGTGTGTGTGTGTGTGTGTGTGTGTGTGTGTGTGTTGTGTGCCCTCAGAGCCGGACAGCATTCAGAATGAAGGGCTCACTATTTCAGTCATGCTGAAGATTATGCAAATGAGCTGTCTCTGTCAGCCAATGGCCTGCGGCTCCTTGTCTCCCAGGCCTCTTACCTTACTGTGTGATTCTCACTCACACTTAGTGCACTGCGTGAACTGTGGACAATTGGTGTGTGTGTGTGTGTGTGTATGTATGAGTGACAGAGATTGAGAGAGTGACAGTATGATAGAGAGAGAGAGAGAGAGAGTGAGTGTGTGTGTGTGTGTGTGTGTGTGTTAGAATGAGAAGTTGCTCCAGGCTAAAAACTAAAACATGGAGATTCAGCAATTTGTACACTGTGTGTATATGTGTGTGTGTGTGTGTGTGTGTTTCCTCTCTACCTGACTGGCGTCCGTGTATGTGTCACAGTTGATTGGCTGAGTAGCCGTGGCAGCGTTTAAGCCTATCACCGTGGTGATGGTGCCGCTCTCGACTTTCCTCACAGCCGTCCCGTCTACGAAGAACACGGATCCGCGCTTATTCACCGCAATACCTGCAGTAAACAAACAACACAAATCTGTCATCACTTCCTGTTAAAAATGAACGTCCTGATTGGGGAAATGTTTTTAGCTTTGGTTATTACATCATGATTTCTGCATATGTGTGTGTGTGTGTGTGTGTGTGTGTGTGCGTGTATTGGTCTGAGTATCAAACGCTAGATGAGGTCTCTTTGGGGATTGTTAGTGTCAGTGTCAGTGTGTGTGTGTGTGTGTGCAGTAATAATTTTTGCAGCACTCAATAAATAATCCAGACCGCCTTGGAGTGTTGATGCAAGGGTGTGTGTGTGTGTGTGTGTGTGTATGCGACACATTTTTCAGCTTTCCCTGACATACACAACCAATGTCCTTACACAGACAGACACACACACACACACACACACACACACACACAGGTACATATTTTTGTAGCGATGTCATAACGGTCTGCTGCAGCGAAATAATGCGAGCTGTCAATCAAACGTCTTCACCTTCACGCACTCTACATTTTATTCTTGTGTTTACTTTCATCATTCTGGGGACATTCTGACCTCACACTCACACACACACTCACACACACACACACACTCACACACATGCATGTGTACACTAGATAAGCACCATCAAATGTCTGATCATCTTTAATTGGAACAAGTGTTTTGCCCTTCACGAGTATGAAAAAAGAGAATCTGTCTCTCTCTCTCTCTCTCTTTCTCTCTCGCTTTCTCTATCTCTCTGTCCATCTCTCTCTCTCCATTGTTTGAGGCCATGTGAAGGACAGGAGAGGGTGTTACATCTGTTCTTCAGAAGAAATAATTAAGGTCGTTAGTCTCATTAAGTCAGTGATATTCCACCTAATTAGCGCTAATAACGTGATACGTGTAAACAAGCTTATCGACTGAGTGTGTGTGTGTGTGTGTGTGTGTGTGTGTGTGTGTGTGTGTGTGTGTGTGCGCGTGCCCACTCAAATGCATTAATACAATGCATTAAAAATGCGGAGGATGGTGGAGGACAACTAGAAGTACAAGCACACGCACACACACACACACACACACACACACACACAGACACACACAACATTTTTCAAATTTAATGGTAACGAAAAAGTTTTTTCGTTGGAAAAAATGTTTCATTTATAATTTTTTAAAAATATGTATTTCTGCTGTGAAAATGAAACCAGAATCATATTTATGTACAATCACAGAATTAACCGAATCTAAACTTATAATCCTTGTTTTTAAAGATTTATTTATTTATTCATTCATTTCTTTCACCTTGAAACTAAATAAGATTCAATAAGCACGTAAAATCTGATTTTAATTCCCACAAAAGAAAAAGATCCCCCCAAAACTTTAACCCTGAAATCTATCAAAAATATCACCAAAAGTTTGTGGACACCTAAGCATGATCTATTCTTTCTTTCTTTCTCTTTTTTTTCTATCTATCCATCTGTCTGTATGTTTTTCTTTTTTGTCTCTATCTTTCTGTCTGTCTTTCTTTCAGTCAACCTGTCTATCTCCCTTTCTCTTAATCTCTCAGTCTGTTAATCTCTCTCTGGTAATCATGTGTAGTGATCTAGGCTGTGTTTAAACACACCATTACAGTATCCTAGTGCCCTAACCCTGGACTGCACTACTTAGGGCTCTTTAATGTTAATTAGGGGCTACAGAATACCTCTAATGCACTATGGTGTTTGAATGTGATTGGACTTTGGGATAATGAGCTTTATATTCTTTAGTAAATAAAGTGTGTGTGTGTGTGTGTGTGTGTGTGTGTGTGTGGTGTGCGTTTGTGAGATATGATTCAGCCTCGTTAATCTTAAGCCTCACCCTGAGCCTCATTAGATCAGGTGATTAATTAGGTAAGTGTGATCATTCGTCTTTACACACACACACACACACACACACACACACACACACACACACACACACACACACACACACACACACACATGCGGGTGCAAACACGTGTGTGTGCACACACTCTCTGCTCTCTGGAGTCTGAAGGAGAGATCAGAATCGTGACAGCCTGTCAGCCGTCTGTCAGAATGATTGACGGTTTTGGAAAGGAAAGGAGAGTGATGAGGGGGCGGGGCTTAACGATTCTCCATCTATTGTCATCTTTCCATCATCTTCTCTCTCACATACACACACTCTATTTCCTTTCACTTTTATTGTATATATATACAGACGTGGACAAAATTGTTGGTACCCTTTGGTCAATGAAAGAAAAAGTCACAATGGTCACAGAAATAACTTTAATCTGACAAAAGTAATAATAAATAAAAATTCTATAAATGTTAACCAATGAAAGTCAGACATTGTTTTTCAACCATGCTTCAACAGAATTATGTAAAAAAATAAACTCATGAAACAGGCATGGACAAAAATGATGGTACCCCTAACTTAATATTTTGTTGCGCAACCTTTTGAGGCAATCACTGCAATCAAACGCTTCCTGTAACTGTCAATGAGACATCTGCACCTCTCAGCAGGTATTTTGGCCCACTCCTCATGAGCAAACTGCTCCAGTTGTGTCCGGTTTGAAGGGTGCCTTTTCCAGACTGCATGTTTCAGCTCCTTCCAAAGATGCTCAATAGGATTGAGGTCAGGGCTCATAGACGGCCACTTTAGAATAGTCCAATTTTTTCCTCTTAGCCATTCTTGGGTGTTTTTAGCTGTGTGTTTTGGGTCATTGTCCTGTTGCAAGACCCATGACCTGCGACTGAGACCAAGCTTTCTGACACTGGCTAGTACATTTCTCTCTAGAATTCCTTGATAGTCTTGAGATTTCATTGTACCCTGCACAGATTCAAGACACCCTGTGCCAGACGCAGCAAAGCAGCCCCAGAACATAACAGAGCCTCCTCCATGTTTCACAGTAGGGACAGTGTTCTTTTCTTGATATGCTTCATTTTTTCGTCTGTGAACATACAGCTGATGTGCCTTGGCAAAAACTTCGATTTTTGTCTCATCTGTCCACAGGACATTCTCCCAGAAGCTTTGTGGCTTGTCAACATGTAGTTTGGCATATTCCAGTCTTGCTTTTTTATGATTCGTTTTCAACAATGGTGTCCTCCTTGGTCGTCTCCCATGTAGTCCACTTTGGCTCAAACAACGACGGATGGTGCGATCTGACACTGATGTTCCTTGAGCATGAAGTTCACCTTGAATCTCTTTAGAAGTCTTTCTAGGCTCTTTTGTTACCATTCGGATTATCCGTCTCTTAGATTTGTCATCAATTTTCCTCCTGCGGCCACGTCCAGGGAGGTTGGCTACAGTCCCATGGATCTTAAACTTCTGAATAATATGTGCAACTGTACTCACAGGAACATCTAGTTGCTTGGAGATGGTCTTATAGCCTTTACCTTTAACATGCTTGTCTATAATTTTCTTTCTGATCTCTTGAGACAGCTCTTTCCTTTGCTTCCTCTGGTCCATGTCGAGTGTGGTACACACCATATCACCAAACAACACAGTGATTACCTGGAGCCATATATATAGGCCCAATGGCTGATTACAAGGTTGTAGACACCTGTGATGCTAATTAGTGGACACACCTTCAATTAACATGTCCCTTTGGTCACATTATTTTCTGTGTTTTCTAGGGGTACCATCATTTTTGTCCATGCCTGTTTCATGAGTTTATTTTTTTACATAATTCTGTTGAAGCATGGTTGAAAAACAATGTCTGACTTTCATTGGTTAACATTTATAGAATTTTTATTTATTATTACTTTTGTCAGATTAAAGTTATTTCTGTGACCATTGTGACTTTTTCTTTCATTGACCAAAGGGTACCAACAATTTTGTCCACGTCTGTATATATATATATATATATATATATATGCATGCACATATATATATATGTGTGTGTGTGTGTGTGTGTGTGTGTGTATACATGTGTGTGATTGTAAGTGTAAGTGTGCATGTGTTTATGGGTTTATGAGTGTACGAGTATCTGTATGTGTATATGTGTATGAGGATGTGTTGTGTATATGCATGTGTATATATGCATGTGTGTATGTGTGTGTGTGTGTGTATGTGTGTGTTTGTGTGTGTGTGAGAGTGTGTACCTTTAGGTGCCGTGAGAGAGGCGTATGTAGCTTTCCCTCCGTCTCCACACTCTTTGTGAGTGCTTTGAGGTTGAAGTGAGTGCACTTTTCTCCGGTTCCTGCCACCACCTCTGCATTGCGCCCTACGTCCCGCACTTCACTCACCGAAATGAGACGCAGCAGCTTCAGACCCACAGAGTCCGAGACGTAGAGAGAGTCACTTACAGGATCCACTGCCAGGTAGTACTGGTGGACAGAACCTCCACTGAGGGAGAGTGAGAGAGATGGTATGAAAAATAAAGTGTATAGAAGAAATATATATATATATATATATATATATATATATATATATAAATTATAATATTCCTTCTCATACTTTCTCATATATACTTATAGATATACATATATATATATGTGTGTGTGTGTGTGTCACATACCTGTGCCTGATGTCTCTATTTCTGCAATAAAAAACAAAACAAAACAAAAAGAAAAGAAAAACAAAAACAAGCAAATGAATAAATAATAGATGTAACAGTGTGTATGTATGTGTGAGTGAATGGTTACCATGGTAACTGACCTGAGCTCCAGCAGGTTGGTGCTGACTCCGCTCGGTAAGATCCGGCGGATGAAGTTGAAATCTCCAACGTAGACGCTCCCGTCCGACCCGGATGCCAACGCCACCGGGGAGAACAGTTTCTGATTGGCTGCTGGGCCGTTACAGTTTGGGCAGGCGAGCGGACGCACCGCCCCCGTCCCCATCACCGTGGAGATGAGCAGGGGTTGATGGGAAATGTACACGTTTTCTCCGTCCCCTTTGTAAAGGATTCCTATAATAAAGGACAAACAGTAACTGTGTGTTTCAGTGTGTGTGTGTGTGTCCGTTTGAGTGTGTCTTCTGTGGTGAGCATGCGTTACATCGATGTGTGTATGTGTGTCTCACCACTGTCCAGGTGCAATGTGTGATGTTTGTCGAGAGTCCAGCCGCCCAAGTGTGATGAGATCAGATCGGCTCCCTGCATCTCCACCACACTGTCCTCCCACAGGATGAAGTCCAGGCACACCTCATACTCATACCCTACAGAGACTACACACACACACACACACACACAACACACAGACGGGCGATAAAAGAGAGGGAGATATACGGCATTAATTAAAACTCTCTGCTTATCACTACTTAGCCTACTGTGTGTATGTGTGTGTGTGTGTTTGTGTGTGTATGTGTGTGTGTAGATGTCCAGCTGTGAGAGGAGCTTTGTAATTACTCACAGGTTAATCTCTCTCTCTCTCCCTCTCACACACACACACACACACACACACAGAAAGAAAAACACACTAATAGATATAGATTAAATAGACTTATGTAGACAAGCAGGCAGCTAAGCACGCACGCACGCACACACACACACAAACACACACACACACACACTGACCGAGTGCCTGTGTCAGGCCGTTGACCAGTTGTCCGTACACATCTGTCTTGTTCCAGCTGTACACATAGCTGAGGTTGGGTTCTGCTGAGAATGTTTTGGACACCATCGTGCCCTCCACACTCACGGAGACGTGGACCTTGAGCAGCCCCAGAGGGAGGAGGGGCGGAGTCAGGAGGACGCGCAAGACGGACAGGTAACCGGGGGCGCGTGACGACGCGTAACTCAACTTCACGAAACTTCCTGCCATCTCGATGTCCTCCTGAACCACCTGCAGGAACCAGGAGAGGAAAAAAAGATCACATCGCCGCATGCGAATCCTGGATTCTGATTGGCTGAAAGGTGTTGAGTAAGTTTCTACAGAGTAGAGCAGATATAATATGCAATCGTTTCCATAGCAACAGTCACTTAGATCGAAGGAGTCTCCGGTACCATCCATCCATCCATCCATCCATCCATCGTCAGTGTTAATTTTATTCATAGTATTTTCAAAGCCTTTTATACACTCTTTGAACTCTTTCTTTCTTTCCCATCTCTGTTTTGTAGTCGCTCTCATTAATCTCTCCATCTCTCTGTAATTCCTCCACCCCCCCCCCACTCCTTTCTCGTTTCTCATTTCTTTCCCAGGTCCTCTCTTTTATTTCCTTTCATCTTTAATCATGTTTTCTTTCTTTTTCGTCGCTCCTCTCTCCTGTTTGTCCCGCTATATAGTTATTTTCAGGCTTTCTTCTTCTTCTTTCTGTCTCACTCAATACCGAATCACTCATCTCTGTGTATCGCTCTTTTCCTCTTATCATTTCTCTCTCATCCTCAGGACAGGATACAACCAGCCGTGTGTTCTGTCTTGTTACCTTTAAGACACAGAGGAGAAAAAAGAAAACAAGGAAAAAGAGAAAGGAGAGAGGGAGAAAAGCAAGATTCTGCTGAAGGATGAGTGTTTATAGCTGCTATAAACACCTTCTTGGCCGAGGCGTGATGGAGGTTTTTGTGTTAAACGCTCCCTGAATGCCAGCTCATGCAGGAAGGAATAAAACGAGTTTCAGCCGGGGGGACACTGTGTGTGTGTGTGTGTGTGTGTGTGTGTGTGTGTGTCATCCAATTACAGCACACTAACCTTATTTTGCTCTCCAATCAACACATTTTCACCTGAGGACTGTGACCTCCAGCTACACTTTCACCTTTACATTTTACACACACACACACACACACACACACACACACACACACACACACACACACACACACACACACTGCCGTGTGTACTACTGTAGATAAATAGTCAACAATGGGGATAAAAACGTCATACTTTTTTACGTTTAGACAAGGAAGTGGATAGATAGATAGATAGATAGATAGATAGATAGATAGATAGATAGATAGAGATACAGAGATATCGGAAAAAAAGTTACCGTTTTTCATGGACGTTATTAAAACACTGAAACTGGAGACTCCTTCCATCAACATTAAATGACAAAATATCTCTTTGTTTAATCAGAAACTAAATTAATAATAAAAAATAAGTCATTCAATCATTCTTTTCTGTCATTTATTAACTCTAGGTTGCTATAGCTGCAACATCCAGGTTGCTATGGAAACACTAAGGTATTATAAAGTGAGCAGATGCAGAGTAGGCGTGGCAGGATGTGCGGAGCTCCGTACCTGTAGCTCAGGTATGACGGGTCCTCTTTCCTCACACTGCCCAGCAAACTGTGTGAGAGGAGCCGGAAGAACAACAGGGCTCGGTCCAACCAGGTTCTTGTGGTCACATGTTGGG
>JACRUU010000001.1:3195075-3221006 GCA_030449085.1 Kryptopterus vitreolus
CATCCATCTATTAATCCCATCCCCTCATCCATCTACTAATCCCATACCCCATCCATCTACTAATCCCATACCCATCCATCTACTAATCCCATCCCCCCATCCATCTACTAATCCCATACCCCATCCATCTACTTATCCCATACCCATCCATCTACTAATCCCATCCCCCCATCCATCTACTATCCCATACCATCTACTAATACCATACCCCATCCATCTACTTATCCCATACCCATCCATCTACTAATCCCATCCCCTCATCCATCTACTAATCCCATACCCATCCATCTACTTATCCCATACCCATCCATCTACTAATCCCATCCCCCCATCCATCTATTAATCCCATACCCCATCCATCTATTAATCACATCCCCCATCCATCTACTAATCCCATCCCCTCATCTATTAATCCCATCCCCCATCCATCCATTAATCCCATCCCCTCATTCATCTACTAATCCCATACCCCATACATCTACTAATTCCATACCCATCCATCTACTAATCCTATCCCCCCATCCATCTATTAATACCATCCATCCCCTCATCCATCCATTAATCCTGCCCCCCCCATCCATCCATCTATTAATCCCATCCCTCATCCATCCATTAATCCCATCCCCCTATCCATCCATTAAATCCACCCATCCCCCATCTATCCATTAAACCCATCCCCTCATCCATCTATTAATCCCATCCCCCCAGGAAGCCATCAGCACCATCCATAAAACCCAGCCGTCCCCCAGCACTCATCCTCCATCTACCTATTAAACCCATCCCCTCATCCATCCATTAATCCCATCCCCATCCATCTATTAAACCCATCCCCATCCATCTATTAAACCCATCCCCATCCATCTATTAAACCCATCTATCCATTAAACCCACCCCCCTCCAACACATTGCACATCCATCCATCCTATCTATCAGTTCAGCTCACATACAATATTCACCTCATTAAATCAGAACATGTGAAACCTTCATAATGTGTTTCAATCAGGTTTTATCCCTCCATCCATTAAACCCATTTCCCATCACTCCATCCTTCTATCCAACATATTACACACTTACATCCATGTGTAACATCCATCCACCCACTCATTAATACATTTTATCCATCCATCCATTCTCTTTCTTTTCTTTCTTTCTCCTTCACTTTATTGTTCTGATGTAAAATCAATCATATATATTTATATAATGAGGCAACACTTTTCCGCCAGGCTGCTGTTCATAAATCAGCGTGTTTGCGCTCGGGCAGTTCGAGTGATTTATGAATTCCAGGCTTTGTCGGGTTTCAGGAAGTTCTCTCTCTCTCTCTCTCTCTCTCTCTCTCTCTCTGAATATCATTCTTCATCGATACGTACCGCATTACACGTGATGGCGGGTCGATACGCACCTCGTCGTATCTAATCACTGATCAATGACATCCGCAGCGTCGTCTTACAACCCAATCTATTCCACAAGCGTCTTTTAAGGAGGAAAGTGAAGTTTTGAAGTCGATGATAATCACGTCAGCAAAATTTTCACTCCGAGAAACATTTTACCATCATTTTCTCGCACACTGCACTCCCAATGAAAAATTATTTTCTCTATATAAAAAAAAAATAAAAAGTTGAGAAATAAAGTGATTTGTTTCACTCAGAGTTCCTTGAAACATCCCACCCGATCATTAGCTTTTACTTACTGAAGAACCTGAAGTCAGGAACCTCGGAGCAGGAATTTAAACCTGATATATTCAGCCAAGAAACTTTACTTTTTACAGACTGGGAACTTTATACTGACAAGTGCACGTCAAGTCACATCACAGCACCGAAAAAATCCCCCTCACATTAACTTCAAATTACAGCATCGACAGACGCCCTTATCCACGCCGACTTACAACTGAGCAATTGTGGGTTAAGGGCCTTGCTCAAGGGCCCACTAGTGGCAGCTTGGCGGTGGGGGTGGTGGGATTTGAACCTGGAATTTTCCGGTCCAGAGGTCAATGCCTTAACCACTGAATTAGCACCTCAATCAGGCTCCGCCCCCTATAATATGTCTTTAAAAGTGAGGTCCTGCCTTTAAAACACATTCAATCTTTCAACCGCCACAATATTTCTCAAACCCCTACAACACTTCCAATATCAGACCCCGCCCCTACATTATTTCCCAGTTAGGCCCCACCCCATAATCTTTCCCATATCAGACCCCGCCCCTACATTATTTCCCAGTTAGGCCCCACCCCATAATCTTTCCCATATCAGACCCCGCCCCTACATTATTTCCCAGTTAGGCCCCACCCCATAATCTTTCCCATATCAGACCCCGCCCCTACATTATTTCCCAGTTAGGCCCCACCCCATAATCTTTCCCATATCAGACCCCGCCCCTACATTATTTCCCAGTTAGGCCCCACCCCATAATCTTTCCCATATCAGACCCCGCCCCTACATTATTTCCCAGTTAGGCCCCACCCCATAATCTTTCCCATATCAGACCCCGCCCCTACATTATTTCCCAGTTAGGCCCCACCCCATAATCTTTCCCATATCAGACCCCGCCCCTACATTATTTCCCAGTTAGGCCCCACCCCATAATCTTTCCCATATCAGACCCTGCCCCTACATTAATTCCCAGTTAGGCCCCGCCCCAAAATATTTCCCATATCAGACCCCACCCTTACAAAAATTTCCTGAATCAGTCTCTGTCCCTATTACAGTTTTCAGAGTTAGGCTCCGCCCCTACATTATTTCCCTGATAGGCTCCGCCCCTAATGTATTTCTAATATCAGACCCCGCCCTTTACAATATTTGACTGAATCAGTCTCCGTCCCTAATACAGTTTTTAGTTAGGCTCCGCCCCTACATTACTTCCCAGTCTCAGTGTCTGTCTAGTATATGTATGTATGTATGTGTGTGTGTGTGTGTGTGTTTGTGTGCGTGTGTGTGTGTGTGTGTGTGTGTGTATCTAACCTGTAGAGCAGTCCGTTCCAGACCAGCCCTGCTCACACTCACACACTCCAGTTTCGGAATGGTACGTTCCATGTCTGGAGCATTGTTCCTTACAGGCCGGGAGAGGATTCTCACACATCTCTCCACCCCACCCTGCAGAACACACACACTCCCCACGGACACACACACCTCGACCTGAACATGTGGGTCGATGCAGTCCACTGCCACACACACACACACACACACACACACACACGAAGAATTAATAGTTTAATTGCAAGGTTTGAATGCGGAATTTACAGAATCCAGTGAATCTTGTGTGTGTGTGTGTGTGTGTGTGTGTGTTTATTGCTCACATACCTTCCTCACAGTTGTTGCCTTTAAAGGCTGGCGCACACACACACACTCCGTCAACACACTCTCCGTTGTTGGAGCAGGTGGGATCGATACACTGTCCGTCCTCCACCTCACACTCCGCTCCCTTCCAGCCGACGTGACACACACACACACCCTTATCATACTCGCCATTACCGCTACACAACACCGGGCACGAATCTGCAACACAAACACACGTCGGTGCAAGATGTGTTACTTGTGATGTTGCGTTGCTATCTGGGTGTTTATTGCATGTGTATTGTTGTGTGTGTGTGTGTGTGTGTCTTTTTGTTAGCTGTGCATGTATTTGTGTGTGTCTGTGTGTACGTTGTTTGTAAATGTGTGTGTCAGTGTATGTATGTGTATTTGCATGTGTGTATTTTTTTGTGTGTTTGTATCTGTTTGTAAATGTGTGTGTGTGTGTGTGTGTGTGTGTGTGTGTGTACCTTTTGAACAGTCTGGTCCGAGGAAACCGGTGAAACAGTGACAGTGACCCGAAACACACTCTCCATTCCCGTTACAATTGGTGGAACAACCGTCGCTCATTTCTGAACACACACATACACACACACAAACACAAACACACAAACACACACACACACACACACACACACACACACACACACACACACACACACACACACACACACACACACACACACACACACACACACACAAGGTCACCAAGTATCCATCTAGGAAAACTTTTGTCGGAAAAATGCTTGCATACTTCAATTTGGCGAGCAAGAGTTATTGATTTTAGTGTGGGCATATGAGTGTGTGTGTGTGTGTGTTTCTCTGTGTGTTTGAATGTGTGTGTTGTATCGGAGTGTGTGTGTGTGTGTGTGTGTGTGTGTAGGTCAGCTTTTCCGTTGCACATCACTGAAGCAGTGCTTTCTATTACAGAAATAGAAAACAAGTTTTTGCTGTGATGTTTTGTGACCAATGTGTGTGTGTGTGTGTGTGTTGTGTGTGTGTGTGTGTGTGTGTGTGTGTGTGTGTGAGTGTGTGTGTGTGTGGGTGTGGAAATAAAAAGATGAGACACAGCAGTGAAAGAGCGTGTAGGTGACCGAGTCTTGTGAGAGTGTGTTTGAGATTGATATGGAAAGAGTGTGTGTGTGTGTGTGTGTGTGTGTTGATGTTTATTCACTGTGAGGAAAGTGCCTTTTCACTGTGTTTCTACCGTGTAAACATTCTCCGTGATCTGGTGGATCTTTAGTAGATTATAAGGCGTTTATAAAACACTTATAATTACTGCGAAGTGTGGAGTCGACCAAACTCAAGGTCAGGGTTCAAGGTCAAACCTGGAGTCAGTGTTCAGAATGAAGGTTTTGTTCAGGGTTTAGGATTTAAGTTTGAGATACAGGGTTCAAGGTCAGGGTTAGATATCAGGGTTCAGAGTCATGGTTATAGTGCAAAAAAAAAAAAATATATATATATATATATATAAAAAATAGTGCAAAAATGCCTTCCTTGAAAAAAGCAAGATTCACTAATAAGTTAAAATCAAGCAAAAATTGTGTAAGAAAAAAATCGCAAAAAATTGCATTAATATCTATTCAATAATACATTCTATTAGATCCGATAACCAGTCAAAAAAAAGCCCAGTTTAAAGCTTTTTTTTGTTTGTTTTTGTTTTTTTGTACCCTTTTTAACCACTAGGGGCAGTCTTGTGGTCCAGAGGCCAATACCTTAACCACTGAGCTCTGACGTCCCTTCTAGGTTTTATAAACACAAGAAAGATACCTGGATATAAGAATGTTTCAGCGCTGTATTAGTCTTACGACATTCTATTCACTTTATTCTTCCACTTCGAATCCGTCACTTATTTCTAGTGAGATTTTGCTTAAAAGGAGTGACGTTTATTCTACGTTTACTTTAAGATTTATGTGACTTTTTGTTGTTCGTGTGGGAAAAAAACGACATATTTTGTAGAAATAAGCGTTTCTTTCCTTTCTGCAGTGAAAGTTTGGCCACAGCGAGGTTCAAGGTTTAGAATCAGGGCTTCAGGATGATCAGGATCAGGGATCAGGATTAGTAACAGAGCAGGTATCGGGTCGGGGTTCACAGTCCGGTATGGGAACATTCATTCATTCATTCATCTTCTACCGCTATATCCGATCTTCTCGGGTCACGGGGAGTCTGTGTCTATCTCAGGCGTCTATGGGCATTAAGGCAGGATACACCCTGGACGGAATGCCAACCCATCGCAGGGCACACACACTCACATTCACACACACATTCACAATTTTTCCAAGGTGCCAATCAACCTACCATGCATGCTTTTGGACCGGGGGAGGAAACCGGAGAACCCGGAGAAAAACCCCCCTGAGGCACGGGGAGAACATGCAAACTCCACACACACATGGCCGAGACGGGAATCGAACCCGGGTGGTATGGGAACATATTCCAGCAATTTCTACTTTACTGTGATTTCTAGCTGGAATAAATATCTACATGTATATTAATAAAGACAGACGGATAGAGAGAGAGAGATAGAGAGAGAGATAGATGGCAGGTATGGAAATAGAGAAAGCGAGAAAGAGAGAGTGTGGAAAGGAAGTGGAAGGTGGAAAATAAAACAGGTAAAGACATATTTAGACGCAGTGAGATTATTATTTCGACACACCTACAAGGAAGAACTATGAGAGAGACAGGCAGAGAGATATGTATGTACAGAAAGAGAACTGCAGGAGAGATGTACTGCAGGAGACAGGCACAAGAACATGGAGATTTAAAAAAATAATAATAATATGAACTAGACATGGGAAATTTCCTGAAGAAAATGTGAGTGACGCTTGCCGATGCAAACGGCAGCTCCGGGTGCGACCCCTCTTACAGCCTGGTCCCTTTATTATTTAGCGTTGACCATTTTGGGCGTTTTTTTCTGGAGGGGGCGGGGCCAGTGACGCACGTGATATCAAATTATTGTCTCCCGTCGATGTGCCGAGCGTTTAGACATGTCACATGACCCTGTGTCCGAGTTTCGCGGAATTTTCACGTTTGCGGTTACGTGACGTCATCCGGCATACGAATGCGACCGACTCCATCTCCCCTACGAGTGGATATGTCACATGTGCATGTCGGCCGAACACGGGCCAAACAGCGGAGCGTCAAATTTCCCCATTCATTCTCTATGGGCCGGAATGTCGTGGATTTCCCGAAATTCCGAACGTGTGTGTGGATTCTGTATGTATATGATCGTGATCCACTCCGGACTCCTCTACGAGTGGATTTGCCGTATGTGCATGTCGGACGCTCACAGGCCCGAACTGTAAGGCACGAAATTTCAACCCTATTCATTTCCTACGGGAAAAAATTCCCGCTTTTCGGCCCCGGGTTCGGAATTCCGTGGGGCGATTCCTTATAAAAGTAACAGCACGCATCACACCATCGGGACGCACGATATGAGGTACGATTGATCGGATAAAAACTGTGGGACGAGTTACACGCCGAATATTTGCCCAGAACGAGAGAGATTATAATAGTGATGCTTTTGCACGCGACACTAATAAGCATTACAGGTATAGAGCGCTTGGTTGGGGAGGCTGAGAAAGGAAAGGTTCGGCAGGAACAGAAACCGGTGGAAGATCGTCGTCGTCTCTCTGTAACGACCGGCGATGACGACGACTCCTGCAGCGGCTTCACTTCACGCCTGGTGTCAGTGCGCGTCGGCGTACGCGATACTCCCGCGTTGTATCTTCGCCCTGTCGGAGTCGGAGTTTTGCTCTCCTCGCGGAGACGTTTTGTTTGAATAAAGTCTACTTACGCCCGTTCCCCAGCGCTCCGGCTCTCTTTACGATCGAGCGCACTCGAAAGCGACTCCTTGACAGCGTGACTGAGCCGAGAGCGGAAAAAGTGAAAATTGCACGACTGCAACTCAACAAGCCGGGGACTCTCCCAGGAAGTTTGACGAGAGCAATTACAACAACAGCTCTCCAACACCACGAGCGCCTCGGCCCGGGAATCCTGCGGCGCTGACGCCGATACAGGACCCGCCAGAACAGCCTGGAAACCCCAGGAACAGCTGGACCAAGGTGTAGCCTTGCATGTCTGCAAGGTTGGATTCATGGTTACCACCCACTGCCAGTGTCGTACAGTGCTCTCTCTCTCTCTCTCTCTCTCTCTCTCTCTCTCTCTATCTCTCTCTCTTAATTTGGGATTTCAACCCTCCGGATTACTGTCATTCCTTTCTTTACCCGCTGTAGCTTCTGACAGGCCCTCCAGCCCTGGGCGTGCAATACGTCTGCAATTTTTATCCATGTCAATGCCTCAACATTTTTGTATTTTTATTTTATTTCGGGGTGAGAGGAACAGCGAAGTTCAAAACTTATGACATTGAGAGATAGAAAAAAAAAAAACAATGACACGGGACTTACTTCCCTCCCCCCCCCCCCCCCCCTTACAGCCCCTGGTCCCTTTAATACTTGAAAATGCGAGCTCGTTCGGAGAGACGAGTTTTCAGACACGCCCATTTCGGGCATTTTTTCTGGAGGGGGCGGGGCCAGTGACGCACGTGACATCATTAAATTATCCAGCGTCTGACTCCCGTCGATGTGCCGAGCATTTAGACACGTCACATGACCCTGTGTCCGAGTTTCGCAGATTTTTCACGTTTGTGACATATGTCATATAATCGCCAAGCAGAGCGCCAAATTTCCCCATTCATTCTCTATGGGGCCGGAATGTCGCGGATTTCCCGAAATTCCAAACGTGTGTGGGATTCGGGAGGAATATGATCGTGATCCACTCCGGACCCCCTACGAGTGGATTTGTCATATGTGCATGTCGGATGCTCACAGGTCGACCTGTGAGGCACCAAATTTCAACCCCATTCATTTTCTATGGGAAAAAATTCCCGCTTTTCGGCCCCGGGTTCGGAATTCCGCGGGGCGATTCCTTCTAAAAGTAACAGCACGGCTCACACCATCGGGACGCACGATATGAGGTATGATTCGTGAGATTCCCACACGTCACTGAAAAACGCTGCTAATGACTTTATTATGGATTTAAGAAGGGCGTGAAGGGTGCGCTACCTTCTCACGATCACAGGAACTCGATAGAGCCATCGATCTCGCTGAGATCCGGCGAGATCATCGACGGAGGTGGGAAGTGGGTGAGTGCGTTCGATTCCACCTCCTCGCACTGATAACAAAGCGTGGTCGGAATAAACGGCGTGTGGCGCGACAACGTGTCAGAGATGTTACGTATAGACGTTCTTCAGTGAACCAATCAGCTTCTCCGGCGCATTTAAACCACACCTGAGCTTTAAATATACATACGTCTCATCCTGCATTCCGCTGTAACGAAGCCCTGAACAAACCCCTGCAGCCACACACACACACACACACACACACACACACACACAGTGTGCTGCTCCCTCCCCTAATGTATATACATGTGTGTGTGTGTGTGTGTGTGTGTGTGTGTGTGTGTGTGTGTGTGTGCGCACTTACCTACAGCCGTGCTCTGCACCTTCACCTGCTCCGGTTTTCTGCCGTCATTATAGACGCCGATGTGCCACGTCCCCGCGTCCAGATACTCCATAAACACGGTCGCCATGGCAACGCTCCATCCATCCTGCTGCGGCTTTCCATCCAGCAGTTTCACAAAATCAAACTGATAGAGTGAACACACACACACACACACACACACACACACACAACACACACACACACACACAACAACACACAAACAAATTGGTACCATGCTTCCAGCACCGTCTTCACAAGAACTTCCTCTCTACCTTTATCTCTCAATACCCGTCTTTTTCTCCGTCTATCTGTCTTTACTTTTCTCTTTCCCGCTTTCTTTTATCTCTCTCTCTCTCTCTCTCTCTCTCTCTCTCTCTTTCGCTCTCTCCATTTCTCAGCATTATCTGTCTCCATCCACAGCTCGCTTTATCTCTGTTTGAACAGGAGCTCATATACTTAGCAAAACAAGAATTAATGCCACACACACACACACACACACACACACACACACACACACCTTCTAGTTTTCATTCTAATTAATAGGCAAAAGTGTGTGTTATGACACTCATCTGGTTGAATTTCATTACTCATTTGTGTGTGTGTGTGTGTTGTGTGTGTGTGTGTGTGTGTGTGTGTGTGTGTGTGTTTTTGAACCTCTCGGTCACCCACACACTCTCTGAGTGCTCAGTTACATAAACATATGCCTGAGCATATGGGTGGGTTACACTGCGGTCATTGAATTTCAACCGAAACACACACACACACACACACACACACACACACACACACACACACACACACACACAGTATATATGCACATATTTTTTGTGGGTGCATTTAATAATATCTCTATCTTGAATGTATACACACACACACACCACACACACACACACACACACACACACACACGTACAGACGCATCCCACTTCATTAACAGGCACTAATTATCCTCTCCTCTTGCTTTGCCTCCTCCCACGTTTACAATCACACAAATATATAAACACACACACACATATATGCGCACACACACACACACACACCAACACACACACACACACACACACGCACGGAAAAAGCAAAGCGCAGAGAGGAGTTGAGAATTGAATTATGCATGTCTATAATTTTCTTAACGATGTGAATGGTTCATCTGGAAGATATCGCTGCTAACAAGCGTTAATTAACGAGAGGAACACGCCCGCTGCCAAATCATTAGGAACATGGAACATCGCGCCAATTATCCGGATTAAAAAACGATACGGAGACGACGTGTGACTCACAGCCAAATATCCTGCTCTGGCTCCGAAACCGCATGTGTGTGTGTGTGTGTGTGTGTGTGTGTGTGTGTGTGTGTGTGTGTACAGTCAAGCACAAATGTACAAAATAGAAATGTTATTAAATTCACCCACAACAAATGTGTGTGTGTGTGTGTGTGTTTACTCTGTATATGTGTAAAAAATATGTGTGAGTGTGTCCTTTCACTTAAACCGTGTGTGTGTGTGTGTGTGTACTCTGTATTTGTGTATAAATATATATGTGTGTGTGTGTGTGTTTGCTTTACCTCTGTGTGTGTGTGTGTGTGTGTGTGTGTGTGTGTTATTAAATTCATGTGTGTGTGTGTGTGTGTTTGTGTGTGTGTGTGTTACTCTGTATTTGTGTATAAATATATATGTGTGTGTGTGTGGTGTTTTCTTTACCTCTGTGTATAAATTCATGTGTGTGTGTGTGTGTTACTGTGTGTGTGTGTACCTACAACATTTGTACTGTGTGTGTGTGTGTGTGTGTGTATACACATACCTGTGTGTGTGTAGGCGGTGTGTTCCTCCGGCCGTAGATGCCCAGCAGTGCAGTGTGTGTGTGTGTGACGTTAAAGCGGATGAACTCGGGATGCTGCAGGACCATGCTGAATCTCCAGAAGCTGCTGGGTGGAACGACCTGGAGGAGGCGCCCTTTGACCTCCACCTCGCCCACATCGTAGCCCCGCCCACGAGGCCACACCTCCTTATCTACATACACATTAATATTAATTAGCGATCATCAGGGAACCAGGCAGAGCAGCCCGACACGACGCCATTAATGAATAACCGCATACGATGACAAGTGTGTATCTCAAAAAGATCTAGAATGATGCAATCCGGGTGATCTAGAAGAAAAAAAGTGTGATTAATTTGGTTAATGATCTCGAATGAGACCAATAATGCTCCGGATGATCTGCACTACTACAAACAAATCTAGAGGATCTAGAGCATCCCTAACATAATTAAAGTAATCCGGTAACCTAGAATGACCTTAAATGATCCAGACAGATCGAGGAAGTGATCTGGAATAACCCAGGATGATCAGTGACGATCTCAAAAAGGCCTACATTGGATCGAGTGGTGATCCGGGTGGATCTGGAATAACCCAGGATGATCAGAGGCGATCTCAAAAGGCCTAAAATGGATCGAGTGGTGATCCGGGTGATCTGGAATAACCCAGGACGATCAGTGACGATCTCAAAAGGTTTAAAATGGATGGAGTGGTGATCTGAAATAACCCAGGACGATCAGTGACGATCTCAAAAGGTCTAAAATGGATCGAGTGGTGATCCGGGTGATCTGGAATAACCCAGGATGATCAGAGGCGATCTCAAAAGGTCTAAAATGGATCGAGTGGTGATCCGGGTGATCTGGAATAACCCAGGATGAATCAGTGACGATCTCAAAAGGTTTAAAATGGATCGAGTGATGATCTGGGTGATCTGGAATAACCCAGGATGATCAGTGACGATCTCAAAAGGTCTTAAAATGGATCGAGTGGTGATCCGGGTGATCTGGAATAACCCAGGACAATCAGTGACGATCTCATAAGGTTTAAAATGGATCGAGTGGTGATCTGGGTGATCTGGAAATTTATGACCATTGTGTCTGACAATTGTGTCTCTCGAAAAGATCTAGAACGATGCAATCCGGGTGAATCGAGAAAAAAAGTGAGATTAATCTTCTCGGAGGTGGAATGTTCAAGATGCCACTAGTGGGCCCTTGAGCATGGCCCTTAACCCTCGACCGCTGTCGGAAGTCGCTCTGGATAACGGCGTAAATGGATGATCTAGAGAGCTCCAGAAGTCTCCGTATTCAAAAAAATAGTCAGCAGGTACACGAGACCCGTCGGCTCGGCCCATTAAACATTAAACCTCACAGTCTATTGCTTATTACTGCATACAGTACAGTGGCAATATCCTCAACACACACACACACACACACACACACACACACACACACACACACCATGTGATGAACTCCAGTGAAAAGAAGACATGTGCGTAAACAAACGGAGCGGTAAACGCGGCAGTAAATAACAAATAAAAATTTGCGAGGCAAAATCAGGTCACAGTCGCGACGCACAAAGACACCAACGATACAACGTTAAAAAAATCATTCGCCTCCGGAGCCAAATCGGTCACGGCCGTCACCCCGAGTGTTTTTCCTGCTTTCGGAACACCTCATCACTCAGCGCTGATGAATCCGGTGTGTGTGTGTGTGTGTGTGTTGTGGTGTTTAAAATAAATAAATAAATAAATAAATAAAAAACGTCATTATGCAAATTAAGCCTTTCGCGTTTCCTCTGATTTCGAAACGAGGCTGCAACATTTCTGGGTGAAAGCTATTGATTTTTTTCCTTCCTCTTTTTGTGCACGTGTGTGTGGTGTGTGTGTGTGTGTGTGTGTGTGTGTGTGTGTGTGTGTGTGTGTGGTGTTAAAAACAACCCGCCATTGAAAGTTATTCTTACACACTTGCCAGAGGATGTAATTTCACAAGCGAGTCATTTGCATTTGGGCGCTCGTTTAAAGCCGCCGTGGACTTTTTCCTTTTTTTTTTTTTTTTTTTTTCCCCGGTCAGGATTTTTTTCTCCCACAGGCTGTGTTAAAAACTTCATTTATTATATTACGCTCGGCCGCGTCGCGCACTGTGGGAAAAACACCGCTGTGGAAAAAACACCGCTGTGGGAAAAACACTGCTGTGGGAAAAACACTGCTGTGGGAAAAACACTGCTGTGGGAAAAACACCGCTGTGGGAAAAAAACGCTGTGGAAAAAACACCGCTGTGGGAAAAACACTGCTGTGGGAAAAACACTGCTGTGGGAAAAACACTGCGTGGAAAAACACGCTGTGGGAAAAACACCGCTGTGGGAAAAACACCGCTGTGGGAAAAACACCGCTGTGGGAAAAACACTGCTGTGGAAAAACACCGCTGTGGAAAAAACACCGCTGTGGGAAAAACACCGCTGTGGAAAAAACACCGCTGTGGGAAAAACACCGCTGTGGAAAAAACACCGCTGTGGGAAAAACACCGCTGTGGAAAAAACACCGCTGTGGGAAAAACACCGCTGTGGAAAAAACACCGCTGTGGGAAAAACACCGCTGTGGAAAAAACAAAAACCGCTGTGGGAAAAACACTGCTGTGGAAAAACACAAAAAACACGCTGTGGGAAAAACACCGCTGTGGAAAAAACACTGCTGAGGGAAAAACACCACTGTGGAAAAAACACTGCTGAGGGAAAAACACCACTGTGGGAAAAACACTGCTGTGGGAAAAACACTGCTGTGGAAAAACACCGCTGTGGGAAAAACACCGCTGTGGGAAAAACACCGCTGTGGATCGCTCACAGATACCAATGTGTTTTATTATTTACCCTCCTGTGTTTATAATACAGGAACAGGACCTGGTCATCCTGAAGAAGAAGAAGGAGGAGGAGGAGGAGAAGGAGAAGGAGGAGGAGGAGGAGGAGGAGGAGGAGGAGAAGGAGAAGAAGAAGGAGGAGGATGAGGAGGAGGAGGAGAAGAAGGAGAAGTAAGAGGAGAAGAAGAAGGAGAAGAAGGAGGAGGAAAAGGAGGAGAAGAAGAAGAAGAAGGAGAAGGAGAAGGAGGAGAAGGAGGAGAAGGAGGAGAAGGAAGAGGAGAAGAAGAAGAAAAGAAGAAGAAGAAGGAGGAGAAGAAGAAGGAGGAGGAGAAGGAGGAGGAGAAGGAGGAGAAGGAGGAGAAGTAAGAGGAGAAGAAGAAGAAGAAGAAGGAGGAGGAGGAGGAGGAGGATGAGGAGGAGGAGGAGAAGAAGGAGAAGGAGAAGAAGAAGAAGGAGGATGAGAAGAAGGAGGAGGAGAAGAAGGAGAAGGAGAAGAAGAAGGAGAAGAAGAAGAGAAGAAGAAGGAGAAGGAGGAGAAGAAAAGCCACTCTGGACACTTGTGATGATCAGGTTGAGGGTTTCTCGTGTATATATGGATTAATGTATTTCTTGATGACGTTTGCGAGCGTCCTGTGCTGAAATGAAGCGTGTCATTTTGAAATGCCAGCGTTGGCGTCGACGCCCTTCGCGTTTTGTGGGACTTTGATACGTTTTTATTTTTATCTCGACACGTCTTTAATACAAAATGTTTCCTGAAAAACCCAAAGCCAGGTTTAAATCCCAATCAACACAATCAACACAATATGAGCACACGGCGCCGTCTCACAACACTGCTCATATTATCTGCTGGTACCGAGTTCATTCGCTCATTTCTAAACAACCACATGCTTTTTTTCTAGATAAAAGTAAAGTGAGAGCGGATGGAAAGTGCAAACTCTCCACAGTGTCGAAACGACAGATCAGATCTACAACGGCTTAAATGGCTTTAAATGACCTTGAATGATCCCAAATGGTCTAGAACTGAATGATCAAACACTGAACGAACATAATCTAAAAAGGATCTCGCACAACATGTCGTGAATGAATGAACTTTAAGGAGTCCAGAAAAATATTAAACTATAAAGAACATTTCATCAACACGTGGAACAGAATGATCTAGAACGGCTTAAATGGTCATAAATGACCTTGAATGATCCAAATGATCTAGAATGGAATGATCTAGTCTTGGACTTTTTTTGATGGACTGAACATGATCTATAGAACTTAAAGAACATCTCACCAATGCATGGAACAGAATGATCTAGAACAGCATAAATGACCTGGAATGGTCTAGAATTGAATGATCTAAAAGGTTTGCACAACATAGAACGAATGAGAAGAATAAAGAGTCCAGAAAATCTCAGCAAGTAAAGAACATCTCATCAATGCCCGGAACAGGATGATCTAGAACAGCATAAATGACCTGGAATGGTCCAAAACGGTCCAGAATCGAATGATCTACAGTTTGTTATACTGATCAAACATAATCTAAAAGGATCTAGCATGACATTGAATGAGTGAACTATAAGGGGTCCAGAAAAGAAAGAGCAATGCATGGAACAGAATGATCTAGAACAGCTTAAATGGTTATAAATGACCCTGAATGATCCCAAATGGTCTAGAATTGAATGATCTAAAAAAGAAAACGATGGGCTGAACATGATCTAGCACAAAAGAGGAAGAATGAACCACAGGGGGTCCAGAAAAAGATAAAGAAGATAAAGAACATCTCATCAATGAATGGAACAGAATGATCTAGAACGTCTTAAATTGTCTTAAATGACCCAGAATAATCCAGAATCCGGTCCAGAATCCAGAATCGAATGATCTACGTTTTGTTTGACTGACCAACCATGATCTAAAAGGATCTATAACGGGTCCAGAAAATCTTAAAACATAAAGAGCAATGCATGGAACAGAATGATTTACAACAGCTTAAATAACCTGGAATGATCCAAAATGGTGTAGAATTGAATGATCACTGAACGAACATGATCTAAAAGGATCTCGCACAACACAGAAAATCTTAAACTATAAAGAACATCTCATCAACACATGGAACAGAATGATCTAGAATGGCTTAAATTGTCTTAAATGACCTGGAATGGTCCAAAATGGTCTAGAATGGAACGGTCTAATAAGAAAAAAAGCACAACATGGAACAAATGAGTGGAAAAAAAGAGTCCAGAAAATCTCAGCGAGTAAAAGAAGATCTCATCGACAACGCATGGAGCAGAATGATCGAGAACATCTTAAATGGTCTTAAATGACCCAGAACGATCCAAACGATCCAGAATCCGGTCCAGAATCCAGAGCCGAATGATCTACGTTTAGTTTGGCTGACCAACCATGATCTAAAAGGATCTAGAACGGGTCCAGAAAATCCTAAAAGATAAAGAGCAATGCATGGAACAGCTCAATTCGGCTCAAATAACCTGGAAACGGTCTAGAATTGAATGACCAAACACCGAACGAACATGATCTAAAAGGGTCTCGCACAACATACAACACAGAAAATCTCGACAGATCAGATCTAGAACGGCTTAAATGGCCTCAAATGGTCTAGAATTGATCAAACACTGAACGAACATGATCTAAAAGGATCTCGCCCAACATGTCGTGAATGAATGAACTATAAGGAGTCCAGAAAATCTTAAACTATAAAGGACATCTCATCAATGCAGGGAACAGAATGATCTAGAACGGCTTAAATGGTGATAAATGACCTTGAATGATCCCAAACGGTCTAGAATGGAACAATCTAAAAGAAAATTGCACAACATGGAAAGAACGAGTGGAATAAAGAGTCCAGAAAATCTCAGCGAGTAAAGAAGATCTCATCGACAACGCATGGAGCAGAATGATCTAGAACGGAGAAGAGCAGAGAAATAATAGGAAAGAGAGAAAAGCAGCTTGTGTGAAAGCTCCATCCTCGTCGCTCAGGTCTCCGGGCCGGAAAGTACGAGTCAGCAGGAGCAGGCGTCCATCACGCTCAGCACTTCTGTTTTTTCTTTTTTTTCAGAAATGCCTGGTGACCTGCTCTTACTCTCCTCTAGAATTATTACTATCAGACGTCCTCAAACACAATCCTGAGCGTTATTTTTCCCCTCGTTGTCCTCGCTCAGACGGCAGCATGACTCACTGCACTAATCACTTCACTAAACCCAAACGAAGACTCCGTCATCGTCCTCTAGAGACGCCGAGGAGACATTTTCCTCCTCTCTAAATGTGCCCGCTCGCTACGTCATGGGATATGATATCCCAAAAGCACGTCACGCTTCACCTCGGCTAGACTTTCACTGAAATACTCCAAAAACAACCGTGATGGTCTCGAATGGCATCGATGACCTCCATCTCGAATCGTCTCGGAGGAAACGCACAGGACATTCCTCTTATCCTCTTATCCAGAGAGAGAGAGAACGATAACATTATTATTTAGAAGGATCTAGAAATTCCTCACAAGAACTTGGACAGATCTAGAAATGACGTGAGGATTATACAGAATGACCCCATGATGCCATGGAGCGAGCGAGATACGGACCTGCACCTGCAGTGCTGAGCAAAAGATTTAGGCAGGTGTCAAAAAAAAAATAATAATAATAAATAATGATTGTTTATTTTTGTCAATTTACAAAATACAATATTTTGTCGTGAGTGACGTTTAGAAGAAGTAGTGGAAGTGATGGCACCCCCCCCCCCCCCACACACACACACCACAAAGTCCTGATCTCTACATGATGGAGTGTGTGTGTGTGGGATGTACATGAAGAGACAGAAGGATGTGAGATCGTCTCCATCCACAGAAGATCTGTGTTTACTTCTCCAAGATGGAACAAACAACCAGCCGAGTTCCTTCATAAACACTGTGTGTACGTGTAAACAGAAGTGTTACTGAAGGTAAAATGTCTTCACAATAAATATTGACTTCATTTCCATCTTCTTCATTCAGTGCATTAAAGTAAATAATAAACACTAACATCTTTGAAAGCGTTCTTTGTTTACAGCATTGTTTACCTGCCGTAAACTTTTGCACATTTCTGCACCATGAATCTAGACTGACTCGCCGAGGCATTTCCCGCATTTTAAGGCAATTTCTTTCTTTTATTTATTTCACTTTCTTTTTTATCTTTTAGTAGCTAAATATATCTAATGGCACACTTTCCTAAAAGACTGGAGCTTATAACAGGAGACTTAATATTGAATTAGCTATTATTATTATTAGTTATTATTATTGTTGTTGTTGTTGTTAATATTATTTTTATTATTATTATTGTTGTTATATATTGTTATTATTACTATTATTATTGTTGTTATTATTATTAGTAATATTGTTGCTGTGTTATTACTATTATTATTGTTATGTATTAATTATTGTTGTTATTAATTATTAGTTATTATTGTTGTTTATTATTATATTATTTTTGTATTATTAAATTATTTTATTAGTATTACTTATTCTTATTTGCTGTTGTATTCTTGTTATTACTGTTATTATCGTTTTGTTGTATTAATATTAGTATTGTTATTATAATAATGTATGTATTCGTTCTTGTTGTTATATTATTATGTATTATTGTTGAATGTTGTTATTATTATTGTGTGTTATATATTATTATTATTGTTATATTAATTATTATTATTATTATTATTATTATTATTGTTATTATTGTTATTATATTATTATATTATTGATTATTATTAGTAGTAGTAGTTTTATTATTTCATTGACATATTCTTATTATTAATATTATTGTAATATGAATAATTATTATTATGATTATATGATTACTATCAATATGAATATTATTATTATTATTATTGATATTATTATTATAATTATTGTTATTATTATTATTATTATTATTTTAATCTAGAATCACTTAGTGTTGTTTCTTCTCATGGCACACTTAATAAGTTATTATTCCTTTCTCGAGATGGATTTCAGTAAAGAATGCGTATTTGGAGCGTACATATGAAAATTGAATGTATTCTTCATCACATCGCCATGGCAACAGTCTAAACGCATTCACACCCGGCCTCAAAGCACAAATAAAAAAATAAATAAAAAAAAGTGAGTGGAATGAGATGTCTTCGACGTCTAACAGCTTCCTTTCTGACTCTAAAGGTCGAGAGAAGAAGAAGAAGAAGAAGGGAGAGAAAAAAAAGCAAAAAAAAAAAACGAGAAATGACAAAACAGCCGAAGGACACAAACACTTCAAATCAAATTCAAAGGATCAGCCGCACACAAAGCTCTGAAAAAGTTCAATTTACGCAGCACAATGCAGAGAAAACACACACACACACACACACAACACACACAAACAAAACCCAAACATCATCATCACATCAAAAGTGTAACACAAATTTCTGCTCAAAAATCTCATTAAAGACTGAAAATCGGGGAAGAATTAAATATTTCATCAGAAGGAAGTCGTGTCTGATCCGATGCGGAGATTTCTGCCACATTAGATGTGTATCGGAGTTTGAGAGCTCGAGGCGAGAAACTGCGAGAACGTGATTGAATCGCACAATTAGCAAAAAGACCCGAGAATAAAGTCAAGCTTTGTTATATAAAGCACAAGAGTGAAAACTCAACACTGAGACTTCAGAGCAGATTTTCGAGCTCTAACACACAGTAACTGTCCTCATAAACCACGTGTCCTCATAAACCACGTGTCCTCATAAACCACGTGAGCATTAGGACCTGGTAGCACAGATACTGAAGACCTTCAAACACAGATCCATTTCAAGGGATCTTCAGAATTATATATATCTTAAAAAAAAACAATGAAGAGTGACAATGAATTTTTAATGAAAAACAATGTTGGTTAAATTGTGAATTCTAGAACATCCAAGAATGCAGATCCAGAGTTCCAGGCCACACACACACACACACGAAATCACACACACACACACACCAGTTCCAGGTGAACATGTTGGATGAACCCAGTAGGTTTTGTGTTATAGGAGCACATCTCTACATGATCTACATGATCTCTACTCTATGATCTACATGATCTCTACATGATCTACATGATCTACTATCTACATATCTCACATGATCTCTACATGATCTACATGATCTACATCTACAGATCTATACATGATCTACATACATGATCTACATGATCTCTACATGATCTATACATGATCTCTACATGATCTACATGATCTACATGATCTATACATGATCTCTACATGATCTCTATGATCATGATCTACATGATCTACATGATCTATACATGATCTACATGATCTCTACATGATCTACATGATCTACATGATCTCTACACATGATCTACATGATCTCTACATGATCTACATGATCTACATGATCTATACATGATCTCTACATGATCTACATACATGATCTCTACATACATGATCTCTACACGATCTACATGATCTCTACATGATCTCTACATGATCTCTACATGATCTCTACACACGATCTCTACACATGATCTCTACATGATCTACATGATCTCTACATGATCTCATGATCACATGATCTCATATCATCACATGATCTCTACATGATCTCTACATCTACATGATCTCTACATGATCTCGATCTCTACATGATCTCTACACGATCTACATGATCTCTACATGATCTACATGATCTACATGATCTACATGATTTACATGTCTCTACATGATCTCTACACGATCTACATGATCTCTACACGATCTACATGGTCAGGTTGTGGGCGGAGCATAACGACATCGGAGGAGACTCATATTATTTTTATCCCTTTATCGATACACAGAGCGCGCGTTCACCGCCAAGTCCCCGAGAGTTCATCTATAAAATCACCACTGATTATCCGCCATCAAGTCCAACTGCCTGCAGAACCGCAGGAACCAGAACAGACGAGTCGCCAATCCCGTCGCCTCGCATCACGCCGAGGATTTCTCTGTGACACCGATCGCCCGATCCTTCCTACAGACGATTCAAACCCCCCCCACCACCACCCCCTGCTTTTTATTATTTATTTATTTATTTCTCCCCACCGTATAGAAACGCTTGCGTAAGAGCCGCGGGTCGCTCCCCTTCCTTATGAATAACAGTTACGATGGCGTCCGTCCAGCAGGGAGCTCGACAAGCTGTGTCTAAAAGATATTGCGGTAATAATAGCGGGCGATATTACCGCTGTAAATCTCCCGCGTGTCACGACTCGGCCCTTTGTCATCTTTTACATCTGTAATGGCCGCGCGGGTTTCCTCATCACGCTCAGATCGCTAACCTGGTCCGAGCGAGAAAATCATCTCGACAACATCCCGCGATTTCCACAGCAAACATCAACTTCCATCACCGGAATAGAGACGAGTCTCGTCAAGTGTCCTCCACGTCCCGGCGCCGAGACGGCCCGCTCCTCCGTCCGCCGTCTGATCACGTCATATCGCTTCACAACAAACACACACTGGAGATCTCCTGCTACCGAAGTCCATTACTGCTGAACACCTTCCACCTTCACACTCACATCACTGTACTGAAACCTCCACATCAGGGGCCTGGCTCCGGGGCCCCGTGTCGCTCTTTCATCCCTCTGATTATTTATTTCATGTGTGTTTTATTTTAGTTCACTGGTTTTTAAAACGGAATTCTTAATTTGAAGATGTCGCCTCACACCACCAGGGTCCGGGTTCGATTCCCGTCTCGGCCATGTGTGTGTGGAGTTTGTGCATGTTCTCCCCGTGCCTCAGGGGGTTTTTCTCCGGGTTCTCCGGTTTCCTCCCCCGTCCAAAAACATGCACGGTAGGTTGATTGGCACCTTGGAAAATTGTCCCTAGTGTATGAATGTGTGTGTGTGTGTGTGTGTGTGTGTGTGTGTGTGTGTGTGTGATGAGTTGGCATTCAATCCAGGGTGTATAACGCCCATAGACGCCTGAGATAGGCACAGACTCCCCGTGACCCGAGGAAAAGCACTAGAAGATGAATGAATGAATGAATGAATGAATGAAAGAACATCTAAAGTAAATTACAGTTTATTTATTTTTACATGTTATTTTTCTTTTCTGTTTTTTAGTTTACAGTTCAGTCCTGTGTCTTGTTGATTTATGTTGTATGTCGTTGCACTGTGATTGTGGGGGATCGTGTTTCGTTTCACTGTATATGTTGAAATGACAATAACGCCTTGACATCAATAACGTGTTATTAACAATAAGCCTTGAGGAAAGAAAACGCGTTACCTGACGTCGGACTGCACGCGCCAGAAAAAGGACCACGGAATTTTTAGATTTGCAGTCGGTGGATAATTTTAATTTATTCATTCATTCATTCATCTTCTAGCGCTTTATCCGATCTTCCCTCGGGTCACGGGGAGTCTGTGTCTATCTCAGGCGTCTATGGGCATTAAGGCAGGATACACCCTGGATGGAATGCCAACCCATCACACACACACACACACACACACACACACACACATTCATACACTAGGGACAATTTTCCAAGGTGCCAATCAACCTACCGTGCATGTTTTTTGGACCGGGGGAAAGACCGGAGAACACGGAGAAAAACCCCCTGCACGGGGATAACTCCACAACTCCACACACCATGGCCAGACGGGAATCGAACCCGGATCCTGGCCGTGTGAGGCGAACGTGCTAACCACTAACCACCGGTCCCGACTAATTTTAATTTAATTAATTTAATTTAATTAATTTGTTTGTTTCATAAATACAAAAAGGACTCAAACAGACATTGCGTATTTTTACTCGAAAGTCATTTTCAACACAACGTCTTTTTTTGTTGTTTTGTTCGGAAATGTTTTTGTTGCATGCAGGAATGTCATTCTGTTTTCTCTGCAGTCGTTCATAAAACATTACAGTTGAGTTTATACATAACATAAAGAAAAGAAAAAAAAAAGAAAAGTGTGTTATTTCATTTTAAATGTCACGAGGTTTTTGTGGCTCGCCGTGTTTACTGTGGAAAACGGATCTATCAGTGGTAAATGTGGAAAAGGTGTATTTCTATAAAAAAAAGATATATAAATAAATAAATATACACTATATAATTGACATAACTGAGCGCTTCGGCATAAAAGTTAACGATATATATATATATATTATATAGTATAACACATCTGTGGCAGTAAAAATGTATTTTGATATAATGAGCAGTAAACATTCGTTCATTCATTCATTCATCTTCTAGCGCTTTATCCGATCTTCCCTCGGGGTCACGGGGAAGTCTGTGTCTATCTCAGGCGTCTATGGGGCATTAAGGCAGGATACACACCCTGGATGGAATGCCAACCCATCTCAGTACAAAAACACACACACACACACACACACACCCATTCATACACTAGGGACAATTTTCCAAGGTGCCAATCAACCTACCGTGCATGTTTTTTTGGACCGGGGAAGGAAACCGGAGAAACCCGGAGAAAAACCCCCTGAGACACGGGGAGAACATGCACAAACTCCACACACACATGGCCGAGACGGGAATCGAACCCGGACCCTTGCGGTGTGAGGCGAACGTGATCAACACTAAACCACCGTGTCCCTATGAGCAGTAGACAACGATATACTATTATTAATAAGTAACTATTTAGTAATAATTTGGAAGCAATATTTTTCTATGTAAACATGACATACAAGACGGAGGCGTGGCCTGAGAGTCACATGGGGTAGAACAGATTCAGTACAAATGCTGTAACAGAAATCTGCATTATAAGTGAATAATATAAGTAGTTTTATAATATATTATATATATATATATATATATATATATATATATATATATTTATAAATACATAAAGTTCATTCAAAATCTCCATTTAAAATAAAACGATTAATTATTTTATATTTACGTCACTTTTAATATAAATTTCTTGCTAATTAATTTATTTCTTGTTAATTACAATGTTATTAGTTTAGTGTTGGTTTGAAGTGTAAAATATGGGACGTGGCTCCTTTAAGAATTGTGTTCCGGTTGCTTTTCCATATAAACTGGTGATACGGTGTTTAGGTTATACGGAAGCGCTTTATTGCGTTCAGTAAAAATGCGCTTTATTGCAGTAATACGGATTTGGGAATGCGATGCGCTTGCGTAAGGTTCCGTACGGTAATATACGCTAATATAGAGGAGATCGTACCTGTTGTGAATGCGCAGATAGGGGGCGTCATTGGGGGGGAAATTTAGGAAGTGGTGAGTGACTGCACTGAACGTTTATTTATTTATTTATTTGTTGTTTAAGTTTCGTTTATTCGGAGAGTGAAGGAGCAGATCACTCTTACGAGGTAAATCGAGGTCATAACGAGGTCACGTGGTTTATAACAACTATCATGACACAATATTGAGCTACGAGCTGCAACAACCTGCACAAGACTGAAGGAGTCACACAGAACATCTACACCTGTCTACTTGTGTCTCTGTTGGAGATGGAGAGAGAGAGAGAGAGAGAGAGAGAGAGAGAGAGAGAGAGAGATAGAGAGAGAGAGAGAGAGAGAGAGAGAGAGAGAGAGAGAGAGAGAGAGAGAGAGAGAGAGAGAGAGATAGAGAGAGAGAGAGAGAGAGAGAGAAGAGAGAGAGAGAGAGTAGAGATAGAGATAGAGAGAGAGAAGAGAGAGAGATAGAGAGAGAGAGAGAGATAGAGAGAGATAGAGAGAGAAGATAGATAGAGAGAGAGAGAGAGAGAGAAGAGATAGAGGGAGAGAGAGACAGAGAGAGAGAGGAGAGAGAAAAAGAGAGAGAGGAGGGGGAGAGAGAGACAGAGAGAAATAGAGAAGAGATGAGATAGAGAGAGAGAGATAGAGAAGGATAGAGAGAGAGAGAGAGAGAGAGAGAGAGAGAGAGAGAGAGAGAGAGAGAGAGAGAGAGAGAGATAAGAGAGAAAGATAGATAGAAAGAAAGAAAGATAGAGAGAGAGAAGAGAGATAGAGAGAGAGAGAGAGAGAGAGAGAGATAAGAGAGAGATAGAGAGATAGAGAGAGAGAGAGAGAGATAGAGAGAGATAGAGAGAGAGAGTGAGCGAGAGAGAGATAGAGAGAGAGGGAGGAGAGAGAGATAGATAAGAGAGAGAGAGATAAGAGAGAGATAGAGAGAGAGATAGAGAGAGATAAAGAGAGAGATGGGAGAGACTAGCGAGAGAGACGGGGGAGAGAGGAAAAGAACCAAGAAGAGAGATTATAGAAGGAGAGAAGAGAGTATAGATATAGAGAGAGATAGAACAGAGGAGCTGTTATGGATGTTGGGTTCTACTAACACAGACATCTTCAAGGAATCCCTCTAAAACTCGTAGGAGTTTGGCTTCTGTATAATAAATAATCATACTTTTTTGATGACTTTTACCACCCCCCACACACCAACACACACACAACCACACACAACAACACACACACACACACGCAAAAACACACACACACAAACACACAAACACACACACACACAACAAACCAGCATATATATAAATAACCAACTCATAACACCACAGGCAAGTGTGTGTGTGTTGGTGTGTGTGGTGTGGGACAAAACATCTGGCAGGGATTAAGCTTGATTTTGGAACTCATTAATTAAATGGCAATACCACCCTTTAATAAGTTGGCAGAACACCCACAATCAAACACAACCAACACCAAAACACAACACAACACAACACACACACACCACACACACGCCGCACACACACACACACAAACACTGTGCTTAGTAAGTGTTTCACCGGTGAACAGGCAAACTGTGTGTTGTGTGTGTGTTCTATTTAGATCATTATTGTGGTAGAGTGAGAGAGAAATTGCGTGCGCGCACACACACACACACACACACACACACACACACACGACACACACCACCCACCACACCTCTGTGGGTGGTGTTGAATCCTGGCAGGGTCGACAGTGAAGTCGGTTCCCTCCTGCGTGGGTTCTGCTTTACTCAGTCCATTCTCAATACACTCCAACCTGCGCAGAGTCCAGGGCAAACCCAACAAGTGTACTACTGCAAAGAGGAGAGAGAGAGAGAGAGAGAGAGAGAGAGAGAGAGAGAGAGGGGGGAGAGAGAGAGACAGACATATAGACAGACAACAACCGACAGATATATAGACATATAAGACAACAGACAAATAACAGATAGATAGATAGATAGATACAGACAGACAGACAGACAGTCAGATAGATAGATAGATAGATAGATAGATAGATAGATAGATAGATGATACAGACAGACAGACAGACAGACAGTCAGATAGACAATAATAGATAGACAGACAGAACATAGTAGAATAGAAAGAGAGAAAGAAGGGGAATAAAAGGGGATGATCAGTAAAAAGAATAAAGAAAGGAAAGAGACGGCAAAGAAGAGAAGAATGAAAGTGACAAGAGAGAGAGAGAGAGAGAAAAAACCAGAGGGGGGGAAATAAGAGAAGTGTAGAAAGACAGAAAGGAAACAAAGGAAACGGAAAGAGAATTAACACAGTGCTGAACACACCCACACACACACACAC
>JACRUU010000001.1:3231506-3234006 GCA_030449085.1 Kryptopterus vitreolus
AATACAATAAATAAATTATAAAAATGAATAATAAAAATAAATAAATAATAAAATGTCATTTAATTACGAGGTAAAAATATTCGCTAGAGTCGTAACAGTCTGCGTGTAAAGTGTTTCTGCTTTAAAGTCTAAATATTCCAACTTTATTCCAACTTTATTTACATTTTAAGGTTCTGAATTTTTGAAATTATTTTCCTTTTTGATTCCTCGTTGTTGTTGTTGTTGTTGTGTTGTTTTTTCTATCTAGAATCAGTTGTTTGATTGAATGTAGAGTTTGTTTTTAATGATCTCGTATATGAGACACACAGAACATGACGAGCTCCCGATCCGAAGATCCGAATAGCCCATAACCCCCCCCCACCTCCACGTCCGCCCCCCCCGTCTCCTTCCCCCTCAGTGCTGTAGAGATTTGGTGCCGTGAACCCGAAGCGAGACTCTGCAGTAATACTACACGTCCTGAGCGCTGGATAAGACGGAGTCGACGCAGATGTTATTTTATACATTTTCTCATCACTACTACGTTCACCATGAAGTCCTGATGACCTTTAACGACCTTTAACGACCTTTAACGATCTTGACTCGCTCCAGATAATTAAAGAAAAAGAAGAAGATGAAGGAAATTTCCACACGTCACACTTCTGTCCAGAAAGAGTCAAAATGAAGGAACAAAAACACACAAAAACACCTTCTGGATGGAAAGTCTGACTCCTCTCAAGGTCCTCACGTAGACATAATAGGATGTAGGACATGTAAGAATAATAATAATAATAATAATAATAATAATAATAATAATAATAATAATAATAATAATAATAGCGCTTTATCCGATCTTCCCTCGGGTCATGGGGGAGTCTGTGTCTATCTCAGGCGTCTATGGGCATTAAGGCAGGATACACCCTGGATGGAATGCCAACCCATCGCACACACACACACACACACACACACACACACACACACACACACACACACACACACACACACACACACACACACTAGGGACAATTTTCCAAGGTGCCAATCAACCTACCGTGCATGTTTTTGGACCGGGGGAGGAAACCGGAGAACCCGGAGAAAAAAACCCCCTGAGGCACGGGGAGAACATGCACAAACTCCACACACACATGGCCGAGACGGGAATCGAACCCGGACCCTGGTGGCACGTGCTGGGACCACTAAACCACCGTGCCCCCCTAATAGTATGTAATAATAATAATAATAATAATAATAATAATAATGATAATAATGATAATAATAATAATAATAATAATAATGATAATAATAATAATAATAATAATAATAATAATAATAATAATAATAATAATGATAATAATAATAATAATAATAATAATAAAATAATAATAATAATAATAATAATAATAATAACAATAAAATGATAATAATAATAATAATAATAATAATAATAATAATAATAATAATGATATAATAATAATAATAATAATAATAATAATAATAATAATAATAATAATAATAATAATAATAATAATGATAATAATAATAATAATAATAATATAATAATAATAATAAGCTAATAATATGATAATAATAATAATAATAATAATAATAATAATAATAATACTAATAATAATAAATAATCCTAATAATCCTAATAATAATATGCTATAATGATAATAATCCTCCTCCTCCTCCTAAATAATATAATGCTCCTAATAATCCTCCTCCTCCTTCTCCTACTCTTTCTCCTCTCCTCCTCCTCCTCTAATAATAATAATAATAATGATAATAATTCCTGATAATTCTCCTAATAATAATAATCCTCCTAATGATAATAGGTGGTTGTGACAGAAAGGAAAGAAGTGAGGATGAAGAAGTGTTTGTCCCACGGAAATAAAAAGAGAGAGAGAGAGAGAGAGAAAGACTGGTGTGTGAAAGTCAGGATTCGGGAATCGATGACGGCGAAGAGAAAAACAACGGAGAGAATCGATGGGATGCGTTTTGTGCCGAGGAGGCCGACGTGTCCGAGCGTTATGACTGACAGCCATGAGAAAAAGGACCGACGTGCTGCATCGAATGACACTGATGAATTATGCTGATAAGGTGTGTGTGTGTGTGTGTGTGTGTGGTGTGTGTGTGTGTGTGTGTGTGTGTGTGAGAATGTGTTTTGAGTGTGTGTGTGTGTGTGTGTGTGTGCGTGTGTGTGTTATTCTGCTGCATTGATCCAGGATTAATTGAGAAAGTTCATTTAGTAGAGTCTTTGACGTGTCAGCGAATATGAAGAGACACAAAGTCACCGGCGGAGCAACACAGAGTTACATGGAGATGGAGTGACACGGGGCGGAGTTACATGGAGATGGAGTGACACGGGGGCGGAGTTACATGGAGATGGAGTGACACGGGGTGGAGTTACATGGAGATGGAGTGACACGGGGGCGGGGTGGAGTTACATGGAGATGGAGTGACGGAGTTACGACACGGGGTGGAGTTACATGGAGATGGAGTGACACGGGGGCGGAGTTACATG
>JACRUU010000001.1:3239006-3241506 GCA_030449085.1 Kryptopterus vitreolus
CAAAACACAAACACGCAAACACACAAACACACAAACACACACACACACAAAACACACAAAACACACAACACACAACACAAAACACAAAACACACAACACAAAACACAAAACACACAACACACAACACAACCACGCAAACACACAAACACACAAACACACAAACATCACAAACACACAAACACACAAACACACAAACACACAAACATCACAAACACACAAACATCACAAACATCACAAACACACAAACACACACAATAAACCACACACAAACACAAACACACACAACACACACAAACACACACAAACACACAAACAACACAAACACATCACAAACACACAAAACACAAACACACAAACACAAAACACAAAACACACAAACACACAAACACACACAAACACACAAAAACAAACAATACACAAACACACACAAACACAAAAAAACACACACACAAAACACACAAAACACACAAACACACAAACACACAAACAAACACAAACACACAAACACACAAAACACAAACACACAAACACACAAACATCACAAACACACAAACACACAAACATACAAACACACAAACTTACAAACACGCAACACACACAAACACACAAACACACAAACAATCACAAACACACAAACACACAAACATCACAAACATACAAACACACAAACATACAAACACACAAACATCACACTCCTGCTTCTGTCATCATCATCTAATCAGACTAATGTTCCACAAGTTTCAGTAGCCACCAGGGAGTGATGGAGGAGAGGAGATGAGGAGGTTCCTGGTGGGGGGGGAGGGGGTCTTTGGGGGGAGTGAGGAGGAGGAGGGCCGGGGGGGGGGGAGGGGGGGAGAGGAGATGAGGAGGTTCCTGGTGGGGGGGTGAGGGGGTATGAGGAGATGAGGAGGTTCCTGGTGGGGGGGTGAGGGGGTATGAGGAGATGAGGAGGTTCCTGGTGGGGGGGTGAGGGGGTATGAGGAGATGAGGAGGTTCCTGGTGGGGGTGAGGGGGTATGAGGGGAGATGAGGAGGTTCCTGGTGAGGGGGTATGAGGAGATGAGGAGGTTCCTGGTGAGGGGGTATGAGGAGATGAGGAGGTTCCTGGTGGGGGGGTGAGGGGGTATGAGGAGATGAGGAGGTTCCTGGTGGGGGGGTGAGGGGGTATGAGGAGATGAGGAGGTTCCTGGTGGGGGGGTGAGGGGGTATGAGGAGATGAGGAGGTTCCTGGTGAGGGGGTATGAGGAGATGAGGAGGTTCCTGGTGGCAGGGGGTGGGGGTTGGTGAGGGGGTATGAGGAGATGAGGAGGTTCCTGGTGGGGGGGTGAGGGGGTATGAGGAGATGAGGAGGTTCCTGGTGAGGGGGTATGAGGAGATGAGGAGGTTCCTGAGGTTCCTGAACATCTCCATACAGTGTTGATCTCCACATGTTTTTAATGGAGGAGATTCCGATGTCCCAATACTTTTGACGGCTCGGAGGGGGGGGGTAATAGTGGTAAAGCGCAGCGCCCCCTGCAGGAGAAACGCGACACCACAGCGAGGGGGGGGGTTGTTTTTGTTTTGTTTTCTCGGTTTACAGCGACGCAAATCCGGGGGGAGAAAATTCCCGACGCCGCGGAGACGTTTCTTTATGAAGTGACAGAGAAACTGTGTGAAACAAAAGCAATGTAAAGGACACACACACACACACACACACACACACACACACACACACACACACACACCACTGCAGAAATACGATCGCACTCCTGTAGAGTCTATTAAGCGTCTAATTCCCTCACATTAACTCGCTTTAAAAACTATTTCACACTTCCAAATGTGATAAGTGATACAGAGGGAAGAAGAAACATCAAAAGCCAAGCAATAAACCTACGTGTGTGTGTGTGGGTGTGTGTGTTGTGTGTGTGTGTGTGTGTGTGTGTGTGTGTGTGTGTGTGTGTGTGGAGAGTGTGAGAGGTTTTAAAAGCGTTTCCGAGTCGTTCATTAAGGAGTCTGGAACAGATTGGAGTCCACGCTATTAAAACGCCGTCTCGTCTTTCTGCACTTCCTCCTCCTCCCCCTCTTCGAATAGAGAGAGAGAGAGAGAGAGAGAGAGAGAGAGAGAGAGACTAAAATTAATTTTAAAGCAGTTTATCTCTCCGTCTGAGTCCCAGACCTTCATCGCTATGTATTCCTGCGGAACGAAGGAAACGAGCGAGGCGTCTCACACTAACGCAATCAGACCTCCATCATAAATCCATCGTTATCCGGGGATCGACACTCGCACTCGTTTATCTCAGGAAAGAGAGGAAGAAAGGATGGATAAAGAGAGGGAGAAGGAGATTAGAACAGACGTCGGGAAATCAGGAGAGAGAGAGAGAGAGAAAGAGATGGAGAGAGGGAGAGAGGAAGGAGAGAGGGAGAGAGGAGAGGGAGAGAGAGAGAGGAAGAGAGAGGGGAGAGGGAGAGGGAGAGAGAGAGAACAGAGAGAGGAAGAGAGAGAGAGAGAGAGAGAGAGGGAG
>JACRUU010000001.1:3244006-3252072 GCA_030449085.1 Kryptopterus vitreolus
GCTGAGCACAATTTACCAAATCACATTTCCTCTTTCTTCTTTGAGACGCAGGAATATTACACTGCATCATTCACACACACACACACACACACACACACACACACATACACACACACACACACACACACACACACGGAGGTAAAATGTGATTATGAAGCAGAGACGATGTGATATTACTGTCTGCCACCGAGTCGTCACGCCACTCTGACAAATATCAGCCATTTGTTGTGGACGTGAGGCAGGTTTTACTGCAGCTGCAGCACAAACATCACAAACAACATTACAGGGAACGCAGGAGCAGACACACACACACACACACACACACACACACACACACACACACACGGCGTGAGACGCGCCGCCAACGTCCGCTTTCTTCTCATATATCTGTAACACAATCCCTTTTTAATTACTCTGTCTAACCGCTCACAATCCACTGCGAGAGACTTCAACCCAGATCTCACTCCCAGCCTTTTATCTTACTTTTACATCTGGACCTTCACAAAGTGTGTCAAATCCCAGTGTAAACATCCCCGAGTAAACTGTCAAACCCCATAAACTGTCCATCAAACCCCATAAACTGTCCATCAAACACCCCATAAACTGTCCATCAAATCCATAAACCCCATATGTCCATAAACCCATGAGTAAACCCATAAACTGTCCATCAAACCCCCATAAACTGTCCATCAAACCCCATAAACTGTCCATCCCCGAGTAAACCCATAAACTGTCCATCAAACCCCATAAACTGTCCATCAAACCCCATAAACTGTCCACAGACCCAACTGTCCATCAAACAAATGTCCCATAAACATCCCCGAGTAAACCCATAAACTGTCCATCAAACCCCATAAAATGTCCATCAAACCCCATAAACTGTCCATCAAAGCCCATAAACTGTCCATCAAACCCCCATAAACGGGTCATAAACCAACTGTCCATCAAATCCATAAATCCCCCGAGTCAAACCATAAACATAAAATGTCCATCAAACCCCAAACCCAAACCCTATAAACTGTCCATCAAACCCCATAAACTGTCCATCAAACCCCATAAACTGTCCATCAAACCCCATAAACTGTCCATCAAACCCCATAAACTGTCCATCAAACCCCATAAACATCCCCGAGTAAACCCATAAACTGTCCATCAAACCCCATAAACTGTCCATCAAACCCCATAAACTGTCCATCAAACCCCATAAACTGTCCATCAAACCCCATAAACTGTCCATCAAATCCATCAAACCCATAAACTGTCCATCAAACCCCATAAAATGTCCATCAAACCCCATAAACTGTCCATCAAACCCATAAAACTGTCCATCAAACCCCCATAAACTGTCCATCAAAACCCATAAACTGTCCATCAAACCCCATAAACCTGTCCATCAAACCCCAAACCCCCATAAACTGTCCATCCCAAACAAACCCAAATATAAACTGTCCCATCCCCGAAAATCAAACCCATAAACCCCAAAACTGTCCATCCAACCCCTGTCCATCAAACCCATAATAAACTGTCCATAAACTGTCCATCCCATAAACATCCCCGAGTAAACCCATAAACTGTCCATCAAACCCCATAAAATGTCCATCAAATAAACTGTCCATGAAATCCTATAAACTGTCCATCAAACCCCATAAACTGTCCATCAAACCCCATAAACTGTCCATCAAACCCCATAAACTGTCCATCAAATCCTATAAACTGTCCATCATAAAATGTCCCAATAAACTGTCCATCAAACCCCATAAACTGTCCATCAAACCCCATAAACTGTCCATAAACCCAAATCAAACTCCATAAACTGTCCAAATCCCTTAATGTCCATCAAACCCATAAACTGTCCATCAAATCCCATAAACTGTCATCATCCCAACTGTCCATAAACCCAATAAACTGTCCATCAAACCCCCCCATCAAAATCCCAGTGTGCCATCCAAAATCAACTCCAAACCCATGTCATCAAACCCTGTCCAAAATAAATGTCCATCAAACATCAAATCCTATAAACTGTCCCATATAAATCATCCCAAAATGTCCATCATAAACTGTCCATCAAACCCTATAAACTGTCCATAATAAACTGTCCATCAAGACCCCATAACACTGTCCATCCATCAAACCCCATAAACTGTCCATCAAACCCTATAAACTGTCCATCAAACCCCATAAAACCCATAAAATGTAAAACCCCCAAACCCCATAAACTGTCCATCAAACCCCATAAACATCCCCGAGTAAACCCATAAACTGTCCATCAAACCCCATAAACTGTCCATCAAATCCTATAAACTGTCCATCAAACCCCATAAACTGTCCATCAAATCCTATAAACTGTCCATCAAATCCTATAAACTGTCCATCAAACCCAATAAACTGTCCATCAAACCCCATAAACTGTCCATCACACCCCATAAACTGTCCATCAAATCCCATAAACTGTCCATCAAATCCCATAAACTGTCCATCAAATCCCATAAACTGTCCATCAAATCCCATAAACTGTCCATCAAACCCAATAAACTGTCCATCAAACCCCATAAACCTCTCAATATGTCCATCAAACCCCAAAACTGTCCATTAAATCCCCAAAATGTCCATCAAACCCCATAAACCTCTCAATATGTCCACAAATGCCATAAACTATCCATCAAACCCCATAAACTGTCCATCAAACCCCATAAACTGTCCATCAAACCCCATAAACTGTCCATCAAACCCCATAAACTGTCCATCACACCCAATAAACCTCTCAATATGTCCATCAAATATCTAAATCTGTCCATCAAACCCCAAAACTGTCCATAAAATCCCATAAACATCTTAAGCTGCCTTTTAAACTCTATAAACATCTCCAGCTGTCAATCAAACCTCAAAAACATCTCAAACTGTAAATCAAACCCCATAAACTGTCCACAGATCCACATCAGTGTCCCGACCTGTCCATCAAACTCCATAAACTGTCCACAGATCCACATCAGTGTCCCGACCCGTCCATCAAACTCCATAAACTGTCCACAGATCCACATCAGTGTCCCGACCCGTCCATCAAACCCCATAAACTGTCCACAGATCCACATCAGTGTCCCGACCCGTCCAACCATCAAACTCCATAAACTGTCCACAGATCCACATCAGTGTCCCGACCCGTCCATCAAACTCCATAAACTGTCCACAGATCCACATCAGTGTCCCGACCCGTCCATCAAACTCCATAAACCTGTCCACAGATCCACATCAGTGTCCCGACCCGTCATCAACTCCATGTCCACAGATCTATTTCCATTCAAACTCCACCTGTCAGTCAACGGTCCCGCTCCATAAACTCCACAGATCCAGTGTCCCGACCCGATCACATCATCAGTGTCCCGACCCGTCCCATCAAACTCCATAAACTGTCCACAGATCCACGTCAGTGTCCCGACCCGTCCATCAAACTCCATAAGCTGTCCACAGATCCACATCAGTGTCCCGACCTGTCCATCAAACTCCATAAACTGTCCACAGATCCACGTCAGTGTCCCGACCCGTCCATCAAACCTCCATAAGCTGTCCACAGATCCACATCAGTGTCCCGACCCGTCCATCAAACTCCATAAACTGTCCACAGATCCACATCAGTGTCCCGACCCGTCCATCAAACTCCATAACTGTCCACAGATCCACATCAGTGTCCCGACCCGTCCCTCAAACTCCATAAACTGTCCCAGATCCACATCAGTGTCCCGACCGTCCATCAAATCATTTGTAATAAGCGTCCACAGATCCACATCAGTGTCCCGACCCGTCCCATCAAACTCCATAAACTGTCCACAGATCCACATCAGTGTCCCGACCCGTCACCATCAAACTCCATAAACCTGTCCACAGATCCACATCAGTGTCCCGACCCGTCCAACCATAAACTGTCATCAACTCCATAAACTGTCCAAAATCCACATCAGTGTCGACCCCGTCCATAAACCCATAAACTGTCGAATTTTCACATATTTCAAACCCATAAAATGATCTTTTTTTTTTTTCCAAACCCGTCCATCAAATCCTAGTAAACTGTCCACAGATCCACATCAGTGTCTGTTCAATCCCGACTGTCCTCAAACCCATAAAAATGTCCCATATAAAAGCACACACCCAAACGTCCATCAAAACCATAAATGTCCACAGATCCACATCAGTTTTTGGTTTTTATCGACTTTGTTCATCAAACCCCATAAAGTCCAAAACTGATCCCTTTAAGCGGCCTTTAAACCACTCTCAGCCAATCAAAACCCCATAACTCTGTCCTCAGATGTCCACATCAGTGTCCCGTCCATAACCATAACGTCACTGATCACAGATCCGCCTCATCAAACCGTCCACCCGTCCATCACAAACAGTGTCCCGACTGTCCACAGATCCATTCAACTCAGATAAAGGCTGTCCGACCCCCGTCCATCCAAGGTGTCTCCATAAACTGTCCACCGATCCATCATCAGTGTCTCCCATAAACTGTCCAACCATCAAACTCCACAACTGTGTTTGATCCACATCAGTGTCCCGACCCTGTCCATCAAACTCCATAAACTGTCCACAATCCACGCATCAGTGTCCCGACCCGTCCATCAAACTCCATCCAAGCTGTCCACAGATCCACAGTGTCCCAGTCCATCAAACTCCATAAACTGTCCACGACCTGTCCCATCAAACCCTCCCAATAAACTGTCCCACAGATCCCCATCAGTGTGTCCATAAACTGTCCACAAACCCTGTCCATCCAACCATCAAACCATAAACTGTCCCACAGACTGTCCAAACTCCATAAATCAGCTGTCCCGACCCGTCCATCCAAACCCCATAAACTGCCCAAACAGATCCACATCAGTGTCCCGACCCAACCTCCATCAAACTCCATAAACTGTCCACAGATCCACATCAGTGTCCCGACCCGTCCATCAAACTCCATAAACTGTCCACAGATCCACATCAGTGTCCCGACCCGTCCATCAAACTCCATAAACTGTCCACAGATCCACATCAGTGTCCCGACCCGTCCATCAAACACCATAAACTGTCCACAGATCCACATCAGTGTCCCGACCGTCCATCAAACTCCAAAACTGTCCACAGATCCACATCAGTGTCCCGACCCGTCCATCAAACCCCACACTGTAAGATCCACATCAGTGCCCCGACCCGTCCATCAAACCCCATAAACTGCCCACAGATCCACATCAGTGTCCCGACCCAACCATCAAACTCCATAAACTGTCCACAAATCCACATCAGTGTCCCGACCCGTCCAACCATCAAACTCCATAAACTGTCCACAAATCCACATCAGTGTCCCGACCTGTCCAACCATCAAACTCCATAAACTGTCCACAGATCCACTCAGTGTCCCGACCCGTCCATCAAACTCCATAAACTTCCACAGATCCACATCAGTGTCACGACCCGTCCAGCAAACTCCATATAACTGTCCACAGATCCACATCAGTGTCCCGACCCGCCCATCAAACCCCATAAACTGTCCACAGATCCACATCAGTGTCCCGACCCGTCCATCAAACCCCATAAACTGTACACATCAGTGTCCCAACCCGTCCACAGATCCACATCAGTGTCCCCAACCCGTCCATCAAACTCCATAAACTGCCATCCAGATCCACATCAGTGTCCCGACCCAACCATCAAACTCCATAAACTGTCCACAAATCCACATCAGTGTCCCGACCCGTCCAACCATCAAACTCCATAAACTGTCCACAAATCCACATCAGTGTCCCGACCCGTCCAACCATCAAACTCCATAAACTGTCCACAAATCCACATCAGTGTCCCGACCCGTCCATCAAACACCATAAACTGTCCACAGATCCACATCAGCGTCCCGACCCGTCCATCAACTCCATAAACTGTCCACAGATCACACCAGTGTCCCGACCCGTCCATCAAACTCCATACACTGTCCACAGATCCACATCAGTGTCCCGACCCGTCCATCAAACACCATAAACTGTCCACAGATCCACATCAGCGTCCCGACCCGTCCATCAAACTCCATAAACTGTCCACAAATCCACATCAGTGTCCCGACCCGTCCATCAAACTCCATAAACTGTCCACAGATCCACATCAGTGTCCCGACCCGTCCATCAAACTCCATAAACTGTCCACAGATCCACATCAGTGTCCCGACCCGTCCATCAAACTCCATAAACTGTCCACAGATCCACATCAGTGTCCCGACCCGTCCAACCATCAAACTCCATAAACTGTCCACAATCCACATCAGTGTCCCGACCCGTCCATCAAACTCCATAAACTGTCCACAGATCCACATCAGTGTCCCGACCTGTCCATCAAACTCCATAAACTGTCCACAGAGCCACATCAGTGTCCCGACCCGTCCATCAAACTCCATAACCTGTCCACAGATCCACATCAGTGTCCCAACCCGTCCATCAAACTCCATAAACTGCCCACAGATCCACATCAGTGTCCCGACCCAACCATCAAACTCCATAAACTGTCCACAAATCCACATCAGTGTCCCGACCCGTCCACCAAACTCCATAAACTGTCCACAGATCCACATCAGCGTCCCGACCTGTCCATCAAACTCCATAAACTGTCCACAGATCCACATCAGTGTCCCGACCCGCCCATCAAACTCCATAAACTGTCCACAGATCCACATCAGTGTCCCGACCCGTCCATCAAACTCCATAAACTGTCCACAGATCCACATCAGTGTCCCGACCCAACCATCAAACTCCATAAACTGTCCACAGATCCACATCAGTGTCCCGACCCGTCCAACCATCAAACTCCATAAACTGTCCACAAATCCACATCAGTGTCCCGACCCGTCCAACCATCAAACTCCATAAACTGTCCACAAATCCACATCAGTGTCCCGACCCGTCCATCAAACTCCATAAACTGTCCACAGATCCACATCAGTGTCACGTCCCGACCCGCCCATCAAACTCCATAAACTGTCCACAGATCCACATCAGTGTCCCGACAGTCCATCAAACTCCATAAACGTCCACAGATCCACATCAGTGTCCCGACCCGTCCATCAAACTCCATAAACTGCCCACAGATCCACATCAGTGTCCCGACCCGTCCATCAAACACCATAAACTGTCCACAGATCCACATCAGCGTCCCGACCCGTCCATCAAACCCCATAAACTGCCCACAGATCCACATCAGTGTCCCGACCCGCCCATCAAACTCCATAAACTGTCCACAGATCCACATCAGTGTCCCGACCCGTCCATCAAACTCCATAAACTGTCCACAGATCCACATCAGTGTCCCGACCCGTCCATCAAACTCCATAAACTGTCCACAGATCCACATCAGTGTCCCGACCCGTCCATCAAACTCCATAAACTGTCCACAGATCCACATCAGTGTCCCGACCCAACCATCAAACTCCATAAACTGTCCAAATCCACATCAGTGTCCCGACCCGTCCATCAAACTCCATAAACTGTCCACAATCCACATCAGTGTCCCGACCCGTCCATCAAACCCACAAACTGTCCACAGATCCACATCAGTGTCCAGACCCGTCCATCAAACTCCATAAACTGTCCACAGATCCACATCAGTGTCCCGACCCGTCCATCAAACTCCATAAACTGTCCACAGATCCACATCAGTGTCCCGACCCGTCCATCAAACTCCATAAACTGTCCACAGATCCACATCTGTCCACAGATCCACATCAGTGTCCCGACCCGTCCATCAAACCCAACATGCAGGAATATGGACGTGTGGAATGGAGACGTACACAAGCAGAGACGATGTGATATTACTGTCTGCCACCGAGACGTCAAGCCACTCTGACAAATATCTGTCATTTGTTGTGGACGTGTGTGTGAGTGTGTGTGAGACTGTGTGTGAGTGTGTGTGTGTGTGTGTGTGTGTGAGGTGTGTGAGTGTGTGTGTGTGTGTGTGTGTGTGTGTGTGTGTGTATGTGTGAGAGTGATTGAGTGTGTGTGAGAATAATGTGTGGGTGGGTGTGTGTGTGTGAGTGTGAGGTGTGTGTGTGTGTGTGT
>JACRUU010000001.1:3262572-3265072 GCA_030449085.1 Kryptopterus vitreolus
GACGTGGTGTGTGTAGTGACTCGGAGGCGGAGGCGGTACCTGTGTGAGAGTGTGAGACAGGACGTGGTGTGTGTAGTGACTCGGAGGGGAGGCGGTACCTGTGTGAGAGTGTGACAGGACGTGGTGTGTGTAGTGACTCGGAGGTGGACGGAGGCGGAGGGAGGCTACCTGTGTGAGAGTGGTGAGACTCGGAGGACGTGGTGTGTGTGTAGTGTGTAGTGACTCGGAGGTGGAGGCGGTACCTTTGTGAGAGTGTGAGACAGGACGTGGTGTGTGTAGTGACCGTGTGGGGTGTGTGTAGTGACTCGGAGGGCGGTACCTGTGTGAGACAGGACGTGGTGTGTGTAGTGACTCGGAGGCGGAGGCGGTACCTGTGTGAGAGTGTGAGACAGGACGTGGTGTGTGTAGTGACTCGGAGGCGGTACCTGTGTGAGAGTGTGAGACAGGACGTGGTGTGTGTAGTGACTCGGAGGCCGTACCTGTGTGAGACAGGATGTGGTGTGTGTAGTGACTCGGAGGCGGAGGCGGTACCTGTGTGAGAGTGTGAGACAGGACGTGTAGTGTGGAGGCTGTAGTGACTCGGAGGCGGAGGCGGTACCTGTGTGAGAGTGTGAGACAGGACGTGGTGTGTGTAGTGACTCGGAGGCGGTACCTGTGTGAGAGTGTGAGACAGGACGTGGTGTGTAGTGACTCGGAGGCCGTACCTGTGTGAGACAGGACGTGGTGTGTGTAGTGACTCGGAGGCGGAGGCGGTACCTTTGTGAGAGTGTGAGACAGGACGTGGTCAATCTCGGTCTGTAGTTGAGACAGTGTGTTGTTGTACTGCAGTAAGATGGAGTTTTGATGGCTGACGTAGCGTCTCAGCTCAGCGCTGTCTCTCTCTCTCTGCCTCTCTGCCTCGCGCTGTCGTCTCAGCAGGTGCTCTCGAGTGGACATCAGCGTCTCGAACCGAGCCACAAGCTGCCCCACATCCTCAAACTGGAAAACACAAACACACCAGTGCCATGACCAGATGGTTTATAAACCAGGGACAGTCAGACATGTGACTCACTGTGACTCACGGTCAGGTGACTCACGGTCAGGTGACTAACGGTCAGGTGACTCACGGTCCGGTGACTCACTGTGACTCACGGTCAGGTGACTCACTGTGACTCACTGTCAGGTGTCTTACTGTGACTCATGATCAGGTGACTCACCGTGACTCATGGTCAGGTGACTCACTGTGACTCACGGTCAGGTGACTCACTGTGACTCACTGGTCAGGTGACTCACTGTGACTCACGGTCAGGTGACTCACTGTGACTCACGGTCAGGTGACTCACGGTCAGGTGACTCACGGTCAGGTGACTCACTGGTCAGGTCAGACTCACTGTGACTCACGGTCAGGTGACTCATGGTCGACCACTGTGACTCACGAGGTGACTCACGACCAGGTGACTCACTGTGACTCACGACCAGGTGACTCACTGTGACTCAGGGTCAGGTGACTCACCTTGGTTGTCTTCAGGACGGTGTGTAAGAAGTTTGAGTAAAGACTCAAGCGTTCGACTCTCACGCGCAGTTTCTCCTCCTTCAGCAGCAGGGCGGCGACACCACAGTGTAACATCTCCAACTCTTTCTCTCTCTCTCTCAACACCGCCCGCTCTGACTCCGCCTTCTTCTCACCTCTCGCTCTCTTAGCATCGTTCTCCTGAGAGAGAGAGAGAGAGAGAGAGAGACATTCTAGATAGGAATACAGACAGATATATAGATAGGAATACAGACAGACAGACAAACACACGGATGGACAGACAAGACAGACAGATAGATAAACAGACAGCCAGACATACAGATAGATGGATGGATGGATGGATGGATTAATGGATGGCGGGCGGACGGGCAGCAGACAGACAGACAGACAGACAGATAAAGATAGATAGATAGATAGATAGATAGATAGATAGATAGATAGATAGATAGATAGATAGATAGATAGATAGATAGATAGATAAAGAGAGATAGATAGATAGATAGATAGATAAAGAGAGATAGATAGATAGATAGATAGATAGATAGATAGATAGATAGATAGATAGATAGATGAGATAGAGAGATAGATAGATAATAGATAGATAGATAAAGAGAGATAGATAGATAGATAGATAGATAGATAGATAGATAGATAGATAGATAGATAGATAGATAGATAGAGAGATAGATAGATAGATAGATAGATAGATAGATAGATAGATAGATAGATAGATAGATAGATAGATAGATAGATAGATAGATAGATAGATAGATAGATAGATAGATAGATAGATAGATCGAGATAGAGATAGAGAGAGAGAGAGTAGAGAGAGAGAGAGAGATAGAGAGAGAGAGGATAGAGAGATAGAGAGAGAGAGAGAGAGAGAGAGAGATAAACAGACACTCACTTTGAGAAATTTGTCAAATTTGAGTAAAGAATCTTTCAGGTTTTCTTCTTTTTTATTCAGCTCTTCTCTTCTCTGTCTGAGAG
>JACRUU010000001.1:3270072-3307572 GCA_030449085.1 Kryptopterus vitreolus
GTCTTCTTCGGGAGTGGCTTCGGGATCCATCAGACGTTAGAAAAAAAAGTGGGCGAGGTCTGTCTGGTCTTCCCAATGTAGGTTCAGCAAAGTGGGTGTGGCCTTTCTAGCTGTCACTCTTAGTAAAATGGGTGTGGCTTCTGCAGCCATCAATCTTATTGAAGTCAGTGTGGTCTCCAGTGAGGACGGAAACTTACAGTGATGACAGTCTGAATTCTGGTCAAAACAGGAGGTGTGGCCTGAATGTCTGTCAGCAAAAGGGGGCGTGGCCTTTAATCAAATCTGTTTTTCTTAAGCAAAGAGGGAAACGTCAGCATCCATCACTTCAGTCAGTTACAGGTATGGGTTCTGTGCCTGTTCTTCTCGAGTAGTAGGCGTGGCCTCCGTACCACAAACATTTGCACTGTGAACTTTCCTCACGCGTTTGAGTGGAGAGGGAGGGTGGAGTTTTCCGAGCTACCACGCCCCTCCACCGCGACCCTCCTCCTGCTCCACGCTCAGAGCGTAATCCGACCCCGGGCGATGTGACGGCACGCACACTTCACAGGTGTATTGTTGGTAGATGTCCTGGGCAAGTTCAGGGGTGGAGTATGAAGCCCCGCCCAGTACACGAGAGGAAGTAAAGGTTGCGTATGGTGGAGTAGATTGGGAGAAAGTCTCCCATTGGACGTTGGTGTACATACACGGCTGGCGCTGCACCGTCTCTGTGCTGTAGGTGGCGCCATTGCTCGGGCTGAACTCCGTCTGATAGCAGGAGGTCAGGAGGAGGTGCGAGTCTGATGTAAGGAAATCTTCTGCGAGGAGAGGAACAACGCTGAAGGGTTGAACAAAAACACTGAAATGTAGTGAAGTGGGATTTCTTTTTTTACCTGGAGGCTCTGAGAAGGTGTGTTCAGATATCAGGGTGGGGTTAAGGCTGGTGGGCGTGGCCAAATCAGCTCTCAGGCGAAGTGGAGTTCTCGGTACCAGAGGGAATTCTGTACTATTAATTTAGGACAAAAAGAGTGTGTGTAAGGATGTGTAGTGTGTACGTGTGTGTGTGTGTACGTGTGTGTGTGTGTGTGTGTGTGTATCCAACCTCTGTGATACTGGGTGCGTATCGACGTCCTCGTGACCACGGAAACCCTTCGCAAATGGATTGTTCTCAATCTTCAACTGAGTGATCTAAAAGACATAAAGACCATTAAACCCGTTCATCTGTTTGTGTGTGTGTGTGTGTGTGTGTGTGTGTGTGTGTGTGTACCTTGTGGTTCTGATAAGACGTGACTGCTATAAAGGAGGTCTCGGGGAATGAGTGTGTGCAGAACACGGTGCTGCTGGAACCAAAAGCGTTCTTCTCATCAGCCTTCACTATGTGCAGACGCGGCTGGTATTTATGCATGGAGTTTAATATATCTGCATCTGCACACACACACACACACACACACACACTCACACACACACACACACACACACACACACACACACACACACACACACACACACACACACACACACACACACACGCACACACACACACCACAAACCACACACACACACACACACACACACACACACACACACACGCACAGCACACCACCACATACACCACACACACAGACACACACCAACACACACACACAACAGACACATACCACACACACCACAGCACAGACACACACACACACACACACCACAAACAAACACACAATAAAAAAGACAACACATACACACGCAAACATACACAAACCTACACACACAAGCACAGACACAACACACAACACACACACACATACAACACACACACATACACAACAACACCGTACACACCACTACATACACACACACACACACACACACACATGCACACACACACACAACACACACACACACAACACATGCACACACACCAACAGACTAACATGACACACAAACACACCACACAACACAGAACACACACACACACAACACACAACAGCAACACACACACACACACACACCACACCAACACACACACACACACCAACACACATATGATCACCATACACATCACACAGCACAAACATCCACACACAGAGCACACAAACAATCCACAACACACACACACACAACCACACACGGACACCACACGTTTCACAAACACGACACCACACACACCATCACACACACATCAAACACACACACTCACACACCACACACTCCCTCACCATTCACAACCACACCATTCACCACACCACATCAAACAGACACACACACACCACACACATCCACACACACCTAACAACACCCAAAACAGACAAACACAACAAGACACACACACACAAACACACACAAACACATCACAACACAAACAAACCATCAACCAAACACACACAACAAAAACAAAGACAACACACACACACCATCCCTATCACAAACACACCCATACACACACATACACACAATGTGGGTGATCCATCCATCTGATCATCCCTCCATTCTGAATTCCTCCATCCATCCATCTAATCAGACCACTTCATCCATCCACCATGCGGGCCATCCATTCAGACCTTCATTCCAAGAATTCGCCACCACCACCTTCCATCCATCCATCCATCCCTTCATCGAACAATTCCTCCACATTCCATCCATCCATCCATCATCCAACTTCCACCCACCCACATCCATCCCGGCAGCCATCCAAGGCCATCCACCCAGGCAGCATCCGGCATCCAACATCCATCCATCCCTTCATCTAACAATTCCTATAACCATTTCTCCACCATCCATCCAGGCACCATTCAGCTTCATCTATCAATTCCTCCATCCAATTCCTCCAACAAGGCCGCCTCCACCTCCACCCATTCATCCATCCCTTCATCAAACAATTCCTCCACCCATTCATCCATCCCTTCATCCAACAATTCCTCCATTTCCTCCACCCATTCATCCATCCATTCATGACTCCCCATATCGAACAATTCCTCCCACCCATCATCCATCCCATCCATACAATTTTCCATCCACGCCATCCATCCTCCATCCATTCCTCCACCCATCCATCCATCCCTTCATCGAACAATTCCTCCATTCATTCCTCCACCCATCCATCCATCCGTCCCTTCATCCAACAATTCCTCCATCCATTCCTCCACCCATTCATCCATCCATCCCTTCATAACATTCCTCCACATTCTCCATAACCATTTCTCCACTCAATCCATCCAACCATTCCTTCATCTATCAATTGCCCTCCATCCAAGGTCCATCTAATTCCTCCACCCATCCATCCATCCATCCATCCCTTCATCCAAACAATTCCTCCCACCCATTCATCCATTCCTTCTTCCATTCCTTCATCGAACAATTCCTCCATCCATTCCTCCACCCATCCATCCATCCCTTCATTGACCAATTCCTCCATTCATTCCTCCACCCATCTATCCCTTCATCCAACAATTCCTCCATCCATTCCTCCACCCATTCATCCATCCATCCATCCATCCCTTCATCTAACAATTCCTCTAACAATTCCTCCACACATCCATCCATCCCTTCATATAACAATTCCTCCATACATTCCTCCACCCATCCATCCCTTCATCCAACAAATCCTTCATCCATTCCTCCACCTATCCATCCATCCATCCATCCATCACATCATCTAACAATTCCTCCATACATTCCTCCACTGATCCATTCGTCCCTTCATATAACAATTCCTCCACCCATTCACTGATGCTGCTCTGCACTCACATGGCCGAAGGTGTCGAGGTGGTTGTTGGTCAGTTTGAGTTTTTGGAAGGAGACCAGTTGTTTGGTCCAGTGAGAACCAACTGCAGGAGAGTCGGGATGAACATACACTCGACCCGGAATAGCCGGATCTGCTTTCCCACTCACTGACCTGCAGGAGATGGAGAGAGAGAGAGAGAGAGAGAGAGAGAGAGAGGGAGAGAGAGAGGGAGAGAGAGAGGGAGAGATAGAGAGAGAGAGACAGCGGGAGAGAGAGAGAGAGAGGGAGAGAGAGAGGGAGAGAGAGAGAGGGAGAGATAGAGAGAGAGAGAGAGAGAGAGAGAGGGAGGGAGAGAGAGCATCTGTATATAAAATCTATTCATCCATCCATCTGTCCATGATCTCATCCATTTTTTATCAATCTATCCATCCATTTTTCCATCCAATCACTGATTTTTCTCATTAACTGCACGTTTGAAGTGGAAGAAAACATTTAAAGCAACATTAAAGAAACGACAAAAAAACCTTTAAATAACCAATAAAGAACCCTTTGATGAATCCGTGATAAATATCAGAGTTTTGCTTTTACCATTTATTATCTGCGTATTTGTAGCGTTGCTCATCTGCAGACACCATGTCCATCAGCAGGATGTATTTGGCTCCAGGGTTCAGACCAGTAACCTTCACCTTATAACTCGGGAACATTCGTCTGTTCAAACACAAACATCTATCAATCAATCAAACAAACAAACAAACAAATAAACAGAAGGAATATTTAGCTTTTTCTTGTTTGTCTGGACTGGAGATGTTTGTTTGGAATGGAGATGTTTGTTTGGAATGGAGATGTTTGTCTGGACTGGAGATGTTTGTTGGACTGGAGATGTTTGTTTGCAATGGAGATGTTTGTTTGGAGTGGAAATGTTTGTTTGGACTGGAGATGTTTGTTTGGAATGGAGATGTTTGTTTGGAATGGAGATGTTTGTTTGGAATGGAGATGTTTGTTTGGACTGGAGATGTTTGTTTGCAATGGAGATGTTTGTTTGGACTGGAGATGTTTGTTTGGAGGAGATGTTTGTTTGGAGGAGATGTTTGTTTGGAGTGGAGATGTTTGTTTGGAGTGGAGATGTTTGTTTGGAGTGGAGATGTTTGTTTGGAGACTGGAGATGTTTGTTTGGAGTGGAGATGTTTGTTTGGAGTGGAGATGTTTGTTTGGAATGGAGATGTTTGTTTGGACTGGAGATGTTTGTTTGGAATGGAGATGTTTGTTTGGACTGGAGATGTTTGTCTGGAATGGAGATGTTTGTCTGGAGTGGAGATGTTTGTTTGGACTGGAGATGTTTGTTTGGAATGGAGATGTTTGTTTGGAATGGAGATGTTTGTTTGGACTGGAGATGTTTGTTTGGACTGGAGATGTTTGTTTGGAATGGAGATGTTTGTTTGGAGTGGAGATGTTTGTTTGGACTGGAGATGTTTGTCTGGACTGGAGATGTTTGTTTGGAGTGGAGATGTTTGTTTGGAATGGAGATGTTTGTCTGGACTGGAGATGTTTGTCTGGACTGGAGATGTTTGTCTGGACTGGAGATGTTTGTTTGGAATGGAGATGTTTGTTTGGAGTGGAGATGTTTGTTTGGAGTGGAGATGTTTGTTTGGAATGGAGATGTTTGTCTGGACTGGAGATGACAGAGCAGGAGATAAATATACTGAAGGAAAGATGGAATGATGTATTTTCTCACCGTCCTGCTCTAGTGATGATCATCTCTGTGGTGACATCGTGAAACGTTCTCCAAAGCTCACACTCATGTAACTGAACTCTGATACCTTCCATCGCCTAATAAACAACACAACACCATTTAATACAACACAACAAAATAGAATACAATATCAAATTATAAAATTGAAATGAACACAATTCTGTTACAATTCGAACAAAATTCTGCTCTTAGTATAATTTATTTGATTAATTTAACATTTATATCACTTTGATCAAGTTTGTATATCCAGATACTTTCATTTATTGAGAATTGTTCATTTTATTTTTATATTTCCTGATGTTTTTAATGAGCTTTTTTCCCCCAACAATATGGACCATAAAGACACGTGTAACTGTTTCTGTCTCTCAGTAACACTTTATTTATACAGTATTTATTTACTCAACTCAAATCCACAATTTGCCCCGAATAATAAACTAGTAAACAAACAAACAAATCAAGTGTTGAACGATGGATGTGACATTATTTTTATTTCTTATTTTGCAAACAGTTTTTTTATGTTAAAGTAAAAAAATGCCGTTTCATACATGCACACTATATATATATATACACACACAGACGCACACATATCTATCTATCTATCTATCTATATATATATAATATATATATATAATTTTCCCCAAATAATAAAGTAGTAAACAAACAAATCAAGTGGTGAACGATGGATGTAACATTATTATTTTTTTTTATTTCTTATATATATATATATATATATATAAAGTGTGTATGTATGAAATGCCATTTCTTAACTTTAACATAAAAAAACTGTTTGCAAAATAAGAAATAAAAAATAATAATAATGTTTAATAGTTTATTATTTAGGGAAAATTGTGGACATATATATATATATATATATAATATATATATATATATATATAACACACACACACACACACAAAAATATATATATATATATGGTAATCATACCTTCTCTCTCTCCATCACGTCATCACAAGGTTTTCTTTATTTTTTCCTTCTTGATGAAATTCCACCACAGTACAATAATAAACATGTGATAATTATAACATTAGAATTATAAAAGCTGCACAGAAGTTCTCTCACCACCGCTGCTTTATTCCTCTTCTCTCTCTCTCTCTCTCTCTCTCTCTCTCTCTCTCTCTCTCTCTCTCTCTCTCTCTCTCTCTCTCTCTCTCTGTCCTTTCTCAACTCCTTCTGACATCACCACTCATCCCTTCTTCCTTCTGACCCCGCCTCCTCTTTTATCAGGTCATTGTGCTGGAGCGCAGTTCCTCTCCAGCACCGGTGCGGGGGGCCCGGGGCCTCCGGGTCCCGGGGTCCGCACGGAGAACACGCCGAGAACGTTATCATGATATCCGTATCTGTCTTCCTCTTTACCTGCTTCTCCGTCTCCAGGTGAATATGAATCATGTGTGTGCGATTCTTCCACACGTGCAAACTAGAACTGAAAGTAATTAACTAAGAGTTATTATCGGTAACTAGAATTATGTAGAGGTCATTAACAGTAATGAACGGTAACTACGCGTAATTAGAGGTCATTAACGGTTATTAGAGCTAAGTAACCAAGCAATAGAGTAACTTGTGCTTTGTCTTTGTGTCCTTTATAAACGTGCCCTCTCTGACACACACACACACACACACACACACACACACACACACACACACACACACACACACACTTGAAAACAGGTTTCTATAAATAGTGAAGTGGGTAATAAAGTGTAAGTGCTTTAAATCGCAGAGATAAACGCCGAGAGCTCGAGACGGCCAATGACGGAATGTAACCATCAAACAGCTGAGAATAAACAAACAAACAAACAAACAGTATTCTTTTATCATAAACAATAATAATAATAATAATAGTAAGTATAAGTACAGTTCAGTGTGCATCACGAATGATTATATCTCATTTTTTTATCTTTTAATAAAATAAGTTTATAAGTATCCTATCATTTATTTATTTCATTATTTATTCGACAATTAGATTGTAATTATTTAAGTATTATATAATAATCAAACCACAAAAGTTTTGTGAACGCCTGACCATAAGATCTGCGGAATGATGATACTGTGTCGCCCCCTTGTGGCGAAAAAGCACATTTTTCTCAGAGAAGAATAAAAACAGACGTTATGAAACTGAGATGATTTATTCATTTGGGTACAGTTACATGCTGAAATCTGATTGGTTGCGATACGGAGGACGATTGGATCAAGCCCCGCCCACAGAACTCACAAAAACGGAGGATGAAAGGAAGACGGACGGTTTCGGTTCATCCGGGATCGAAAAGCATGCAAGAGTGTGTATGTGTGTGTGTGTGTGTGTGTGTGTGTGTGTGTGTGTGTGTGTGTGTGTGTGTGTGTGTGTATTATAAGCATTAAAAGGCACTTTGCGATCAGAATCGCCTTCCAGTGTTGTGTAAACAGCGTAAAAACACAAACAGCGTAAAAACATTTAAACACTGCATTCGTACAAAAATAGCGCATCGAGTGCAGAAGTTAAAAGAAAAAGAGAAAACTTCAGCAGTCACGACGAAAGCGTCTTTCTAACAAAATAATTGAGAAAATTCGCAACTAAAAAAAACAAAAAAACAAAACAACAACAATAAATAAATTCTCCAAAGTGAACATTTTTCTGTCAATGAACTAATACGCATCATTTATCACAGTCAGAAGACTAACTAATAAACGTTAACGATAAACGCCGTCCACGTTGTTTTTAAATTCCGAGTTATTAAAGTTCCATAGTCTAGGCTGTGATATAACTCCGCCCACTAAGGCTCCACCCTTCGCATTAAACTGGGAAAGTGGTGCAAAAACGTTTTGACGTGTATTAGCGGCGCTAGACGGGGAAATAACGTGGATCGTTTGGCGATCTCACACACACACACACACGCGATACATGAACACGCAATACGGCAGGATAGTGTCTCACATTTAGGGGCGTGTCCTATTCAAGATGACTCCGCCCATCTGGCGAGGGCTTTCGCGCAGCGGCGGATACGTTCCGATTGACACGACGAGGAACGTCAACCAGGGACATGTTTATGTGATGAAGACGATTAATTCTGAGGTTTATTTATTGATTTGGTATTTAAATATCTACACGGGAGTGTGTGTGTGTGTGTGTGTGTTTTATAAAGGTACGTGGCTGAACAGGTAGGACACTGACTCTCCGTTGTGGGTTCGTCGGATCGCTTCAGCCAGGATCATGGAGATGTCGATCACCTGAGGAGGGCGGAGCAAACACACACACACACACACAATTAGAAGTATTAACATGGTGTTTTGAACACAATACTCTTCAATGAAGATGTTCCACTAGATCTTATAGAGATCTGGTGAGAAACCAGTGGAGATCTTATGGAGAACTTGTGGATCTCTACAGCAGGAGATCTTCCACTCTATCCCAGATCTTCACGGAGTTCATAGATTCAGAATGTTATGGTGTTGAATCCCGTGCCGTCCCCGTGTGAGCGCGTGATAACAGTTTGGAGAAGATCCGCAGATGTGCGGAAAAGTCCGGCACTTTATCGCTATGGGAACGGAGCGATCGGGTCTTTATCTCGGCGCCGTTATCAGTTCCCACGCCGCTCGACCCGGCGTCTCTGCGGCGCAGTCAAAACACGGATATTCTCAGAGCAGCGTCGGTGAGCAGGTGGGGAGAGGAGAACCTTCGCAACGTCTTTGGTGTGAAAAAGCTGAGGTTATAGCCGGTCTGCTCCGAGCTGCACAGTGTGAACGCCGTGTTACAGAATACCACTGCGGAGTTCCGTTATTCCGTCATTAATCCAGTCATCAGATAAATAGCACTTTATAGAAGAGCAGGAAATCATGTCTCTTAATCAGTGTGTGTACAGAGTGTGTACAGAGTGTATGTGGTGTGTGTACAGTGTGTACAGAGTGTGTACGGAGTGTGTACAGAGTGTGTACAGAGTGTATGTGGAGTGTGTACAGAGTGTGTACAGAGTGTATGTGGAGTGTGTACAGAGTGTGTGTGGAGTGTGTACAGAGTGTATGTGGAGTGTGTACAAAGTGTGTATGTGGAGTGTGTACAGAGTGTATGTGGAGTGTGTACAGAGTGTGTGTGGAGTGTGTACAGAGTGTATGTGGAGTGTGTACAGAGTGTGTGTGGAGTGTGTACAGAGTGTGTACATAGTGTATGTGGAGTGTGTACAGAGTGTGTGTGGAGTGTGTGTGGAGTGTGTACATAGTGTATGTGGAGTGTGTACAGAGTGTATGTGGTGTGTGTACAGTGTGTGTACAGAGTGTGTACAGAGTGTATGTGGAGTGTGTACAGTGTGTGTACAGAGTGTGTGTGGAGTGTGTGCAGAGTGTATGTGGAGTGTGTACAGAGTGTATGTGGAGTGTGTACAGAGTGTGTACCGAGTGTATGTGGAGTGTGTACAGAGTGTATGTGGAGTGTGTACAGAGTGTGTGTGGAGTGTGTACAGAGTGTATGTGGAGTGTGTACAGAGTGTGTGTGGAGTGTATGTGGAGCGTGTACAGAGTGTATGTGGAGTGTGTGCGGAGTGTATGTGGAGTGGACAGTGGATGTGTGTACAGAGTGTGTGGAGTGTGTACAGAGTGTGTGTGTGGAGTGTGTACAGAGTGTGTGTGGAGTGTATGTGGAGTGTGTACAGAGTGTATGTGGAGTGTGTACAAAGTGTGTGTGGAGTGTGTACAGAGTGTGTACAGAGTGTATGTGGAGTGTGTACAGAGTGTGTACAGAGTGTATGTGGAGTGTGTACAGAGTGTGTACAGAGTGTATGTGGTGTGTGTACAGAGTGTGTACAGAGTGTATGTGGAGTGTGTACAGAGTGTGTACAGAGTGTATGTGGAGTGTGTACAGAGTGTATGGTGTGTGTACAGTGTGTATGTGGAGTGTGTACAGAGTGTATGTGGAGTGTGTACAGAGTGTGTACAGAGTGTATGTGGAGTGTGTACAGAGTGTGTACAGAGTGTATGTGGAGTGTGTACAGAGTGTATGTGGAGTGTGTACAGAGTGTATGTGGTGTGTGTACAGAGTGTGTACAGAGTGTATGTGGTGTGTGTACAGAGTGTGTACAGAGTGTATGTGGAGTGTGTACAGAGTGTGTACAGAGTGTATGTGGTGTGTGTACAGAGTGTGTACGGAGTGTATGTGGAGTGTGTACAGAGTGTGTACAGAGTGTATGTGGAGTGTGTACAGAGTGTGTGTGGAGTGTGTGTGGAGTGTGTACAGTGTGTATGTGGAGTGTGTACAGAGTGTGTGGAGTGTGTGCGGAGTGTGTACAGAGTGTGTGAGTGGGTACGAGTGTGTACATAGTGTAGTGGAGTGTGTACAGAGTGTATGTGGAGTGTGTGTGGAGTGTGTACAGAGTGTATGTGGAGTGTGTACAGAGTGTATGTGGTGTGTGTACAGTGTGTGTACAGAGTGTGTACAGTGTGCATGTGGAGTGTGTGCGGAGTGTATGTGGAGTGTGTACAGAGTGTATGTGGAGTGTGTACAGAGTGTATGTGGAGTGTGTACAGAGTGTATGTGGAGTGTGTACAGAGTGTGTACGGAGTGTGTACGGAGTGTGTGCGGAGTGTGTGCGGAGTGTGTACGGAGTGTGTACGGAGTGTGCGCGGAGTGTGTACATCCATACAGTACCTGGATCTTGTCGCACTCTTTGATCTTGTCCTCCTGAGGAATGGTGTTGGTCACTACCACGGCCTCGAAGGCGGCGCTGTTGATGCGGGAGATGGCGGGTCCAGAGAAAATCCCGTGGGTCAGAATAGCGTAGACTTTAGTCGCCCCAGCAGAGACCAACCTAACACAACACACACACACACACACACACACACCTCTTATTATCCCAATAATTCATTCAATAATTCCATATATATATATATATATATATACACACACACATACACATTCATCTATAAAATAGTGTGTGTGTATGTGTGTGTCCTCACTTCTCTGCAGCAAAGCAGATTGTCCCACAGGTGTCCGCCATGTCGTCCACTAAGATGGCGACTCGGTCTTTGACGTCCCCGACCAGGACCATGCGGTCCACTTCATTCGCCTTCTTCCTCTCTTTATGGATCAGCGCAAAGTCCACGTTCAGACGATCTGCTATGGAGGTCACCCTACACACACACACACAACCACACACACACACACACACACACTCACTCAACACCTAATGCACACCCAAAATGCACACACACACACAAACCTCGGAATTGATGCACACACACACACACACACTACCAAGTTGTTAATATGGGATTTGAACCTATATTAAAGCATGCACTAGTGCGCTAGTCGAGTTAGATACGCGAGCTTTGCAGATCAATGCTTTGATATTACTTTGGAAATGTAGTGTGTGGCATAACTCCGCCCACTAAGGCTCCGCCTCCTAGGGCTCCGCCTCCTAGCGTTCTGAGTTGGAACTAAAGCACAGAACAAAGACGGGACAGAAACCCGTACTCTAAGCCATACGCTGTTAGCACACAGCCATCACAATCTCCTTCGTATGTGTTTCGGAACGGTTAAGAGACCTGTGAGACACTCACACACACACACACGTGACACACACGGCAGACCTTACCCGCCACACCTACAGGGAACAAAACACACTCGTGTCCACTTTCGTATCCGTTAACCGTCACTCTACTGTGGGCTCACCCAGTGGGCGGAGCTACCACGCCCACACATGTCCTCATTTTCTCGATATCGGTGTTCCCTCAAACAAGCCCCACCCACTGCTAAATGGATTAGCCCCGCCCACTTTATTCTCCAGGCAGTGATGATTGGGGACAGTGTGTGGAAAAGAATGCCCTTGGGGTGGGGTTTATATATATAAATCTTATTATATATATGTGTGTGTGTGTGTGTGTGTGTGTGTGTGTGTTAGAGACCTGTTATATATATATATATAAGAGCTCTCAGATTTACACAAGACCTTCTATATTTACAAAGATAACCTCAATTCTGAATACAATAAATACTACAATGAGAGAGAAAGAGAGAGAGAGAGAGAGAGAGAGAGAGAGAGAGAGAGATAGAGAGATAGATAGATAGATAAGGAAGTTACAGAGAAAAAAAAGTGAAACCTGAGTAGATAAAGATAAATAAATTCTGCAAATGAGACAGAACAAGAAAGACAGGAATGACAGAAAACAAGTCAACTAAAACATCATGAGTAAAAATAAGAATGAGAGAGAGAGACAGAGGGAGGGAGAGAGAGACAGAGGGAGGGAGAGACACACCTCTTTGCTCCTCCAGCATCAGGAGAAACGATGGTGCAGGTCTTCCACTCGTTAATATTTTCTCTGATCCACTTGAGGACGGCCGGCTCGGCGTAAAGGTTATCCACAGGGATGTCGAAAAAGCCCTAACACACACACACACACACACACACAACACACACACAAATTATACATTATTATCAGCTGACTCAGATAGTAAAAGAGGAAGTGTGTGTGTGTGTGTGTGTGTGTGTGTGTGTAAATACCTGTATTTGGGAGGCGTGCAGGTCCATGGTTATGATGTGATCAGCACCCGCTACAGAGAGCATATTGGCTACCAGCTTAGCAGAGATCGGGGCACGACTCTGACGACACACCACACACACACACACACACACACACACACACACACACACCAAAAACACACACTTTAATACCTTAACAACATCATAACACAATTATTATATATTTATAATGTTTTACAATCAAAACATGGAAAGCCATGCTCGCCAATCTCTGTCCAACTATACTAAAGTGCAGTGTGTGTGTGTGTGTGTGTGAGAGAGAGAGACAGAGAGAGAGACACACGCACAGAGAGACAGACAGACTTACGGACAGGAGGGTCAGACGGTTTCCAGCTTGGTGAATTTGCGTGATTATGGACAGTTACTGTTAGTAACAGCGCTCTGTGTGTGTGTGTGTGTGTGTGTGTGTGTGTGTGTGTGTGTGTGTGTGTGTGTGTGTGTTAGTAAGCTGGCTCTCTCACCCCCACCTTATCCTTCTTGTCCTGGCGGGCGTAGGGGAAGCAGGGGATGACGGCGGTCACTCGGGACGCGGAGGCGATTTTACACGCGTTTATCATGATCAACAACTCCATCAAATTGTCATTAATCTCACCACAGCCGCTCTGCACAATGTACACGTCTTCTCCGCGCACACTCTCGCCGATCTCTACGCTGAAAACACACACACACACACACACTAATCCTTCTGTATGCAAATCAGAGTTATGACATCACAACTCCGGAAGAGTGTGTGTGTGTGGATAGGTGCAACATCCTTCGCCTCGCAGGTAAAGAAACTGATATCTGGTTAACGTCTCCGGTCAATTTGCGTCTAATCATCGCGCTCGATCTGGACACTGGAACAGTGACGCAGCTCCTGCACATCCCGGGAGCTGAATATCACTCGGACAAGCGCCAAAATCTGGTATATATTTAGCTTCTCTCTCTCACACACACACACACACACAAACACACATGTTCGAGATCATGTTTTTAAAGCCACAAACAGATCACCCTGTCCGTTATCAAGGAGAAAAACACACACACACACACACACCACACACACAACACACACAAGTAAACTTGCAGAGGTGATCCCTTGTGTGGTGCTGATCCTGCCCAGCAAAAACACGATCTTGTGATTGATTCGTGAATGCATGCAAAATAACACACCATCACTCAACCTCTTTTGCACATATATACATATACATATATACGATATATCTATATATATATTATATATATATACGAATAATACACACACACACACACACACACACACATGTATGCACTGTAGTAAACTATGGAGGTATTTGACTAAACAAAACCTGATGCACATTATATACATATACAGGTCCAGGTTTAATGACGACATTAAAAGGAAATAGTATTTTAATTATTAATAGTATTTTAACAGCGATTAATAACAGCGATTAATAACTATGTACATGGAAAGCGCATGCGCAAAGCCCAAGCTCGTGTTCCAGGGAATTTAAACGGACCTTTTTTTTTGCACGGAATTCTGGGTAATGTAGTGCGGGAAAGGCCACACCACAGGAAAGCGTTCGGAACGAAATAAATAGTAAATAAATACATATATAATGTGTCTCACCACGTCTCCTGGTTGCTGAATTTCTTGGTCACCACTTTTCCCAGGTCCAGTCCCAAACGCTCGGCTATCTTCTGGGATAAGTCTGGATGCGAACTGCCGCTGAAAATCTTTATGTTCGGCATTCTCGGTTTCTCCAGAGGCTCAATGGTTCCTGCGAGAGAGAGAGAACCTAAAAATAATAATAAATAATAATAATAATAAATAATAATAAAGCAACGTGAATCTGAGGTGAAAAGCGAAATGACGGAAACCACACTCTTCACGCACCCACACTACAAAGGGGCGGGAAGAGAGGTGGGTGGGGCGTCGTGGCCCCGCCCATCCACAACCCTGCGCGCTGATTGGGCCGCGGGTCACCACGGAAACACAAAGGCTTCGCGTTCATTTAAACGATTAACAGCGCAATTTCGAATTCTAACACGATGAACATGTAAACACATAAATAGATCATTTCATATATCGCCATCATTTCATATGCTAATCAGCGGCTCATTAGGTATGCACGTCATTTGCATATTGGGACGACGTATTAATTCATACATTCATTCATTCATCTTCTAGCGCTTTATCCGATCTTCCCTCGGGTCACGGGGAGTCTGTGTCCTATCTCAGGCGTCTATGGGCATTAAGGCAGGATACACCCTGGAGGGAATGCCAACCCATCACACACACACACACACCCACACACACACACACACACACACACACACACACCACACCACACACACCACAACACACACACACACACACACATTCATACACTAGGGACAATTTTCCAAGGTGCCAATCAACCTACCGTGCATGTTTTTGGACCGGGGGAGGAAACCGGAGAACCCGGAGAACCGGAGAAAAAAACCCCTGAGGCACGGGGAGAACATGCACAAAACTCCACACACACATGGCCGAGACGGGAATCGAACCCGGATCCTGGCGGTGTGAGGCGAACATGCTAACCACTGAACCACCGTGCCCCTGACGTATTAATTATTCATCATTATTCACATTAGTATTAAACAAGTGTATTACAAAACAAAATGTTTTCTCGGTTTATTCTGTGCGTTGTTAGTTAATTAGACACTTTTTTCTCGCTTTGTTATTCTGTTTATCTTCTCTTTATTTTTTTTACCGATTATTATTATTATTATTACTATTATTGATTGATTATTCATTCATCTTCTACCGCTTTATCCGTTCTTCCCTCGGGTCACGGGGAGTCTGTGTCTGTCTCACACACACACACACACACACACATTCATACACTAGAGACAATTTTCCAAGGTGCCAATCAACCTACCGTGCATGTTTTGGACCGGGGGGAGGAAAGGAAACCGGAGAACCCGGAGGAAAAAACCCCTGAGCACACGGGAGAACATGCAAACTCCACACACACATGGCCGAGACGGGAATCGAACCCGGACCCTGGTGGTGTGAGGCGAACGTGCTAACCACTAAACCACCGTGCCCCATTACTATTACTATTATTATTATTTTTTAAATACCGGGTATTGTAATTCTTTCAATAAAAACAAACAAACAACTAAACAAACAGCTATTTGTGTTTTTTTCATCCCACTCTATAATAAACTGCACTCGTACGGGAAGATTTTTTTTGTTGGAGATTCTTTCAGCCACAATAGTGTTGGTAAAGTCTGGTCGTGATGTAGGTGAGATGATGAGGAGGTTCCTGCGGTGGCGTTCGATAGCAGGAGATCTTCCACTGCGATTCGTGTATAAAGTATATCTTTGTGCACAGACGTATTGGAATATGGAGTGTGAAGGGAAAATTCAAAGACGTCCGATGCGATTGTGCTCCTCCAACTTTTGTGTGAAGCTAAAAATATCATACGCAATAAATTCAATGATAGAAATGAGTTGGGTGTGTATGGAGCACCCTTAAGGTGTCTTCCTGCACACACACACACACACACACACACACACACACACAGTAAAATGAAATAAGGTGGTCCTTCACTAATCACGCCCGGCCATGTGGCACAGCGGCTTTCTGCTCGTCACTAATCTCAGATAAGCAAATAAACATGACATACTGCATACAGCCATCTGAAATTAAAATCCTTCACCAAGCAGATGATCAGTACAATGACCTGCAGCCCACACACACACACACACACACACACACACACACCACAAATCCCGGTCCGGCTGACACACTCCACAACCCCCACACCATATTCTACACAATAACATCATCGTCAGTAAACGCCTTAAAACACCCGGGAAAAAAAACCCTGTGATGTAACACGTTCTCCGGCACTCCCGGGTTCTAATACGGGTTCGAACCCTGGACACGATCCAGATAACTGGACGTGTTCAATGTGCACCATGATCTTCCATGTGAAAGAGATTGTGAGAAAAGAAAAGATTGTAAAAAAAAACCAAAAACAACCCTCCCACTGTGACCTTTTTCACATTTTACCTGCAGGGCCTCATTTCCAACAGTCACTGTGGTCAATAGGGGGCGCTGCTCTGTAGCGTCAAATCATAGACGACGGTGGAAAAAGAAATCTTGTCCTGACCGTCATCACATTATATTATAAACAAAATGTCAATAATTCACACATAAATAGCAATAATTGCAAACTCTAATATCAGAGCAAAACAGACATTTCCAAGCAGACAAACAAGAAGACATAAATATATATACATATATATATATTTTTAAATTTATATTTATTCCATAAACATGATTACAAAACTCCAGTTACCAATATTACATTTTTCACCATACAGGCTGGTTCACAAATATTTAAACCTTTGAAACGGATACAACGGAAACAAAATACTAGAATAATTTACATTAAAATCTATAAAACAGAGATTAAATCACAAATTAGTGTCATCGTTAATTAGCTGTCTGTTTTCATGAATTTTTTCTTTCTTTCTTTCTTTCTTTAAATCAGTCATTGATTTACTAGAGCACAACACTCTCACAATAAGATTGGTCCAATAACAAAAAAACTCAACAAAGCCACAGCTTTTTTTTTTTTTTCTTTTTTTCTTTTTTTTTTTCCTCTCTTTTACCACAGGATTTTTATTTTTCATCTTTCACAATTTTTGGCTTTAAGATAAAAAAAAAATCCCATGATAATTCAGTGACCTTTTTCACTGCCTCGGGGAGGCAAGAAGGACAGAAGCCACATCAAGAAACAAACCTCACAGCACTTTCTAAGAAAAATATACACTTAGAAAATATCTTACAAATTGGCACGATGAAAAATATACAGGTTGTTAAATTTGTTCCCCCTTACATCAAGAAGTTTTAATAATCCTCCTGGAAAAGTATACCAGATGATACAAACAGGATTTACATGTTTTTTTTTTTGTTTTTGTTTAAATACAGGATGAAAAAAAAAAATCAGTTCTGCGAAATAAATAAATAAAAAATTAGGCGTAGTACATTCGAAATATGGCACGTGGATGCGTTTCTTTACGAGGGAATTCGGCGCCAGTCCCTCATCCCAAACTATAAATAAATATATAATAGCAGGAGGGGAAGAAATGAATGGAAGGGAATGCCGGGGAAGGGGGGGAAGGGGTACTAGCAATAATTTCTTCTTCTTATTATTATTATTCTTTTTTTTTGTAAACATTAAATAACATTCAAACATCGCAAGAGGAAAAAAAAAAAAAAAAAAAACGAAATAAGATGCTAAATAAGGGCATCCGCATGCACAACGTAGCTTGAATATCATGGATTTGCATGCACATTGCTAGTAAACACTTGGAAAGAATAAAAATAAATACAAATTTGGTCCTGTTTGGTCTGCGGAAAAACTCCTGTGCGATGGCGTTTATTCGAGTCTATTAGGGAATGCGATCTTCACCCAGACAAGCAGGAAAAGTCGCCTATTTATTAATGATCTGTAGTGATTTACGGTTCATCTGGTTCTACCTCTGGCCATATTGGATTATTGACCCTGTTTTCGTAAGCAGGCGTTTGGCACAAAACATCACGCAGAAGGTCACCATGTGTTCATACGGAGTGTTCTGTAGCTTTAATGCAGCATTGAAGCATTGTGTCTTTTTTGACTGAAGGGACCACATTCTCGACTAGCTGATGTTTTGTAACTTATTCAGCTAGTTAAAGTAGCAGTAGGTGGCAGAGGTAACTTGCTAGATAGCAAGCGATAAAAATAAATAAATTAAAAGTAGAAATTACGAATATAATTTCAACATGGTTTTCTTGGCTTTCGTTGTTCAGCGATTTCGTGGAAAAAAAAAGGATTGCGTTATGATAAATCAACGTCTCCCCCGACGAACATAAATCTGTTGGATTTCCAAAATACGAATTTCTCCGCCTTTATATGAAAACAGGTAGTGGCGGCCTTTTACGATAATATATATATATATATATATATAAATAATAATAATAATAATATAATAAATAATAATTATAAACCGTTAAATAATTTAGATTTGGCACATGCGTAGTTACAACAATGTTCCTTATTCACTCACTGGAACAGAACAATGAGGAGGGGGGGGGGGGGATAAATAATATTAATGATATCATTCTCCCCGATTGTACAGAATACTCCACGGACCGATGACTGCATATGTAACGACGGTAAAATGATCCTCCAACCCACCCATGGGGACCGCACACACACATTCCCACGACCACCACCACATTAAAAAACAGCGAATATTTATTATGTCGATAAAAATGTTCTGTACACATAATTGTTCATATTTTGGCACGTTCATTTTTAAACATGTTTGATATAATCTTATTTTGTAAATAGTGCATATGTTCCTGTACAACAGCATTTCGATACTGGCAGAGAGGACTCGGGTCAGCCTATGGCACCGGTGACCCGACCCCCCCAATACTCGAACCGTAAATAAACGTAATACTAAAGACGACTATTACATTAAGACACGAGCGCCTTATACAAAAGTATGATGTCCGTCCCTAATTACGCGCTACCCGTGGAGTTTTCTGAATCCATCTTTCCTTATGGTCGGCACAGTAACGCTGGAATATTTGTCATGTGAGGGAAAAACAAACAAACATTTGACCCCTGGAATAACAGAAGGCAACCATTTTGCAAGGTGATGTTTTAAGCAACAGTGTTGGCACACGGATTAAACACGGACTGTGATGGAGGAGAAAAAAAACAACCCCCCCCCCCTCCCCAACCCTACACCAGAGTAGGTGGCGTTCAAGGCATTGTCTCTTTTAAAAAAAACAATATATAAGGAGCAAGAAATAAATGCGACAAAGCAGCAAATGGCAGATGCAGCTGTGATACAGTGATTCCACTTAGTCGGTAGGTAGCTTAACGGGGCTGTCATGCAGGGTGTACCCACTTTCCTGTGGGGCAGGCAAAGGATTTTCAGTAAAGTCAGTGCCTTGCAGCTCTGAAATGTGTGTGTGTGTGTGTGTGTGTGTGTGTGTGTGTGGTGGCTCAGTAAGATTGACAAGAAACAAGGATTGACATGGGAACTTTGCAAAGAGAAAATATTACCTCTGTTTCTCTACCAAAGCTGCCAGGGCTCCTTTAATGTCCCTTTTACCCGATAAAATTTCATCGCGGGCAAACTTCGTGGTGCTCTTGTGGCGGTACATCTTTTTGTGGGCAGGCCGGTGAGGAAGCGGAAGGCAATCCAACCCGATAGGAGGGAAGAAGCCCGGTGCGAGAAGTTTGGACGAGGACTTGCCGCCGGTCCCTTTCTTCCCCTTACTTGCCCCGGATGCGTTACCCCGCTTCTTAAGGTCAGCGCTGCTACCAAGTATTTTCAGCGTTTGGCTTTGGAGAGTGTGCTGCCCAGGAGAAAGACACGGCCCCCAAACTGGCTCCACAGAAGCCCGCATGAAGCGTTGCACCTCTGCCATGCCGGAGACAATATTGGACAAGATGTTTGACGGTTCCTGGAACTCACCCTGATCGTCGTCTGATAGAGCGCCGGCATTCAGCCAGTCCCCCGGCGCCCCTATCATGTTCAAGGAGGGGGTCGGGGAGGGAGCGCCGCTATCTAATTTCCTGTCGCATTTGGCTGCTTTGCCCTCTAACAACGCCTTGATTTTCTTAGCAGAATTTGAACCCTGTTTCGGAAGCTTACCCTTCTCACCTTTAGCCGCCTTGGGAGTTTTGGTCTTTTTCGCGCTTTGTCCGTTCTTTCCTCCCTTCTTTTTAGACCTCTTGGGACCTTGAAGCCCTTCGTCGTCGTCCTCCTCCTCCTCGGTGAAGGTTCGTACGAGGTGTGTGTTTTGTGAAGCTTCTTGCTCCACTTGGGGAACAGAGCTCCACCTTACATTAGCCCCTGCTGCTGCTTCTACAAACCCTCCCCCTTTGCCACAGTTCCCCAGAAGCTGAGGCGAGGGGCTGGGTGTGTCGGGCGGGGACATTTCAGACAAGGAGGAATGCCGGAACTTGTCAGGGGTGAAGTTTGATATGTCGAGCAAGTCGGTGGACTCTCGGAGCGGCGTGATCTCCTCGAGGCTCTGCTGCAAAACTAGCTGAGGGCTGCAATGTGAGAGGAAGCCATCGCTGATCTCACTCATCTCCTCCTCTCGTTCTCTTTCGTTATCTCTTAGGCTAAGAGAACTATAGTTGCTTGAAGCTGCAGAAAGAGATCCCAGGGAGTTAAAGCTGACAAGTCGGCCCATGCCATTTTCAGCTCGCGATCCCACCGGACTACGCCCGTAATCTGCGTCCGAGTGGGGTTCTGGCAAAAGTGGTTCTTCAAATGCCATCCTGCAGGTACCCAGCGGTACCTGGCTATACCCTGTCACTGTTGTGCCTTCCGCTGCCAACACGGGCATTGGTCTGGGAAAGCCTGATGGCATGACCGGGGACTGAGTTGGGATGTCGGGGGAAAACGCAAGCTGCTCAACCGTGGGTTGAGAAGGCCAGCTGACAGGGAAGCTTTGCTCAGGGGGGTCCGTTTCAGGGAACGACGTGTGTTGTGGGATGTGACTGAGAGATTGGGGTGACTGTGGGAGCTCGGATTCCGAGGGAGGTGAAAGAACGCAAGTCTGAACCGGTTGCAGAGGGGCTGCAACTGGTCCCAACCCTGTCTGCTGCTGGTCTGTGGAAAAATATGTCACATTGGCACTGCTGGAAGAATCTGAAGCTTCCAGAAGAGTCTGTAGATATCCACCGGGCAAGAGATCCACATTCTCATTGTTCCCGGGGGCGGTGGGAGTCAAAGTGCATTTTTCGGCCGAGGTCGCGCTTGTGAGAAGATTACCTTCCAAAGAGTCACTAAGGTTTTCAGGTAAACAAGAACTTAAGTTTGTATGTTCAGAGGCAGTGGTGTTTCCCTCCAGCTGTGCTTTCTGTAGCTTTTTAGCCCTCAGTCTGGCTTCACTTTTGAATTTCTTTATCTTCACCGTTTTGTCTAGTTTCCTCCTTTCCTCTCTCTCTTGAGTCCTGCTCTTAGCCCTGGCTGGGTGTGTAGTTTTACCTGTCGCTACTTTGTCCAAGGCATCATGTGTTGCAGCCCCTTGTAGGTCTTCTGTGCTTTTTACTGAGTCAGCCATTTCTTGTTGATTGTTACACAAGGCAGCGGCAGCAGCACTTTGGCTGGGGATTGGAGTCTCTACAGCAGGGACCCGCTGAATCCTGAGTCTTGCGCTCCTTTGCTTGCGTTTCGGGGTAGTGCTCGGTGGCCTTTTGCAGCCGTTGAGGCGTTTGGTTTTGTCTGCAGCTGCAAAGGAGTTCTGCTCCTGCTGTTCCTTCTCCTTCTTCTGCCAGTAGGCCTTGAGAGGTGCCAGTTTTTCATAGTGCAGTAAGGTATCTGGATTCAGATTAACCACAGCGACCGATGGTTCCACTCGACTCAACTTCACCTGCATGTGCTTCTCGCCTTTAAAGCGGTTTATGATGATGTATTTGATGATGACCGGCGGCTCCTTTCGACATGACCGGCGCCGCTTCTTCGGGCACCACTCGTCGTCCCACTCTTTCTTCGGCCCCACCGACAGCTTCTTGCGCTTTTCTGCGTTCCTTTCACTCTCTATGGAGTCCACGTCGTATAGGTAGTCTTCTCGGAAAGCCACCTTCCTCTTGGCACGGAGGCGGTAGCTAAGCTGGCTGGATGAGCTAGAATTCTCCCTGGACAGTTGCCCATGGGGTTGCTGGGCTTGCCAGGTGTCAGGGGATGACCCTGTGCAGTAGCTGTCATCACTGAACTCGCCAGAATCCTCGGGGGAGTTAGTGAGGTCAAAAAGGAAATTGCTGTTGGGGGTGGTGGGGGCCTCTGCCTTGTCCTCGCTTGATTGGTCCGTCTTGTCTTGCAAGCTTTCTGTCCTGCTACAGGGAAGAGTGGGGAAAAAGCCTAGTTGAGATTCGTCTTGCAGCGGCACCTCGTTCTGTTCCTGTGCCACATCCGGGTAGGATTCGTAGCGGATTTTGAGCGAACACACATCGGTACCCAGATTTGACTCCTCGTCCTGGAACATGTAGTTCTCCACATCTTCCTCACAAAACAGATTGACCGCCAGCTCGCTGCGAGAGCACAAATCTAACAGTTCCATTCGGCTCTCGCTGATCAGGGACTCCAGGCAGCTCCAGTCTTGAGCCTCCTCCCCCAAGCTCTCGTATATACTCCTCGAGGTCGGGTCGTCGTCGGATTCACTTTCCCTCAACGACTTGCCTTCTTCGGCGCTTTCGTTGACTCCGTTTGGATGCGTGGAGCCACTGAGGAGCTGATCCGATAGCACTTGATCGCCATAGCGTCCCGTACCGGCGGCGGAAGCGAGACACTGCATGCTGATGTTGGAGGACGGGCAGGACTGGAAATCGGAGGTTAATCCAAGGACTGATTCGCACGATTGGTTCTTTGGAAGTAGACAGCTTATGCAGTCTGCACCCGCCGAATCCATGCTGGAAAGGGGCGGCCTGTCGCAGCTCTGAGGCATGGACCAGGGACTCACGGGCTTGGAGCAAGTGAGCGAGGACAGGGATGAGAGGGAAGAGAATGAAGAGAGGGAGGAGAGCGAGGTGGCTTTGGAGACCGAGTCATCGTGCAGGTCTGCCACACTGAAGGAAACCTCCGCCGTCTGACTGGAGGAATCCAGAGTGGGTGGAGTCAGAAGAGGAGGCTCGGCGGAGTCACAGTGCGTCAGAACGTGCGACTTGTCGGAGAGGTGGTCGTGCGAGTCTAGAAAAGAAATAAAGAAAAGCTTGCGTCAAGTTCAAGTCCATAATCTGACAGGCTGGATATAAAGAAGGAAAACATCTCGCTTGGTGCGATTATACCATCGCGGTGTAGAGCAGTAATGTGTCAGGGTAACTTTATAGGCTAATTAATATTTAAATGCATTTGGATACTAAATCATTCAAGTAATTAAAATTAGAATGCGGTTTTAATGAAATGTGATGCTTCTAACACAGTCTTCACCCTCCCTCCCTCTCTCTCGGCTAGGCTGGATTCTAATTCATCTCAGGATGCTGCGAAAAAAATATTACATGACTGGGTTATTAAAGAAGGAAAAAACAGACTGGAAGCGTGTGGCAATAAAGCGGAAACCGTCGGCGTGATGTCAGTCTCCGCTGGAGTACGAGTAAATAGTCCTAATTACAGATACTCTGGAGTGAACATTTTAATCCTTAGTCATCACATTAATGGGGGAAGAAAGGAGACTTGCAAGGCAGCCTGGGAGATGTTGCTACACAGAAGGGTATTATTATTATTATTTATTATTATTGTCTTTTAAATCACAAACATACTTAACCTTTATCGGCACCCTTGTTTAGGGCTTCTTACAATGATCACTTATACACCTGAGCAGTTTAGGGGCGTGGCTTATTGACCCAGTAAGCGGCATACTGGTGGGATGTGAATGCATTACTTTCGGATCTACATACATTTAAGGGATTTGGCAGATGCCAATGGTTATGAAGCATGGTGGTGGTGGTTTTGAGATTTGAACTCAAGACCTTCCACTTTAATAGAACAGAATAGCCGTTATTAGTCATATTATAGTACAGTGTAATTCCTTATTCGCATCTCCCAGCTTGTTGGGGTCAGAGCCACGATACGGCGCCCCCTAGAGGACAGAGGTTTAAGGGCCTTGCTCAAGGCGATACCAGGACTCGAACCCCCCGATCAGTCTTGGGCGGACCTTATAAGCACTGATCTCGCCACTGAAACCCTCCCTCGCGCTTTTGTTGTGTACCGTGGTCGATGACATTAGGAGGACTGGGGCAGCGCTCGTGCCCTGCAAATCGCGATTCCTGTAGCACATCCATCAATCTGTAGAAAGTCTGCACTGCACAAACGTCATTCTTACTGTCCGACCTGTGAAAACACACACACACACACACACACACACACACACACACACACACACACAGCCGATGTGAGAAATGGCAGAAAATATTTGTTCTCCTTAAAAAATAAAAAAAAAACCCTATTTAAGCAATAACACAAGAAGCCGGCTCATCAGAAAAATCCACACAACTCCCACCTCTCTTTACTTTCATTTTCCTCTGTGTACCCACATTAATCTGTTTTCCTCCCCTCCCTCTTTCCCCTCGCACGCAGTGTTACTGAGAGTTGTGCTATATTACATCACTCTGTCCTCTGCGTGTCCTGCTCTATGATGCAGCAGACGGTTGCAAAAAAGAGAGGAAAGAAAAAAAAAAGGAAGAGTTTGTTTAAAAAAAAAAAAAAAAACGCCGTGGAAATTAAACGCAGGTTGGTAGCATGTGTGCGATCGGGAGATCACCCGTCACTGCGGAAATGTGAGACAGAAATGTGTGTTTCAAGGGTTTTTTAGCTAAATAATACCGTATCAATAATGTTATCTCAACACCGAGAACCAAAACAGCAACGTGGGGAAGACGCTTGTTTACAATAAGCATTAGTCCCCATAAACCATGTGCGTGTTTACCATTCAAAGAAAACTAGCATGATGCTAAGGATTTTTTTTTTTCTCCAATTCGCGCCAAATAATTACTGCTCGTTTTTATTTCTAACCGCATTACAAACAAGAAATCGCAAAGTGTTATTTGTTGACAAATATATGAAACACACCAATGTGTGTTTGGGCGATGCACTTACACGCGTATTTGTTCTTCTGCCGCGATGCGGATCTCGATACGCAATCGCTGTGTGTTTTAAGTGATTAGCGCGGATGAATCATCCAACCAAGGATTCCAGATAACAAGGATAATTGTCTGTTTTGATTTCAGAGCGTTCTTTATTTTAAAGACGCAAACAGTTTCATAAAATGCGCTACAGAACAGAGTTCGATGATGGAAGAATGTCACCGTGATTCAGTGCTGAGGAAATTTTCCATTTCATTTTAATTAAAAGATAAGCGATAGCTTTGAAGCCACGTGCTTTAACTGGGACTTACATCAAAACCTCCAGTGAAGAAGTCTGTGTTAGTCCTGGTGAAGAGGTCATGGTCCATGTAAGCCTACCAGTCCTAATTAGAGCCTATGTTGGGTAAAGTCTGGCTGACAGAGGTGCGGAACGTTCCTGTTAGTATAAACAAAAGAGGGGGGGTCCTATGTCCCTATAAGTCAGCACAAAAAAAGGGTGGGGCGTGTGTCCTTATAAGTCATAATAAAAGAGGTGGAAGACATGTCTCTATATGTCACCTGCATGGTGGGTTGCATGTCCCTATAAGACATAATGAAATAGGTGAAGGTGTGGTCCTATAATTGTAATGAAAGAGGTGGGACATGTGATACTGTCAGCCTTAGAGGTTAATACTACATCTTTAAATGACATGCTGAAAGAGGTGCGGTGTGTGTCTCTATAAGTCTTAATGAAAGAGGTAAATCCTGTGTCTCTAATAGTCACGGTGTGGCGTGTCCCTATAAGGTCCCTATAAGGTGGGGCTCTATAAGTCATGTTGAAAGAAGTGTCATGTGTGTCTCTATAAGTCTTAATGAAAGAGGTAAAGCCTGTGTCTTTAAGTCACGGTGTGGCGTGTGTCCTTATAAGGCACCTATAAGGTGGGGTGTGTGTCCCTATAAGTCATGTTGAAAGAAGTGTCGTGTGTGTCTCTATAAGTCTTAATGAAAGAGGTAAAGCCTGTATCTCTAATAGTCAGGGTGTGGCGTGTGTCCCTATAAGGCCCCTATAAGGTGGGGCTCTATAAGTCATGTTGAAAGAAGTGTCATGTGTGTCTCATGAAAGTCTTAATGAAAGAAGTATGGTGTGCCCCTGTCAGTCCTTAAGAAAGAGATGAACCCTGTGTCTCTTTAAATCCTGTTTCTCAATAGTCATGGTGTGGCGTGTGTCCCTATAAGGCCCCTATAAGGTGGGGTGTTTGTCCCTATAAGTCATGTTGAAAGAAGTGTCATGTGTGTCCCTATAAGTCTTAATGAAAGAGGTAAAGCCTGTGTCTCTAATAGTCAGGGTGTGGCGTGTGTCCTTATAAGGCCCCTATAAGGTGGGGCTCTATAAGTCATGTTGAAAGTGTCATGTCTGGTGTGTCCCTGTCATTCCTTAAGAAAGAGATCAACCCTGTGTCTCTTTAAGTCATGAAAGAGGTGGAGAGTGTGTCCCCATAATGAACCTATAAGGTGGCGTGTGTGTCCCTATAAGTCTTACTGAAAGAGATGGAGGGGTCTCTGTCAGTGAGGTGATTCCCATGTCTGTATAAGTCACCTAAAATGTAATATTGGAAAGAAAGAGGGCGGAGCCTATGTCCCTGCGAGTCCAACTAAAAAAAGAGGTGGTGTTTACGTCCCTAGAAGTCTTTGTAAGAGAGAGTGGCGCATATGCCTATGTTAGTCCTAATACAAAAATGGGCCCTATACGTCATGGTGAAAGATGAGGTGTAGTCTCCATCCCTGTCAGTCATCATGAAAGAGGTGGACGTCCTTAAAAACGAGCGCGGAAATGTTAGTGTGGGATCACGTATGGAGATGCGCATGGTGACGTTTCTGTCGACGCGACACTTCGCTCGGGGTGAAGCGAGGCAGCTGGAGGACGGAAGCGTCTGCAAAGGGCTGTTATTAAAAAAACGAAATTAATATTTATCCAGCCTTAACACCTAGCCGCGAGAGCCAGACAGCGGGATTATGGGATAGCGTGAGAGAGTCGGTGAGGAGAGAGTGAGATGTTCTCTACCTTTTGTGTAAATGTCGCTGCATCTGCCCACCTACTGCATTTCTCACAATTAAGACGAGCCGCGCTGTGACAGCAGCACGCAACGCGCCGCACCACAACACAACTTTACACTACACCGCTGTGTCAGTGCGTGTGTGTGAAATAGAGTGAAAAAGAGGAGAGAAAAAACAATCGACCTGTCGCGTGTTTAATTACGGAGAGGTGGAGATCGGCGGACATGGATCTGAAGGTCGGGGGTTCGAGCCCCGGAGTCGCCGCGGTGCCGCTCTTGGGTCCTCGAGCAAAACCCTTAACGCTCTGCGCTCCAGGGTCCAAACAGGAAGATACAATTTCACTGTGCTGTAATGTACATGTGACAAATAAAGACTTTTCTATTGGTTGGGAGGGGAAGCTGGGCTGGGAGCAAAGGCCTCGCGTGTAGGATACACATGGAAGGTTAGGGGCCTTGTTCAAGGACCCCAATAGTTTTTATTCGTCACGTAAGCGCAGTGAAATTCTTTCTTCACATATCCCAGCGTGTTCGGGAGTCGGGGTCAGCCATAATACAGCGCCACCTGGAGCACAGAGGGGGACTTGCTCAAGGACCCAGGAAGGGCAGCTTGGCAATACCGGGGCTCCGACCTTCCGATCAGTAGCCGATCAATGAGCTACAGCGTAATATCCGAACCCCCAACATTCCGATCAATACGCCAGAGCCGGAATGGTTGAGCCACTGAGTTTTTGCGTCCCTGCGGCTGCGATCTCCTCCAATTGGTCAAAATGACAGATCTCCCCGTCTCATTGGTCAGATGAACAAAGAATGCTGAGCATTTTTAAAAAGCTCTCATCTCATTGGTCATTCTAAGAACGAGCTCTTTCCTTATTAACAGATCTTTTTCAGCACCGCTCACAGCAATAAAGAGCTCGCTTCTTATTGGTTGTACTACTTGGTGCTCGTTTCCCATTGGTCACATGGAAGAAGGACTCGTTCCCATTGGTCCCGGTTCCTGTTCTTGTGCTGCTCGGGCAGCGTTACACAGTGTCCACCCTTATACACTTCCGGGCGTAAAACGCGTAAAGGCGTAACCGGAAATTTTCTATCTAACTTCCTGATTACAGACGGCAAAAATACAGAAGAAACCTGGTCACAGCGATCATCCGTCTGTTTCCACGTCCCTGTGAACACAGAAACCGGTACGGAGACGAACTCGCCGCCTCCTGACCGATCCGACCGAGAAAGATAAATTCAGACACCACACACTTTCTGGCTGAGTGTGTTTTGGATACAGTACAAACTGCAAACGTTTGGCTTTTTTTTTTCTTTCTGCTGAACTGCTCCTTTAAGATCAGGGCTATCCCAGAATCCCCAACGCCCCATTGGCCTACTAACACACCTTCAAATATAAACGCTCTCTCAGTTACACCACTCCACCGTCCTCTAGGACGCAATACTCACAACTAGAGCTAACAAATACACCGTATATGGACAAAAAGTGGGTTTGCGTGTGGTCACCTGACCCTACGTGTTTCTTATTGAAATAGTTGTTATAACAAACTCCACGAGAGGTTCGTTTATTCGGCTACTGATGGAGGCGATGGAGGTTCCTCACGAGGATCTTCACACCAGGATTTGTGTGTGTCTCTCTAAGGACGGGGCTGAACTCCGCGACAGCTCGGTGGTGCTGGGATTCAAACTCATGCCCTCCTGAGCGCCCCAATCAATGTCCATATATTGTAGTATTCGATAATAAACACAAACGTTACATCACGTCCATTTACTGAAACGGCGGTGTAATAAAGCACCGTGTGATTATCGGGTTTATCTCTCTCAAGCGCTGGTTAACGAAACGCCGAAGTCTTTTTTCGTGACGAATCTGCATTACGAAAAAAAAAAAAAACGTTGGGCAGGACCCCACAAAATCCCGATTTTAGTCTGTGGTACTTTTTAAAGCCATTGTGATTGTTATGTTATACACTCTGTATACACACACACACACACACCGGGGTCCTGTATGTGACAGGCACCTGGGTTATAAGGACACGGGACCCAACATTGCGTCCCCCCGGTGTCATGTTTACATTCGCTTTACAGCACGAGCTGGCGAGGAAAACGCCGGTCCTAAAAGGGGGGGAGGGGACAATAGTGACGTCAGAGTGCCTTCGGATTCCGACGGCTTTTCTGACGCACTGATCGAGAGCGCGTGCTGTGATACGTCTAGTGTGCTACCGTGCACAGGCGTCCTGGTCTTCCTCCTCATTTCAGCATGCCGCAAAGGGTCGGCCAGTGATGCAAGCACACACACACCACACACACACACACACACACACACACACGGACCCGCACACCGCGCACGCACGCACGCTCAAAGGCTACATATACACAAAACGGTTGACACCGAACGGCACGTGACGCTCGTTGTGCAGCGCGCGTCTAACAGGGGTGCGTCTCAACAGCCTCCAACCCTTTACAAGCGTGTGTGTGTGTGTGTGTGTGTGTGTGTGTGTGTGTGTGTGCGCGTGCGCACCGTGTTTGCCAATGCGTTTTCATTCAACACGCGCGCGGATGTTTTTCTTTACCGTTTCCCCGGTACACACACGCGCGCACGCACGCACGCACAGCGTTTGCATGGACACGCAAACACACACACACACACACACACACACACACACACACACCTATGAATTATGGATTCATAAAGATGACAGCTAACACACACACACACACACACACACCTTTCTCTTTATCCCCCCATTGCAGCTCTTTGACGCGCGCGCCACAGCGGCCCAGCTGAAAACCGCTCACCGCCGCATCGTACGCACGCGCGCACACAATCACACACACACACACCACACACACACACACACACACCACACACACCACACACACACACACACAACGCTCACCTTCCCGTCTCGGGGTTCTCCTCCTCCGTCCGGAACGTTCTACGCGCGTCGTCCCCTGTGATTAGCGCGTGAGCATCTTCATCTTTTTTCCCCCACGCGGGGGTCTCTCTCTCTCTCTCTCTCTCTGGGCCTCTCCCCCCCCCCGTGTGTGGTGTGTGTGTGTGTGTGTGTGTGTGTGTGTGTGTGTGTGTGTGTGTGTGTGTGTGTGTGTAGCAGCAGGTGGACGCGCGCGTTAATCGCGCCTGGTCTCGGCCCCCCTACCGCTCCATCCTTCTCCCCGTCGCGCTCCGGGCTTTCCGGACAAACGAACAAAAGGTGGCGGAGTCGCGCGCCATGCTCCCCCCCCCGTTCAATCTCTCTCTCTTTCTTTTCTTTTTCTTTTTTTTTTTTTTGCCCCTAACGAACGGCGCGCGGGCGGTGTCACCGTCATGACGCAGCTGCTGCCCTCCTCGCGCGCTCTCCCCCCCGCCTCCGCCGCCGCCGCCGCCGCGCTGCCGTACCGCTTCCCTTTCGCCGTACGCGCCCGTGCGCGCGCGCGAGAACGAGGGAGAGGAGGAGGACTGTGCGGGCGCGCGCGTGTGTGTTTTTTTTTTGTGTTACCCCCCGCCCTACCCCCCCCCAAAACCACCCCACCCCCCCTCCGTCCGTCCGTCCGTCCGTCCCTTCCCCCCAGCTGCACCCCGTCCCTCCCCGACCAATAAGGCGCGTTCACACGTGCCGCTGCTCGCCCCCACCCCCCCCCCTTTCTTTTTGAGACTTGCCATAAAGAGCGCGCCCACAGATTTCTTTCCACGGGGGCGCGCTCGGGCCGTCGGGGACCGCGCCGTAGTGTGAGGCAGGTGCACAATCGATCTTGAGCATGCGCACCACACACATGTCATCGGCCAAAAGACATCGATTTCCTTGAATCCTCCTTGAATAATAAATAATAATGATAATGATAATAATCCTGATGAATAATAATAATAATAATGATAATGAATATTGATTAAATAATAATAATAATAATGATAATATAATAATAATAATATAATAAATATAATAATAATGATAATAATAATGATACTAATAAGAAGATACTAAGAATAATAATGATAATACATACTTATCAATTTTGCTTTATTATCATTTTTGTTTTAGTCACAGTACAATGTTTATTATTAATAACATATAATAGAATAATACATTATTAATAATAATAATAGACATATCCTAATAATTTGAATAAACTAAAATAAAGAAATTTTAAAATTAAAATTAAATTAAAATTTAAATTACCCTGCGAAATAATTTAAATGAATGATAAAAAGTTTAACATCTATTCCTATTAGTTAATACAATTATTCATTTGAATGATTTTATTTTATTATTGCACTTTATTTATGTGCAGTTAAAAATACCAATCACAATATAAAAATGATTTAGCATTATATTAACGTAAAATAAATAAAAAGAAAGCATAAAGCACTTTAATTACATTTAAATGCAGTATTATTAATTGGTGCGCTAAATTGTTATGAATCGTAATTATTACATTAGTATTATTATTATCTTTTAAAGTATTATTATCTTTAATAAAAAAATCCTGAACAGGAAAAAATATTAACCTAAACAAAAGATAGTATTTTAATATGAAACTTGAAGAAAAAAAGTTTTAAAATAAAGTTTTAAAGAATTCTATTTATGGTTGTAAAAAGAATACTAATTGAAAAAAAAAATAACAATAAAATAAACAATAAAATATTAAACTTGATCACTTATAAAAAAGTAAAAAAAATCCTTTAATAAATATGAAATAAAATAGAAGAAATATTTATTATATAAATATATGTATATAATTATCTATCATTATATAGTTATTTATGATCATTGGGACCTATAACGAGCATCACACTACATATAGGTGTTATTATCTCTCGTGACCAATCAGATTAGAGAATTAGCACTGGGATTGAATTGTATTGTAAAATGCAAATATAGTTGAGGGTTAAAGCGAGACCCTCAGGAGGAAGCGGATTTGCACAGTTCCAGCCCCCACCCCCCCCCCCGGTGTTACCTCGACTACATCATGCTTGCGTTGAGGATTTCAGGGCCTTGCACCCGTGTGCTGGAACACCAGCGCTCCACTTCTGAGAACGCACTGGCACCAGAGAGCCACGGGTTCTCCAAGACATACCGTATCTCCCTCTGATGATGTCGGTTCCACCCAACATCAGACCTGTTAGGATAGTGCAAAAGTTTGTACCCCCCCCCCCCATTCCCATGGAATTGGAACAACAAATATCTTTTTAGGTAAAATACACTTTATTTTATTTTCCAGAACAGGAACATCTGTAACAAGCAGCTCTCTTCTGGATACTTTAATAAAGAGCCTGCATCTGTGATCTCCTCTTATTGGTCAAAATGACAGATCTCCCCGTCTCATTGGTCAGATGAACAAAGAATGCTGAGCACTTTTAAATAGCTCTCATCTCATTGGTCATTCCAAGAACGAGCTCTTTCCTTATTAACAGATCTTTTCCAGCGCCGCTCACAGCAATAAAGAGCTCGCTTCTTATTGGTTGTACTACTTGGTCGCTCGTTTCCCATTGGTCACATTGGAAAATAACTTGTTCCCATTGGTCGCATCAGAGAAACGATATATTTCTATTGGTCGTTCATATTGGTCACGTGAAACTTTAGATTTCTAGCCTGTATTATAAAGTAATTACAAATGTAAACATATGAAATATTATTATTATTATTATTATATAATAGTGTGATACGGTAACTCGTTTATTATGTTTGTTGCTTCGCTCGTAAGTGACGTCCCGCCTCTGCCGCCCTTCATCGCGTCACGGTGACGTCACATCCCGCCGATGCGTGTTTTGGTTCCTGAAAACGACTACGTCACTCGCGGTGCGCGTGCACGAGACATGGCGAGCTAGGGCGCTCGGGAAGGGAGCGCGAGCCGCATCTCCGGGAGCTCGGTCGTGTGTGCGCGCGCTTGTGTGTGTGTTTATTTATTTATATATATATTTTGTTAAATATCTATTTTTATATCGGGTTTTTTTTGGCGCGTGGTTCCTATGGAGACGCAGCGCGTGGAGAACGGCATGACGTGCCAGAGGCAGAAGCAGGTGTTAAACGCAGAGAGGCGCGAGACTGAGCACGCGCACAAGCAGGTCCGGTTCGCGGAGAGAAGCGGAAGCGCCAGCACTGCACGCGCAGGGGGAGGAGGAGGGGGAGGAGGGGGTTGGGGGGGGGGGGAACCGGCGGCGGCGGCGTGTGATCGCGGTAATGAAGACGCCGCCAAACAGATCGGACCTCAACTCAAACTTCTGCCGCTCAACTCACTTCTTCTAACTTCTGACCAGCTTCGCTCCCTCACGACGCTACGATACGCGAGCTGCAGACCATCATCCGGGACAAGTGAGTCCCCGCGCGCGTGCACGCACGCACGCACGCGCACGGTCCCGGTTCTTCCGCAACACAAAGCCCAATTCCGGCAACAAAGCGCGTGAGACGTGAGGACGGGAAAACGCGCACGCACTAAACCCCTCGAGTTTGTGATGAACGGATGAACGCGAATCGCCCCCGCCCCCAACAATTCTTTCAATTGTCGTTTTCTCTATCATTTTTTATAATCATTTTTTATTTTTAAATTTATTTATTTATTTGGTCTTTTTTCGATCAATTATTTTCAGACATTTCTTTTTTTTGCATCAATTCTTTGCATGCGTGTTGTTTTTTTTTTTTATTTATTTATTTTATCAATTTATCCATCAACTAAATCGGTTATTTTTATTCCTGCATTCATTTACAGGCCATCAATAAACCCGAGCATTTCAATGTTAAATATTCACACATGAAGCGGCGCGTTTAATATGACATCACCCCCCCCCCCCCCCATTCCTCTCTCTGCTCTCTCTCTCTCTCCTCCCCCCTCTCTCTCTCTCTCTCTCCCCATCCCTCCCTCTCTCCCTCTCCCCCATCCCTCTCTCTCTCTCTCCATCCTCCTCCCCATCTCTCTCCCCCCCATCCCTCTCTCTCCTCTCTCTCTCCTCTCTCCCCATCCCTTGCTCTCTCCCCCCTCCCCTCACTCTCCCTCTCTCCCCCCTCTCTCTCTCCCATCCTCTCTCTCAAGCTCTCTGCCTCTCTTTCTCCCCCATCCCTCTCTCCCCCTCTTTCTCTCCCCATCTCTCTCTCCATCTTTCTCTCTCCCTCTCCATCTCTCTCCCATCCCTCTCTCACCAATCCCTCTCGCCCACTCTTTTCTCCCCATCTCTCTCTCCTCCTCTCTTTCTCTCCCCATCCCTCTCTCTCAGGTCCACCAGTCGAGGTGATTTTGTGTTTTCTGCTGACAGACTGGTAAGTTAACAAAGGGGGTGGGGCTTAATTTAGCTAGACAAAAAAAAATAAATAAATGTAATTCTTATATATATATATATATATATATAACCCCTGCCAACAAACTCATTTTTCTAATATGGGGTATAACCAAAAGCGGCTGATTGGGCAGGAAGGTATCAGCTGACCCGGACTATGACTGGGATGTGATTGGCTGATTTTGTGTGTGTAGATAAGACTGGTTGTTGAAGAGGGACTCAATCAGCTTCCTTACAGTGAATGCACTGTGATCACACCCACAGGTAAACACAACACACACACACACACACACACAACAACAACGCATAAAGATACACAAGTTCATTGCATATTATGTAAATTCTGTAATCATTTGTTTGTGTTCAGGTCACAAGTATGAGGGAGTGAAGTTCGAGAAGGGAAATTGTGGTGTGAGCATCATGCGCAGCGGTGAGTCTCTCTCTCACACACACACACACACACACACACACACACACACACACACACAGATTTAAAAGTAAGGAAAATCACAGAGTTCCTCAGAAGTTTCAACTAATTACATCAGACTGAAACCTGTGTGTGTGTGTGTGTGTGTGTGTGCATACACACTCACCTAGGCGAGGCGATGGAGCAGGGTCTGAGAGACTGCTGTAGGTCGATCCGCATCGGGAAGATTCTCATCCAGAGCGACGAGGAAACTCAGAAAGCCAAAGTTTTCTACGCCAAGTTTCCTCCCGACATCAACCGCAGGAAGGTGCTGCTCATGTACCCCATCCTGAGTGAGTGCCCCCCCCCCCATCACACAGTCACCACGCCTTACAATATAACACCCTTCATCCTCACTGTGTGTGTGTGTGTGTGTGTGTGTAGGTACGGGTAACACGGTGATCGAGGCAGTGAGGGTGCTAAAGGAACATGGGCTTCAAGCCAAACACATCATCCTGCTGAGTCTTTTCTCCACTCCACATGGTAACACACACACACACACACACACACACTTTTTAAATATAAATGTGCATCAATTGTGGTCATAACTACCGTGTGTGTGTGTGTGTGTGTGTGTGTGTAGGTGCACGGTCCATAGTAAAGGAGTTTCCAGACATCACGATCCTGACCACGGAGGTTCATGCTGTCGCTCCAACACACTTCGGACAGAGATACTTTGGCACAGACTGACACAAACACACACACACACACACACACACTCGCCCCGCTGACCCCAGCATGGGTCGTCCACTGCAGAAGTATTGTAATATTTCCCATTGATCCGTTTAGTGTTCTCACCACGTTCCTCTTCACGGCGTGTGGGCGGGGCTTCGTCCCAGCCAGGCCCCGCCCATATTTGTTATTTATTAAAATTTGCATAGATTTGCGAACTCCGTTTCCCCAAACGCGCCATGTTGGTCGGATCTACGATATCCTTTGTGTGAGCGGAATTTACTGTATTGTGTATTCTGTACACCGAATATCGGAAACGCACCGTACTCAAATCCATCGATCAGCTCAGAAGCCACGCCCACCTCCGAAAACGACCCACAAGCTCGAGACGGAGTGTTTTTCCCCGTCATGCGTGCAGGTCGTGTCCCGGAGGACACATTCCACGCTGGGTCAGACGCCGGATTATTCCCGCGCGTTCTGCCGAATCAGTGCTACGGCTAAAATGTATTATATTGACAATAATAAAAGTATTTTGTACGGAAGTGCAAACTTTTTTTTATTATTATTATTCTTACTGGGAGAAGTGTGCTGTCCGAATACTTTTGAGCCACGGCGGTCGATTGGTCGGGAAACGTAATCTTTTCTCCGAATCTTTATTAGTGCATGATTACAAACGATTCCTCTTCAGTAGGTCACAGGGTTCAACGCCGTCGACAACGTAACGCAAAACAACGCAACATAAAACTCTCTTTGGTTTTTATCTTTGTAATGAAACGAGTAGCGCAAAAACGGAACAGCAGCGTTTTTTTTTTTTTCCAGAACGGGTAGAAAAATAAATGCACTTGTCACCCCGGGGTATCGATCCGGGAGGGTTTGAGTTCGAGATCCCCAGGGTGTGGGGGCTTTGGGCTCTAAAGGAGCTTCACTAAAAACTCGTCCCTCCAGTCCTGAGACGACGACGACGCTCCCGCTGTGTGATGGACGGAGCCGTGCGATTGGACGCTCCTGATCGGTGGATTGGGCGGGGCTGAGGTAGATCCGCCTCCATTAAATGTTGATGAGGTGGGAGGAGCTCTGCTGCTGTGCCCCGCCCTGTTCTCCAAAATCTGCTGAGTGTACTGAATAAGCTGAGAGAGAGGGAAAGTCTGCTCACTATATAGTGCACTAGATGTGTAGTCTATAATCTGAATGAAAGACTTTCGTGCACACTTTTGTGGTGTGTGTGTGTTGTGTGTGTGTGTGTGTGTGTGTGTGTGTGTGTGTGTGTGTACCTTTTGCTGACTGAAGAGTTGACGCTGGAAGATCTCGATCCTGCGTTGTCTCTCTCTCTCGAAGTTCTCATAAGCAAGAGCGGCTTTCTGCTTTATCTTCTCTCTATCAAACATCGCCTGATGTTTCATCTACACACACACACACACACACACACACACACAACACACTCTGTCACTAACCATATATGCACACACAAGTCATAATAACGTCCAAAAAAAGGAGA
>JACRUU010000001.1:3317572-3327572 GCA_030449085.1 Kryptopterus vitreolus
CGGCGTTCCCGTGCACTCCTCTACGCTCTCGCCGTCCGCCTCGGCCTGCATCGGATTCGTCGATATTAGAGAAGGCGTGGCCTCTTATTAATCGCTGGGTTAATAAATGGTATGGATTGTTTTTGTTTACCTTTGTAGGAGTGCGAGGCTCGCAGTCATCGATGAAGTCCTTCGTGGCGCTGCACAACAATCCATCAACAAAATTACAACTTAAATACCCAATTGTGGAGAAATCATTTGGAGGAGTAGAAATGGAAAAAACAACAACAACAACAACGTGTCCCGATACTTTTGGCTGCATGGTGTATGAATGTGGGGCACGGTGGTTCAGTGGTTATCACGTTCGCCTCACACCGCCAGGGTCCGGGTTTGATTCCCGTCTCGGCCATGTGTGTGTGGAGTTTGTGCATGTTCTCCCCGTGTCTCAGGGGGTTTTTCTCCGGGTTCTCCGGTTTCCTCCCCCGGTCCAAAAACATGCACGGTAGGTTGATTGGCACCTTGGAAAATTGTCCCTAGTGTATGAATGTGTGTGTGAATGAGTGTGTGTGTGTGTGTGTGTGTGTGTGATGGGTTGGTATTCCATCCAGGGTGTATCCTGCCTTAATACCCATAGACGCCTGAGATAGACACAGACTCCCCGTGACCCGAGGGAAGATCGGATAAAGCGCTAGAAGATGAATGAATGAATGAACGAATGTATGAATGAATATTTACTGCGCATCGGGCGATTTATTACCTGCTGTCCTCATCTTCTGATTGGCTGATCACCTCGCTCAGAGCAGACTCCTCCCCCGCCGATTCCCGCTCGCCGCTGGAGTCTGGTAAACAGTCCAGTAAATATGGAAGTAATTACATTAAATATGTTTTTTTTACAAAAAAAAAAAAAGGAATAAATACAATAAAATCGTGTCCCCGAACCTGATGTTATTTTGGACGTCGGTGTCTTTTTCCTTTTTTCCTCCGGATCGTTAAGATCATCACCGCTATCCTTAGACGCAGATTCCCACGGGGCCAGGGAATGTCTCAGCAAGTGGTGACGGGAGAGTGAGGGTCTAACGGGATCGTCCGAGTCGGAACTGTTATCGGTCAGCTCGCCTTAAAAACACAGAGAGAGAGAGAGATAGATATAGATAGAGAGGTAGAGAGAGAGATAGATAGATAGATAGAGAGATAGAGATAGATAGAGAGAGATAGAGATAGATAGAGAGAGGTAGAGATAGATAGAGAGAGGTAGAGATAGATAGATAGAGGTATAGAGGTATATAGAGAAAGATATATATATATATATATATATATATATATATATATATAGAGATAGATGAGGCGAGGGTATAGAGAGAGAGAGAGAGAGAGAGAGAGATGTAGAGAGAGAGCTAGAGATGACGAGAGATGGAGAGGTACTCCTCGAGAGATTGGAGAGAGAGATATAGATAAAGATATATATATATATATATATATATAGAGAGAGAGAGAGAGAGAGAGAGAGAGAGAGAGAGAAAGATGAGAGAGAGAGATAGAGATAGAGATAGATATATAGATAGCGAGAGCCGAGAGAGACGATTAGAGACAGACAGACAGAGAGAGACAGATAGAAAGGTATAGATAAAGATATATATATATATATATATATATATATAGAGAGAGAGAGAGAGAGAGAGAGAGAGAGAGAGAGATTAGAGCGAGATATAGAGATATAGATAGATATATATATATAGATATAGATAGATAGATATATAGATAGATAGAGACAGAGAGAGAGAGACAGATAGATAGATAGATAGATAGATATAGAGAGAGATAGACATAGATAGAGATAGATAGATAGATAGATAGATAGATAGATAGATAGATAGATAGATAGATAGAGAGAGTAGAGATAGATAGTAGTATAGAGATAGAGGTAGAGATAGATAGATAGAGATAGACAGATATATAGATAGATATATAGATAGATAGATAGATATAGATAGATAGAGAGAGGTAGAGATAGATAGATAGAGATAGACAGATATATAGATAGATATATAGATAGATAGATAGAGAGACAGAGAGAGAGAGACAGATAGATAGAGATAGACAGATATATATAGATAGATAGAGAGAGAGAGAGATAGTAGGCTTTACTATGCACTACATAAGAAGGTGATGTAATAAGGTAATGTATGTGGTTGGTGCCGTGACCCGGATGATATTTATGAGATACTTTGTAGATTGATATCGAAGCGGAGGAAGATAGATGGATAGATGGATGGATGGATGGATGGATGGATGAAAGACTCAAAAGGTTTCAAAGATCCAAACGGGTCACATGACCACGCGCCTGTGTACAAAGCCGGCACCATGAAGGTCTGCTTACCACGGGTTGGAGGATCTCCTTCTATAGAGCTCCAACCGTACTGAACAGTGATGGGAACACCTACACCCTTGTGTCTCTCCGGAAACATCACACCCGGAACATGGATTCTTATAACAGCGTACGGAGTGAGACGCGGGAGAGACCGGCCTAGGCGTTCCAGTACTTTTGGAGAGGAGCGTTTACATCGATATTTTTTTTTTTAAACCGTATTTGCGATACGATAAAGAATTCCCTCACTCTCTTCATCGGCGTCCTCCTCTCCTCTCTTCTCCTCGTCTCCCTCCGCCATGCTGTCCTTGTTCTCCCCGGATTCGGCGTCTGACGTGTCGTCCTGCTCGAAGCTGGAGGATAAATCGGCCCTGATCTCGGCCAACAGGAGCTGTTTAGCGATTCTGCACAGATCAAGAGAAGAGGAGCAGAAGAATGTGGGGTTTATTCGAGGTGTTTACGGGATAACAGATAAAAGAGGGAATATATATATTAAAAAAAAAAAAAAAAAAAAAAACGTGTGCTGGTCTCAATAACACGATCATACTGAACACTCGCGCTACTGTAAAAGCTTCCTGCAGAAAGGATTTATACTGACGACCTTCAGAGAGTAAAGAACGGATGGTGATTGGCTGGAAGGTCAGGACACCCAGGTCGTTCTGGCGCTTTGTAACCACAGAGCGAACGTCAGCCTTTCCCAATGACCCTAATGACCTCCATGCAGGCGTTTAGCGTTTGAATAGTAGCGGCTTTGAGGGAAAAACGCTCGAGATGCGATATGGAGAAAACAGAAGGAGAAAAACCACACACACACAACAGGAGTTTCCTCCAACAGCATCGATGTTGTTATTTACTTTAAAAACCTCCTTGTAAATAAAACGCCACTGCTTTCTGTGGGTGAGATTCGGAGCAGCAAGAAAATTGTATAGAAATAATCGCTATTGTGATCACTTCGGTCAGTTTGTCGCTCTGCACATCCTCCACATCCCATAATCACCAAGACATTTGTTTTTCTTTGTTTTTAACGCTAGCATAAACACATTAGAAGTACGTCGTCGCGACATTGGAGTGGTAACTGTTGATGTAGGTCCACATGGGGATCGTCAAATTTCGCTCTCTCTAGCTATAAATGCTAAAACGGCTAATAGCAATTCGGAGGCTGACGTATTCATTCATTCATTCATTCATTCATCTTCTACCGCTTTATCCGATCTTCACTCGGGTCACGGGGAGTCTGTGCCTATCTCAGGCGTCTATGGGTATTAAGGCAGGATACACCCTGGATGGAATGCCAACCCATCGCAGGGCACACACACACACACAACACACACACACACACACACACACACACACACACATTCATACACTAGGGACAATTTTCCAAGGTGCCAATCAACCTACCGTGCATGTTTTTGGACCGGGGGAGGAAACCGGAGAACCCGGAGAAAAACCCCCTGAGACACGGGGAGAACATGCACAAACTCCACACACACATGACCGAGCCGGGAATCGAACCCGGATCCTGGCGGTGTGAGGCGAATGTGCTAACCACTACGCCACCGTGCCTCGTATCGTATTGATATATTTATAACGTAAAAAAAAAAAAAAAAACTCCCGGAAGCGAATTTCTAACACATTCGCAAACGTAAAAAAAAAAAAAAAACTTCGTAAAACTTGAAACTTGAACGTGAAATCTAGCATTTAGCATAAACGACATCCGAGAGACTAGAAAATAACGTTAACAATATTAGCAAAGGAGTTTTTTTCCCCCTATAAAATTAGCAATGCAGTTTAGGAAAATAAATATAAATAACCAAAAATTCTACGCCGGGGGTTAAAAGTACAAAACACACACACATAACGAGTATTAGCCATGCTAAATCATCTATACCGAACTTTTGGACGCTCGTCAAGCGTGAGATAAACACTGCAGGAACTCTTAAAATTTCAATAAAACGGGACAAACGCACTAGTAAAGCATTGTGGGTAATCGTGACTACGTCGTTTGCACTTTGTGCAAAAAAAAAAAAAGGGCGGTGTGAATAATCGTTAGCGCCTTGTCATACGTCCGAAACGTCCGCCATCGTGACTGTTGACCAATGAAAAGGCAAGTCTGGGAAATAAATAAATAAATAAATAAAAACAGAGGCAGAGAGACGAGACGAGAGTGTGGGGTAAATTATTTTATTACAACGCCGCTTACATACAGACACAGATGTGATTATTCGTGAACCCCCGGGACGCGCGCATGCAATTTATTTACAATTTCATCAGCAACAACAACCAAAACAAAAAATATATATATATAAAAAATAATAATTATTAAATAAAAAGTTTGCTGAACTGAAAATAATTAGCATGCGGTCATTTCAAGTTCTGATCTTTTATGTTGTGGTGTGGAAAGTTGTAGAAAGAGAATGAAAGTGAGAGGGGGGGGGATAGAAAGAAAGAAAGAACGAAAGAAAGAAAAAGAAGGGGGGGGGAGGAAAAAAAAAAAAAAAACGAATATTCACACTGTGGCCTCAGGCGTTTTTACCCCACACACACAGCCTCGGGTCTGATGCAACCAGATCGCCTAGGCTGGACGCAAGGACGTGTTTTTTTTGTGGTTCTTTGTTTTATTGGGCGAAAAAAAAGAAAGAAAGAAAAATAACGAAAAAAAAAAAAAGAAAAATCCGAAACAAAAACTCTAAGGGCCGTTTTTTAGGTTGCCAACATTAATAGACACTCACAACACAAAGGGTGATGCAGTAACGGACTACATCAGAAGACTGGATTCTGCCTCGGCCTGGGACACACACACACACACACACACACACACACACACACACACACACACACACACACACACTCCGATACTTAACCTGCATTGTCTGTAAAAGTGTTAGGGGTTCTAGACCCGTGGGCCGGACCCACACCGGAAGGCCTGAACACGACGACCGAGTTTCAAAAGGTAGCGGTTTCGCTCCCTGTCGGACTGCAGTGCATCGTGGGTAAGGGCTTGCTGAAAATACCTTTGATCTTTAGGCTCAAAGAGTAGGGCGTTCACGTCAGCCAATGGCATTGCGGCTCTGTGATGACATCACCAGTCTGACTGATTTTAATTCGAGGTACGCTACATTTACACGCCGTTATCCCGAGTGACTTTTTAAGGGCCCTTTCCCCACTAGTTCTGGGATTTGAACCCGTGACCGCCCAGTGACTTTAACCACCGAGTACCCCATCCTCAGGTATCGCTGTTTGGCGCTCCACAAATGTATTCTAAGCTCCTCCCTCCCCATCATTCCCACTGTAGCCAGCCCTTCTCTGCTTCAAAAGCCCCGCCCCCCCCAAAGCAATATATTACAATTTAAACGCCGATCTTATTGTTTATTTTTTTTCTTCTCGCACCTACCGTTAGCAAACCAAACAGCCCTTGTATTGCCTGACCGACACTATTGCACTTCCAGAACCGTCAGGCTGAGGCCTACAACACACACACACACACACACACATACACGACACACAGGAGTAAGTGCTCGCTTACCACGAATAAACTAGGTGTGGAGGTGCGTGCGAGCACACGCAGGGAGACCATTGTTAACATGCCAATCGCATGCTTAAAAAAAACAAACAAACAAACAAACAAACAAAAAGAAAAAAGCCAACAAGTTGGGGCTCGGAATAAATAATTAAACATGCAAATCAAAGTAATAAAAGCAGTGACGTGGAGACGACAACGATGCTCTGGAAAGCAATCGATTGGACAACAAAAACCCCGGGGGAGGAGGGGGGGGCATTAAAGAGTTCTTTTTGTCAGAAATCAAGAAAGAAACACTGCTTAATGGAATACAAAAAACAAACAAACAAAAAAAACGACTCGTCTGATGTATACGCGTAGTGTCAAACAAGGCAGCATGTGACAATACTTTTATATGTTAAAAACAAAACAACAACAAAAAAATTCCACCAAAAAGGCCGACCATGCCTCCCTCAGCCCCCAAACCTGCATTGGGGTGCCATCACTTTTACACCCATACCTTCCTGTGGCCAGATTCCACTGATGTTCAAGGGATGGATGGTTTTTGGAAGTAGATCACAGTGAAGTTGATATTTAAAAAAAAAAAAAAAAAAGGTACTGCGATTAAATAAACAACAATAAAAAACTTTGAACTGTCATTTTTATAGCTCCGCCCACCAGGTATCTAGGTAACAAGAGGACACAGCCGTCGCGTGCACTTGGAGGTTTACAGGTCATTTGTTTAGCATGAATCGACCAATTAAATAAGAGGCGGAGCTTAAAATACAATTGTTTGACTCCGAACAGAAAAATGAGTCACGCATATATTTAATGCAATAATGCATTACAAATTTCTTGATTAGCATGAATAGGCATTGTTTTTGTTTTGGCACGTTAGCATGACTTCAGATAACTAGGCGAGGGCACTCGCGTCTTAACCGCGAAGCTACGTTTTTTTTTGAAAATATTCCTACACCAGTTGGATTGCATGCTAGACCAATCGCTGGGCCCCGTTCATCATGGGTCGTTTCTGCTTCGAGCATTATAAACTCCAGGTTAAAAAAATAAAATACTTGAACATGACGCTGAATGTCCATTTTTACGTCCAAGCTAACCGAAAAAAATATATATACGAGAAATCTACAGTCGGGCGTGTTTTTCCGTGACGACAATTTCCACGACGAGCGATAGAGAAGGTAAATAGCTAATGCTAAGAAGACTTCATTGGAGATGCTACACTTGTAATAAATAATTAGCTATATATATAAAAAAAACATTTTAAATAAAAAGTGAGATGGGAAACGAACCGGCGGCGTCCGTTCGTCCGTAGTGAACGTTATTCCGTCGGGAAAAGCCATACAGACTTGCGATGATGGTGCGACGTCCTAAAAATAGCGACATCCCTCCTACCCATGATGCTACGGGTGATATCGCGATGCGTTACGGTAAACGATGATCACACGCCTACATCTGTCAGTCTACAACACCGCCAATGCACACTACCCTAAAACAAACTATCAGGGTTTTTTTTTTCTATTTTAGTATTTCAGCTTGTGTGTGTGTGTGTGTGTGTGTGTGTTACATGTTGAGTCGGCGGAGCACGAGGCCCGTGCTGGCCGCCGCTCGGGTGTGCCGTGTGCGTGTCGGGGTGAGGGGTGATCCTGAACCGTGCGAGCTTTTGAGGCGTGTTTGGATGCCTGCGGCGGCGGCGGTGGGGGTGGACTGTGTGTCGGGGGGTTTGATGGGGGTCAGAGGTTCAGACTGAGACGAAGAGCTTCGGCCTGCGCACTCCGAATCCAAACCGTACCTATTCTCCACATCATCCTCATCCAAGACAACCGGCGCTGGGCACGTGTCCACCTCATCACCTATACACACACACACACACACACGACGTGAGATATATAAACATATAATACTCGCCCTGTACCAGAAATACGATAAGGAGTGAATCTGTACATTAGCCAAATGACAAACAATCATTTAAATTGGTGACTTATTTAATTGATATAATTTAGTCAATTTAAACATTATTAGGAAAAAAAAGTGCATTGCATTAATTAGACTTAATTGATTCGATTTTATTTTAAATGTTTTATTTTTACATTCTTAATCATAAAAAGCAAGGACGCGGTGGTTTAGTGGTTAGCACGTTCGCCTCACACCGCCAGGGTCCGGGTTCGATTCCCGTCTCGGCCATGTGTGTGTAGAGTTTGTGCATGTTCTCCCCGTGTCTCAGGGGGTTTTTCTCCGGGTTCTCCGGTTTCCTCCCCCGGTCCAAAAACATGCACGGTAGGTTGATTGGCACCTTGGAAAATTGTCCCTAGTGTGTGAATGTGTGTGTGTGTGTGTGTGTGTGTGTGTGGTGTTTACCCGAAAAAAAGACTGTTGGGAACTCCCCAGCCACCAGCCGCGTGTTGGGTGTGTGTTGTTGTTGACCGACCGAGACTGTTGGAACGCTCCAGCACCCATCAGCGCGACGTCGCTCAGCGGTTTAATCTTCTGGTCCAACTCGTCCGAGTCACTGCTGTCCATGTCCTGGTCGCTTGACGAACTCTCGCTGTCCGCCGCCACCTTGGCGACTTTGTGAGCGAGACCCACGGTCCTCCTGACCTTCGACCCGGAATCCTCGACCACCGACGACGAGGACGACGAAGACGTAGACGAGGACCTCTCTTTCAGCTTGCGCTTGCGCGACGTTCGATCTTGGCAAGGGGGCGTGGTTTTGACCAGGCCGAACAGGCACTGCTTCCTGACTTCCTGGTTTGGGTCGGCACCCCCCCCGTCGCTGTCGACCCCGCCTTCCTCCTCGCTGCTGGCCATGGCGACGGTGGCGGTTTGCAGGAGCACGGCGGGCACTTCGTCCGAGTCGGAGTCCTCCTCCAGGCCGCCGTGCGTGGCGTCCGAGCGCCGGCGTCGTGGCGTCATCTTGACGCGCGGAGAGCGCTTGTTTTCCTCGGCCGGTTCCAGCTCGTCGCCTTCGTCTTCTTCATCTTCGTCCTCGCTGTTTTCCTCCTCCATCGGCGCGCCTCCTTGCAGCTCGCACTTCTCCTCCTCCTTCGCCTCTTCGCCTCCCTCTGTACAGTCGACCCTTCCTTCCGTCGTCTCCGTCTCGTCCTGGTTTTCCTCCTCCATCATTTCTGCGTTCGTCTCCGCCATATTGGCGGCTGCGGCCGAGCCAGGGTCGGCGTCGGTCTCGGGATCGCCGGACGTCTCTACCGGGACCGGAGTCAGCTTCACCACCAGTTCCTTGGTGACGCCAGCGCCTCTCGGAGCCCGAGGTCTGCGTTGGCGCGGTTTTCCGCGCTGCCTCTGAGTCTCGCGTTTTCCGCCGTACAACTCCCGGTCCAGCGCTTCCTGTAAACACGTGGTCAGGGTTATCTCCTCATTACTGCACCCGAGGGACTGTACAAGTCCAAGGCAGACGTTACCTGCAGGGCAGTGTGCGCCTGGTGTAGGTCCTGCAGGATGGTGCGAAACATCATCAGCCTCCGCGCCCGGTCCACGTCCTCCTCCTCGCTCACCTCCTCGTCCTTCTCGCTCCGCATGAAGTCCACAAACGATCGGTTCAGAGACGTGGTCATGTCCACGACGCGCTGCATGCGGTCGCACAGGCCCCTGGAGGGCGCCGAGCCGACGGCAAACCCCGCCCCCGTCCCGCCCCGTCCAGCCCTTTGTTTGCCGCGAGTCCCGCTCCCGACGCCGGCCCGTTTGCGAGCCCAGATCTTCTCCAGGTTCTGGAGCACGGAGTCGCAGGCCAGCACGAGGTCCACGAGCGGCTCCGGGCTGCAGACGTAACAGTACCATTTGCGCTCCTCCTCCAAGATGGCCGACAGCTCCCGCCGCCCGAGGTTACGCAGGACGCACTTCTTACAGAAAGCGTTGCTGCAATAGTCGCAGCCAATCAGACTGCCTCCTTCAGCACACCACCTGCAAAAACATTAATACACAATTAAGATCCACCAATCACAGCGCAGCACACTCGGGCACTAAAGTCCTCTTTCATTTTGGGATAGATGTCTGGTCAGATCCTACCTGCACTGCTCGTCCATTCCCTCTGCGTCTTTGCTGATGTCATCACTCATGTAGTACTTAAAACAGGACTGGAGGTTAAAAAAAAAAAAAAAATTATATATATATATACACACACACACACA
>JACRUU010000001.1:3330072-3335072 GCA_030449085.1 Kryptopterus vitreolus
CTAAATATTCTTTGTCTATAACGGTCCTGTGTGCTAACAAGCTAATGTGAGGTATAAAAACACGTTTTATTTTTAAATGAATTGCGCAAGAAATTTGCATAAAGAAACCTTTAGAGGACACGTGACACGGCTGGGCTCAAATCGGGTGTCGAAGTGTTTTATATGTAATAATGTACATGTACGCCTCATCTTAGCATAGCGGCTATCCTGCTCCATGGAAACCCAATGATGCTAACGCGGCTAGCCGGGCTAGCGCTCGTCAACGCCGCCGCTCACCTGAGCACCTCGGCGGACATCCCGAGCTCCGTCCGGGGCGAGCTCACACCGCGGACCGTGTCTCAAACCGCCGAAGGAGCTGCAACCATCGTCCGGTGTCATCAAACGGCGCCCCTCCCTCCCTCTCTCTCACACACACACACACACACACACACACACACACACACACACACACACACACACACTCCTGTATTAAAAATAAACAAACAAACAAACAAACTTCGACACTACGCCATCTTGCCGGCTCTCCTCAACGCGCGACGCGTTAAAATGGCGACCGGCTTCTCAACGTGATGTCATCACTTCCGGCTGATTCGCGCTCTTTTTTTTGTTTTTTGTTTTAGATAAACAGGTAAACACAAACAAAAACACGAACATAATCACATATAAACAAAGTGTAAATCACAAAACATGCACACCACATACATTTAAGATCTATAAATCCCCCCAAAATGACACCCTTTCGAGGGTTTAAATACACAACGCAGGGATTTTTATAGTTAGCTGCGATGCTAACTTGAGGTAAATTTTTGCAGCGGGAAAATTCCTCACGTGTAAACTTAAAGTATATTTAAAAACGAGGAAAGCGTCACATTTAATCAACACATTTACCACATAATTATTAAAACCTTATGCTACAGAACAAATTAGACATAATTCATTATTGTTGTTGTTGTTGTTGTTGTTATTGGAAATCTTTAATTATTCACAAACGTCTCCTAAACCATTACCTAGATCTGGTCCAGTGTTCTCCGTTAATCTAACGAAAATTCCACAAACACTTCAAAGTAGATAAAGTGCAAAAGACACTGTTTACATTTATTCGTTGTTTGTTTATGTGTAGATTACACATATATACACTGTACATATATTTGTTTGTACACATACATGCCAATTTGTTCATCATATTTGTACCTCATAGTGTTGGACGTTATCATCCGAGCTTTAATCCACTTAAATTGTGTTGTGCTGCGAAGAAACTGGTTTATTAAACAAATGTTTACTAGTTTGGGGCAATTTCTTTTTAATAACTAGCATACATGCATTTACATTACATTTACATTTATGGCATTTAGCAGACGCCCTTAACCAGAGCGACTTACAACTGAGCAATTGAGGGTTAAGGGCCTTGCTCAAGGGCCCACTAGTGGTAGCTTGGTGGTGGTGGTGGGGTTTGAACCTGCGATCTTCTGGTCCAGAGTCCAACACCATACCACTAAACCTCCCTATGCGATCTGAGTGTGGCATTAATGCGGATGGCCATCAGAAAAGCTTCAGATTCATGACAAATTTTGCGCAGAAGTCACATCCAGGAGTTCACTCGTGTGTGCTTTATTGTGAATTGATACTGTAAACTCGTGTAAACTGTTTGTTTACCTAATAAACGGTTCAGGACAACAAGGTGCAAGCTAATTTCAGAACACTTCCAATATTATGGCATCATTCGATACAGAGAGAAAGAGTTGATGCTTCGACAGAGCTGGGAATTTCAGCTACTACACACATCTGGTTTAGAAAAAATTATCTTTACATCACACACACACACACACACACACATGCATACATGTAAAACAAAAAAAAACGTGTTTTTACGTTATCTACTTCTCTTCTTCAGTGTTCGGTTCGGCTGGAGTCCGGTTGTGCGTTTCACGTTGTGTGTGTATGTCCGCTTGTGTATATGTAGGTCTATGTGTATGTGCGGGAAGAATGGGGCGTTCTTCCGCCTCGTGGTCCGACAGCAGCCCGAGTCCGGTGTGACACAGCTGCCTTTCCAGCGCCGTGATGCGTTGTTTGAGGCGGCGCTGCGTGCTCGAGAATTCCCCTAACAAGCGGGCGAAGCGTGTCTGCAGGATATCCAGTGACGCGTCCATGCGCTCCACTCTTTCCTCGGTGTCTATGACGCCCAGCCCCCCGGCGGCTACGCTCTCATCCAGCAGCCCCTGCTTTCTCAGGATTTCCCTTCCACGCTCTTCAAGAACCTTCTGAGCGTCCGGATATTCTACCACAGCCTCCATGAGGTCGTCTTTAGAGAGGCAGAAGAGGTCGGAGTAGCCGATGCTGCGTATGTTAGCCGTGCGCCGGTTGCCCATCTTGCTACCCTGAATGTTGAGGATGCTAATTTCGCCAAAACAGCCGCCGGCGGTCAGCAAAGCAAACTGCGTGACGCCGTCGTCCGCCACCACAGCGAGCTGACCCTCTTTGATGATGTACATTTCCTTCCCAATGTCGCCCTTCCGGCAGATGTAGTCCCCGGGACTGTACACTTGAGGGCGCAGTTTCAGAACCAGTTCCACGAGCAGTCCGGCCTCACAGTCTTGAAAAATGCGGACTTTCTTCAGTGTTTCCAGGTGGACGTTGATGGCGATTTCCGCCCTCAGTTTATCCGGAAGGTTCTTCAGGACCTCCTGTTCATCCACGGCTTTCTTGTTGGTCCAGAGGTAGTCGAACCACTTGATGACGCGCGTCTCCAGGGCGCGGTTGACCTTGCGGAAGTGCATGTAGTGCTTGATGGCGTCGATGCGCGCCTGGAACTCGGCCCTGGTCGCATTCATGTTGGCGATCATGGAGCCTACGTTACCGACGATGGTGGCGAAGATCAGCACGCCCACCAGGAAGTCGAAAACTACAAAGACGTACTCTTCATCCTTGACTGGGGGGGGCATTTCTCCAATGGTAGTCAGTGTTAGCGTGGACCAGTAAAAGCAGTACACATAGGAGAAAGCTAGCGTGTCGTTCACGTTGGAATACACCCAGGAATCCGAGTTGAGCCCGAGCGCCTTGGAAATGGCGTAGTAGATGCACGCGTTCCAGTGGATGATGACCAGGATGTAGAGGACGAGGTTGCATATGCGGAAGGCATTGGGGTAGTTGGTGCGCGTCTCGGTGCGATCGAAAAACTCGAACATGCGCGAGAAGCGGAGCAGGCGGTTGAAGCGGAGTTGGGGTATGTACCCTGTGGCGAATAAGAGCAGCTCCGTGGGCAGGATGGACAGAGTGTCCAGTTTAAATTGAAGAGTGTGAATGTAGTTGTCTCGCAGCTTGGCCAAGTCTTTCACCAGAAGTCCTTGCTCCAGGTATCCTTTGGAGGAAAAAAAAAAAAAAAAGATCGCATTTACAGACGCCCTTATCCGGAGCCACTTACAACTAAGCAATTGGGGGTTACGGGCCCTCTAGTGGTGGCTTGGTGGTGGTGCGATTTGAACCCGAGAGCATCCAGTCCAGAGGGGAATGCCTTAACCACTGAGCTACCACCACCACCACCACCAATAGCACATCGGTTGCATTGTGTGGTGCAAAACACTGGGAGGACAAAAATTATATGTATTTCATGTTTGTCGCCTACAAACATGGTGACGATGGAGTGGTACTCCCCGGAAACTCCTCTTCTCAACCCCACACACATGTACACCACACAACAAACAACACAACATTCACCCCGGTAAAGATCCTAATCTCGTGAAAATGTACTGTCCTGCATTTAGAACGTCACTGCATAGGGGAGGGGTGTAGCTCAGTGGGTTACTGATTGGAAGGTCATAGGTTCGAGCCCTAATATTCCCAAGCTGCCACCCTTGGGCCCTTGAGCAAGACCCTTAACCCTCCAGGGGGCGCCGTATCACGCTCCAACCCCAGCGTCCAAAAATCCCAAAATAAAATAAATATGCGGAGAAAGAATTTCACTATGCTGTAATGTATACGTGACAAACAAAGGCGGGCCCTTAAAGCATTCTTTACATTACACAAGATAAGAAACCAGACCATCATAATGAAAACTCGTACCCGTCCTCAGTCTCATACACGTGTCCAGTATGTAGACCAGGTCGCAGGTGTAATCCAGCCCCACCCACAGGAAGAAGTTCTGATCTTGGAGTTGATCAAAACACGCTCTGTGAAAGGGGAAAAAGTTTTGCTCCAGCGTTGAACACTTTTTTAGTAAATTGTAAACAAATTTATGGATGAAAAACAGATGCTCTCTCTCTCTTTGTCTGTCTCTCTAAGGACACGTCTGTCTCAGTCCATCAGAAGAACAAACAAAGTGCATCTCTCCTATTAGTCACGCTAGTGCAGTTATTACACATTTAAACACACACACACACACACACACACACACACATGCACTGGAGACACTGGAGACTCCTTCCGAAAATGTTACAAATACGCCACACAATATCATTTTCAAAACAAATATAGATACAGTCTCCACAAATTCTGACCAATCAGAGTCCAGGATTCGGAATGTTTCTTAATAAATGGTATTTTATTTATTTGGAAATGTGTTGTTTACACCACTGTTGCTATTGTTTCATTGTAATAAACAACATACTGGTAATAAATGTGTAAAAATGGGTTACCTGGCAACCAGCATGATCCAGTTATAGAGTGACGCCAAGGCGATGAAGAACAGCCAATAATAATAAATATCATCAGACTGGGACACGATGAAACCCTCCCACCTTTCCCTACACACAACACACACACACACACACACACACACACACACACACATAGCATATCTCAGGTATGGGGTGTGGCCTAACTAACGATGTGAATCTGTATCTATTGGATGATCAAATAGAACGAAGATTTTGACTGTATTGTGTGTGTGTGTGTGTGTGTGTGTGTGTGTGTGTGTGTGTGTACTTTAAGGTCTTTTTGGAGGCTTCGGCGGTGGTAGTTGATTGGTCGTTTGCTGCCTGGGGTCCACGGAATCGCTCAAGAAAAGA
>JACRUU010000001.1:3342572-3402572 GCA_030449085.1 Kryptopterus vitreolus
GAAATAAAAAGAGAGGATGAGACAGGGAAATAAAAAGAGAGAATGAGACAGGGAAATAAAAAGAGAGGATGAGACGGGGGAAATAAAAAGAGAGGATGAGACAGGGAAATAAAAAGAGAGATGAGACGGGGGGGAAATAAAAAGAGAGGATTGAGACGGGGAAGGGAAATAAAAAGAGAGGATGAGACGGGGGGGGAAATAAAAAGAGAGAATGAGATGGGGGGAAATAAAGAGAGAATGAGAATGAGACGGGGGGGGGGGATAAAGAGAGGATGAGACAGGGAAATAAAAAGAGAGGATGAGACAGGGAAATAAAAAGAGAGGATGAGACGGGATTTAATAGAATAAGAAATAAAGAGAGAATGAGACGGGGGAAATAAAAAGAGAGGATGAGACAGGGAAATAAAAAGAGAGAATGAGACGGGGGGGGGGATAAAGAGAGGATGAGACAGGGAAATAAAAAGAGGATGAGGATGAGACAGGGAAATAAAAAGAGAGGATGAGACAGGGAAATAAAAAGAGAGGATGAGACGGGGAAATAAAAAGAGAGGATGAGACAGGGAAATAAAAAGAGAGGATGAGACGGGGGAAATAAAAAGAGAGGATGAGACAGGGGAAATAAAAAGAGAGGATGAGACGGGGAAATAAAGGAGAATAGACGGGGGGATAAAGAGAGAATGAGACGGGGGGAAATAAAGAGAGAATGAGACGGGGGGGATAAAGAAAGGATGAGACAGGGAAATAAAAAGAGAGGATGAGACAGGGAAATAAAAATAGAGGATGAGACGGGGGGGGGATAAAGAGAGGATGAGACGGGGAGGGAAATAAAAAGAGAGGATGAGACGGGGGAAATAAAGAAGAGAGGATGAGACGGGGGGGAGGAATAATAAAGAGAGGATGAGACGTTGCTAAAGGGAAGGGAAATAAAAAAAAGAGAGGATGAGACAGGGAAATAAAAAGAGAGAATGAGACAGGGAAATAAAAAGAGAGGATGAGACAGGGAAAAAAAAAGAAATAAAAAGAGAGGATGAGACGGGGAAATAAAGAGAGAGATGAGACAGGGAAAGGGGAAATAAAGAGAGGATGAGACAGGGAAATAAAAAGAGAGGATGAGACAGGGAAATAAAAAGAGAGAATGAGACAGGGAAATAAAAAGAGAGGATGAGACGGGGAAATAAAAAGAGAGGATGAGACGGGGGAAATAAAAAGAGAGGATGAGATGGGGAAATAAAAAGAGAGGATGAGATGGGGAAATAAAGAGAGAATGAGACGGGGGGGATAAAGAAAGGATGAGACAGGGAAATAAAAAGAGAGGATGAGACAGGGAAATAAAAAGAGAGGATGAGACGGGGGGGGGAATAAAGAGAGGATGAGACAGGGAAATAAAAAGAGAGGATGAGACAGGGAAATGAGACAGGGAAAAAAAAAGAGAGGATGAGACAGGGAAAAAAAAAGAGAGGATGAGACAGGGAAAAAAAAAGAGAGGATGAGACAGGGAAAAAAAAAGAGAGGATGAGACAGGGAAATAAAGAGAGGATGAGACAGGGAAATAAAAAGAGAGGATGAGACGGGGAAATAAAAAGAGAGGATGAGACAGGGAAATAAAAAGAGAGAATGAGACGGGGAGGGAAATAAAAAGAGAGGATGAGACAGGGAAAAAAAAAGAGAGGATGAGACGGGGAAATAAAAAGAGGAGAAAAAAAAGAGAGGATGAGACAGGGAAATAAAAAGAGAGAATAAAGAGAGAGGAGAGATGAGACGGGGAAATAAAAAGAGAGAATGAGACGGGTAAAAAGAAATAAAAAGAGAGGATGAGACAGGGAAGGGGAAATAAAAAAAAGAGAGAGGATGAGAGAATGAGACGGGGAAATAAAAAGAGAGGATGAGACGGGAAATAAAAAGAGAGAATGAGACGGGGGGGGGATAAAGAGAGGATGAGACAGGGAAATAAAAAGAGAGAATGAGACGGGGAAATAAAAAGAGAGAATGAGACGGGGAAATAAAAAGAGAGAATGAGACGGGGGGGGGGATAAAGAGAGGATGAGACAGGGGAAATAAAGAGAGAGGAGGATGAGACGGGGGGGATAAAGAGAGGATGAGATGATGAGACAGGGAAATAAAGAGAGAGGATGAGACAGGGAAATAAAGAGAGAGGATGAGACAGGGAAATAAAGAGAGGATGAGAGAGGATGAGACAGGGAAATAAAGAGAGGATGAGACGGGAAAAGAAGTTGTTTTTGTTTATGAAAGCAGAATCTGATTTGCATATTTATTTGTATTTATGAAGATTTTATTTGTGTTTCCGCTGCAGGAACGTTTTCTCTCCATTTCACTGAAACACCACATTTTTGGCACCGATGGGATTTTTAATAAATTCTCTCGACATTAAACAATCAGAAAGGAAACGAACTGCAGATGGAGCCGGCGTTTATTACACACACACACACACACACACACACACACACACACACACACACACACAATGCAGAGAAGAGTAAGTGTATTTACACGTTTGTTCCCCGTAGTGTTTTCACCGGCCGGCTTTTTGGAGTCCAGAAAGAGAGAGAGGAGAAGAAAAAGGCCGCCAGGAGACGGATGGAGCCGATTAAGTGCTTACGGATGTATTAGATCTCACTAGCGGTTAGCATCGCGCAGCTCGGGGACCACACACACACACACACACACACACACACACACACACACACACACACACACACCTCCACCCAGTCCCATGAGTGACCTACATCTGAGGAAGGAGTCGTACAGCAGTCGGTCTTTCCTCAGTGATATCAGAGAGACAATCGATCACACACACACACACACACACACACACACACACACACACACACACACACACACACATCGTCCGCGCTCAGATCTGATCTCTGAGTTTAGCCAGCCTCTGAGACAGTTCATCCTAAAAAGAGAGAGAGAGAGAGAGTGTGTGTTTTTTTAATGTATAGATAATTGTGTGTGGGACAATACAACATTGTGTGTGTGTGTGTGTGTGTGTTCTTACCTGCTCTGTAGATGCCACGCTGCTGGCCAGTGTTCCTGTCTGTCCCTGTGGAAGCTCGACGTTGAGATCCAAACTACACACACACACACACACACACACACACACACACACACACACACACACACACACACACAAACAGTCAGTTTGTGAGTTTTGCAGTAGTGTAAAGGGTGGGCTAAAAGTGTGTGTGTGTGTGTGTGTGTGTGTGTGTGTGTGTGTACTTCTTTACCCAGCTTCGTCTGCCATCTCCTGCATCAGACTGTCCACCTGGTTCTGAAACAACAAAAACACAAACGTTTAAAAACAACACACAACACATCAGTACAATGGTGTGTGTGTGTGTGTGTGTGTGTGTGTGTGTGTGTGTGTGTGTGTTTTACCTGAGGAGTTGTAAGTGTTGTGGTGCTGCTCATGGTGTCCTCCATTTGCTGCGTTTGAACATCCAGAGTTTCGAACTGCCGCTCGAATTTGTCCATCAGACTCGAGATCTGACCAATGAGAACGCAATGCCGTTACAATGTGATCGAGATCCAGCCAATGAGAACACAACACTGTTACACTGTGACCAAGATCTGACCAATGAGAACGCAATGCTGTTACAATGTGACCGAGATCCGACCAATGAGAATGCAACACTGTTACACTGTGACCGAGATCTGGCCAATGAGAAGGCAACACTGTTACACTGTGACCAAGATCCGACCAATGAGAACGCAATGCCGTTACACTGTGACCGAAATCTGACCAATGAGAACGCAATGGCGTTACACTGTGATCAAGATTCAGCCAATGAGAATGCAACAATGTTACACTGTGACCGAGATCCGGCCAATCAGAACGCAATGGTGTTACACCGTGACCGAGATCTGACCAATGAGAACGCAATGCCGTTACACTGTGACCGAGATCTGACCAATGAGAACGCAACACTGTTACGCTGTGACCGAGATCCGACCAATGAGAACACAACGCTGTGACATTGTGACTGAGATCCGGCCAATAAGAATGCAGCCCTAATACTAGACTGTTTCTGTCCAATCAGGTGACCACATGATTACACAGAGAGTAAAATCCGGCCAATAAGATGGTGCCTCACCTTCTCCAGGTTCATGCTCTTCAGGGTTGAATCCATCCCCTTCACCACTCCTGCCATGGATTTTGTGACCTGTGGAAAGTCACATGTTTAGACTTTTCTACCAGAATGCTTTTCTCCTCTTCACGTCCACCGTATGAAGTCCACCTACCTTGTTCATGGTGACGGCAGTCTGGACTCTCGCCGCCACGGCGTCCACCCTGGCGCTCATTCGCAGGAAGTTCACGGACTGGTTCTTCTGTCGGATGGCGTTCTCGGCGTGGATCCTCGCCACGTCCATGTTGCCTTTCTGAATCGCCTGAGGAGGAAAAAATACACATTAAACACAAACATGTGCTCGCTGTCCCGTAGGTTCCCATTGGTCCCCGCGGATCGCCGATGATCAGCGCCTCCACCCACCTTTTTCACTTTGGCCTTCTCCGCTTTCTCTTCCTTGTCACATTTTTTGGAACTCCGCTGCAGCTCCTTGGCTGCAAACTTCAGGTTGAAAAGGTTCTCTGTGGTCAGCTGTTAAGGACGTTACACTGAAATGCGCTACGGCTCTGCAAGATCCCCCCCGAGGAACCACCAGGAGCCCCTGCCGGAGGTCAAACCATCAGTAGACGGTTTCAAGTTCACGTAGAACGAGTTAATTCTTCTTTATTACAACTTCATTCACCATCGCCATGGAAACATCTATTTCACACGGCATCGTAATGACACCGAGCGGGCGATTCTGTCCCACAAATGAGCGCATTTATTCCTTACACATGTGCAAAATATTTAAAAACAAAACAACAGAGTAACCGGGACACATGAAGTGGATAATCAAGTAGATGTTTTGGGCTTTGATACATGCACGAGGACACGAAAACCTCAGAAATATCAACATTGCACTCAGTATAAGTGTAATAAAACACTGCTGAGTGTGTGTGTGTGTGTGTGTGTGTGTGTTTCCAAGCTGATATTTGTGTTGTCTAAAGATCACCAATATACGTTTAAGAAGGGAGGTGGTGTAGCACCTGTAGACCGGAAGATCATGGGTTCAAACCCCATCACCACCACCACCACCACAAAGCTGCCACTAGTGGGCCCTTGAGCGAGGCCCTTAACCCTCAATTGCTCAGTTGTAAGTCGCTCTGGAAATGTAAGAGAGTTTTCACTTTACAGATTGCTCAGTATCTACACCGTCTGGTAAACACACCGGAAAATCCCGGGACACGTGACCGCTACACTGACAGATAAACTCTATACTACTATTGTTATTGTTATTATTGTTATTATTAATGATCTAAATGTTATACGCCCCCCCTACCCCTCCCCTCCCCTCCCCTCCCCTCCCCACTCAGAGCGGTATTAGAGGATATATAAAGGCGGCCATTCGTCACGCGATCGGATGACATAATGTTTAAGGCGAAAACTGGACTGACTTGTAGCCCAGGTGTGTATGACGTCACTGAGGACACACACCCGTCTCCCGGCCGCGCCGCCATAGAAACCGGAAGTGCGTTTGTTTTTGTACTACATAAAACCAAAATAACAACAACTAATAAACATCCCAAACATGTGTTTTATGTTTCTATGTTCGGAGCAAACAGTCGCCCTTGAGTGAAACTAAAACCGAGTGTGTGTGTGTGTGTGTGTGTGTGTGTGTGTGTGTGAGGATCAGTTTTACCTCAGAGACGTAAACACAACAAACAAGGCTCGAGTCCCAAATCACCACTAAATAATCACCCTATACATCACCCTATACATCACCCTATACATCACCCTACACATCACCCCCTCGCTCCCTCTTTACCTAGTGTTAATAAGCGGTTTAGGACGCAGCCTACATTCCCTCTCAGGCCCCGGGGTGTTTATGTTTGTTTGTTTATTTGTTTGTTTGTTTTCCCCGCTGATAAAAAGGATACGCTCCATGTTCGGCATGATGACGCGCAGGATCCGTGTGTATTTTCCCCCCGAGACGACGCGTTTTTGTCTTCAGACGGCCGGTGTTTCTCTCCGCTCACTCCCCCGTGTTCTCCTGAAGCCTCGCACCGACTTCCGCATCCGCGACAATAAACAACTGCGGGGAAAAACTCGACACGGTCACGTGGTCACGTGGAGAAGGGGAGGGGGCGGGCCAAGGCAACTGACGACGCATGCGCACTCGCAACATAACGGGCTCCCTCCGTAGTGTTGGGAATTTCCCCTCTCACGCTAATCGAAAGTGTCACGGGGTGGGCGGGGCCAGACTGATGACGTCATACATATATCAGGCCGTGTTTGGGAATTTCCAGCTTGTCAGTGCACCTGAAACCCGTACTGAACATCTATCTATCTATCTATCTATCTATCTGTCCATCCATCCATCTATCTATCTATCCATCCATCCATCTATCTATCCATCCATCCATTTATTTATTTATCTATCTATCTATCTATCCATCCATCCATCTATCTATCCATCTATCCTTCTATTTATTTATTTATCTATCTATCCATCCATCCATCCATCCATCTATCTATCCATCCATCTACACAGGCTATTGGTATTTGTGTTTTCTTTATGTCATAACCATTTTATTCAAATATGAACATGAAAGTCAAAAGATTTACTCTTTTATTAAAAAACACTCAGAAAGTGTGTACAAAAAATAGACACACACACACACACACACACAAACACACACACACACCCACACACACACACACACACATTTCTTACATCAGGTCTTCATTTTCACCAACATGAACCGGCTCTGAACTACCTCAATGTGTTACACATTCAAAGGAAACTGGGAGAGAGAGAGAGAGAGAGAGAGGGGAGGGGAGAGAGAGAGACCAGGTATGTGTATATAATTATATAATGTACACTATATGGACAAAGGGTTTGTGGACATCTGGGATTCTGTACATCTGATTCCACACCTGACACCTGTCCCCGGCTTTACTAATCAATCTCCACAAAACCTCACAGGAACGGAGTGTATTATAACAGCACATATGGAATGGAACGTTCCAAAAGAATACTCAGGTGTCCACAAACTTTTGGCCGTAGAGCACATATTGCATTAGTAATAATAATAATAATAATAATAAAACGACTGAAGTCAGAAACTTTGACACAAGCCTGTTCTGACCAAAATAAAATCAAGCCCAGAGGCAACCAATAGCATCGATCCAATCTTTGCTGTTTGATTAAAGTGATCCGGAGGAAGGTCCGGGATCAAATAAAATACTTTATAAATAGGAAAAAGGGCTCCAGTACTAATGACTTGTGTAGTAGTGCAGATTCCGTCCCCTTTCCCCTGCAAAAAAAAATACAACCTGCTGAACCATAATCATCATTTATTTAAAAAAAATAAAATAAAAACCCAAAAAAACAAACATCCAACCGATCCCCTGCTGAAGTAAAGGAGTGGAGATCCACTATAGATCTCACAGATTGGCACTACTTCCTGTTTACAGAGATCAAAAATAAGTCTCTCTCTCTCTTTTATATTTATATATTTGCCATGAAAAAAAAAAAAACAACAAAGTCATCCTTCTAATGCACTTTTTCCCCAAAAACTCTCGACCAATCAGGAGTTGGGATTTTAAAACCCGCCTCCCACACACACACACACACAAACACACACACACACACACACACCAAATCAGCTGCCGTAACGTGTGCAAACATCGGGTCGGTCTCAGTTGATAAGTATCAATCACAAAGTGTGTAAGTGTATAGTACAAATATAAATATACTCCATTGTAAAAAGTGTGTGTGTGTGTGTGTGTGTGTGCGCAGACACTCGTGTGTATCGATGCTCGTACGGCAGGACGTCACAGTCGTGCCCTGGAAGTAGTTAATGCATCTTTTATGGAAGATTTGAAAAGAAAAAGAAAAGAAAGAAAAAAAGAGAAATATGAGTTGCGTCCCAAACGCTGGTCTTTATGTCGATACAGTCCGTATAAGAATAATAAAAAGGCTGGGGTTGAACGTTAAGCGAGTCCGTCATGTCGTCGCTCGGCCGCGTCGTTAAACATCAAAGGGTTAGCAAGGCGGCATTATGCTACATAACGTTACTGAATCGCGTAAGCGGTGAAACAGTGCATTATGGGACTACACAATGTGACCACTCCAAACGAAAACGAGGAGTTGGGGGTGGGGCATCTCCACACGGTGTAGGGTTACAACAGTCAAAAGTTCTAGTAAGAACACTCGAGATACCAGCGTTTGGGACAGAACCCAAAGTTTGAACATGGGCAAAAATAGAAGAAGGGAAAAAAAAAAAGATAGATAGACGTAAAGAGTGAAAGTGTCAGGACAGTAGGGGTGCCAAAACTTTTGCTACCAAAAGATCGAATGCAGGGAAGTAGACTATGGTTCCGCATTAATTAAAACCAAAAAAAAAAAAGAAATCCATCAGGATCGTTATTAGAAGTGTTTGGACCAATCAGTGAGCAGCACCCTGCATAGCAACACGAAGCTGATTGGACGTTCCCTGCTTCCTATGTGATCTGTGCGAGACACTTTTGAGGAGGTTTTTTGTGATTTGATCTCGAGTCGAATGCTTGAGCCAATCACGTCGCGCGGTGAGGAAACGGTCTACATAGCAACGCGGACGTGATTGGCTGGATCTCATGATTATGCGTAATGTAGAGGTTTGATTCTCGGCACTGTTTTCTGTCCGACGGCATCGTTTCGGCTTGTGCAGATTAATAATGCGTTATAAAGGAACGAACCTTTCACATTTGATCAGCGTGGATTTGTTACGTACCCGATCGCCGAGACGCTGATTACAGGTTCTCTCATGGTGGCGCTATTTCATTTATTTGTTTATAAATATTAATTGAAAAAAGAAATGGCTAAAGAACAGGATGGAACAGTTTGTAATGAAAATAAAAATAATAATAATAATAATAATAATAAATAAACAAGCAACGGCTTGAGGGAATGAAAATCGCGGGTGGAATACGAGAGAGAACAAAGTTTAAAGCCATTATTGTTAACGCTTCTGGGATGCAAACAAACTTTTGATTAATGGTGGGATGAGGAAGGAGAGAGAGAGAGAGAGAGAGAGAGAGAGAGAGAGAGGAGAGAGAAGAGAGAGAGAGAGAGAGAGAGAGAGAGAGAGAGAGGAAGATGAGACAATGAGTGGTCAGAGAGAGAGAGAGAGGGAGCGAGAGACCATCAGGAGGAAGAGGAAGAGGAGACTTTGGAGAAAGCCTGAGAAGAATCAAACAGCAAGAAGAGAGAACTAGAGAGAGAGAGAGAGAGAGAGAGAGAGAGAGAGAACAGCACCATCATCCTGCAGTGCAGTGAAAAGCACCACTTTGGCAAATGAAGCCTGAAAAGAATCAAACATGAAAGACAAATAAAGAGATAGAAAGAGATAGAGATGGAGAGAAAGAGAGAGAGAGAGAGAGAGAGAGATAGAGAGAGATAGAGAGAGAGAGAGAGACTCCTCCATGCTCTGGCCCACAGTAAGGCTGGTTTGGTTCGTCGGACAGCAGAGCGAGACGGGAGTCAGCACCACGAGCTCCAGCGTCGTAAACAAAAGTCTCATTATTAACAACGAAAAAACAAACAAACAAACAAAAACAATCTGTACAATAAACAACTACAAAAGAAATCCCTGCAGTATTGCTGTAGTGAAGTCCGAATGTCTGAGGTCGCATTAAAAAAAAAAAAAAAACAAGGTCAAAGGTCAGTGTGACCAACCCATCAGGTGGCTGACCCGGGCGCGCTCGGTCATGCGGCGGATCCTTCCGGAACGCGATGTTCCCAGATTGAGCGGGTCGGCGGGAGCGTCTTCCTCCGATTCGTCGTTATAGACTACGGTCCGTCTCCCTTGGTTACGCGTGTTTACACGTCCCGCTTTCAGCGTCCTCGGATTCGACCTTTGACCTCTGGAAGAAAGTTGAGATTGTGGTATCGTTTCCTCCTCCTCCTCTCCGTCTTCATCGTCTTCGTCCTCCTCTCCGTCTTCGTCCTCCTCTCCGTCTTCGTCCTCCTCTCCGTCTTCGTCGTCCTCTCCCGGCTCCTGCGCTACGTCTTCTTCCTCATCTTCTTCCTCTACCTCTTCCACTTCTCCTTCTTCCACTTCTCTTTCTTCCTCTTCCTCTTCTACCTCTCCTTCTTCCTCTTCCTCCTCCTCCTCCTCCTCCTCGCTCGGAGGGGATTGGATCTGTTCCCTGCGCGCGCGTTTCAGGCACTCCGCCGCTTCCTCTTCTTCTCGTCTCCGTTTCCGCTTGGCGTGTGCGGCGAAGGCGACGGCCATCTTGGTTTTCCGTGCCAGGGAGAGCCGGGGCGCTTTGCTGTAGTCGTGGTCGCCGCCCTCGGCGAAGCTGGCCACCTCGCCGTCGCTCGCGCCGCTCTCGGAGGAAGAGGACGAGGAAGAGGACGAGGACGAGGAGGACGAAGATGACGAGGACGAGGAAGATTCCGAGCTGTCCGAGTCCGAAGTGTCTCCAAGTCCTGGTAGTCTGCGTGACCTTCGACCTCCGTTAGTCAGAGGCCCATTGCAGTGAGAATCTGCATGCAAACACACGTACATATAAACACAAACACACACACACACACACACGCACACACACACACACACACACACACACACACACACACACACAGTTAATATCTGTTTGTAATTGATTGTAAATTATGCGATAACTAAAGCATTTTTGAACGTGTGTGTGTGTGTGTGTGTGTGTGTGTGTGTATGTATGTATGTACGTGTGTGGGTGTATACACGTGTTTGTGTGTGTGTGTTTATGTATGTACGTGTGTACCTGCTCTCTTGCTCAGTGCTCTGCTGCGTGAGTATGTGTGTGTGTGTGTGTGTGTACGTGTACGTACGTACGTGCGTGCGTGCATGTGTGTACCTGCTCTCTTGCTCAGTGCTCTGCTGCGTGAGTATGTGTGTGTGTGTGTGTACGTGTACGTACGTACGTGCGTGCGTGCATGTGTGTACCTGCTCTCTTGCTCAGTGCTCTGCTGCGTGTGTGTGTGTGTGTGTGTGTGTGTGTGTGTGCGTGCGTACGTGTGTGTGTGTGTGTGTGTGTGTAGTGTGTATGTGTGTACCTGCTCTCTTGCTCAGTGCTCTGCTGCGTGTGTGTGTGTGTGTGTGTGTGTGCGCGCATGTGTGTGTACCTGCTCTCTTGCTCAGTACTCTGCTGCGTGTGTGTGTGTGTGTGCGTGCGTACGCGTGTGTGTGTGTGTGCGCATGTGTGTACCTGCTCTCTTGCTCAGTACTCTCTGCTGCATGTGTGTGTGTGTGTGCGTGCGTGCGTGCGTGCGTGCTGTACGTGTGGTGTGTGTGTGTGTGTATACGTACGTGTGTGTGTGTGTGTGTGTACCTGCTCTCTTGCTCAGTGCTCTGCTGCGTGTGACTCGGTTACTCTCGGGGCGACTGGGAGACGAGGACGCGGACGCTGACAGTGAGGATGATGAAGACGGGCTGTCTCCGTCATTAAGCGCGAGGTTCGAATCTACAACAGAGGAGGGAGAAAAAAAAAACAGATTACAAAACAAACAAACAAAAAAACAACACTCCATGCAAAAAAAAAAAAAAAAAAATATATATATATATATATATATATATATATAGGATATATATATTATTATATATTTACATATAGTTTATATAGGTATATATTTTTTTAATTATACATATATTATTATCCATAATACAAACGCAAATAAAACTAAAAATAATCAAATAAATAAGAAATGACAATGAATATAGTCTCGTGTATAAAAACAAACTGCATGCCATGTCAGTGTTTCGCCTCTAGATGTCGCTCTTGTAATGATCACCTGAAAAAGGTGATGGCTGGATGGATTTTTCTGATAGTTTGGATTCTGTTCCTACAACAGTCATGTGCACACACACACACACACACACACACACACACACACACACACACACACACACACACACACACACACACACACTAATGGTGCACTGACCAAACACACACCTTCAGATGGACGTCTTAAACGCGTCCTGATAGGCGGCTGAGGACTGAGGAGTTTTTTTTTCTTCACTGACTTGGGCTTCCCTTTGGGGCTGCAAACACACACACACACACACACACACACACACACACACACACACACACACACACACCACACACACAAGCACACAACACACACACACACACACATTAACTTTCAATGAATAAAAACACTCAGTACTAAATAAGATTCATATTTTACATTTAAAAATGTTTGTGTGTGAGATAGAAACACACACACACACCTCTCTGGAACGACGTTTTGCAGCCTCTGGCTGTAGCAGAGCCTCTGCTGGCAGCGTCTCTGGTTTTGGAGCGCCACCTTGTAGTCTGAGATGACGGAGATGATCTGGTGCTCGAAGAATGCAGACAAACTCAGAGTCATGCTGTAGATCTGAGCGGAGACGAGGAGGACCTTCAGCAATACTCCACCAATTCAATAACAAGCGCGCGCGCGTGTGTGTGTGTGTGTGTGTGTGTGTGTGTGTGTGTGTGTGTGTGTGTGTGTGTGTGTTTTACCCGTGACTTCTTGTTGGGTGTGTACGCTTTGGAGTTACTGAAGATGAGCCGGACGTCTTTGGCGAACTCGATAGGATTCTCGTAATTCCCGCCTACCAGCGTCTCCATCACCGTGCCCAGGTCCATCGGCGTGTCTATGATGTCTCTGTAATCCTGACACACACACACACACACTTTAGATTATTCTAGAATGTAGACATGGCAGAAGGGTTTGACAGGGCCCGGCGCGGTTTGGTTACCGGGTAGGTGAAAAGGTCGACGGGTTGGCGAAAAGGTTCGGAGTCGGAGCTGGCGATCATCCTCCTGATCAGCTCTCTACACTGAGCGTACCAGGCGTTCACGTCCAGAACCACGCCGCGCTGCTGAGACGACTGACCGCAGCGCTGTGGGCGGAGGGCGGGAAAAGGATTCACATCAGGACCGTTTTCATAATAAGGGGAAATCTATTTGCGGCAAAAAAACAAACAAATAATAAAGGGGAAAAAAAACAAAGCTCACTTTTTGGCCGGTCGATGTTCCCGGCGTATCCGAGTCGACGTCGACATCCTCCTAACCCACAAACAAACAAACAAACAAGGTGTTTAAGCTGTACTCTTTACTAATACACACAACTAGCCAGTATCATCATCAAGAAATATTTTTGTCCACTAGGGGGTGCTGTCGTACTACACGGTTTAAATATAGTGTGTCATTAATAAACAATAATAACACCATGGTACATGTTTTCCACATCATGATTGATGCAATTTTCTGGTCATTTTTTCCACACACACACACACACACACACACACACACACACACACACACACACACTCACCTCTTCTTCGGCAGCACTGCTGAGCTCGGTCTTCACCTTATCATGAAGCTCCAAGATATCAGAACAGCTCTGATCCCTGCATCATCACACACTTATTTTACAAACGAGAGCTAGAATTCATTCATCTATGAAAAAGCGTGTGTGTGTGTGTAAAAACGTGGGACTGTGCATGCATGCATGTGTGTGTGTGTGTGTGTGTGTGTGTGTGTGTGTGTCAGAGGTGGGAAGTAACATATTTAAGTGGACGTTTCTGGTATCAGTATTTTACTTTCTCTCCTTCACTATTTATTTTTCAGAAAAGTTATTATTTTACGTTGTTATTTTAAAACATTTACAAGGATATTTTGTCTTCATGCTCTATATGTTGAGTTTCGTTTCACTAATAATAATAATAATAATAATAATACATATTTGTCCATGTGCATGTTAGGGAATTAACCACTTGTAAATTTACGACACGTTTAGGAGCCCACACTACTTAAGTGAAGGATGCACACATTTTTTCGCCACCTCTGGTGTGTGTGTGTGTGTGTGTGTGTGTGTTGTGCTCCTCACCCTATAAAGCGCAGCAGGAGGTCTGTGACAGCTTTGGCGGCTGTGACGATGGGGCTGTGAGGCTCGTTAAACGTCCTGGCGTTGTGCTCGATGTAGCGAACCTCCCACATGAGCGCCGAAATCCTCCTGCCATGAACACAAGAGTCAGCAACATGGCAACCGTGCAGCCTGTGTGTGTCTGTGTGTGTGTGTGTACCTGTAGAACCGGTGTACAAGTCGCAGTCTGATTGTACTGAGGTCAGTGGGATACGCCACCACAGTGCAGTACAGAGGATAATCCCTCAGATCCACCGGACAGGAGAACGCCTACCACCAACACGGCGCCTGGCTATGTCTACACACACACACACACACACTGCATCAAAATTGTACCAATACAGAAATGTATAAATCGTTACACGTAATAATGTGTGTGTTGTTACCCAGAGAGAAAAGCTGATCTATGGCATTGATGACTCTCTCACACTCTTCGTCAGGAGTGTGTGCGCCCCACTCGCCGTCCTGAGGTTGGTACAGCAGCGATTGGATCTCCTCCTCCGTTACCATGACGCTGTCACCGACCTCGTCCGGAAGTGAAGCTGCAAACCATCACGCAAACATTAACCGGAGCTGATTGGTCGGTTTAAATAATCACACACGCACAAAATAAATAAATAAATACCTTCGTCAGGTATGGGCTCCATGTCCCATGGACTCATTTTCTCTCTTTCACTGTTGTCCCACCTGAAGGTAGAAAACAACACACACACACACACACACACACACACACACCACACACACACTCCATATGAGCAGGCGCGAGTACAGGGAGCTGATTCAAAGATGGAAATGCTATTTACAGATCTACACTAAACAGAGCACGGTCATCACAAGCCAGGCGTGCCAATACTTATGGCACACACACACACACACACCTGACAGCGTAGCACTGGAAAAGGCTGTCGGGATATTCTGGCTGGTACGGCTGCTGATTCTCCACTGATCCAAACCACCAGGCGTCATCTATAATACTCCGAAACCGCTGACCTGCATGCAAGGGCGCACACACACACACACACACACACACACACACGTTCATATAATGTGCATACCGGCCAAGACCTTTAAAATATATAGATATTCTCCTCTCAGCATAATCAGTCACACAACATAAACACACAAACACACACCCACAAAAGAAAAAAAAAGAAAAAAAAATTACCGGGTTGCCAGTTGCGTTTTTTGGCCTCATTATAAAATTGTTGTAGCACCAAGAAATCAATGACATCGGGCATGTCATGATACCTAAAGAAACAAAACAATAAATAATGTGTCTGTACAGGGGGAATAAATAATCCCTTGATCACACACACACACACACACACACACATACCATCTGTAAAACTACATGCTGTAAAGATTTCTCTGTGTGTGTGTGTGTGTGTGTGTGTGTGTGTGTGTGTGTGTGTGTGTGTGTGTGTGTGTGTGTGTGTGTGTGTGTGTGTGTGTGTGTGTGTGTGTGTAAGTGTGCATACTTCAAGCTGAAGGACTCGCCGGTCATCTTCCCTGAGAGTGGGTCCAGGAAGGCCAGTTTGAGGCAGCACAGTGTGGGGGGGCCCACCTCATACTTTATACCCACCACCTTCACACACTCCTGATCCTATCACACACACATACACAAACACACTTATAACCTATTTATAATGACAGTAGAGGCAGAAAGTGATGCTCCTTGAATCCTTCATTCTAATTGGCTGGAGCAGGATCCTGTATTCTGATTGGCTGGAGGCTTCCATTAACATTAGCTTTGCTTTCTAGACATTTCACTGATTACAGATAAAATTAAACTAATCGATGAAATGATAAAAACTCCTGCTGTGATATTAGACGATTAAACACTTGTGTGTGTGTGTGTGTGTGTGTGTGTGTTACCCTGAGGTCCAGTCTGTTCCAGGGCTGTTTCTGAGGGTTTATGCTGTAGGCTTTGGCACGACGCACCGCCCGCACATACGCCTGGTGACCCTGCCGGAAATATATCAACTGCACAGAGAGAGAGAGAGAGAGAGAGAGAGAGAGAGAGAGAGAGAGAGAGAGAGAGAGAGAGTCCATATTAGTCCATTAGTCCATATTACCCCTGCATAGAATGTGTGTGTGTGTGTGTGTGTGTGTGTGTGTGTGTGTGTGTTACCTCGTCCCCCATCTGAGGTAGGAAGGGAGACCGTCTGGGTATCGTCTCCTTTATCCAGGCCGGGGGAAGCCACTCGTCAAGCTCGCCAGCAGGAACCGCCTACGCGCGCACGCGCACACACACACACGCACACACACACACACACACACACACACACACAATAAATACAATCAAATCTATTCAAATTAGTAATAAAAACAATTCCTCTGTAAAATCGTAACTCGCCTTCTGTTTCATTTGTTTTGGTTTCTTTTTCTTCTCCTCCTCCTCCTCCTCCTCTTCCTGCTTCTTTTTGCGACGCTCCGCCCCCTCTCCTTGCCCCTCCCCTTCATCCTCCGAGCTGCTGCTCCTGGCAATACGAGCCGGCCGCCTGGTCGGTCGCTTGGGCGGCTGGAGGTTGATCCCCGCGTCCGCCGTCCAATCAGAATACTCGCTGGAAGAGTCGCTGAGAAAAGAGAGACAAACAAAAAAAAGTGTTGTAGGCGGGAGTAAAGTGTCCGATCCGGGTGTGGCTTAGGACGTGATGTCAGCCAGTGGGTGTGGTTTTTCATCTCATTATGCAAATGTGATTGTTAATACGTCTGATCTCAGTGTGTGGGCGGAGTCAGGTGGAACCTTGAGCTGCTGGCGTTTTCCCACTGGTCATCGCTTTCAGAGGATACGTCGCTGTTCTCGTTCTGCTCCTCTTCCTGCCACACACACACACACACACACACACACGAAAAGTTAAGAATCCGCACAAAGAATTTATGTGATTACATCGACACGCTTACACGCAGAAGAGTCATACCTCTGCCTCGGTGTCCGAGTCCTCCCGCGAGTCGGTTAGCGTCCGAGCGCGCCTCCTTTCCCGCGCCGACCGCGTGTGATACGTGTGTCTTTTTTGCTGCTGTTTTCTCTGTGGTCTCCGCAAGGAGCGCACTGAAACATCGACCGCCCTCTGCCTGGGTGGGTGGGTGGGGGGGGGGGGGTGAATCAATCAATAAATAACCTCAAATAACAACAGAGAGATCAATCAAAATGGACACTTTGGTCATAATCACATTATATGGCCAAAAGTATTGGGACACCTGCCATTTCCGTATGTGTATATGTATATGTAATATGTATATATATATATATATATATATTCATCTTCTAACCGCTTTATCCGATCTTCCCTCGGATCACGGGGAGCCTGTGCCAATCTCAGGCATCTATGGGCATTTAGGCAGGATACACCCTGGATGGAATGCCAACCCATCGCAGGGCACACACCCAACACACACACACACACACACACACACACACACACACACTTCACACACACATTCATACACACATTCATACACTAGGGACAATTTTCCAAGGTGCCAATCAGCCTACCGTGCATGTTTTTGGACCGGGGGAAACCGGAGAACCCGGAGAAAAACCCCGAGGCACGGGGAGAACATGCAAAAACTCCACACACACACATGGCCGAGACGGGAATCGAACCCGGATCCTGGTGGTGTGAGGCGAACGTGCTAACCACTATGCCACCGTGCCCCCCCCCCCCCCCCACACCACACACACACACACACACACACACACACATATATGGTTCTTGCCCAAACTACGAAACAAACAGGATGTCCAAAAAAAATATAATAGCATTCTCAGGTGTCCACGAGCTTCTGTGTGAGTGCGAGTGTGTGTGTGTGTGTGTGTGTGTGCGCGCGCAAGTGAGACAGACTCACTCGTGTAGAATGAACAGGTTTTTTCTTCCGTTCCATGCTGTACAGAGATCGCTCCAGATCTCCTTTAGCCAGTCGACACTCCTCCATTACCCTAACCACACACACACACACACACACACACACACACACACAATATTTTTTTTTGCTTGTGAACCTCGAGATCTCCACGACTCCATGAGCCTGGTTCCTCTGAAACTACCTGAAGATCCCGGATGGTATCTCATTAACGACCACACGGCGGCTCCACGCCAGCAGGTCTCTCTCTGTGGCCATCTGACTGCGGGGGGCGTTGTTGTGCATCTGTCGAACCCCTTCCACCTGACCGCTCCTGCGCAGGCCGACGTTAGGGGGCGACAGAGGACCTTCGGGTGCATCTCCGCCTGACCGAAAGATACACGAGACCCAGTTACTATGGAAACGATGACCGGCATTAAACGGGTTCACGTTGGTATACGGTTAGACAAAGTAAACAAAGTAATGTTTATCGAGCGAGCGGCGCGACGCTATCCCGACCTGCCGGGCTTCCTGAGTTGAGTCTCTCGTCCTGCTGGTGCTGAAGCTGCCGGATCAAATTGTCCAAGGGGCTCTCTTCCTGACCCTCCTCTTCCGTCTGCTGGCCGATCACCTGCTCCACCACCTCTCCGTCACCTAGACAAAAAAAAAAAACATGCGTTATGCGTACGGCTAATAAATGCTCATCGCTAAATATCCTGTGATCACGTACCGTTAGCCATGTAGCCCAGCTGAGGCACCAGCTGCTCCTCCTTGCAGTTCTCGCGCCCGGGTACGAGGCGCTGGAAGCTGGGAGGGTGCGGATTCCCATCGACGTCCACGAGGAACGGCGGAGGCATGAGGTGCGGCGCCTGCTGCGTCTGCTCGTCCAGGACGTAGTTATTGGAGTCGCGGATCAACGGGCGGAAATCCGTATGGAAGAACATCTGATCCGGAATCTGAGAAGGAGGGAATATCGGACGTGTATTAGTGATATTTTAAAGCACCAAGCCGATAAAACACACACACACACACACACACACACACCTTCTCGTAGGGTTGGCTGCAGCCAAAGCCGAACACCAGCAGGTGGCCATGGGAGTCCGTGCATGCAAAGTGCTGCCCGTCGGCCGAGAACTTGCAGTCGAACACCGCTCCGTGACCCTGACCTTCGATCTGAACCCAGAGCAGCTCATGAGAACGGACGCCAGGGACCATCAGTGACCACAGCAGAGAGAGAAATCGAGGACTCACCATGTTAAAGAAGTTGCGTATTTTGTTGCCTTTGCTCAGGTCCCAGATGTAAATGTTGCCGTCGTGGCCGGCCGAGAGCATGATGCGCCAGTCAAACGGGTGAGGCTCCAGGACGAACACCTCGTCGTCATGACCCTGCGGCCAATCAGAGCATTGGGTCAAGACAACATTCATGTTCGTATACTAGTCACGACACACACACACACACACACACACCGCGAGCACGTGGAGCAGCTGGCCGTTCGTGGAGTTCCAGACTTTGAGGAGTAAGTTGGAAACTGCGGTGACGATCGTTCGGTCACTGCGGTCCCACGCTACCATGGTAACCACCAGCTTGGTGGTCTTATCCTCCCCTGATGTTGTGGAGCTCCTGCAAACACAGATGATTTCAAAACACCTCTACGACACTGGAATTACCAGACATAACCAGCAGGTGGCACTACAACACTAGAAATGTGAGAACGGTGTAAACGCCGTGTCGTCTCACCCGGGCAGTTTGGTGCTCATGTCCAGCGCCACGCTCTTCCACTCCTGCTGCTGGTAGTGCCAGATCCTCGCCGTTCCGTCTCGACTGCCGCTCACGAAGCGCAGACTGAAGGCAAAGCGGTCTGATCACCAGGTGTTCACGAGAGGGAAAATAAAATAAAGAGAACGGAGGAGGAATCTCTCACCTGTCGTTGTTGTTGCAGAACTGCACGGCAACCACTTTGTCCTGGAAAGCAGCAGCGTGAAAAGCGGTCACGTTACATGAAATCACGTTAAAAGGAAATAAAAACACGTTAAAGCGTCTTGTACGCTGCAGAAAAGAATGTGATGTGGGCGTGGTCTGTGTGTGTGTGTGTAACAGTAAAGGAGGTGTGGTCTCTGGGTCAGGTGATACCAGAAGCTGGTATGAAGCCAGTGCTCACATCAGCTCCATATAGCTCTATAGGACAGTATTAAGTTCCACAAAGGAGTGGTCTATGATATAGTGAAGGAGGCGTGGCCTCTACACTCGTTAGTTGAGGAGGTGTGGCCTCAAAGGGAAAGGAGGTGACCTGTCCGTACTGGAAAGGAGACGTGCTCTCTGATGGGTAGTTTTATATTAAAAGAGGTGTGAGCCACAATCAATTACCCCATCAGTTAATTAAATCAATTAACCCATCAATTAGCCAATCAATGAATCAATCAGTTCCCAGGTTTCCCTTACTGTGTGCGAGTCCAGGTCCGACAACTTCACAGGGGTTTCCCCACCCAGGTAATACACCCTGATCACATGATCCGTCCCGCCGGTGGTCAGAAACATCCCACCTGAGGTCACAAGACACGAAAGTGCATGTTTAAAAACAAGAGATCGATCTGTCTGTGTGTGTGTGTGTGTGTGTGTGTGTGCGCGTGTGCGTGTGTGCGTGCTCACCGGTACTGAAGGAGCAGCATGATATTTGAACTCCAGGCCGAGACCGCTCAGCAAACTTTACCGGTCTTTCACTGTTACACACACACACACACACACACACACACACACACACACGTCTTATACTTTTCATGAAATGCAATGAATCTGGCTTTTTTTTAACACACACACACACACACACACACCAGAATTTCATGGTGATGCTGTTCCACTGCCAGAAACAGACCATGCCGTCTGCTCCCGTGGAGGTCAGGTAGCGTGTGGACCCTAAAGTGGATGGAGAGAACTGCAGGAAAAAAACAACCAATCAGATAAGGGATGATACCACACAGCAACCAATCAGAAGACGGTTCCCAAAAGACTGACACATTACAAGAAATAAAGCCCCTCCCACACACACACACACCTGTATGGAGGTGATGGAGGCGGTGTGAGCCTGTAGGACAGTGATGGGTGCGCAGGTTCGGAGACACCACACACGGATGACCTTGTCGCAGCTGGCCGAGGCGATCAACGTGTTCTCGTAATTTACCGCCATGTCGGAGATCTCGGCCGCGTGGCCGCGCAACGTCGCCAGGAGACGCCCGTCGTCCGTCGCCCAGATCTTCACCAAACAGTCGTCTGAACCCTGACACACCCGTACACACACACACACACACACACACAATTACTCACAAAAACTCAGAGGAACATCCGATAGCTCAAAAACACACACACACACACACACACACACACACACACACACACACACACACACACACCGTAAAGATGCGGCGACCCGTTCGATCGAAGGCCACACAGTACACGGAGGACAGATGGCCCAGAATCCTCCGGTGCATCTTCATGTGCTGGAAGGTGCAGGACGGGAGGGCGTGGCCCAGTCGGGCGATCCCGGTTGCCTGGCGACCGCCCATGACTGACACTGTGGAGGGAAAAAGGTGTTCAGGTACAGCAAGTTCAAATCTAACGAACGGAGAGGTGAGTGGGCGGGGCTTACCGATATTTGGAGGTTTGGGCGAGTTGATTGGCGGTTCTGGGGGCCGCCCCCTGTGCAGAGCAGCTACAGCAGAACCTGTCCATACTTTGTGAGAAGAACCTGCGATGGGAGGGAAGGATAAAAAAAAAAAGTGGGATACAGAGGATGGAGAGAAGAAAATACATTTTTGATGGATTGAAGTGTGTGTGTGTGTGTGTGTGTGTGTGTGTGTGTGTGTGTGTGTGTGTGTGTGTGTGTCTTACTCTTGGCAGTACGCAGTAAAGACTGTCGGCCGGTCCCTAGCAGACTGCGAAGTCCAGGGACACTCGGAGGGACGTGTGTGTCCACTAACGGACACAACTGCTCACACACACGCAACAGGTAATCTGCTGGAATGTGCTGATTCAGTGCCACCTACACACACACACACACAATAGGAAGGAGTCTCCAGTGTCAGAGGTAGAGCTGTAACTTGTCCAACATTTAAAATACACACAGCTGACAATATATATATAAATATATATATATATATATATATATATATATATATATATATATATATATATATATAGATATATATATATACACACACACTTATATCCTCATTAAACATACACCTACACACATCCTATAAACATTAAACATGTACACACACTAATGATCCAGACTATAAACACTAATTATTCACACACAAACACACTTATATCCTCACTAAACATACACCTACACACATCCTATAAACACTAAACACACACACACACACACACACACACACACACACACACTAATGATCCAGATAATAAACACTAATTATTCACACACAAACATACATATGCTTAAATACACACACACACTCAACACCAATGATCAATACACAGTGTTGGGAAGGTTACTTTGGGAATGTAACAGGTTTCAGATTACACTATTAAAAATGTAATAAATAATAATAATAATAATAAACTATTCAATTACTTAAAATTACTTAAAATTAATTGAGTAAAATTACTCAATTTCTTTATAAAATAAGTTACTGATTACATTTTGATGACTTTCGTTTGGCCACTAGGTGGCACTTTAAGTTAACATTCTAAGAAAAAGTTTCAAACCCTCGAAATGTAAACAATAAATATTTTTCTAAATGAAAGTGCAGCAGATCGTCATCAATCAAATCCAAAATCACGTTTCAGCTGACAATCACGTCGTCGTCTAAATCACTGATTTTACCTGAAATTGTTCAGATTTAACCCGATTCGTAATCTTTAACATTTTCATGAATAATTTAATTATTTTTCTCAGTAACGGTAACAAATTACTGTTATATTTATTTTGTAATTAAATTACATATTAATTAAATGCTAGTACTATTACAATGCTATTACTCCCCAACACGCTCCATACTATACACACTATTACATATTAATATTTATAACATAAATACACGCGCGCACACACACACACACACACACACACACACACACACACACACACACACACACACACACACACACACGCACACGCACACGCACACGCACACACACGCGCACACACACACACAAAACAGACTCCTTTATCAGGAAATAAACCGCAATCGGATTGGACGCGATGTTTGAGTGACGTAAGAATGAACCAATCACGCTTCGTTCGTTCTGTTTGGGCCTCCACTAAGTCCCGCCCCATCACCCCCCCGCGCCCCCCCCAGTTTAGTCGCACAAAGACTCGCGTTTCAAAACACAAATACAATAAATATTCTTACGCACACTGTTGACCCTAAACATGTAAACAAGTAAATATTTAACCATAACAACAACAACAACGGTAGTGTTAACAATAACGACACGGGTCTTGTGTTTGTATACATGTGTGTGTGAGAGAGAAACAGTGTGTGTGTGTGTGTGTGTGTGTGTGTGTGTGTGTGTGTGTGTGTGTGTGTGTGTGTGTGTGTGTGTGTGTGTGTGTGTGTGGTGAGAGATGAGACAGACAGGATGGTGGAGGATGTGAAGTTGTGTATGTTTTTTTTTTCTCACCCAATCCTGGAAGTTTCTCTTGTAGCGTTTCCCGTCCCAGCTCCAGCGCTCAGGGATGATCTACACACACACACACACACACACACACACACACACACACACACACACACACACCTCTCCGTGTAAGCGAGCTGGAAATAAAGCATGACATCCAACAGGAACAACATCGATGAGAAACATCTCATACCTCGAACTCCTCCAGTTCCTCCTGCAGGGTCTGTGGGGGAGAAGAGCACAGAGCAGCGCCTTAGCTTAGCATTAGCATTAGCACACACACACACACACACACACACACACATTTATACACACACACACACACGGGGGGTCCTCCAGTGGTTTTTACCTGCGCGGATTTCCTGCACGGTCCCGACTGCAGGAACCTGACGATCAGGAAATACAGCTCTGCAACGATAAAAAAAAAAAACACCGGTTAGCATAGCATAGCTTAGCTTAGCATAGCCTCGCATCTGAAGCTAACGGAGCAATAAAGACGGGAAAGCTGTAAAGTGTCACACGGAGAGTGCGGAGCTACTGCTGATCAGCGCGAACGCGAGATTTATACCGGCTTCTATCTGTGAACACGGCTCCGACGCCATGGCCCCGCTCCGGCCGCTTGGAGCTGCAGGTAGCCCGGGGACAGTCGGCTCTATTCGGCTTGGGTTTTTTTTTTTTCCCCGTTGGGTTAAAGCGGCCCTTGTTGAATAGTTTCCTCAGCTTTCGCTGAAAGCGCCCTCTAGCGGCCGATGGTGGTTACTGTATGTGGCATTACCGTACAATCTCCGCTAGAGGGCGGAGGGAGAGCAAATCCACAATGGCGAGACGTGTAGTATGCAATGACAAGCACCACCTAGAGGCTGATAGTGGTTAATGCACGTGATTACCACTTACCGCCGCTAGAGAGCGCTTCCTCCACAAGAGCGAATTGTCTGTACTGAAACGGTCTATAAATTATTGCATGCGATTGACGCCCATCACCGCTAGAGGGCGACAAAAGCGCAGTAAGCAAAAAATGAGAAAAGGCGACATACATTTCATTCTTGGTGTATTGGGTACATATAAATAAATAAATAAATATATATATATATATATATATATATATATATATATTTATTTATTTTTTTTTCATTCATCTTCTACCACCATATCCTCGGGTCACGGGGAGCCTGTGCCTATCTCAGGCGTCTATGGGCATTAAGGCAGGATACACCCTGGATGGAATGCCAACCCATCGCAGGGCACACACACACACACACACATTCATACACTAGGGACAATTTTCCAAGGTGTCAATCAACCTACCGGGGAGGAAACCGGAGAACCTGGAGAAAAAACCCCCCTGAGACACGGGAAAAAAACACACACACATGGCCGAGACGGGAATCGAACCCGGACCCTGGCGGTGTGAGGCGAACGTGCTAACCACTAAGCCACTGTGCCCTATATATATATATATATATATATATATATATATATATATATATATATATATATATATATATATATATATATATATTTTTTTTGAAAATTTTTTTTTCAAATGTTACATAAATTGCCTGCTTGGATATATAGTGACAAATATATATGATGTATATATGACAAATAATACAGACTAAATAAAAAAAAAAAATCAAATACACCTTTTAATCACAAATTACATTGATTAAATCAAATTACATGGTTTCAATTTGTTAGAGTAATACAAACATTGTGTTTATAAGTGTGTGTGTTTGCGCTTTAATGTTTTATTTTCTAAAGATTTGATATACTTAACTGCCCTGATGATTTCAACATCCTTTAGTTTATTTCTTTCTTAATTATAGCGCTGATTAGGACCGTCGTCACGAGGGGGCGCTGGCGTGCCACTCCAGCCCCCTTCATCCCCTCCGCCCTCCTCCCGCCACGATAGTCGCGGTTTTAAATTCATTTCATATGAGCAAGGATAATTAAAATAAACGAAAACATTGGAACGTTTCACCATGTTTATTGTAATTAATAGAAACTGTAGTAGATTTGTAGTGTTTCTTTTAATGAGCATAAATCCGTTTCTTTGCTTCGTTTACCGCATTGGCGTGCACGCGGAGTTTTCAAGTTGAATTAAATGAAAGTAAAAGTACAAGTAGGAAATATTTCACCACTTCATGCGTTCCTGAAGGGACTCTGATTTACACGGTGTTCCGCACGTGAAGAGGAAAGTTTCGGGACGCACGTGCGCTGATGCAAAATCTCTGTACCGAAAATAAACGAACGAATGAATGAATGACTAAATGAATAAAATATAGAGAGATGGATAGAGAGATACACACAACATGCTTATAAAAAGCTAAAAGTGGACGATGACGTGGAATTATTAAAGCACCTAAATTAGACAGGAGAGACGCCCCCCCCCTCCCCCCCCCCAGTATATGAGATGTTTACCTGTAAGGTGGGTCATGCCGCGGCGCGTCCACACGGAGACAAAAGTTTACTCGGATCTGCTTTTACTTTGTTAGCGGGGAAAAGACGGAATGTTGTTGATGATGTTTAAAAGCGTGTGTTTGAGAGCTGAAACGTCACACGCGGTCCATTACAACATTACGTCCTCTGTTGGGGCGTTGCTATGGTAACCGCCAGGTCATTATTACTGTACACTGTTTAATCCGCTGTGTTTATAATGTATGAGTTTTATCTCCTGGTGTTCAATAAACCATGTGTTGATCTCCTGAGCTCCTTGTCGGTGTTTTAACTGCACACGTGGGAACAAAAAACAAACAAACAGCACAATAAAAACAGTGAGGATGGTGTGTAACAACTAATAACAATGAAATGCCGTGTTCAGGTTATAACCTATTGCATGCATAATAATGTAATATTTCGGAAATGATTGTGGTTATATTAGGGGAAGTGTTAAACCATGCTCCTGAAAGATTAAGAATTGAAACGGAAGGCCGGTGGTTAATCAAATCCCATTCAAACTGGCGAGCAAAAGAGAAACACGATATCAACACAATATCAGCTGTAACTCGCTGGATACAAATATCAGGATAACAATTCATTCATTCATCTTCTATCGCTTTATCCGATCTTCCCTCGGGTCACGGGGAGTCTGTGTCTATCTCAGGCGTCTATGGGCATTAAGGCAGGATACACCCTGGATGGAATGCCAACCCACCACAGGGCACACACACACACTCACATTCACACACACACATTTATACACTAGGGACAATTTTTTCAAGGTGCCAATCAACCTACCGTGCATGTTTTGGACCGGGGAGGAAACCGGAGAATCCAGAGAAAAAACCCCTGAGGCACGGGGAGAACATGCACAAACTCCACACACACATGGCCGAGATGGGGATCGAACCCGGACCCTGGAGGTGTGAGGCGAACGTGCTAAACCACTAAACCACCGTGCCCCTGGAACAAAAATTAAGGAACAGAAAAAAGCTATTCCTACTCTTTAAAACTAATTGATAAAATGTAGGAATTTATTAACAGTTCAGGGAACAAATTTAGAATATTTATATTATTTTATTACACACACACACACACACACACACACACACACACACACACACACACACACACACACACACACACACACACACACACACACACACACATATATATATATATGTGTGTGTGTGTGTGTGTGTGTGTGTAGAAAGTCTCACTGTCGCATGAAGATTTTTTCTTATTGTTATTTTCTTATTAATGCGAAAACACATACACACACACACACACACACACACACACACACACACACACACACACACACACACACATTCACACTCTAAGGACAATTTTCCAAGGTGCCAGTCAAATTTAGAATATTTATATTATTTGATTACATATGACTATATATATATATATATATATATATATATATATATATATATATATATATAGTATACTATAATATTACATATTTGAAAGAATGTAACGTCTGAAGTACACATTTGTGTAGAAAGTCTCACTGTCGCATGAACTTGTTTTCTTATTTCATGTGATAACATAGACAGGCCCGGGGCTGTGTGGAGGCAAGTTCAAACCTTTTAACCACATACCCACACACACACACACACACACACCACACACACACACACCCACCCACACACACACACACACACACACACACACACACACACACACACACACCTTAATCTTCGCATCACCATCGAGTCCATTTCCTGAAACCGAAAGATAGAAGAAGCTCCTGTTGTGGGTTTTATTTCGCTTTATAACACCTCGTTTACATGTAAGTAAACATCTGGGGGGCATTTATTTTCGCACTAGGGTAGATGTTATGCCTGTTGGTCATTTGGGTGTTTAATATGTCTGAAATTTTCATCAAACAATAAATGAAGCAAAGTGAAACCAATTAAAATCAAAACCCGAATCTTGTGCATCTGCATTTTTTAAACAACCAAACAAACAAACAAAACACTTACAAACACATCGTAAAATTTCAACGTTTAATGCATAAATCAGTCTCTGGGTTCTGATTGGCTTCAAGTTTGTCGGTAAGAATAAACACGGCAACATGCAAACAACAACAACAACAAATAAAACCGGTTTGAGCAGTTTAGTTGCTTACATTCGTTAACATCTTTTTCTTCCACCGCTCTTAGTTCAATTTCCTCTTTTTTAATACCAGCAAACTTTAAATCCGAGTATTTTATGCAGTTTTCACTTTTCCTGTCTGTCCTTTTTCTTCCACCAACGCAATTTGTAAGCGAAAGTTAGTTTTAATCATTATTACATTTTTTTCCACGAAGAATCCGGGTATATTAACTTAAAAAAAATACAAATAAAATCAATATGTTTGTGTGTATATATATATATATATATATACATATATATATATTATATATATATATATATATATATATATATATATATATATATAATTCCAAGTTAATTCTAGGTAAATACTAGGTAAAGACGCAAAAGCTTTATTTGATTACTATTATATAATATACCAAGAAACATGTTCATTTTTCTTCGAATTTATAGTTATAATATTTTTACTTTTGCAGACACTGAATACAAAGGATGGATGAAAACTATCGTAAGTAAAACTGAATTCAATCCCGAAACCAAAAAGGCCCCAAAATAAGGATTTTCTGTGAAGTTTTCCACTTTTCTGATGCATCATATACAACACAGTATTTCATGCGAAAGTAAACATTCATTTCTAAAATCTCTAAAAGAAAGACATTATTTAACATGAAATGAATAATTATTTAACGCAGCATTATTCATGATTTTCCACTGACAACCAAAATTCGGCCAACATTTATTTATCGAGCATGGTATTAATACTTTACTATGGTATTTACCATGGTATATAATATCCTAATTTTTCTTTATGCTACACGTGTGCACTGTTGTCTTCATGTGTCATTAATGTACAATAACTTGACCCCAGGTGCTCGCTTTGTTGACGCCATGAGGGCGGAGCTTATCGGCAGGATTAGCTCCGTGATGCCTGTGGCTGATTATCTTCTTCAAGGAACTCATATTGGGGAAGAGATGTATGCAGAAATCAGCTCAGCGCCCACCAACCACATGAAGATTAGAAAAATCTATATGTCATTAAACAACAATGAAAGCAAAGCTGCGTTCTTTGAAGCCCTGCAGAAATATGAACCGTACCTTCTTGAAGAACTAGAGGCTATATTTGATGCATAAAGTAATATGTAGTTTTCTTTCATACACTTCATTTACTGTGTTAATGTTTGCAGAATAACTGCTATATTTTAATCGTGAATTACATAAACCCTTCATAATTAAAATCATTATTTAAAGTTGACGTGTGCATTATTTCACAAGGTCTAGGTTTTGCAAGACTGTATTGTCAGATTTCTTTCTTCGTTCCTTAGAAATTTGAAAGAAAAAAAGAAAAGAAAGAAAAGAAAATTGGCAGAGAAACAGCAACAAATACCGAAGTAAATCTTTAACCCTTAAAGATCCGGATCTGAAGAGCCTAGGACATGGGAAACTTATGAATATGAGACCTGCGAGTATATCGGAATGAGGGAGGGACGACTATACCGAGGTTGCTGTGAAACACGTGATAAAGAATAACTATAAACGACTGAAGGATGAGAGGAACGACCTGCGAGATCCAAAGCTGGAGCACAAGAACATTGTCAAATATACCGACTTCACAGGAGACGAGGATTTTGTTTCCCGGTGTCTCCAACTGTGCGCGTATAATTTTGAAGAATATAAGAAAACCAAAGAACCGCACCAGGAGGCTTTGAAGAAGGTGATAAATGAAGTGCTTATTGGATTAAAAGTCCTCCACGATGCTGCTGCTGTCATCCACGGAGACATAAAACCCACCAATATTTTCATTCATTCATTCATATTCTACCGCTATATCCGATTTTCTCGGGTCACGGGGAGCCTGTGCCTATCTCAGGCGTCTATGGGCATTAAGGCAGGATACACACTGGATGGAATGCCAACCCATCACACACACACACACACACACACTCACATTCACACACACATTCATACACTGGGGACAATTTTCCAAGGTGCCAATCAACCTACCGTGCATGTTTTTGGACCGGGAGGAAACCGGAGAACCCGGAGAAAAACCCCCTGAGGCACGGGGAGAACATGCACAAACTCCACACACACATGGCCGAGACGGGAATCGAACCCGGATCCCGGCGGTGTGAGGCGAACGTGCTAACCACTAAACCACCGTGCCCCCAATATTTACATTTGTAGTTATTATTATTATTATTATTATTATTTTCTTTACCTAATCATTTTATTTGTATTACTTTTACCTATTACCAACTGCTCTGATCCTGATTACAGTATTCCAGTGTTGGGTAAACTACACATTTAATCACTTTTAATCCGGGCTAGAATTATCAATATAAAATCATATCCTTATTACTATGACTGCATTCATTTGATCTTGTCCTGTAATTCCACCAGGGGGCGCATTAGGTGCGGTGATACATTGAGCATTAACGTCAATGCCTTTTATATGTTGATGTTGGATATGCATGCATCTGGTCCCCGCCCCGTCTGTCAAAATGTAAAAGTCACTGTGGCCCCTGAGAGAAAAAGATTGCACACCCCCCCCCCCCCTCCACTATCTGCAGTAAACACAGTGAATAATTCCAGAATAACTCATTATCGATCCTTTCAATAAACGTTGATGGAAATGTGATATTGGCTGACTTTTGCATAAAATCAGTCAAGATTAGTATCAGTAAGTAAGGTGCACACTTCAAGAGCTGGTACTCGAGGCTGGGAGCAGGAAAGCAGATGGAACGTGTGGATACAAACGAAGCACCGATATTCAGGTTTATCTCACAAACCATTTTGTGTCCATCACAGGAGGAGAACAGAAAATGTGATAATAATAATAAATAAAAAAAGATTTACTTTAGTTATTGAACTGCAATGATCTTTAGTTGAAGCCTGTTCTTACATTACCCGAATTTCAACCTCATGTTTGTGCAAAACATGCATGTGACTGCAGGTGGCTGGAATGCTGGTGCATTACATCATCTCTGGTGATGTACCTTTTTCTGGTGGCTGAAAACGAATCCGGGCAAGTGGCTGCTGGTCAAGGAGGCTTTAGATCATCCTTATTTGTGGGACGATGACAGGTAGGATTCTAAAAACAATAGTAAAGCATCACATATGATTTTGGAAGATGATAATGTCTAAAAAATTGCTCTATGTAATTCATATGTAATTGCTCAAACTCATTCCTTTCTTTAAAAAAAAATGACCAAACACTGAATTAAAAGGCACAAATCAGTTGAGAGACCAGAAGGCATGTCCAAAGTCCAGCCCTGGGGCCAAATGCGGCCCGTGTTCAAATTTCCCCCGGCCCGCATTCTCCGTCATAAAATCAATAATATTTGGCCCGCCAGCACTGTTTACCAACAATATAAAATACAAGAATACAAAAAAATTTCACCAGAAGTCCTGTACACACACTCTCGCATAAAGCTCAGAGAAGACGGAGGCAAAGCGATAAAATTCCACCGTTCATCTGGTAGGTCATTACTGATGTTCTTCTGTTTCTTCTCATTATCAGAACATTATGTGTTCCAATTCTTTTTAAAGGAGTGCTTGTATTTCCTCTCCAGTGACGTGTTCATAACGCACTGTAGAGTCTGTGTACATGGGGTTGAACGCAGGGTTGCAGATGACTTTGGTCGTGTGTGTGTGGGGGGTTTGTTTTCTTCTCCGACTTGATTAGTTGTGTGTGTAGTTTGTATCGAGAGCAGAAACGGGGGACATTTGTGATGAAGCAGTTGGTTGTTGTTGTTTTATCTGCCGTCTGGATTAAAGTGGAAGAGAGAAGGAAGAGGTTTTTCCTGTTTTTCCAAAGTGAAAGCAGCATTTTGGATGAAATGTTTGTTATTGGAGGACACACTGAAACCTGAGCGTGAAGTCAGGAATTTGTTCCGATATATATATATATATATATATATATATATATATATATATATATATATATATATATATATATATATATATATATATCAGTGCATAATTCCTAAATGACACATTTGAACTTAACAAGAAATGAATGAATTAAAACAAGAAATTAATGTCTAAACAATCATTTCCAGAGTAAAATAAAGATGAAATAATTAGTCTAATTTTATTAAAGTGAGAGATTTTGAGTTCTGTTACATTTAGACTATTACAAACATGGAGTATATTAACTCAATATTATGTGATTATTCACGATTAAATAGTTTAATCTATATCTATTGACAGCTTTAATATATATCTATATCTATATATATATATATATATATATATATATATATATATATTATTGACACTACCCACCCTACGCATACTATACGAACTTTTGCTGACAAACCTGTACAAAAAAACTTATTAACATTTGTTTGGATTTGACAAAAAAAAGAACGAACTTAACGAACACAGAGCGTGGCGAACGAGTGTAATACCCATGTAACGCCTCCCACCATCCACACACGTTCCATAACCACTCGCAAATACTGAAAGTCTGTGTAAAATATGTGTATAAATAGGTTTTTTTTTATTGTTTAAACCTTCCCACACTCTTTAAACACGTACAGAAAACACGTTTGTATGCATATAGTGAGATGAGTTGTGTGTAAATTGACATTTACAGCATTTGGCAGACGCCCTTATCCAGAGCGACTTACAAGTTTATACGGCCTTAAAATATGAAAGACAAAATCATTTTAGTAAAAACTTGTTTAGATTAATTTATGTTATGTGTGAAGAAATAAAAAGTCGGCCATTTGCAATTTAAAAAATCATTCATTTGTTAATTTGCATTTAATTTTAATGTTTGAGGAATGTCAGACTGAATGTCACCAACATAGTTTCACCTCACCAAATCTGGCACTCTTTACAAAAAGTTTGTACACCCCTGCCCTACAGTGATATTTTACATTTCTATCTAGGAGAGACAGATTTTTAAGGATTATCGTCCAGAATTGGGAACATATGGATCCCGTACTTGCTGAAGCTCTGCAAAATGACTCAAAGTTTACCCGATGGAGGTCTAAGATTTTTGTACTTTTTGAGTTTTATTAACCAATGGCCAGAAGTTTGTGCACCCCGATCAACCCGAAATCCTGCATGTCGGTGTACAACATATAACACAACACAGAGCCGAGGATGAGACTAGAAGTCGTCGTAGCCACATAAAGTGCATCGTGTGCAACAATATTATTGTTGCACACATTATTATGTGCAGTATTATATAATATTCAATTGTAAACGTAAACGTACAAAACTAGCGTTGTGAACAGTTTGCCTGGTGTGCAAATGAAGCAAGCAGAACAAATATGAACAAAAACGAGTTGTTGAGCAACACATCACAGCAGGTCATGTTTAAGGGTGCACATTCATTCATTCATTCATCTTCTAGCGCTTTATCCGATCTTCCCTCGGGTCACGGGGAGCCTGTGCCAATCTCAGGCGTCTATGGGCATTAAGGCAGGATACACCCTGGATGGAATGCCAACCCATCGCAGGGCACACACACACACACACATACACACTGACACACACACACATTAATTCATTAGGGACAATTTTCCAAGGTGCCAATCAACCTACCGTGCATGTTTTTGGACCGGGGGAGGAAACCGGAGAACCCGGAGAAAAAACCCCTGAGACATAAGACAACAAGTGCATTTATTTTTGCTCTTTTTACTTTTAAATCAACCAGAGCAAAGAAACCGAACAATTCCCGGCATATCCTGTAATGCGTATTGTAATCAAGAATGAAATGGATCAAATCTACTAGACCAGGAATAACAGATTCAAAAAAGTACTTGATAAACAAACTAGTATAGTAAATAAACTTTAAGACAATGACACAACGTGTCTGCGTGTAAGGATGTTTGCGTTGTTGTGTCGACTCAACAATGTACACTCGGATGTTCGCATTTGTACATGAGATTATTACAACAAGTTTGTGATGAAAGTCGCTTGTAAACAATTGGATGAATGTTTGCAGACGCACGCTGATATGATGAAAATGGGGCATTTGGGTGTTATAAAGACATTTTTAAAAAAGGACACGTTTGAAAAAAAACAGCAAAACACAAAAACAAGCACAGTGTAGAAATATCAATATTCACGTCAAGTCAAGATGTTTTTATTGTCATTTCAATTGACAATATATATATATATATATATATATATATATATATATATATATATATATATATATATATATATATATATATATATATATAACGAGCACGGTGGCTTAGTGGTTAGCACGTTCATCTCACACCGCCAGGATCCGGGTTCGATTCCCGTCTCGGCCATGTGTGTGTGTGGAGTTTGTGCATAGTTCTCCCCGTGCCTCAGGGGGTTTTTCTCCGGGTTCTCCGGTTTCCTCCCCCGGTCCAAAAACATGCACGGTAGGTTGATTGGCACCTTGGAAAATTGTCCCTAGTGTATGAATGTGTGTGTGTGTGTGTGTGTGATGGGTTGGCATTCCATCCAGGGTGTATCCTGCCTTAATACCCATAGACGCCTGAGATAGACACAGACTCCCCGTGACCTGAGGGAAGATCGGATAAAGCGGTAGAAGATTAGAAGATGAATGAATGAATACACACACACACACACACATACACACACATATATATATATATATATATATATATATATATATATATATATATATATATATATATATATATATATATATATATATATCTGACACAGTATGTACTGAATTGAGAAAAACTGTTTCTCCAGGACGCTGGTGCTCCACAAAACAACAAATAACAGGAACAGACAACACGAGAGTCCATGAAAAATACACAACACAAAATAACAACGACCCGTAGCTATACTGTAGTGCAATATTCAATTGTAAACGTTTTGAAACTATTTTACAAAACTAGCGTTGTAAACAGTTTGCCTGGTGTGCAAATGGGGCAAGCGGAACAGCAGTAGTAATAGTGAAATGTGCAAAATGAGCATGTAAACAGTGTGTGAGTGACTTTAATGTTTAAAGTATTAGTATTAAGATACAAATGATTAATAACTCAACCTAGAAGACCTCCAGTAAATACACTGGGTTTCTCTCTTCGTTAACTCTGGTAACTACAACAGAAAACTAGACTAGACTTTACATTTGGGTACCACAAGGAATGATATTTGGGTTATAACCCGACTTAGTAACCCGTGTCACTAGTGGGTTACTCCGGTAACAAGACTTTAGTCTTTTAGACTTTTAACAGACAACTTTATTGGGAAACTAAAGTAAAGAAAACTGGTCCATTTGAGCGTCTCGGCTAGAGAGTCTAGACTGTTTCAAAGCACGAGTTCAAGTCAAATAGATCCCTTGTGCGTCATTGCTTGAAAAAATATACACAAATGTTATTTTTAAGTTGCGTTCATTGTGTACACATAAAGTGCAAAGTTTTCCCAATTTGCCTAAGCACACGGCAGTCCCACCCAAACGAGACGAGCGCTGGGCGGCGAGAAACGCGTTCTTCAGCAAAGACTTTACTCCGCGACGTTTCGGAACGATTCATCGCTATTACACCCAGATTCCCCCGCAGCTATGAGGCATCGTAACAATGGTAATAAGGTGCAAGAGAGTTCATTAGAAAGCATTACAGCACACCAATGAAAGCAGGCGTGAATTTCCTGAGAGGTAAAACGTTTGTGAAGACAACAAGCAGACGCTTCTTAAATCACCTTCAGAAATGACTGGGGTGAAATCCCTCAAATACACTTGACGCAATAAATACAATAAATAATTATAAATATATAAATAACTTGAATATATGCAAATACGATTAATGGTTCATTGGGAAGGCGTTTTATAATTGTTGTGAATATGTGAAAGTAAAAGCAGAAAGAGGAAAACAACAGCAACAACAACAACAACAACAACACATTAAATCCAATATATTCTAATCAATAATGAATAAAGTCGGGTATTCGTTATGTAAACAAAACAACAACAACAAAATTATAATTTAATGTTTATTTCAGGTCGAAAGCCACACAGGCACAAACACACACACACACACACACACACACACACACACACACACACACACACACACACCCACGTGTTTTTGCCTTCATACGCGCTAGAATTTTATTCCTTGTTGTCTGCACGACATACATTCGCTCTCACCCACACACACACGCACGCGCGCGCACACACACACTCCGAGTCTCTGTCAATCTTATTTGGAGCGCCGGACAGAAGAGCGTCGCGATGCGTTTTGGACAGATTTTGTGTGTGTTTTGTGCGTTTATCTGCTGCTCCCTCATCTGGTAGGTCATTACTGATGTTCTTCTGTTTCTTCTCATTATCAGAACATTATGTGTTCCAATTCTTTTTAAAGGAGTGCTTGTATTTCCTCTCCAGTGACGTGTTCATAACGCACTGTAGAGTCTGTGTACATGGGGTTGAACGCAGGGTTGCAGATGACTTTGGTCGTGTGTGTGTGGGGGGTTTGTTTTCTTCTCCGACTTGATTAGTTGTGTGTGTAGTTTGTATCGAGAGCAGAAACGGGGGACATTTGTGATGAAGCAGTTGGTTGTTGTTGTTTTATCTGCCGTCTGGATTAAAGTGGAAGAGAGAAGGAAGAGGTTTTTCCTGTTTTTCCAAAGTGAAAGCAGCATTTTGGATGAAATGTTTGTTATTGGAGGACACACTGAAACCTGAGCGTGAAGTCAGGAATTTGTTCCGATTATATATATATATATATATATATATATATATATATATATATATATATATATATATATATATATATAATCAGTGCATAATTCCTAAATGACACATTTGAACTTAACAAGAAATGAATGAATTAAAACAAGAAATTAATGTCTAAACAATCATTTCCAGAGTAAAATAAATATGAAATAATTCAATAATTTTATTAAAGTGAGAGATTTTGAGTTCTGTTACATTTAGACTATTACAAACATGGAGTATATTAACTCAATATTATGTGATTATTCACGATTAAATAGTTTAATCTATATCTATTGACAGCTTTAATATATCTATATCTATATATATATATATATATATATATATATATTATATATATATATATATATATATATATATATATATATATATATATTATATTATTGACACTACCCACCCTACGAATACTATACGAACTTTTGCTGACAAACCTGTACAAAAAAACTTATTAACATTTGTTTGGATTTGACAAAAAAAAGAACGAACTTAACGAACACAGAGCGTGGCGAACGAGTGTAATACCCATGTAACGCCTCCCACCATCCACACACGTTCCATAACCACTCGCAAATACTGAAAGTCTGTGTAAAATATGTGTATAAATAGGTTTTTTTTTATTGTTTAAACCTTCCCACACTCTTTAAACACGTACAGAAAACACGTTTGTATGCATATAGTGAGATGAGTTGTGTGTAAATTGACATTTACAGCATTTGGCAGACGCCCTTATCCAGAGCGACTTACAACGGAGCATTTGAGGGTTAAGGGCCCACTTGGTGGTGGTGAGGTTTGAACCCATGATCTTCCGGTCCAGAGACTAATGCATTAAGCACTGCGCTACCATCTCCGTAAATTAGTAGAAATATGATATTTATAGTGATTTGTACATGCGCCTTGCACAATAAAGTGTGTGTTAGGGAGGGTGTAGCTCAGTGGTCTAAGGCGCTGGGCTGCTGATGGGGAGATCCGGGTTCGAGCCCCGGTATGGCCAAGCTGCCGCCCTTTGGTCCTTGAGCAAGACCCATAACCCTCTGTGCTCCAGGGGCGCTGTATCATGGCTGATCCTGCGCTCTGACCCCAAACTACCAACATCAAGCTGGGATATGTGAAGAAAAGAATTTCACTGTGCTGTCATGTATATGTGACAAAGGTTTAGATTCCTTGCCCGAAGCCTTTGTAGGGCGTGCAGAGCGCTTTGGCGACGTCGTAGAGCTAAACGCGATATAAAATGAAAATTTGAACCACTATATAACAGGCGATTACTGTTTTACTGATAATGTAACTTCCCGGCTGCTATTTGAGTAATAAGTGACGTAACGCGTGTATTTTACGCAGAAACGTCAGTGTCGACTCCACTTCATCCTGTTTGTAAAACGTCTCGATCTCAAAACCTGAATTTCTCGTCAAAATTCTTTGCAGAGAAACCTGAAAACAACGGACAGAAAAAAAGCTTTGTATGTTTTCTAGGCGTGTCACAAGAACCCAATAGAAGTAGGCAGAAAACAATAACAGTGTGAGGAAAAAGATAAAATGCTAACAGAGGAAAGAAAGGATGCTGCAAAATAAATAAATGTTCTTTTATTTTTATTCACCCCCGAACCATTCACCACACTCACCACGGCCTCGCTAACTAGCGATAAAATCACACAGTGTACATTTATTGGCACTCAATACTAGAATCTCTTTCGATTCGGCGTTCCAGAATCTGCACCGGAAGATCGCAGGTTCAAATCACATTAGCTGTTACTAGTGGGCCCTTGAGCAAGGCCCTCAATTGTAAGTCACTAATTGTGCCCTACAAATAAATAAAAAGGAACAAAGTACTGTATATTTAATCATGATTACATTTTAAACAATTGATCTGGATAAATAGCTATACACACACACACACACACACACACACACACACACACACACACACACACACACAGAGATACACATCAAGAAAAAGACGACGTTGTCGTAGCGGATTATCACATTAGAACATAATGTCAGGAAAATAAAAATAAAAACAACAACAACGTGTCACACCGTGTGTGTATGTAATGCACAGCATAACTTTTTTTTTTTTTTTTTTTACTAAATCTGTTTGTTGTTTTATTTTACCATCCAAAATTAAAGTCACCATTGAAATCGTGGAAATTAAAATACAACGTACGCTACATTTCTTACTAACTACGCGCCTCCTATGCGTCCTGCGTGGCGTTTCTTGACTTAGAGTTGGATTTTAATCCATTTTGCAAATTATTTACATGAGCGGGAATCCAAAAAAAAAAACAACAACACCCGAATAAACAACCGGTAAAAAAAACGAAAAAAAAGAGCGAATGCGATGTTAGGTTGTGTAATTTTATCAATACGAAGAAGAAGAAGAAGATATTCGGGCTCGACTAGAGACGTGGGCGCTTTAAAGCCTCTAAGTGTGTGTGTGTGTGTAATTGAGTCTATATATATATATATATATATATATATATATATATATATATATAATTGACGCTATTATCAAACTCTCGCCGACAAACCTGTACAAAAAAAAAAAGTAACATTTGTTTGGATTTGAAAAAAAAAGCCGAGTGTAGCGAACGAGTGTAATACTCGCGTAACGCCTCCCACTTCCTTCTCCTCCTCCCGCCATCCACATACTTTCCATAACCACTTGACAGCAAGTCAAGTCGTTTATATAGCGCTTTTAACAATACAGATCGTGTATTACAGTACAGTAATAAATAACACACATAAACAAACGTTACAAAATTCTAACAGCAATTACGTGTCCCCCAGCTGAGCAAGCCATAAGTGACAGACGACCGCAAGACGAGGAACCAAAACTCCATCGGTGACACAAATAGAGAAAAAAAACCGAACGCTTGGGAGAAAGCAGGCTGAACAACAAACTCGTAAACAATGCAATGTAAGCAATGTACGACAATGCAGTGTTACATAAACAACGACAATGGCAGTCTTTGTAAAACGGTGATGAAGAATTTTTTTTTCATCACATTTTTTCTTTCACGATCCTTTCATCCATTCCGAATCGAACAATCCCGGATTAACACGGCCAGATCCGGACCAGAACCGCAATCAGAATCACGATTTTGGGTGAACGCACTTTCTGCACACGAACGAGGGAGGTGGGAGCTCAGTGGTTAAGGTGTTCGGCCCTCTGGACCAGAAGATCTACAGGTTCAAACCCACCATCGCAACCAAGCTGCCACTAGTGGGCCCTTCAGCACGGCCCTTAACCCTCAGTTGCGCTGGATAAAGGCGTCTGCCAAAATGCGTTCTGGATCTTTTTAAGGATCGATGCAGACCGGAATAAAAACGTGTGTAAAAGATTCAGGAGAGCGAGGAGAAGGAGATAAGGCATGGCGTGTATATTTGGTACGGAATCGCACCAGGTTTTACAACAGGATCCAATTTATTTTTGCGTCTCATGAACACTAGTCATGCAGGAAACTTGCCTCAGGGTTGCCAGGTTTGTGGTTTTCATACTTCGAGTGATTCGAGCGGCATGTAAACGAGACGCAGTGATTATGTTCATATTTTCCCTCATATTTTGTGTCTTTTCTTCAACAGGATAATTTACTACAACTACAAATCTTCATGGTTTAGGTAAGAAATGCACACCAATGTGTACTATACACTATATACTAAACACTATACACTATACACTATATACTATATACTATACACTATATAATATACACTATACACTATACACTATACACTATATACTATACACTATACACTAGATAACTATACACGATATACTATAACACACTATACACTAGAGGACACTACTATACACTATACACTATATACTATACACTATATACTATACACTATACACTATATAATATACACTATATACTAAACAATATACACTGTACACTATACTAATATACTATATCACTATATACTAAACACTATATACACTATACACTATATATATATACACTATATACTAAACAATATACACTGTACACTATATAATATACACTATATACTATACACTATACACTATATAATATACACTATATACTAAACAATATACACTGTACACTATATAATATACACTATATACTATACACTATACACTATACACTATACACTATACACTATATACTAAACACTATACACTATACACTATATAATATACACTATATACTGAACAATATACACTGTACACTATACACTATCCACTATATACTAAACACTATCCACTATATACTATACACTATCCACTATATACTATACACTATATACTATATACTAAACAATACACACTGTACACTATACAGTATACAGTATACACTATATACTAAACACTATACACTATATACTATACAGTATACACTATTCACTATATATATATATATATATATATATATATATATATATATATATATATATATATATATATATATATATATATATATAATCAATAGGTTTTGCTGCTTTAGCTCAGAAATATTGGCGTCTGCTTGTAACGTGTATTCTCTGCAGGTACTGGCAGGTGATTTGTTTATGCAAATTTGCCTCTACGACTGCATAATTGTATAAATGCATACACATTAAAGCCCATGACCTCGACCTTTGCATGAGGCGTACTGAATGTGACCCCACGTGTGACATTGTGTGTTTTCAGAACGCAGTTGGAGTGCAAAGAGACGGTGGAAGTACACAAACACACGTGAGCACTTCTGTTTTTATCTTTTCCTAATCTCTCTACATATCTTGTTTACCCTCTCAGTCCTTTAACTCACAAATGCACATGAACACTGCATCGACATCCCAACAGCGTATTCAGCAAAAAAGAGTTTTTTTATGTTTTGTAAGAGTAGAATATTAGTAACACCCCCGTTAGGAGCACGGTGGTTTAGTGTTTAGCACGTTCGCCTCACACCCGCCAGGGTCCGGGTTCGATTCCCGTCTCGGCCAGTGTGAATTTGTGTGGAGTTTGTGCATGTTCTCCTCGTGTCTTAGGGGTTTTTTCTCCGGGTTCTCCGGTTTCCTCCCCCGGTCCAAAAACATGCACGGTAGGTCGATTGGCACCTTGAAATGTGTGAATGTATGAAGGTGTGTGTGTGTGTGTGTGTGTGTGTGTGTGTGTGATGGGTTGGCATTCCATCCAGGGTGTATCCTGCCTTCATCCTGCCAAACTCCCCGTGACCCGAGGGAAGATCGGATAAAGCGGTAGAAGATGAATGAATGAATGAATGAATGAATGAACCCCCGGTTATTCAGTGTGATTTCATGCATCTCGGTGGATTTGGGTTTTTTTTTTCCGGATAGAGAGAGACGTTTTTCTAATCCTGTTTGGATTAGTGTGTTTTATTCCTGCTGGAAATTTTCCAAAGTCAGAAACGTTGGTGTAGTTGGTGTAGATCTTCTGCAAGGGGATGCGGAATGGTACACGGTCTGACAAAGTCTTTTTCTTAGAATGTGGATTGAAAATAAAACCAGTGGTGCAAAACAAACAAACAAACAAACAAACAATGGTTGCTCCCAGGCAGAAGCTATGTTTCCGGGAGAGATAATGAGGTCCGGCTCAAAGGTGCATAATGTAATTGGAGTGAAAAGGACGTCTGTTAAAGCAACATTTACAACAGCAGGCTTTGGTCATGAATAATTCATTTGCATAAATGTACACGTCGTGACATCATGTTACTGCGATGTGTTAATATGAGGGTTTGATATTAGTGACGTAATTTATTTATTTTAAATAAAAAAGATAAATCATCAACCCCACAATGTCGAGTCAGGAGTTTGTTTCGTCATCTTAATGTTATGCTTGAACTGTATGCTAATAAAACCAAGCGCCATCCGGAACGTTTGAAGCAAGAGCGCCATCTAGCGCCATGTAATGCATGCTCACTCCATGTCTGACCAGTTTTTACCTTCGTAAATAAAAAGCAAAATATTCCTGAGGCGGAAATCAGTAGTGAAGTTAAAGGGAAAAGCAAAAAAAAAACAAACAAACAAATGACGTCATTTCTGTGCAACACTGATATACAGTATAAATATGTATAGACACGTGCAATAAATGTGTGCCTGATATTCTTTCAGCAAAAAACATGTCACTGTGGACTTACTCTTTCCTCAGGGGTAAGTACACACACACACACACACACACACACACACACACACACACACACACACACACACATTTTCTGTCTTCTTATAACAACACTACAGTATTGAACAATATTGCAGTATATTAAATTCAACACAAGCAAATCTTAATAATCTAATATTTATTGCGATTTCTTCCAGTGTTGTATGCAATCAGCCCAGTGTACAAACCAGGTGAGGAAACGTGTGTTTGCATAAGTAGGGAAACATGAAAGGTTTTTCAAATGAGCGAAAGTTCAAGTGTGTGTGTGTGTGTGTGTGTGTTTTATCAGCCGGCAAGATGTATCCACAGCAACCCCATGGTCGGCTCCAATCGTGTGGGAAGAAACGTTTGATTTGGTGGTGATTGACAGCATTTACAAATACCAGAACGTCACCGTGGCAACCACCGTCTTCGCTCTCGGGAAGTAAGTCTTAACATGGCGATCAGCGGAAAAGTTTATGAATGCGACTTCTCTTTTTTTTTAACGGGAAACGTGTTCCCGCAGGTACATGCGCTTCGTGAAGGACTTTCTGGACTCTGCCGAGCAGCACTTCATGGTGGGCTACCCCGTGCATTATTACCTGTTTACAGACCTTCCGAATGAGGTTCCTGAGGTGCAGTTGGGGAAGGAGCGCACGCTGACGGTGATCCCCACGCCGAGCTCGAATCGCTGGCAGGAGATCTCGCAAAACAGGATGGGGATGATCGAGAAGTTAATCGAAGAGGAGCTCCTGCACCGGGTCGACTACATATTCAGCTTCGACATCGACGGCAAATTCCAAGCTCACTGGGGGGCGGAGTCTCTGGGCGACCTGGTGGGCGTGCTGCATCCCTTCATGTGGGGATCGTACCGCCCGCAGTTCTCGTACGAGCGGCGTCGCGAATCCCAGGCCTACATCCCCTTGGAAGCAGGAGATTATTACTACGAAGGGGCCATGATAGGAGGACGTCCTGGAAACGTCCTGGAGCTGGCGAAGGCGTGCCGCCTGCAGATCGAGGCGGACCGAGCCAACCAGATCGAGGCGGTGTGGCAGGACGAGTCGTACGTGAACAAGTACTTCCTGTACAACAAGCCTACCAAGGTGCTCTCGCCCGAGTACATGTGGCACGAGGAGCTCCAGAAACCCGGCCACATGAAAGTGGTGCGTTTCTCGCAGGTGACCAAGAACTATGCCGAGGTTCGACCAAACCCGTAACCCACAACGCACGCAAGGCCACCTCGCATCCACGTCACCCAGTAACATTACAGAAGTGTCATCATTCCTGTAACAGAGCACCAGATGATAAATAAATCACATTGTTGTGGGTTTGTAGACTATGCTTTTGTGTGTCGTTCTCTGTAGTATTCGAATCGGACGTTTAACGGTGTGCAAACTCGATGGTGATCCACATCTCCGCTATGTTTTAGTCTTTCATTGTAACAAAGAACGACATTGCTGAACGCTTTATTGTTTTTATACTGCTTGTGTAGACATGAAGTGATGAACACTGGATATACACACGTACAAATAAAACTACTGCTAACACCACTTATAGTGTTGCATTTACGGCAGACGCCCTTATCCAGAACGACTTACAACTGAGCAATTGAGGGTTAAGGGCCTTGCTCAAGGGCTCCCACTAGTGGCAGCATGGTGGTGTTGGGGTTTGAACTCATGATCTTCCGGTCCAGAGTCCAACACCTTAACCACTGAGCTACACACCTCCCGAGGAGGTAGCCCAGTGTGATGCGAGGTTGCCGTGGGATAATTGGTAATTAAATTGGTCATTTTTAATTAATTGGTGAATTTAAATTAATTGGTAATTAAAATTTTGTTTGTGGAATGACATATGTGGAACCTGGTATGATCCGGGATGGCACACATTCGACATGAAAAACCCGTTTGCCTCTGTATCTGACTTTATTCTTTATGCCACAACAACACTTAACACTTTCTCCTTTTCACTGACAAAAAACAAACAAACAAACAATCAACTGAGTCTATGGTTGTTTGTAATCAGTTCATTAATTCTTAGAAGGAGACTCAAAGCACTATTTGTAGCACTATTTGTTTGGGATCTTACTGGTTACGCCGTTAAGACAGCCGCGCCAAGCTGCCGACCCAACGGGGCCCCTGAGCGAGGCTCCTGAGTGAAACCCTTAACCCCGTCTCTGATCAGGTGTATGACTGAGAACCCTGTGATTCACTCTGTCATGCCGATAGACAATAAAAAAGAAAACACTTACATTTGCAACATAATCTTGTGACGCCATGCCACGCCCTCTGTGTGTGTGTATTCAGGTTGATGGACGAGCTTAAAGTCCGGCCCCAAAAAGAATGCATGACGCACACACCACACACACACACACACACACACACACACACACACCTGACTGAGAGAGAACACGGATAGCCACCTAAACACACCCTGCAACATCTGTGTTTTTTTTTTTTTTTTAATTAATGAACTGGAGAATCATCACAATGCGGACCAAACAGATTCTTTGTCTGTTTACTCTATGTGTCATCTGTTCACTTCTCGGGTATGTCCTTATTACTATTATTATTATCATGCTTATTGTTATTATTAGTCATTGTACATCGAGTCCTCTTAAGGCAGGGAGGGTTTAGTAGATCCCGATGAAGCGAGATGCGTCTAACACACTCTTGTAAACGTCTGCAGGACCCAAAACCAAGAGCTGTTTCTTTTTTATTGGGTGATATAATTTGAACCCCTTTACCACTACAAAAAAATAAACAGAATAATAAACAAAAAAAAAAGATTTCTGTCATCAGAGGGTTTTTTCTGAAAGGATATGGCAAATGATGCTTTGTGTAATAGTAGTCGTATATATATATATATATAAAAATTTTTTTATAATAAAAATTTTAAAATGCTATTAATTATTCATTAGAGCTCAATGTTGCATTGGTTTGATGCATTCGACTAAAAAACAGTGTGTTTTTCTGTATCTATATATATATATATATATCTATATATATATATATATATATATATATATAATATATATAAATAGAAGTAAAATCAAATACTATATGTTTATGTGTAAAATAAACGTACTACTCAAATGTACTTGGCATATACTATGTAGAAAAAACATGTAATCTAATCAAGCCCTCAAAACCCGAGTTTCTTGTAAAACCTGAACCACTTGTTTGAAAATGTTAATTGTCAATATCTAATCTAATTAACATAATCCGACAAAAATAGACACGCAATATCATTTCAAATGGAAAAGACCCCACAAATACGAACAAGCAACACCGTAACACACGGATCAGGTAAGGCAAGGCAAACTGACATGAGAATAAATGAGGAAAAATTAAACACTCTTTACTATCACACACACACACACACACACACACACACACTAAAAATATATCAAAATGCTTAATTGCTGAACCACAACTAAACAGGGTCCTCAAAAAACAGACCAAACTTTCACTGGGTGTACAAACATTATACTGTATACTTTACAGACATTTACATCTCGGCCATTTATTATTATCCATTATCTCTTATCGACACCACGCAATTTACATTTACATTCAGTCTGTTTGGTATTATCCAGTGTCCTTTATCAACACTAAGAGATTTTCATCTACATTTACATTTCCGGTATTTGGCCCGAACCATTTACAATATAGAGAGTTAAAGGCCTTGCGGAAGGGCCCACTAGTGGCAGCTTGGTGCACATTCAGAGTTAATGGGCCCGGTATAAGTTATGACCCTCTGATTCCTGACGATAACCATGGGTTAGAAGCATGTCGGACATTTATTTTCCTCTAGTGTTTAATGTAATGTATGGAATGTACTGCGTTCCATTGCTTTCTCAAATGTTGTCACAGCGTTTAGTGCTCTACTGCACTTGTTTTATGAATTGGCATTGACCAAATATGGAAAAACAACTGAGATATTTAAAGTAACTCCAAAGTCATTAAGAAGCTCCAAACACGTACTGTTTCTACTTTATTCGCCGCAAAAGCCAATCCACCAATCACAAGGCAGCGGCTCTGGGCATAAAAAATGTCAGACATCAGAAAAAGGAAGTAGGATGAAGGCGGTTTTTACCATTTGCTGGTGTGAGACAGCAGGTTTGGAGTATGGGTTCCCCTGCATTCTTCACGCATATTCACAAAATAGCATTAAGATCGAGTGTTAAAATCGTGCCATTTGTCTCAGAGGTAACAGATTTGCTAACAAGGAATGCTGTACGTATGCAGATGTGTTACACAAAGTATGTATGTGTGTGTGTGTGTGTGTGTGTGCGCTTTCTTTATCAGGTTAATATATTTGGAATACACATCATTATGGCTGAGGTAAGAAATACACACTCAACCACCCTTTCAAATGTGTGTGTGTGTGTGTGTGTGTGTGTGTGTGTGTGTGTGTGTGTGTGTGTGTGTGTGTGTGTGTGTGTGAAGAAACACTATCCAAAATATTTAACGTGTTATATTTATATATTGTATATTATTAGTTATTATTATTAATATCATATACATATATATTATATTTATTTAAATAGTTGATTTATGTATTATTGATTCTTTTTTACCTTTTATTTCAGGATAGATATTAGATAATCTAGATAAATAACAATAAATAATAAGCTAGATAAATAACAACTCCATATAAACCCACACTATCAGCTTTTTTTTTTTTTTGGTATTATGCAAAAATCGCCCCCTATTTGCAAAATGAATGCATGAATATACGACTGTCTAATAAGTGTGTATAAACCAAACGCCTTGTTCTGTGTTCGCAGTGTTGTGTTGGACTGCAGAGTGTGAGTACGCAAACAAAACACGTTCAACCCTCATATTTATCGCAGCCACTCCGATTTGAGGTCGTTATTTTCCCGCACGTTGCTCGTGTTTTCTAAAGGCTGGTTTGTTAGACACAAATAAACCATCGTATCGTTTACAGGGAAAGGAACGTGATCTACTCCCAGGCCTGAACAGGGTCTGGGTTTTACCCGATCCGGTCTAATCAGACAGAAATGTAGACGCCACGGCTCATCTGTACACGTTCATTGTTGTTGACAAAAGTGAATAATACGAACCGTAGTAGCTGTACTCCTGTAAACACGCAGCTCAGGGAAACATGACTATTAAAAATAGCGTTACAATTCCGTGCAGGAAAAACAGCAAGAGATTGTTCAAATAAACCCGATTAATATTGATGTAATAAGAACAGGAAATGCTCAGGAGAAATTTAAGAGAAATTTTATGTGCGAGTGTCGTAGAAGGGAAAATGTGTGTGTTCTGGGATAGGCGGTGTTGTGAACGATAGGGGGCGCCCTTGGCAGGAGATGGCAGACAGCAGTATTAGTGACTATACAGGACTATACCCCACGGTCTTGTAAAGGAGGGCGTAAAAAAAAAAAAACCCCGAATATCTACAGAGAAGACTCGGGGTGGCGGTGACGAGACGCTCAGTCCTAGTAGGACAGTCGCAGGGAGGTGGTGTAGCCCAGTGGTTAAGGTGTTGGACTCCACCAAGCTGCCACTAGTGGGAGCCCTTGAGCAAGGCCCTTAACCCTCAATTGCTCAGTTGTAAGTCGCTCTGGACAAGAGCGTCTGCCAAATACCGTAAATGTAGGACATTAGAAGGGTGTGAATGTTTCAAAGGGTGACGGGAACATTTATCACGTGGAATGACCAATCCTGGATATTCGACGCGTCAAAATCGCACAATTCCTCAAGCGCAGGACGTCTGAGAACGGTTCAGGTGTACTGACAAATATATAAAGTGATTTATAGGTTTAAAAGTGGTGGTAATGAACAACACGAAGCTGATTGACATATTCCGAGTGCTGAATGAATTGTTAATTTAAATAACGCAATTTAACGTAATTTGTTTTGGGATCATATTTCAGAATAAAGCATATCACGATGGAATACATATTTCCTACAGGGTGAGCAAACACACACACACACTCGTGCATTGCCCTCTCTCTGTTAAACATAATGTGTTTTAATAATGATTCTAATGATTATATTTACTATTATTAGGGTCGCATGCAGTCAGCCCAGTATATATACAAAGTGAGTAAACAAAACACACACTTTTTTTAAACACCGTAACTACACCGTAAACTAATTAAAAACTTAACTGTGTGTGTGTGTGTGTGTGTGTGTGTGTGTGTGTGTGGTATCAGTCGTCCGGATGTTGCCATATCGACCCAATGGTCGGCTCCAATTGTGTGGCACGAAACGTTTGACTTGGCGGTGATTGACAGCATCTACAAACACCAGAATATCGGCGTTGCAGTCGTTGTTTTCGCTCTGGGGAAGTAGGTCTCGCCGAGTCAGACTTCAGCAAAAAGGTCAAGATGTCGTCCCGTTTAAGACTGAAAATCTGAATCTTTCCGTTCCCACAGGTACATGCGTTTCCTGAAGGTCTTTTTAAGTTCTGCCGAGCATCACTTCATGGTGGGCTACCCCGTGCATTATTACCTGTTTACAGACCTTCCGTATGAGGTTCCTGAGGTCAGGCTCGGGAAGGAGCGCACGCTGACGGTGATCACCACGCCGAGTGTAAACCGCTGGCAGGAGATCTCGCTACTGAGGATGAGGATGATGGAGAAGTTAATCGAAGAGGAGCTCCTGTACAGGGTCGACTACTTATTCAGCCTCGACGTTGATGCCAAATTCCATGCCCACTGGGGGGCGGAGTCTCTGGGAGACCTGGTCGGCGTGTTGCATCCCTTCATGTTCGGATCGTCCCGGGAACAGTTCACGTATGAGCGGCGTCCCGAATCTCAGGCCTACATCCCCCCTGACGAAGGAGACTATTACTACGAAGGAGCCGTGATCGGGGGACGTCCCGACAAAGTCCTCAAGCTGGTGAAGACGTGCCGCAGGCAAATGCAGGTGGACCAAAGCAACCAGATCGAGGCGGTGTGGCAGGAGGAGTCTCACCTGAACAAGTACTTCCTGTACAACAAACCTACCAAGGTGCTCTCGCCCGAGTACCTCTGGAATGATCAGATGGACAAGCCCAACCACATGAAAGTGGTGCGTTTCTCACAAGTGCACAAGAACTATTCCGAGGTTCGGCCGAACCCTTGACGCCCACTCGATTCTCATGTAGACCCCCTTTCTCAAGTTTCTCTGAGAAGATAAATGAAATCAATTCTTTCATGGTCGCCAAGATACACTTCACACAGCCGTTCCTTTCCTCCTCTTCCTCCTCCTCTTCCACCGCCTCCTCTTCATCCTTATCATCCTCCGCCTCCCAGCCGTATTGGAGAGAATCTGGAACAAAAAGGAACCAAAAGACATGAGCAACCAATAACTTCTTTGCTTGCACATAATCCCTAGACACGATGAGTAAATTGTGTTGTTCTGGTTTGTTGGGTTCTGATTTTGTGTTTGTAAGTGAAACTTTGTTATTAAAACCCAATAAATGACTGAAAGACACGTTAATGCATTTCACCACATTCAGTACATGATCCAGTCGATATATTACCAGTCATGTCCAACAGGTGACTCGTGTCTGGTATTTGTGTTTACACCTGATTCACATTTACAGATTGCACTTTCATGGTACACTTTGGTCTTCTACCCTCTGAAGAGAAACCAAGCCTATGGGGGCAACACACTGGGGTGGGGGGGGGGTGGGGGGGGGTTTGGGGGCGGTGATTAGAGCCACCCTGGAGTGGATTGGTTGACCTTAATAATAATAAACCTCCCAGTCCTGCCGAGGATGGCGTTTTTCAGTCCTCTCCTGCACAGGATTCTGCGCCAATGCTGATCACCTTGCCAACATTCTCAGAGAAGGCTGTTGTGACTGATCGCACTGCCTCCTCACTCCAGTCTTCTAACAACTCAATCGGGGCTCTTCATTTTTTCTACTACCTTTTGAATTCCTGGAGAGCAAATTCACCATTGAACGACAAGGTACTAACAAGTGATATAAGGCATTGCGATGTAATGGAGACATTGTAGTGGGTGGTGATTGGAGCAGAGGGTAAAATGCATGAGTATCTTCTATCGTATTCGGGTGAGTATCGCCTGATTCGCCTGCCAATAATGAGAGTGCTAGGAATATGTTTCCACCACCTGGGACGAAATGGCCACATCGCAGCTCAGGGATTGGCCTCTGGTTCAAGTCCAAGCACCAACAAACGGCCACTAGTAGGCCCTTGGGCGAGGCCCTTAACACTCTCTGGATAACTATCTCTGCCAAATTCCCTAAATGAAATATACCGAGGAGAGAAATGTCAAGCGAAGACAACAAAACTGGTAGAAAGCCCACTTTTGCATGACCAGGTCAGAAACGGCTTTAGGTCCTGCTAATTGTTGCAGCGAGCAGATTTGGGGTGGTTCAACATTTCACCAAGCACTTGCGAGTCATGCCTACGTGAGGATTTGTTACTTTTGTCTACTCTGATTGATGTTGTGTGTTTTAGTACTGCTTACTACTGAATTTAAGCCTCCTACAGCCACTGTGTGTTCAAGAGACATTGTCATTGTGTCATTGTGAGGACAGATTGGAGTTGTGGAATGTGTAAGGTAAGATTCTGCTAATCAGGACAATCTAGGAGGCTCTAATCTCATCCAGCATGTCAAACCAGTCTGCTAGACAATGCTAGACATTGTGGCAAAAGCAAAGGGATATGATGGTTAAGTGGTTAAGGTGTTGGACCTCTGGACCTTGGGCAGGGTTTCTTTGGAAGCTGGGGTCAGAGCGCAGGTTCAGCTATGATACAGCGCCACCTGGAGCACAGACGGTTAACTTAACCGGGACTCGATCCCCAGACCTTCCGATCAGCAGCCCATCGCCTTAAACCAGTGAGTTACACCCGTTCCCCTCCTCTCCTTCTGATTAGTAATTTAATCATTGTAATAATCTTTATTAATTATTTTGGCATAATACCGATACATGAATACATTTCATACATGAATACAAAAAATGATAAAAAAAAAGGTGTCGGGAGTTTGTGTAATGATGCGTGCTTCCTCTCAGTGGCAGCACACTACATGGCAACTCAGTATTAGTCACATATACATTCCAGCACTTCTGAGTTTGTTTGGAATCTGGTGGTCAGAGTGCAGGGTCAGCCGTGATACAGCGCCCCCTGGAGCACACAGGGTTAAAGCCCTTAACTCAAGGACCCATCCCGGGGCTGGAACCCCGGTCCTTCCATTCGGAATTTTAAACCCCAGGATCAGTGTTGTGTAAGATTACGTCCAAAAATAACCAGTTTGTTCAGGTTGGAACAAGAGTCTGCTTGTATGAAACTTTTTGTTTGTTTTTTTTTACCATTGATGTCTATGAGGATAATTTTTTGAGTCATAAAAGGGCACTTTAGGCTTTAAACATTAAGCATCATGGCATGCAGTAAACAAACTAACAGTCTGATCAGATAATGATCACAGAGCTGGGTAATAAAGACGAATAAAAGCTTCATTTCAGATCAGGTCTGTGTGGCTTTTTTGATTTGGAGCCGACACCAAAGCTGTCGCTCTTTATAAATGAGAAGAAACCTTTTTATGAATTAAATGAAAATATTATAACTATTATAACATCGCTGACACACCGCCTTCGTAACGTTTCTCTATGACAACAAGCTACAAACGCCTTCGGAAATCCTATGAAAGCGTGACACTTATGAGATGTTCCCAAACAGACTTTATTCTATTGATCTATTGAATCAATTATACATTCATTCATTCATTCATTCATCTTCTACCGCTTTATCCGATCTTCCCTCGGGTCACGGGGAGTCTGTGCCTATCTCAGGCGTCTATGGGCATTAATGCAGGATACACCCTGGATGGAATGCCAACCCATCGCAGGGCACAAACACACATTCACACACACACACACATTCATACACTAGGGACAATTTTCCAAGGTGCCAATAAACCTATCGTGCATGTTTTTGGACCGGGGGAGGAAACTGGAGAACCCGGAGAAAAACCCCCTGAGGCACGGGGAGAACATGCACAAACTCCACACACACATGGCCGAGACGGGAATCGAACCCGGATCCTGGCGGTGTGAGGCGAACGTGCTAACCACTAAACCGTGCCTCTTGAATCAATTATTCTTGGGTTAAAGCAAGTGTGAAACTGTAAAAATGAGTGTATATATACTTTATACACTTTATACGTGGGGGAATGAGAAAAGCAGTTAGGGCGATTTCTTTTCTAGGGCTGAACCCGTTTCTTCACGGTAGCACCTCATCATGAAACTGGGAATGATGCTGTTTTTCCGGGTTTGAATCCGTCACTATAATGCTTGGGGGGGGGGGGGGGGGGATTTAATAATAATAATAAAGGTGGGTTATAATAATAATATTAATAATAATAATAATAATACGTCTACATAATATACATAGTGACATAAAAAAATAAGTTTTAATTGTGTCTGCCATTTGTAGGATCAGGAATGGTGCATATTGTATTATATTATAATATTTTGCGCTATAGCTTGGTCCACTGGCATGTGGTAGTTTGTATCAGTTGTGCCACTGGTATAGATGAGTCTGACGCCTGGTTCGGATGGAACTGATCCGTGCTGTGGTATTGAGGTAAGGTTAAGTCCAAACCTTTTCTTATCCAACTGTGGAGGCTGTAATCTCATCTATCACAACTAAACCCCGCTGCTTGACAACATTCCTACGAGGCAACGGCAGCCCGGGTCGTTCTTATTTAAAAGGGGCTTGGCTCTTTGTGTGGCCTACCATCATCTGATTGCTAGATATAGAAGGTATTCATTCTTCAAACCCTGTTACATCATTAATTCCATCTTCTACCGCTTATCCCGGACCGGGTCGCGGGGGCAACAGTCTAAGCAGAGATTCCCAGACTTCCCTCTCTCCAGCCACTTCCTCTAGCTCCCCCGGGAGGACACTGAGGACATATTTCGGCCGCCTGTATCCGGGATCTTGTCCTTTCTGCCTTTCGGCTCAGCTCCCTCTTCACTACGACGGACCGGTACATCGACCGCATTACTGCAGAGGCTGTCATCGGAAGGCATAACTCCGGGGTAAGGGAGATCCTCAAAGTATTCCTTCCACCGTCCGATGATGTCCCCAGTTGAAGTCAACAGCTCCCCACCTCCACTGTAGACAGTCCTGATATGCCAGACGGTTTGCCAGAACTTCTTTGAGGCCAACCGATAGTCCTTCTCCATGGCCTCTCCGAACTCCTCCCATACCCGAGATTTTGCCTCAACAACCACCCGGGCCGCAGCCCGCTTGGCCTGACGGTACCCATCAGCTGTCTCAGGGGTCCCAAGAGCCAACCTGGCTTGGAAGGACTCCTTCTTCAGCTTGACGGCATCCCTTACTTCCGGAGACCACCACCGGGTTCGGGGATTACCGCCACGACAAGCACCTGACCCCTTACGACCGCAGCTCAGAATGGTTGCATCGACAATGGAGGTGGAGAACATGGTCTACTCGGACTCAATGTCTCCAACCTCCCTTGGGATTTGGATGAAGCTCTGCCGGAGGTGGGAGTTAAAGATATCTCTGACAGGGGGTTCTGCTAGGCGTTCCCAGCACACCCTCACAATACGTTTGGGTCTGTCCAGCTTCCTTTCCCGCCATCAAATCCAACTCACCATCAGTGAGTTGACAGCTCCGCCCAGTGATCACCATCAGTGATCAGTTGACAGCTCCGCCCCTCTCTTCAACTGAGTGTCCAAAACACACAGACGGAGGTCAGATGAAACAACCACAAGGTCTATCATCGATCTCCAGCCTAGGGTGTCCTGGTACCATGTGTACTGATGAACACCCTTGTGTTTGAACATGGTGTTCATTATGGACAAACTATGACTAGCACAGAAGTCCAATAACAGAGCACCACACGGGTTCAGATCGGGGGGGGGGCGTTCCTCCCAATCACGCCCCTCCAGATATCACTGTCATTGCCCACGTGGGCATTGAAGTCCCCCAGTAGAACAACGGAACAACAGTAGCACCCCTCCCAGAGACGACAAGAAGGCCGGGTACTCAACACTGCCATTCAGCCCATAGGCACAAACAACAGTGAGAGACTTTTCTCCAACCCGAAGGCGCAGGGAAACGACCCTCTCGTTCACCTGGGTAAACTCCAACACATGCCGGTTAAGCTGGGGGGCTATGAGCAGGCCCACGCCAGCCCGGCATCTCTCACCGTGGGCAACTCCAGAATAATGAAGAGTCCAGCCTCTCTCAAGGAGTATGTCTCCAGAGCCCAGACTGTTAGTGGAGGTGAGCCCGACTATCTCTAGCTGCTATCTCTCAATCTCCCGCACAAGCTCGGGCTCCTTCCCCATCAGCGAGGTGACATTCCATGTCCCTAGAGCTAGTCTCTGTGTCCAGAGGTCGGGTTGTCGAGGCCTCCACCTTCGACCACTGCCCGAACCACAAATTGCAATGCACCGGTCCCTTATGAGCCTTCCTGCAGGTGGTGGGCCCACAGGAAGGTGTCCCCACGTCACTCATTCGGGCTGAGCCCGGCCGGCCCCATGGGTGGAGGCCCGACCACCAGGCGCTCGCTTTCGAGTTCCAGCCCCGGGCCTGGCTCCAGGGAGTGCCATACCGGGCGACGTTACGGCCCTTGATTTTTTTTTCTTCATAAGGAAGTCTGGAACCGCTCTTTGTCTGAGCCGTCCCCTTGGACCTGTTTGCCTTAGGAGACCCTACCAGGGGCATATAGCTCCTAGGATCATCCAGTTACTCAAACCCCTCCACCACGATAAGGTGGCAGTTCAAGGAGGAGTCCACCATTAATTCTAGAACGAAATTGAAAATTGTGCTTTACATCTCATACGGAACAAAGCGCGGGTGTAGGAGGTGCGAAAGGACCTAGGAAGGTTATAACGAGCCAGATGTTCCCTCCTGTCATTAGTTTCCCATCGGCTGAACACCTCCAAACGAATCCGGATCATGTTCACACATGACTACTTCTTTACATGATAGTGGTGTAACCTGGGTTTATGGACGCCGTGAAGAACCGTGTTCGCTCGCAATGATTTCTCGAGGCATTTCCATTACACAAACTGTTTTACAGGCGGTGGCCCCTGAGGGCCCGACAAGTACAAACGTGCACTATCACCATCGTCCCTTGGGCATAGAAAGTTCTTGTGTTCAAAGCATTTTTTTGCAGTAGAAATCATGAATAGCAACAACCCGTCTGAACAATGATCCGAATTAAGAAACAAAATTTATTACCTTTTTTATTTGTTATTTATATATAAAATCTTAATACTGGGATTAAAATTTTACAAAAATGTAATTATAACCCTGAGAATACTTCAAAGGGTTTAATTTTATTACCTGGCAATTTGCAGAATAATTATCATATCAATTCCTAACAAATAAACAAATAAAATAAAAAAATTACAGTTTGGCATTTTTCTCCAGAAACCGTATAAACTCCAGCGCGACGCCAGAAAACCTCCCGCCTTTCTGACACTTATAAAACGTCGACACGGTTACAGAAAGTCCTTCTTACGTGGTTTTTATTTTTAAATTGTCAGAGATTTTCTGACCAATCGGAACGAAGTGTAAAAGCGTTAAACGTTATGTTAAACGTTATGCTAAAATGTTATGTTAAACTTTATGTTAAACTTTGCAGAGATGTGATTTGTGCTTTGATTGGTTTGTCAAATCTGGATAATCCAGGCAGTCACGCCCGAGTCTCTCAAACACACACACACACACACACACACACACACACACACACACACACACACACACACACACACACACACACACACACACACACACACACACACACACACAAATACTGTACACACCTAAACACATAATAAACCAAAGTCTCCATCAGTCTTTACAAAGTGAGGGACAAGAAAACCAGCACAATGCAATTCAGAAAGATTTTCTGTCTGTTTTGCCTTTTTATCGCCGCTTCACTATATATTATTGCTCTTCATATGGTATGGCATTATTATTATTATTATTATTATTATTGTTATTATTGTTATTATTGTTATTATTATTTATTACATTTTTACACTTTGTGCTGGGATTTTTTCTTCTGATTTTTTCCTATTTTCACATGGACCGGCATCCAAGGTTGCCAATGCTGGCCCAAAAATTTTTTTTCTTTGTGTGTGTGTGTGTGTGTGTTTTGTTTATGATGATTACTAACCCCCCCCCCTAAACCCCCCCCCCCCGCCCAAAAAAAATCTTTATTTTGATTATTCATACCATATATACGATGTAATACAATTCCATTGTGTAATCTTTTAGCGTAAGTCGTTTAACTTCTAAACGTCGGAATATTTTGATATTACGAAATTAAAAATTTGTTCAATTTGTTCGGATTAGCGTCGTCACGATACTGGGATTTCTAACGTTGAGATGATACCGTGAAAAATATCGATATTCCAGACAATTTTCGATTTTCGATTTGAAGACAAATTGCAAAATTTAAGTATTTACTCGGTCAGATTCTATTAACTTAATTACGATGAAAAAACGAGTTTCATCGTTAATGAGTCAGTAATGAAACAAAATTCGTCCACTGTCTCCAACCCGCCCACGTACTCCCACACCACCACCACCGCTACCACGTGCTACACTATCTCCTCCCGACCACGTCTCCCACACACCACCACCACTGCTGCTACGCTACGTCCACTGTCTCCAACCCACCCATGTTCTCCCACACCACCACCACCACCACCACTGCTACGCTACGTCCACTGTCTCCAACCCGCCCACGTTCTCCCACACCACCACCACCACCACCACCACCACTTCACTGTCACCACACCACCACCACCACCACTACTGCTACGCTACGTCCACTGTCTCCAACCCACCCACGTTCTCCCACACCACCACCACCACCACCACTGCTGCTACGCTACGTCCACTGTCTCCAACCCACCCATGTTCTCCACACACAATTCACCACCACCACCACCACCACGCCACCACCCCACCGCTGCTACGCTACGCCCACTGTCTCCAACCCACCCGTGTTCTCCCACACCACCACCACCGCTACCCTACGTCCACTGTCTCCAACCCGACCACGTACTCCCACACCACCACCACCGCTACCCTACGTCCACTATCTCCAACCCGACCACGTACTCCCACACTACCACCACCACTGCAGCGCTACGTCCACTGTCTCCAACCTGCCCACGTTCTTCCACACCACCATTACCACTGCTACGCTACGTCCACTGTCTCCAACCCGCCCACGTTTTCCCACACCACCACCACCACCACTGCTACTCCCACACCACCACCACCGCTACCCTACGTCCACCCGACCACGTATCCCACACCACCACCACCGCTCCACTACCCACTATCTCCGACCACGTTCCACCACCCACTCTCCCACACTACCACCACCACTGCAGCGCTATGTACACTGTCTCCAACCCGCCCACGCCCACGTTCTCCCACACCACCACTGCTGTGCTACGTCCACTGTCTCCAACCCTCCCACGTTCTCCCACACCACCTCCACCACTATTGACTTGCTCAAGTCCTTGTTTGGCACCGCACTCGGCATCTTTCTATTAGCTTCACTTACGCTATTTACCCAGAGCGAAATTAGTATTGGTACCGTTCCGATATTTCAGCATCGATATTTATAGAAATATCGTTATTTTTGACAACGCTAATTTGGACGAGATATAATTCTCATCTCCTATATAAGGTTGAAATCCATAAAGAACCGTAAATAAAAAAGGTCTAATACTACTCAAAACCTGATTTTCTTGTGGGACTCTATTGACAGAAGGTGTTTGAATAAAACAAACCAAACACCCGATGAGAAAGCGTTGCGTCAAAACTGCGGATAATAAAATGCCATGTGAATAGATTGTAGGTATGGCGTCTCCGGTTTAAAAATAAATAAATAATTACATGTCAGGTCATGTGTTTAATTACAAACCTCACGCAATGGCTTCTGAAGGCGTTCACGATCCCGTGCATTGAATTCCATCACGCAATCATCGCTGTTTTAAATTGCGGCAGCGGCGGCCCCTGAGGGCCAAACATGCAACATCACCATCGTCTTTTTGTGTTTTGCTTTTTTTTGTAGTAAGAATCATGAATAGCTACAAACAAATCTAAATCAATTCAAGCAACAACAAAAAAATCGAAAAAACCTGATTTATACCAGTGCTTTTAAATCACTAAATCTAAAGCTTTTTTTAAATTTAGTTATTAAAATCTGACACTTTTCACCTTTAGCTACATTTTAATTATTATTATTATTATTATTATTATTATTATTATTATTACTGGTATTTTCAAATGGAAAGAAGGTGAAAAAATTTCAGTGGTAAACTCGAGTGGAACCAAACCGGTGTGGGCCTACCAGGAGGGAAGCTGAATGATGATGATCAGGACATCAGTAATAGTGCCCTCTGGTGGGCTGGAGGATCTTTTCCTTTGAGACCCCTTTTAAGGTACTTTTTTTGCGAGCGAGGCCTGAGTGGAACCATGACCGTCGCGGCGAGGACACTTTGGGCTTCTCGCGGCATTGTGGACCGCTGGTAAAGGATGCGGGAAGAATATTGTGTATTAGTACAAATTGTACTGGTGTGCTTTCTTCACCAGGAGACTTTACAACAATTACGACTACACACCCGTCTGGCTGAGGTGAGAAATCTTTCTATTAGGACCACCCACTGCTAAAAATAATCACATGATTGGCCTGAGTTAAACACATTAATCACACCTTCGCATCCTGCTGCACGTTAAAAAAAAAAAAAACAATTGTGTAACAATCGTGTAATCGTTTTAAAGTCAGGACGGCGTTTTTAAATGGCGCGACTCATCAGGACACCGAACGCATCTTTTTGTTTGCTGGACTTATTTATTTGCTTTATACTTAATTATACTTTCATTCATTTATCTTCTACCGCTTCATCCGATCTATCTCAGGCGTCTATGGGCATTAAGGCAGGATACACCGCGGATGGAATGCCAACCCATTGCAGGACACACACACACACACACACACATTCATACACTAGGGACAATTTTCCAAGGTGCCAATCAACCTACCGTGCATGTTTTTGGACCGGGGGAGGAAACCGGAGAACCCGGAGAAAAACCCCCTGAGGCACAGGGAGAACATGCACAAACTCCACACACACATGACCGAGACGGGAATCGAACCCGGACCCTGAGGC
>JACRUU010000001.1:3407572-3417572 GCA_030449085.1 Kryptopterus vitreolus
CTCCGGTTTCCTCCCGGTCCAAAAACATGCACGGTAGGTTGATTGGCACCTTGGAAAATTGTCCCTAGTGTATGAATGTGTGTGTGAATGTGAGTGTGTGTGCCCTGCGATGGGTTGGCATTCCATCCAGGGTGTATCCTGCCTTAATGCCCATAGACGCCTGAGATAGGCACAGACTCCCCGTGACCCGAGAAGATCGGATATAGCGGTAGAAGATGAATGAATGTGTATGATACAGCTGCTCTACAGTTCTGGGTTTCCTTTGTTGTGTTTGTCGTTTCCTGATCAGTGAATGAAGACGAAAAGTTCTGCGTTTTCATATCGCCTCAACAGCATTATCTGGTCTCACTAATGGATCAAGAGTTTCTCCTACAGATTGAGATCTCGGGGAAATTTGCTGTTCCTCAAATATAACTTTATGCCCAGATCCATACAAACCCTGCGGTTCCAGAGTTATCCGGATTCATAACTTGTAACCGGCAAGATGAACGTCAGACATCTTATATTTGTTATCATTCATTCATTCATTCATCTTCTACCTCTATATCCGATCTTCCCTCGGGTCACAGGGGAGTCTGTGTCTATCTCAGGCGTCTATGGGCATTAAAGCAGGATACACCCTGGATGGAATGCCTACACATTCATATCTACACACACACACACACACACACACACACACACCATTCATACACTAGGGGACAATTTTCCAAGGTGCCAATCAACCTTTTGTTTTACCGTGCATGTTTTTGGACCGGGGGGGAGGAAAGAAACCGGAGAACCCGGAGAAAAACCCCCTGAGACACGGGGAGAACATGCACAAACTCCACACACACATGGCCGAGACGGGAATCGAACCCGGACCCTGGCGGTGTGAGGCGAACGTGAACTAAACCACTAAACCACCCAACCACCGTGCCCCTTCCCCCCTTGTTATCATTCAGTCTTCACTAAATAAACTTTGCTCATCAAAAGTTGCTCATCTGCACCAAAACGTCTGAAAATGTTTCCATTACGAAACGTTTCTGCAACGTTCACCATTTCCGCACGGAAACACCGCGACAAAAGACCGGTCATGTGACTTAAAAAACAAAACAAAAAAAGCCTTCTTTTTCACAAGCAGACGTGAAAACGGAAGCGTTTTTTAAAAAAACAATCCACTTTTCACAAGTTTTTCTTTGATTACAAAAAAAAAACATGCCGGAGGCACGGTGGTTTAGTGGTCAGCACGTTCGCCTCACACCTCCAGGGTCCGGGTTCGATTCCCGTCTCGGCCATGTGTGTGTGGAGTTTGTGCATGTTCTCCCCGTGCCTCAGGGGGTTTTTCTTCCGGGTTCTCCGGTTTCCTCCCGGTCCAAAAACATGCACGGTAGGTTGATTGGCACCTTGGAAAATTGTCCCTAGTGTATGAATGTGTGTGTGTGAATGTGAGTGTGTGTGTGTGCCCTGCGATGGGTTGGCATTCCATCCAGGGTGTATCCTGCCTTAATGCCCATAGACGCCTGAGATAGGCACAGACTCCCCGTGACCCGAGAAGATCGGATATAGCGGTAGAAGATGAATGAATGTATATGATACAGCTGCTCTACAGTTCTGGGTTTCCTTTGTTGTGTTTGTCGTTTCCTGATCAGTGAATGAAGACGAAAAGTTCTGCGTTTTCATATCGCCTCAACAGCATTATCTGGTCTCACTAATGGATCAAGAGTTTCTCCTACAGATTGAGATCTCGGGGAAATTTGCTGTTCCTCAAATATAACTTTATGCCCAGATCCATACAAACCCTGCGGTTCCAGAGTTATCCGGATTCATAACTTGTAACCGGCAAGATGAACGTCAGACATCTTATATTTGTTATCATTCATTCATTCATTCATCTTCTACCGCTATATCCGATCTTCCCTCGGGTCACGGGGAGTCTGTGTCTATCTCAGGCGTCTATGGGCATTAAAGCAGGATACACCCTGGATGGAATGCCTACACATTACATACACACACACACACACACACACACACACACACATTCATACACTAGGGACAATTTTCCAAGGTGCCAATCAACCTACCGTGCATGTTTTTGGACCGGGGGAGGAAGGAAACCGGAGAACCCGGAGAAAAAACCAAAACCCCTGAGACACGGGGAGAACATGCACAAACTCCACACACACATGGCCGAGACGGGAATCGAACCCGGACCCTGGCGGTGTGAGGCGAACGTGCTAAACACTAAACCACCGTGCCCCTTCCCCCCTTGTTATCATTCAGTCTTCACTAAATAAACTTTGCTCATCAAAAGTTGCTCATCTGCACCAAAACGTCTGAAAATGTTTCCATTACGAAACGTTTCTGCAACGTTCACCATTTCCGCACGGAAACACCGCGACAAAAGACCGGTCATGTGACTTAAAAAACAAAACAAAAAAAGCCTTTCTTTTTCACAAGCAGACGTGAAAACGGAAGCGTTTTTTAAAAAAACAATCCACTTTTCACAAGTTTTTCTTTGATTACAAAAAAAAAACATGCCGGAGGCACGGTGGTTTAGTGGTCAGCACGTTCGCCTCACACCGCCAGGGTCCGGGTTCGATTCCCGTCTCGGCCATGTGTGTGTGGAGTTTGTTGCATGTTCTCCCCGTGCCTCAGGGGGTTTTTCTTCGGGGTTCTCCGGTTTCCTCCCCCGGTCCAAAAACATGCACGGTAGGTTGATTGGCACCTTTGAAAATTATCCCTAGTGTATGAATGTGTGTGTGTGTGTGTGTGTGTGTGTGTGTGTGTGTGTGTGTGTGATGGGTTGGAATTCCATCCAGGGTGTATCCTGCCTTAATGCCCATAGACGCCTGAGATAGACACAGACTCCCCGTGACCCGAGGGAAGATCGGATAAAGCGGCTAGAAGATGAATGAATGAAAGAATGAAATATATATAATATATATACATATGTATATATATATATATATATATATATATATATATTTATTTATTTATTATATATATGATATGATTAAAAGTAAAATGATTATATAATCTAATTTATCATTGATAGAACACAAACTATAGCACATGATAGTTTTTAAAGATTAAAAAAAGCATGCATGTGGTGATTTCCACACAATGGCATTTTATTTGTGTTTTTTCTCCTGCAAATTGTGTTTGAGTGTGTGTGTGTGTGTGTGTGTGTGTGTGTGTGTGTGTTGTGTGTGTGTGTGTGTGTGTGTGTGCAGTGCAGCCCATCCTGTGTGCACTCTATGTGTGCACTGTGTGGTTTGAGTGTGTGCACTGTGTGTGTGTGTGTGTGTGTGTGTACTCACATGGTCGGTTTGCACTTCACACACCTGGCTGAAAAAACACAGAACATCGCACAAAATTGACTGACTTGTTGCCTGCTAATGTAGGTCACACACACACACACACAACACACTCACACACACACACACACACACACACACACACACACATCACACACACACACCACAACCCACACACACTCACACTCACACAACTCACACCACACTCACACCACACACACCACACACACACACACTCACACTCACACTCACACACTCACACGACACACCACAAGCACACACACACACACACACCCACACGCACACTCACACACACACTCACACACTCACACACACACACACACACCACACACGCACACAACACCAACAACACACACATGCACACACACACACCCTCACACTCACACACTCACACACACACTCGCCACACACTCACACACCCACACACTCACACACACACACACACACATGCACACACACACTCACGCACACACAACACACACACACACACACACACACACACACATTACACACTCACACACACACAGCACCCACCGCCCACACACACAGGGCACACTCACCAACCACACTCACACACACACACACACACATTTTCACACACACACACCTCACACACACACCCACAGCCACACACAACTCACACGAGACACACACACACACACGGTACACACACAGACACAGACACACACACACACAATCCCCGCACACGCACACACACACACACACGTGACCCACACAACACGAGGGAAGATCACCTTGGATAAAGCGCTAGATCCTGCCTTAGATGAATGAATGAACAGACTGGCGGGAGAAAAAAAGAAAAATACAGAAAAAAAGAAAAATACCCGAGTCTGAGATTTCCTGGAAATGAAATAAAGAAGAATTCTTCATGCACGATAATCCCATCATTTATCCCCTGGGTGACATCATCATCAGTAAAAGATCACACGCAACGTGGACGCAGCGAGATCCTGGAAATGACGTCTCATTTGCACAAAAAAAAAACACTTAAGGCGTAAACACATAGGCGAGTTCTTCCTGCAATACGTGCAAGAGTTCACGCTTAAGATCGGCATAACAAAAAAAAAAAAAAAAAAAGTTCCATCTCACCGCTTTTAAGTACGTTTATTGTGCGTACTGTAAATCATTCATTACTTTATCGGGAGCTTTGACTTTATCAAATAGAGCGAGTATAAAAAACGACGGAGTGTAAACGTCATGATCGGATGAGACTGACGCATATGTGACTGGATTTTATTCATTTATTTCTGGTTAAACAATATATATAAATGTGTGTGTGTGTGTGGTGTGTGTGTGTGTGTATGCCCGTTTCAGATGCTTGCTTTAAAGAATGTGTGTGTGTGTGTGTGTGTGTGTGTGTGCTTTGTAGCCCGATACACTTCCATCGAGCTTTCTGAGTCACAAAAGTCAACACACAGAGACACACAGAGTCGTTTTTTGTTTTGTTTTTTTCAGCCTTTAATACGACGAATGAGGACAAAAGAACCCGAACAAAGTGCGGCATTGATAAATATACTTCAGTAAGTGGATGCATTACAGACACCGCCGTAAGCCATGTGGATGTTAGGGCCGCTCTCGTTGCCTGCATGTTTTGCTGCATGTCTTGAATTTCAGCATCTTGACAAAACATCAATCATCTTTTCCTTTCAGCTTAACACGTTATATATCAACCAAAAGTGTGTGTTTTTGTTTGTTTTTTTTTTTGCTTCCACAAAATTCTGCAAAATTCGACCAAATTTATTTCCTGCATCTTGCCATCGATCGAACGAACGAGCAAAAAAAAAAAAAAAAAAAAACGAATGGATAGATATATCCATGTGGGGCACGGTGGCGTAGTGGTTAGCACGTTCGCCTCACACCGCCAGGGTCCGGGTTCGATTCCCGTCTCGGCCATGTGTGTGTGGAGTTTGTGCATGTTCTCCCCGTGCCTCAGGGGTTTTTTCTCCGGGTTCTCCGGTTTCCTCCCCCGGTCCAAAAACATGCACGGTAGGTTGATTGGCACCTTGGAAAATTGTCCCTAGTGTATGAATGTGTGTGTGGATGTGTGAGTGTGTGTGTCCTGCATGGGTTGGCATTCCATCCAGGGTGTATCCTGCCTTAATGCCCATAGACGCCTGAGATAGACACAGACTCCCCGTGACCCGAGGGAAGATCGGATAAAGCGGTAGAAGATGAATGAATGAATGAATGAATGAATGAATAATATTTTTGAAAGTAATTTTGCAAATAAATCACGTAACGGCGCTACATGTAAACAGTAACTCCCCCAAGGCTGTGTATTATCAGTTGTCTAGCGTTTTGAGAAATGCACTGATGTGTGGTTCCTGGTGAAGGACTTCAGGTGAAATCCAACACGGCAGATCCTCGTCAGCATGAGACGTGTGGATGCAACACCAAAACGTGACCGATACCAAGAGACTGAGCAACACCAACACCAACACCCATGCTTTTCAGACTCTCGTCTGAGTGAAACCCCATATAACCGATGAAAGACCCAGCAAACCAGGTCAAACCAGAAAAACACACATCTCCATATGTTTACATTTACATTATTTGGCAGACGCCCTTGATCCAGAGCGACTTACAACTGAGCAATTGAGGGTTAAGGGCTTTGCTCAAGGGCTCCCACTAGTGGCAGCGTTGTGCTGGTGAGGTTTGAACCCATGATCTTTCGGTCCAGAGTCCAACACCGTAACCACTGGGCCCTAACACCACCTCCCTCCCCGTATGTGACCACGGTTCCTGGAGGAGCCGACCCACAAGGCTTTGGGAGAACGCTAAGCTGGAGATCCTGATGAGGAATCTACCTTCATGCGAGTTTTTTTAAGTAACCGGAAAGAACAATCTAAACGCAAAGATTTCTGTCTCTATTAAACTTCATTGTCTGGGATTGTGTGAAAAATGGAATATATCAGGGTTGTTTCTTTTCATAGTGTCTTTGAGAGTTTGTTGGAAAGGATGTCGACTCGCCATATAATATAGCGCTTTTGTTTTTGTTTTTTTGTTTTTGCTCTGCCATGGCACGGCTTTTATTATAGTCCTATAAATAAACAACTAGACACGGGACATTTCCTGAAGAGAATGCGATTTGCCGATGCAGCTCCGGGCGCGACACCCCTTACAGCCTGGACCCCTTTAATATTTAGCGCTGACTTCGAAATGCTAGCTCGTTTGGAGAGACGAGTGTTTAGACGCCCGTTTTGGGTGTTTTTTTTGGGAGGGGGCGGGGCCAGTGATGCATGTGACATCATCAAATTATCCAGCGTCTGACTCCCGTCGATGTCCCGGGCGTTTAGACACGTCACATGACCCAGTGTCGGAGTTTCACCCCTTTAGCAGATTTTTCACGATTTTTCATGCAGCAGTCACATATGTTCACGACCAACGAGTGGATAAGTCACATGTGCATGTCGGGCGAACACGGGGCCGAACAGCATAGCGTCCAATGTCCCCATTCATTCTCTATGGGGCCGGAATGTCATGGATTTCCTGGAATTCCTAATGTGTGTGGGATTCGGGAGGTATATGATCGTTTGATCCACTCCGGACCCCCTACGAGTGGATTTGCCATATGTGCATGTCGGACGAACAGCGAGGCACGAAATTTCATTTTCTATGTGAAAAAATTCCCGCTTTTTGGGTTCGGCACGGTATGAGGTATGATTCGTGAGGATCGGACAAAAACTGCGAGGATGAGTTACGCTGCGAAAATTAAGCAAAGCGAGAGAGTGACTATAATAGTAATGCTGAATGGGGAGGGGGAGAGAGAGCGGGGGAGGGGGAGGAGCTAGCGCAGAGGGCTCGCCACGCTGCCACTCTTGGATCGCTGAGCAAAGCCCTTAACGCTGTGTACTCCAGGGGGCGCCGTATCATGGCCTGCGCTCTCTGACTGCAACAACATGAATGGATATTTAAAGGAACTTTAAATGCTGCTGCGACGTGACAAACAAAACCGACTTCTATCCTTCTAATCTGCAAAATATCTTTATGCAAATATCGTCATGCAAACAAACCAGCCAATTTTATTATATATCGCCAACATCTACTACTTTCTCTCTCTCTCTCTCTCTCTCTCTCTCTCTCTGTGTCTCAGGAAGCTGAGGATAAAAAAAAGAAGAAAGAAACGAACGAGTGTCACCACCCCAAAGAAACGTTCCTGTCCTGAACGTGCAAAAACAACCCCCGATCTACAGTCACACAAACGTCTCGTCGCTCGTCACCGCAAGACGCCTTTCGTACAAATCCACGTATCTGCGCTCCAACCGCCAATCGGAATCCAGAGAAAAGCCACCGAAACCGGTGTAAAGCAGACGCCATGGCAACGGCCCTGAAGAGATCACATGATGTCAGGGCCGATGCGTGCGTGTTCCAGGTCGCTTTACAGGTAAAATCTGCCACCACATGGCCACATGGCCCGCCCATTACACCCCCCCTCCCTTCCACACACACACACACACACACACACACACACACACACACACACACTTAAGCAGAATCGAATCCAAAATCCCTCTGTTTTTTTTCCTTAAGTGGAGGACAATTGAAACTTCGACAATGCGCTTCGGACAAAATCTCTGCTTTTTTTCTCTTTTTATCACCTGTTTATTCCTCGGGTATGTAATTATTATTACTATTATTATTATTATTATTTTATTATTATTATACTATTATTATTATTATTATTATTATTATTATTATTATTATTATTATTTTTTATTTTATTATTATTATTATTATTATATTACTATTACTATTATATTATACTATTACTATTACTATTACTATTATTATATTATTATTATTAGTTATTATTATTATTATTATTATTATTATTCTATTACTATTATATATTATTATATTATACTATACTATTATTATTATTATTATTACTATTATATATATTATTTATTATATTATTTATTACTATTACTTATTATTATTATTATTACTTATATATATATATTATTTATTATTATTATTATTACTATTATTATTAGTATTATTATTATATTACTATTATTATTATTATATTACTATTACTATTACTATTACTATTATTCTTATTATTATTATTATTATGTTATATTATTCCTATTATATCTATTATTATTATTATTATTATTATTATTATTATTATTATTATTATTATTTTGTGTCAGAGTGTCTCTTTTACGAAATATTGTCCTTAAAATGACAAAAAAAACACATATTAAGTGTTTTTTTTTTCTGCCAAAAATGATCATTAATGTGATGTTTTTCATGTGGGACTGATTTGCTGATGAGCTTCATTCGATTGTGTAAAAAAAAACAAAAACAACAACAACAACATCGTGGGAGTATTTAATTGGAGGTCTGTTTGCAGAAACAGGTTATTTGAGGGTTGTGTTTTCTTTTGGCTTTTGCGGGCAGAGTGATATCGGATCGCTTGGTGTGAAAACGTGGACGGCGAGGCGTAATTTCACTGTTTACTGTAATTTGCTTTGTGTATTTATTGAGCTGGTGAATGTGCGGTGCGGTGTCGTGTTCCAATGCATTCAAAACATCGTCTCCGCACTTCGCTTTCGGCGCTGATCAGACGAATTAAAAGGCAGTCTCGGCCTCTCAGCTCGGTATTTAAATCAATATATTTAGAAAAAAAACAAACGGAATTAAATCAACATAAAAAACGTATAAAAATGGACTTTTTTAAAAAAAATCCGCCATCGTTAAGTTTTCCGTAATCCGCCTGTTATTTCAGTGCAAATGAACAAATATTAGCATTTCCTTACATCTTACGTAACTGGGTCTCTCTACAAACCTGATTTTCTTGCAGGAAAAAAAAAAACCCAACTAGTGAACAAAAGACTGGGTGTGTCTCTGATGACCAAGAAAAAATACCAAAACAAGATAACATTCATTCATTCATCTTCTAGCACTTTATCTGATCTTCCCTCGGGTCACGGGGAGTCTGTGTCTATCTCAGGCGTCTATGGGTATTACGGTAGGATGCACCCTGGATGGAATGCCAACCCATCACACACACACACACACACACACACACATTCATACACTAGGGACAATTTTCCAAGGTTCCCATCAACCTACCGTGCATGTTTTTGAACCGGGGGAGGAAACCGCAGAACCCGGAGAACTGGAGAACCGGAGAACTGGAACCAGGGTCCGGGTTCGATTCCCGTCTCGGCCATGTGTGTGTGGAGTTTGTACATGTTCTCCCCGTGCCTCAGGGGTTTTTTCTCCGGGTTCTCCGGTTTCCTCCCCCGGTCCAAAAACATGCACGGTAGGTTGATTGGCACCTTGGAAAATTGTCCCTAGTGTATGTGTGTGTGTGTGTGATGGGTTGGCATTCCATCCAGGGTGTATCCTGCATTAATGCCCACGTGGTGTATCTCCGGGTTGCCATGTGGTGATTTCCACACAATGGCATTTTATTTGTGTTTTTTCTCCTGCAAATTGTTTATGAGTGTGTGTGTGTGTGTGTGTGTGTGTGTGTGTGTGTGTGTGTGTGTGTGTGTGTGTGTTTATTTTTTTTTTTTAGGTTCTTTTGCTTCAACAGGTCGCCCTGGTTCAGGTAAAATAGTCTTCTTTATTTATTACTCAGAAATCCAAGCAGCTGCAGCCACATCCTGTGTTCATGGTTTGACTATGCAAACCTTCTCATAGGT
>JACRUU010000001.1:3422572-3480072 GCA_030449085.1 Kryptopterus vitreolus
ATTTTGGATGATCGGATTTTTGTATGGTTGAGTGTGTAGTATGTAGATACGGCGCCCCCTGGTGCACAGAAGGTTAAGCGTCTCTCGCTCCCCAATGGCGTCAGCTTGGCGATACCGGTTCTCGACCTTGCGAACCCCCTCCTACTTTAACATGGCGAAACCTTTAGTCGGGACACTGTGGTTGAGTTTTATGATGCTGAACGCTCTGAACGTCTTCCCGCAGGTACGTCCGTTTCCTGAAGGACCTCCTGGAATCGGCGGAGCAGCACTTCATGGTGGGCTACCGAGTGCATTATTACATATTCACAGATCTTCCCGACGAGGTCCCGGATGTGGCGCTGGGGAAAGGCCGCTACCTGAGCAAGGTTCTGACGCCCAGCTCGAACCGCTGGCAGGAGATCTCGCTGCGCCGCATGGAGCTGGTGGAGAAGCTGATAGAGGAGGAGCTGTTGAACAAGGCCGACTACATCTTCAGCCTGGACGTCGACTCCAAATTCTACGCCCACTGGGGGGCGGAGTCCCTGGGCGACCTGGTCGGCGTGCTGCACGCCTGGCTGTTCTCGATGCCGCGTCACGAGTTCACGTACGAGCGGCGGCCCGAGTCTCAGGCCTACATACCGTTAGACGCAGGGGACTATTACTACGGCGGGGCCGTGATCGGGGGCCGCCTCGACAAAGTGCTCAAGCTGGTGAAGACGTGCAGGACGCAGCTGGATATCGACCGGGGCAATAATATCGAAGCGGTGTGGCAGGAGGAGTCTCATTTAAACAAGTACTTCCTGTATAACAAACCCACCAAACTGCTCTCGCCCGAGTACCTGTGGGACGACAGAAAAGTGAGACCGGATTACATGAAAGTGGTGCGTTTCTCACAAGTGGTCAAGGACTACGCTGAGATCCGACCCAACCCGTGATCTCCTCGCGTAGGGTTCTGTTTAAAAAAAAAAACAACACCTTTACAGGGTCGACTGTAAGCTTTTCAAGCACAGACTCTGAGAACAACCTTTTCCACGACCTCCAGATTGCATCATTAACCTTTGCACAAAGTGATAAAACACTCTAAAATACAGGAACATTTAAGAACCCCAAAAAAGCGTCCTTTAAACAGCAGACGAACGTTTCATGATTTTAAGCGTATGAATAAAGTTTGGTGAATGAAGCAAAATACATACATTTATTAAAGGAAATATAACTTTGCAGTTTGTTTTGCAGAAAAGATCATTTTTTTTGCGTCGTTTTCCATTTAGACATTAAAGAAATGTAACATAAAAGGAAAGTGATTTTTACACTGACCAAACTGAACTTCTTTCATTCATTCATCTTCTAGCACTTTATCCGATCTTCCCTCTAATAACACTAATAACACTAGAGTTTCTCACGATTTTACTGATTATAGTGTAACACATTTTATCTAAAAAAAATGATGACATTTGGGAACATTTCTTCGGTCCATGGCTAGCAAACACGGGATAAATAATCACCAGTATTGCTAATCATGACGCGAATTTAGCCGTCAGAGTAAACGCATTCATTCATTCATTCATCTTCTAGCGCTTTATCCGATCTTCCCTTGGGTCACGGGGAGTCTGTGTCTATCTCAGGCGTCTATGGGTATTAAGGCAGGATACACCCTGGATGGAATGCCAACCCATCACACACACACACACACACACACATTCATACACTAGGGACAATTTTCCAAGGTGCCAATCAACCTACCGTGCATGTTTTTGGACCGGGGGAGGAAACCCCATGATGCACGGGGAGAACATGCACAAACTCCACACACACATGGCCGAGACGGGAATCGAACCCGGACCCTGGCGGTGTGAGACGAACGTGATAAACACTAAACCATCACGTAAACCAAAGTTAAAGTGTTCCTGTAAACTGAAAAAAAATGAAATGAAATGAAATACAATGAAATAAAATAAATGTTATTAAGCATGAACACACAAAAGCAAAGTCACAAAGGAAAAAATGTATCTGCGAAATCCAACAAGCAATATTAGAGAAAAAAATCATCTCGAGACTCACAATCTCACACGCCATCCAAAAAAAAAACAACAACATAGAAATGAAAAGTTACATAATTAGAGAAAACACATGCAACCGGAAAAGAAATGGCGTTTAAAAATAACACATGCAAACTGAACAAAGGATCAGAAACCGCGTGGAAATCGGGACAATGACATCAAAGAAAACGCAAACTGAACGTCACACGCACGGTGTGGAGGGAAAACGTTAAAAAGCCGGCTGTGGAGGGAGGGAAATAAATAAATAAACAAACAAACAAATAAATAAATAAAATAGACACAAATTTATAGAAAACTCATGCAAACACAGTAAAAAAAACAAACAAACATGCAAAGCGGGAAAGCATACGTGTGTTTGGTAAAAGCGCGTACATCCGCAGTAAAACACGCATGCAAACACACAAAAAAACTTCCGCCCGGTTTGACGTTGTTCCTTTTTCACAAGGACGGATATTTTGGAGTGAAAAAGCCGATCGGAAAAAGCCGGAAAAGTCCATCTTATGGTACGTTTGCGACTGTTTTAGGCGTGCGTGGGAAGAATTTTGGGAGGATCATTTGGGCTAAAAAAGAAAACGTTTCTGGAAGTTTGTTTGTTTGTTTGTTTGTTGGGGGCGGGGCAGGGCAGGGAAGGGCGGAGTCGGCGAGCATATGCAAACTGTTGTGTTGATAGTGTAGCAGGTGATTAAAAATGAATGCAGTACAATATACATCCTCAAAGTTCTTTTGTGAGCCCCGTAATTCCAGTAAACAGGTGTGAATAACGCGGTTTCCTCTCTAAAGTACGCGCGGTGTAAACGACGGGGGTGCGGTAGCGAGGAATTCTCTGACAAAACCTGTTCCAGAATGTTGTTAGTGTTTTTCTTTCCTTAATTAAACAACAAGTGCTGTGTCTTAAATTGCAGAAGAACCGGAAAATCTGACCTTCTCTGTCCTGGAGGCAAATTTCACCTCAGAGCAAATTTTACTGGTGCTTTAATTTGAAACAAATATGACCTTCAGCAATTCATCGCTTCAGCACGGCTGTGGTACGAATAAACAAATCAATCGAAATAATAATAACAATAAGAATAATAATTCAAACTGTATTTACATCATCAATAATAGAATTCCCGCGTCCTCATACGTGTGCGTAACATCGGGATAAACATTGGACAAATAAATAACCTTTATTATATTAGATCACGTAAACATTCATTCATTCATCTTCTATCCGATCTTCCCTCGGGTCACGGGGAGTCTGTGTCTATCTCAGACGTCTATGGGCATTAAGGCAGGATACACCCTGGATGGAATGCCAACCCATCACAGGACACACACACACACACACACACACACACACATTCATACACTAGGGACAATTTTCCAAGGTGCCAATCAACCTACCGTGCATGTTTTTGGACCGGGGGAGGAAACCGGAGAACCCGGAGAAAACCCCCCTGAGGCACGGGGAGAACATGCACAAACTCCACACACACATGGCCGAGACGGGAATCGAACCCGGACCCTGGCGGTGTGAGGCGAACGTGCTAACCACTAAACCACCGTGGCATCACGTAAACATTACAGTGAAATTGTTTCTCCACAGATTCCTGGCTTGTTTGGAAGTTCCGGGTTGCCGGGTGAGACGTGAGATGTGATACGTGATACGGCGCCCCCTAGAGCACAGAAAGTTAAGGACCCTGTTCGAGGACCCAGCGGGGGCAGCTTGGTGTACCGGGGCTCGAACCACCGACCTTCTGAACAGTAAGGTAGCGCCTTAATCACTGTGATATACCGCCGCATTCATACAACACAACAAAGGAAACCCACACCTGCAGAGCAGCTAGAATCACATTCGTCTCCCCAAAAAGCTGCTCTTTCGGTTTGATCCTGAATACATTAGAATGTTTACATTGACCCGATTTCCCATTTACCGTGTGTTTGAATACCAGTTTGGGTTTTGCATTCGTGAAGTAGCTACACTAATTGTTTATGCGTGTGTTTGAATCCGCGACGTTCCGAGCAGTAACCCAAATCCTTTCCCACATTCACTTCTGCTTTTAGTGCACGTTAAACTCCGCCCACAGGTGGGGATTTATTAAGACCTGCCGTTATGCTTTTCTCTTTAGTCCTTAGATTGGTTTCCTCTCGGTTCTCCTACTAAAATAAAAGCACTAGTTGTCTTTTAAAAACCCTTTTTTTGTTTCTTTCTGTAGTACAAATAAGAGCTCGATAGATCGAATGGAACAGAACAACCTTTATTTATTATTTATTATTTATTTATCACATAAACATTATAATAGAATAATCTTTTATTTGCCCCCCCCCTGACCTTCCGATCAGTAACCCGACACCAGAGCTACCGTAAGCTTTACTCCAGGGAAGTTCTTTACCAGCCAGTTTTCCAAGGCGGGGTCACAGCAACCGCGATACAGCGCCCCCTGGAGAACAAAGAATGAAGGTAATCGCTCGGGAACTCAAGATTCCCGTCCTCGATATTCCTGTCCACCATGATGACACACCACGATGTCATTTATTTTATATTTAAGTACAAGTTGTATTTTATATCAGCATCGTTTATGTTAGTGTAGCTGTTTTGGTACAAAAATAATTCGGGGACATTTCTGGTACTCTGAGAATATTTACAGCAGATTGTTTCCAGTGCGATTAAGGGTTTGGTCGAACCTCCGCGTAGTTCTTGAGTACTTGTGAGAAGCGCACGACTTTCATATAATCGGGTCGTCCTTTTTGGTCATCAAAGAGGTACTCGGGCGAGAGCACTTTGGTGGGTTTGTTGTGCAGGAAGTACTTGTTGAGGTGCGACTCCTCCTGCCACGCCGCTTCGATATTATTGACTCGGTCTTTTTCCAAATTTATGCGGCACGTCTTCGCCAGCCTGTGCACTTTGTCGAGGCGTCCCCCGATCACGGCCCCGCCGTAGTAATAGTCTCCTTCTCCAAAGGGTATGTAGGCATTGGATTCGGGACGCCGCTCGTACGTGAACTGGTCCCGGGACACCCCGTAATACCAGGCGTGCAGCACGCCGACCAGGTCGCTCAGGGACTCCGCCCCCCAGTGGTCGTAGAATTTGGAGTCGACATCCAGGCTGAAGATGTAGTCCGCCTTGTTCACCAGCTCCTCCTCTATCAGCTTCTCCACCAGCTCCATGCGGCGCAGCGAGATCTCCTGCCAGCGGTTCGAGCTGGCCATTTTAATCTTGCTCAGGTAGCGGCCCTCCCCCAGCGCCACATCCGGGACCTCGTCGGGAAGATCTGTGAATATGTAATAATGCACTCTGTATCCCAACATGAAGTGCTGCTCCGCCGATTCCAGGAGGTCCTTCAGGAAACGGATGTATCTGTGGGAAGGATTGCGATTAAAGGAAAAGTGCGATTTTAAAGTGCGATCGTTTTTACGAACATTATACACGAACACATTCCTGATATACAACGTACTATTATATCATCCATACACTGAGCAGGTGAGGGTTAAGGGGCCTTGCATAAGGGCCCAGACGGGGCAGATTGGTGGAGATGGGATTTGAACTTACAACCATGTGACTGGGAGTGAAACGTCTTCACCACGCTCTTTCCTCACAGTCGCCTCCAGACGAAACCGTTTCCGTTCGGATTTTCCGCTGAATTTTTTCCCTGCACGTCGGAGTCCCGTGGAAGAGCGTGGCAGAGCGTGGAAGAGCGTGGAAGAGCGTGGAAGAGTGTGGAAGAGCGTGGAAGAGTGTGGAAGAGCGCGGAAGAGTGCGGAAGAGCGTGGAAGAGCGCGGAAGAGTGCGGAAGAGCGTGGAAGAGCGTGGAAGAGCGTGGAAGAGTGTGGAAGAGCGTGGAAGAGCGTGGAAGAGCGTGGAAGAGCGTGGAAGAGCGTGAAGAGTGTGGAAGAGTGTGGAAGAGCGTGGAAGAGCGGAAGAGTGCAGAAGAGCGTGTGGAAGAGCGTGGAAGAGCGCGTGGAAGAGCGCGGAAGAGCGTGGAAGAGCGTGGAAGAGTGTGGAAGAGCGTGGAAGAGCGTGGAAGAGCGTGGAAGAGCGTGGAAGAGTGTGGAAGAGTGTGGAAGAGTGTGGAAGAGTGTGGAAGAGTGTGGAAGAGCGTTGAAGAGTGTGGAAGAGCGTGGAAGAGCGTTGAAGAGTGTGGAAGAGTGTGGAAGAGCGTGGAAGAGAAGAGTGTGGAAGAGTGTGGAAGAGCGTTGAAGAGTGTGGAAGAGTGTGGAAGAGCGTTGAAGAGTGTGGAAGAGTGTGGAAGAGCGTTGAAGAGTGTGGAAGAGTGTGGAAGAGCGTTGAAGAGTGTGGAAGAGTGTGGAAGAGCGTGGAAGAGTGTGGAAGAGTGTGGAAGAGCGTGGAAGAGTGTGGAAGAGCGTGGAAGAGCGTGGAAGAGTGTGGAAGAGTGTGGAAGAGCGTGGAAGAGTGTGGAAGAGTGTGGAAGAGCGTGGAAGAGCGTGGAAGAGCGTGGAAGAGCGTGGAAGAGCGTGGAAGAGTGTGGAAGAGTGTGGAAGAGTGTGGAAGAGCGTTGAAGAGTGTGGAAGAGTGTGGAAGAGCGTGGAAGAGTGTGGAAGAGCGTGGAAGAGCGTTGAAGAGTGTGGAAGAGTGTGGAAGAGCGTGGAAGAGCGTGGAAGAGTGTGGAAGAGTGTGGAAGAGCGTGGAAGAGCGTGGAAGAGTGGAAGAGTGGAAGAGCGTGGAAGAGTGCGGAAGAGTGTGGAAGAGCGTGGAAGAGCGTGGAAGAGCGTGGAAGAGCGTTGAAGAGTGTGGAAGAGTGTGGAAGAGCGTTGAAGAGTGTGGAAGAGTGTGGAAGAGCGTTGAAGAGTGTGGAAGAGTGTGGAAGAGCGTTGAAGAGTGTGGAAGAGTGTGGAAGAGCGTGGAAGAGCGTGGAAGAGCGTGGAAGAGCGTGGAAGAGCGTGGAAGAGCGTGGAAGAGCGTGGAAGAGTGGAAGAGTGTGGAAGAGCGTGGAAGAGCGTGAAGAAGTGGAGAGCGTGGAAGAGCGTGGAAGAGCGGAAGAGCGGATGTGGAAGAGTGTGGAAGAGCGTGGAAGAGCGTGGAAGAGCGTGGAAGAGCGTGGAAGAGCGTGGAAGAGCGTGGAAGAGCGTGGAAGAGCGTGGAAGAATGTGGAAGAGTGTGGAAGAGCGTGGAAGAGCGTGGAAGAGTGTGGAAGAGTGTGGAAGAGCGTGGAAGAGCGCGGAAGAGTGTGGAAGAGTGTGGAAGAGTGTGGAAGAGCGTTGAAGAGTGTGGAAGAGTGTGGAAGAGCGTTGAAGAGTGTGGAAGAGTGTGGAAGAGCGTTGAAGAGTGTGGAAGAGTGTGGAAGAGCGCGTGGAAGAGTGCGGAAGAGTGTGGAAGAGCGTGGAAGAGCGTGGAAGAGTGTGGAAGAGTGTGGAAGAGCGTTGGAAGAGCGTGTGGAAGAGCGCGGAAAGAGTGTGGAAGAGCGTTGGAAGAGTGTGGAAGAGCGTGGAAGAGCGTGGAAGAGTGTGGAAGAGCGTGGAAGAGCGTGGAAGAGCGTGGAAGAGTGTGGAAGAGTGTGGAAGAGTGGAAGAGCGTGGAAGAGTGTGGAAGAGTGTGGAAGAGCGTGGAAGAGCGTGGAAGAGCGTGGAAGAGTGTGGAAGAGTGTGGAAGAGTGTGGAAGAGTGTGGAAGAGCGTGGAAGAGCGTGGAAGAGTGTGGAAGAGCGTGGAAGAGCGTGGAAGAGCGTGGAAGAGCGTGGAAGAGCGTGGAAGAGCGTGGAAGAGCGTGGAAGAGTGTGGAAGAGCGTGGAAGAGCGTTGAAGAGCGTGGAAGAGCGTTGAAGAGAGTGGAAGAGCGTGGAAGAGTGTGGAAGAGTGTGGAAGAGTGTGGAAGAGCGTTGGAAGAGCGTGTGGAAGAGTGTGGAAGAGCGTTGAAGAGTGTGGAAGAGCGTGGAAGAGCGTGGAAGAATGGAAGAGCGTGGAAGAGCGTGGAAGAGTGGAAGAGTGTGGAAGAGCGTGGAAGAGCGTGGAAGAGCGTGGAAGAGCGTTGAAGAGTGTGGAAGAGTGTGGAAGAGTGTGGAAGAGTGTGGAAGAGTGTGGAAGAGTGTGGACTGAGTGCAAAAATGTGCATTTCTCGACGTGTCACTGAGCACAAAGTGCATAAACAATGACCGGGAATGCCGTCAGTCGAACCTTCTAGCTCCTCGGCTTCAGGCCTTGGAGAGGCGCGGGAACGTCAGGACTTAAATTTACGAAATCGCAAGAACAGGTTTTTTGTTTTGTTTCTTTTTGTATGGTGAAAATTCCTGACAGTATTTTTGTACCCACAATGCTTTTAAAGACCTACTTTCCCACAGCAAAGATGGTGGTCGCCACGGTGATATTCTTCGCCTTGTAGATTCCGTCAATCACCGAGGTATCAAAGGAATCCTCCCAGACTATCGGCGCTAACCACTGGGTCATCAAGGCAACATCTGGCCTTCTGAATACACACACACACACACACACACACACACACACACAGGATGTAGCTTGCAGGTCGGGACACACAGATGAGAAAATTGTTATGCAAACACTTTTACTTACTGGTTATTCACCTTAGGCTGACCGTATGAGATTCTATAAATGGAATTGTCATAATTAGTAATATTATAATCATTTTTATTTGAATGAATATTATTATTATTATTATTATTATTATTATTATTATTATTATTATTATTAATAAAGAAGCATTTATACCACACAAGTGTTGTCAAACCCAGCAGTGTGTAGCGGAAATGCCATAAACCGCATGTACATGTACATTTACATTTACATTTGCGGTATTTAGCAGACGCATGTGTGTGGTGTGTGTGTGTGTGTGTGTATGTCGCCCTTGACACAATGAAGATTTTATCAGTATGATGTTTGTTTAATGTTGCCAGACAAGAAATATTCAGAAAAGTAAAGCTGAAACGAATTGTCAATAGAAACTGTAATTACAGGCGGCGTAAGAGGAATAAAGCACGTGGAGTTTTGGTCAATTCCGCATGTAATTAAACCAGTTTTCATTTTCATGCCACGTTGTTTAGATGCAGCTTCACTGGAAAACTGATTTCTATACCTGGACCCCCCCCCCCCCCCCCCCCCCCCCCCCCCCCCCCCCGCCCAGGGCCCCCCCTGTTGTCACCAGGGACGCTAAAGTTAAAGTTACAATCCCAGCGAATCTAAACCGAACCGAACTAACTGTGTTAAAAGGGAAGCATGTTTGGAATGATCGGTAAAAGTTTCTACCGCGTTCAACTGTTAAAGTGGGATTATCTCGAGAAACAGACTTAATTATACGCTCACGGTACGAAGGAATGTGTCAAACGAGTCAAAATGTTACGCTGCTTTGAGACAATGTTAAAGGCATTATTCAAATCCTAATATGACGTCTTTATGGGAGGGAAAAGTGTGTGTGTGTGTGTGTGTGTGTGTGTGTGTGTGTGTGTGTGTGTGTGTGTGTGCTCACCCTTCAGGAAATCTTAATTCTGTATCGACATCCGAAAAGACCCTGAAAAATAATCAAGCAAAGATTTACTGCACATATTTAAATGTGTATATTTGTAATTATTTATACTGTATAACACAAATATACACATTTATACTGTACAACACAAATATATACACATTTTGTTTTATGCATAAAACAAAATGTATAATTTGTGTTGTATGCAGTATAAATGTGTATATTTGTGTTAACAGTATAAATGTGTATATTTGCGTTATACAGTATAAATGTGTATATTTGTGTTATACAGTATAAATGTGTATATATTTGTTATACAGTATAAATGTGTATATTTGTGTTATACAGTATAAATGTGTATATTTGTGTTATACAGTATAAATGTGTATATTTGTGTTATACAGTATAAATGTGTATATTTGTGTTATACAGTATAAATGTGTATATTTGTGTTATAGTTATGTGTATACAGTATAAATGTGTATATTTGTGTTATACTAATGTGTATATTTGCAGTATAAATGTGTATATTTGTGTTATACAGTATAAATGTGTATATTTGTGTTATAATAAATGTGTATTTTGTTTATACAGTATAAATGTGTATATTTGTGTTATACAGTATAAATGTGTATATTTGTGTTATACAGTATAAATGTGTATATTTGTGTTATACAGTATAAATGTGTATATTTGTGTTATGCAGTATAAATGTGTATATTTGTGTTATACAGTATAAATGTGTATATTTGTGTTATACAGTATAAATGTGTATATTTGTGTTATACAGTATAAATGTGTATATTTGTGTTATACAGTATAAATGTGTATATTTGTGTTATACAGTATAAATGTGTATATATTTGTGTTATACAGTATAAATGTGTATATTTGTGTTATACAGTATAAATGTGTATATTTGTGTTATACAGTATAAATGTGTATATTTGTGTTATACAGTATAATTGTGTATATTTGTGTTATACAGTATAAATGTGTATATTTGTGTTATGCAGTATAAATGTGTATATATTTGTGTTATACAGTATAAATGTGTATATTTGTATTGTGTTATACAGTATAAATGTGTATATTTGTGTTATACAGTATAAATGTGTATATTTGTGTTATACAGTATAAATGTGTATATTTGTTTTATACAGTATAAATGTGTATATTTGTATTATACAGTATAAATGTGTATATTTGTATTATACAGTATAAATGTGTATATTTGTATTATACAGTATAAATGTGTATATTTGTATTATACAGTATAAATGTGTATATTTGTTTATACAGTATACAGTATAAATGTGTATATTTGTATTATACAGTATAAATGTGTATATTTGTATTATACAGTATAAATGTGTATATTTGTGTTATACAGTATAAATGTGTATATTTGTGTTATACAGTATAAATGTGTATATATTGTGTTATACAGTATAAATGTGTATATATTGTATTATACAGTATAAATGTGTATATTTGTGTTATACAGTATAAATGTGTATATATTTGTGTTATACAGTATAAATGTGTATATTTGTGTTATGCAGTATAAATGTGTATATATTTGTGTTATACAGTATAAATGTGTATATTTGTGTAAGGCAGTATAAATGTGTATGTTTGTGTTATACAGTATAAATGTGTATATTTGTGTTATACAGTATAAATGTGTATATTTGTGTTATACAGTATAAATGTGTATATTTGTGTTATGCAGTATAAATGTGTATATATTTGTGTTATACAGTATAAATGTGTATATTTGTGTTATACAGTATAAATGTGTATATTTGTGTTATACAGTATAAATGTGTATATTTGTGTAAGGCAGTATAAATGTGTATATTTGTGTTATACAGTATAAATGTGTATATTTGTGTTATACAGTATAAATGTGTATATTTGTATTATACAGTATAAATGTGTATATTTGTGTTATACAGTATAAATGTGTATATTTGTGTTATACAGTATAAATGTGTATATATTTTGTGTTATACAGTATAAATGTGTATATTTGTGTAAGGCAGTATAAATGTGTATATTTGTGTTATACAGTATAAATGAGTATATTTGTGTTATACAGTATAAATGTGTATATTTGTGTTATACAGTATAATTGTGTATATTTGTGTTATACAGTATAAATGTGTATATTTGTGTTATACAGTATAAATGTGTATATTTGTGTTATACAGTATAAATGTGTATATATTTGTGTTATACAGTATAAATGTGTATATTTGTGTTATACAGTATAAATGTGTATATTTTTGTGTTATACAGTATAAATGTGTATATATTTTGTGTTATACAGTATAAATGTGTATATATTTTGTGTTATACAGTATAAATGTGTATATATTTTGTGTTATACAGTATAAATGTGTATATATTTGTGTTATACAGTATAAATGTGTATATTTGTGTAAGGCAGTATAAATGTGTATGTTTGTGTTATACAGTATAAATGTGTATATTTGTGTTATGCAGTATAAATGTGTATATTTGTGTTATGCAGTATAAATGTGTATATATTTGTTATACAGTATAAATGTGTATATTTGTATTATACAGTATAATTGTGTATATTTGTGTTATACAGTATAAATGTGTATATTTGTGTTATACAGTATAAATGTGTATATTTGTGTTATACAGTATAAATGTGTATATTTGTGTTATACAGTGTAAATGTGTATATATTTGTGTTATACAGTATAAATGTGTATATTTGTGTTATACAGTATAAATGTGTATATTTGTGTTATACAGTATAAATGTGTATATTTGTGTTATACAGTATAAATGTGTATATATTTGTTATACAGTATAAATGTGTATATTTGTATTATACAGTATAATTGTGTATATTTGTGTTATACAGTATAAATGTGTATATATTTGTGTTATATTGTATATCAGTATTTTTACACTCGATATTCAGTAGATTTGTTCGGCCTATATGATAAATTGGTGCGAATGGAAGATGTGAAAAAGCGCCGTGTGTGTGTTTTGTGTTATGAGGCGACGTCGCTCATCAAACACTATATACTGTCTTATAGTTACACCTGGACCTTCAGCATAATACTGAAGTGGTACACGGCGATGATGCGTTTTATACTCATGCTAAATAAACCAATAAATAAATAAATAGAGTGCATTCTACTAATTATTTAAAAAGATTACAATTATTTAAGCCCCGCCTCCCCTCCCTACTACTACTACTACTACTACTACTACTACTACTTCTACTGCTGCTGCTCAGTTCAAATCCAAGTCTAAACATTTACAGGAATTCTTACAGGACAAAAATAAAAATGACCTGTTCCTGCAGCCAAGGTCATTTTAGCCGGAGCTGATTTCCTTAATGCTTCAGCCAGACTACGCAAACCAGCCCCCGAGTCATTTTCCTCAGAAGGAGCGTCCGATAGCATCCTCACCACCGTCTGTAACTAAACCCTCCGCTACCATCATCCCCCCCCCCAAAAAAAAAAATTAATAATAATAATAATGAATTAATTTAAAAATGTCATGACGTTATGAAATTTAAAAAATGGTGAGTGTTGGAATGACAGTCACCTCTGGTTTATTTGCATGGTAAATATTCATTGTTGTTTATATATAATGTCGTTTTATAATAAACCAGTAGATCCAGTTGAGCCTTCTCGTTCATTTCATCCGTACTGATGGAAGTAGGAAAATACGCTCCAGAGGTGCGTTCACATGCAGCCGCTGTAAAAGCGTCGGAGAGCGCGGTGTGCCAGCGCGGGAGTGTACCATCCCATGCCATCTTCCGCGGGTTTCATTCCATTCCACAGTCTTACGACACAGTGGCGGGTTTTTCTACACACAGGCGTGGCTTCTGCGCATGAATGGCATGAAAGCCTGCGCTTGTCATTTTTCCGGGTTATGAAAAGCCACCTGGGAGATAAACATCAAAACTCGGTGCCGGACTCCGACGCTTTCGTTTTAATCTAATCGCCCAACTGTTCTTCCTTCTCGTTGTGCCCTGTGTGTGTGTGTGTGTGTGTGTGTGTGTGTGTGTGTGTTTGTGTGCGTGTGTGTGTACTCACACATTCGACTTGCAAACTTTCACGTCACTGGAACAAAAACAAAGCACACATTATTCCTCACATGTTCATTAGTGATTCAGACTGTTATTACCATATAAAGGTTCACGGCGAAAGGCTTATAAGCACGCGCGACTTTTACACTCGCATGCAAACTCTGGGGCAATTTTTGCATGAAGCAAAGCACAGAGCAGCTTCGGCCGTGTATGAAGTCTTCCAACTGTTCAGAGCACCATTAAGGAGGACCAGGATGGCTGATTATGACCACTCAGAAATGTATTTATATGACACACACACACACACACACACACACACACACATGGGTGTATATATTACCTGAACAAGGAGGACTTGTAGTAGGAGTACAAAAACCTAATGGAGAACACACACACACAAACAAACACACACATACACACACAATTTGTATTAATACAATGACAACACACACACCGCATCACTCAGCATCCCAAAGAATCTCCACACGCACGGCAACACCCGTTCCGCAAACATCCAACGTACATACAAACATATAAACCAATACAAACACTCATTTCCTTATTCCTCTTTTATGGAGGCGCAGATTACGGATTTTCACACGACGGAACGCATCTCCGCGAGAACGGTCGGCGGGAACACGACAGGTGTCCAGGAAAACGTTCGCCCACGAGGAAGGCGCTGTGGATCGGCGCTCATTATTTACATTGGTGGCATCGCCACGTGGACAGTGATAATAGGATCATAAATAAAGTCCATGTACATAAATAAGAATAATGCAAAGTTTTAATAGCATGCAGTTGATTTTAAGGGTTGTTTTCTGAAGCGCGTACGTCTCGTCGCAGTCTTTCGTTCCGCAGATAAAACCCTTCACTTTTTCCCCCTATGTTTTGATGCGTCGCCTGTTTATTATCTGCAACAATGCAATTTTGTGTAAGATCTCTAAGAATTTCTTTTCCAGGAAAAATACTGGCGGTTTCGGTGGTTCATAAATAGGAAGTCATTGTTGATTATAATATTGTGCATTTTGTGAAAAGCCCCCCCCTCATCCACCCCCAACTCCACCCCCAACTCCACCCCCCCTTCCGTAATCCAGCGTTATATCTTCAGAAAATCTATTTTTCTACAACAATCAGATAAGATTTGAACTGACGAGAGGAAGAAGAAACACAACGCGATTAAATGTCCGATACATTTGGATAAAGAAACCCCTGAACGCTGCTTTCCCGTTACTGGAGAAACGTTCGTCTAACATTACAACCCTGTTTTTATATACGTTTTACAGAAGGAGACGAGATCGGCCGATCTGAGACGGCGTTTTTTTTTTTTTGACGTCTTTTTGTCGCCACGATACGAGCTTCAGCAGACGCCTGTGACGGTGCGGCGAAACGCTTGAAGCGTCTTAAAAAGCGTACACACATTTTTTTTTTGCCTTCGCTGTGGAACCTCCGTCACAATCTGAGCCAGAGTGCGTGTTGCTACGAGTTTGTTACAAACTCTCTCTCTCTCCTGTAAAAGTGTAACTGCACAATGAGGAAACGGCGGCTTAAACTGCATCCAATCATTAATAATTAAAACGATTATAACGTGAATAGTAATAATGTTTCACTTACCAGATGAGCACGGAGATCAGAAAAGAACAAAACATGAGCAAAATCTGCCCTGAGCGCATTGTGAAGTTTTTCTTAAAAAAAAAAAAAGACTGATGGAGGCTAGCCTTTACAATGTGTGTGTGTGTGTGTGTGTGTGTGTGTGTGTGTGTGTGTGTCTTCAGGTGAGTGGGTGTGTACAAGTCCACATGTAAATTGTGTAAGCGGTGTCTGGGCTTGTCCCAGCTGCCAATGAGTGAAAGGCTTTTAAAATATAAAATGTGTGTGTGTGTGTGTGTGTGTGTGTGTGTGTGTGTGTGTGTGTGTGTGTGTGTGTGTGTGTGTTTTAATACTTGACCTGTTTATACACAAAAGGTTGTGAGATCAAGCAGAAACTGTAGATCGCTGCTTTTAAAATGTAATAAAAAAAAGGGAAACGTCTGTGACTCTGGAACAAATTCCCCGTATGCGAAAGATACATTATAAACGATGAGTTAATATCCGAAGTGAATAAGTAAACAACAAGGAATCGTACGATCATTTCGACACGCCTTTTCCATCTAAACACGTCATTTATTTAAAGCGTTTTTGTTTAAGCTTTGAAGAATCGGAGTAAACACTGAGTATTGTTGTTAAGACCGGGAACTGTTGGGTTTGTTTGGTTTTCTGTTGTTTCTTAAAGTGAACCAAAAAGGGAAGTTGTGTGTGTGTGTGTGTCAAAACTGTCTATCACGAAACACAGCTTTGTTTTTCAAGCAATATTTATTTAAAAAAAACACACATTCATTCATTCATTCATCTTCTAGCGCTTTATCCGATCTTCCCTCGGGACACGGGGAGTCTGTGTCTATCTCAGGCGTCTATGGGTATTAAGGCAGGATACACCCTGGATGGAATGCCAACCCATCACACACACACACACACACACACACACACACACACACTCACATTCATACACTAGGGACAATTTTCCAAGGTGCCAATCAACCTACCGTGCATGTTTTTGGACCGGGGGAGGAAACCGGAGAACCCGGAGAAAAACCCCCTGAGGCACGGAGAGAACATGCACAAATTCCACACACACATGGCCGTGAGGAGAACGTGCTAACCACTAAACCACCGTGCCCCTTGTCTATCACAAAACACAGCTTTGTTTTTCAAGCGACATTTATATAAAAACCACATTCAGCCTTATGTGGGAAACAAAAACATATATGCTTTTTACTCTACACAGTAAAAACACCAGCGCTATTTTAGTAGCGTTACTTTAACATGTTGCGATCGCGGACATTCTGAGAAGAGTTCAAATTTACACCCGTCGTTGTGTTTATAGCATTAAAATGGCGCCACATGCTACTGTAATAAAAGTCATTTGTTATTCCTGTGTTTTACTCAACAAGCATTATTCATTTCGGCGCAGTTTTTTATGTTTACAATTCTTCTATCACTCAGATGAATCTTGTGGAAAGAATCCTCGGGACAAAATCAACCGTTAAAAGCGCTTGGCGAATAAAACTAAACCTAGAGTAGGATCTACTTTTCGTGAGAAAACGTAAAAACCCCAAACCACCCAAACCACAAAACAATTAGAAGCATTCAAAAAACAACAAGCATGGAACTTGTACACGCCGTGTTAATCGAGGACCAGGCGTGGGTGAACAGTGACCCCTGTGGCCGTCATGGGGTGGTGCAGATTCTGATGGGAATAGTATTCCACAGCCATACACAACGTTGTATTATTCTTTACATAAATAAGAATAATGCAAAGTTTTAATAGTATGCAATTCATTTAAATGCTAGTATATATATATATAATATAAATAAAACAACTTTTGTTGGGGGTTGTTTTATGAACCACAGCCATTTAAGTTAAAGTCCTTTAGAGTCGGTGTAATCAGAACAAAAAGACGTGACCTTGTGATACGAGAATGTAATTTAAGGAGTAAACACTGGTCCTCAATGTTTGTGAGCGAGTTGCATGTGCAAAGAAACTGCTAAAGGTGCTAAAGATATGAAACTATTAAATCTGTGGGAAAATAAACATATAGATAGATGTTAACTGTACAGTTCAGAGTGTAACATAACCCACTATATATATATATATATATATATATATCTATATATATATATATATATATATACATGTTTATATATATATATATTTGTTGTTAAAATCACATTAAGGCGTTCACAATAGTCTTTTGTTACATTTAGACTTGCAGTTTCATACATTTACATTATTATATTATTTTTAAATTCTAATAGAAAAATTTAACGTAATAATTATATATTTATATATATATATATATATATATATATAGATATATATAATAATATATATTGTAATTTAACATATTGTATCTTTAATGTTTTTTTTAAGGCGTTCACAATAGTCTTTTGTTACATTTAGACTTGCAGTTTCATACAGTTACTATTATTATATTATTTTTTAAATTCTAATAGAAAATTTAACGTAATAAATTATATATATATATATATATATATATATATATATATATATATAATATATATATATATATATATTTGTAATTTAAATATTGTATCTTTAATGTTTTTTTTTACCCGGGTCTATTTTTTTCTAGACTTAAAATGATTTGTGATTTAACATTAATTAGCGGGCCCACTGCAGTACCACCGCACAGCCAGTAGAGGTCTCTAGAGGTTGAAAACCAATTACAGAGTATGAATGCAAAATATGTAGAATCGGTTATTTGTTCGCCGCAGTTATAAAAAAAAATAGTTTGTCTGCCATATAAAGACCCCTGATATTAATAATAACCGATCATATTACACTCGTTCCATGCATCACGAAAATCCACCTTTGCCGTTAAAACCATCATTTATGAAGGTGTTCACAGCCGTTTTTTATTATATCTAGATTTGCAGTTTTGTACCTAAGAGATAAATCTAATAGAGCCTTACGTAATAAGTGCATATTATGGAGAGATTAAATATTTTATCTTTGATTGTTTTTTTTTCTTAATTAAAAGTAAATGAGTTAGAAATATTTGTCCTACAAATCTGATTTTTTTTTAAAAGAGAGAAAAGTAAATAAAAAAGTAGAGAATCTTTGCATTGTAATTTAGAATGACTCAAATTTGAGAGATCTAAAATAAAAATGTGCCTATGTTACAGATACGGAATAGAAACTCAGATAAGTTGAGTATAGATACTCAATAATAGCGAAGAGAAAATAATTGGCTTCATTGCGATACCATCACTGTACACTAGAGGACACTGTCCACAAGGTATTACATAAAGCACTAGCAGGTACATAGCAGCGTTATAGCGTCTTCAAAAGCTGTTAAAGATAATCTACTGCAACGTAAAATCACCGCCGGATGTGCAACATGGTGCGTTTATAACGCTTTCAACACAACTGTTACAACACAAATTTGTAAGGTCGTTTGCGGAAATATAACACGCAATAGATACCAGAGAGAGAGAGAGAGAGAGAGAGAGAGGAGAGAGAGAGGGGGGGGGGGGGGGGGGGGGGGGGGGTTTGGTTTTTGACCTGAAGGGACATTGTTCGGTACAAATTCATACAAAAATTTACTTCGTCCGTCCGTCCGCCTGTCTCTATCTATCTATCTATCTATCTATCTATCTATCTATCTATCTATCTATCTATGTCTATTTATCTATCTATCTATCTATCTATCTATCTATCTATCTATCTATCTATCTATTTACATTTGCAGTATTTAGCTATTTATCTATCTATCTATTTATCTCTGTATGTCTGTCTGTCTATCTATCTATCTATCTATCTATCTATCTATCTATCTATCTATCTATCTATCTATCTATCTATCTATCAGTCTGTCTGTCTGTCTGTCTATCTATCTATCTATCTATCTATCTATCTATCTGTCTGTCTGTCTGTCTGTCTGTCTGTCTGTCTGTCTGTCTGTCTGTCTATCTATCTATCTATCTATCTATCTATCTATGACTGATTGTCTATCTATCTATCTATCTATTTACATTTGCAGTATTTAGCTATTTATCTATCTATCTATTTATCTCTGTATGTCTGTCTGTCTATCTATCTATCTATCTATCTATCTATCTATCTATCTATCTATCTATCTATCTATCTATCTATCTATCTATCTATCTATCTATCTATCTATCTGTCTATCGATATCTATCTATCTATCTATCTATCTATCTATCTATCTATCTATCTATCTATCTATCTTCTATATCTATCTATCTATCTATCTATCTATCTATCTATCTATATCTATCTATCTATCTATCTAGCGATCTATCTATCTATCTATCTATCTATCTATCTATCTATCTATCTATCTATCTATCTATCTATCTATCTATCTATCTATCTATCTATCTATCTATCTATCTATCTATCTATACGTCTACCAAATAAAAAGTGAATATAATATAAAAGGTCACATTATTAATAAAGAAAGATAAAGGACTTTAGGACTGCACATGTTTAAATAGTAACCGTGGTGTGTTTTCTTTATTGAAGAACAGAATTAAGGTGTTTGGGAGGTCAATTTCCTGGCGGGAGAAAACGTGCAGCTTTTTCTGGAATTCCGCACTGCACTGTTTCCTTTGTACCTGATTACGCAATGACGATAAAGTTCTCTTCTGTCCTACGATTAAATTGCGCAAGATGTAATAAATAAATAAATAAACAAATACTTGCGTGATAACAATCAGGGGTTTATTTACACAAGTAAGGCAGTTTCCCATGACTCCCACATGACACGGCCACTGCAGAGGGACTTTTTGAACACGCCGTATATATGTGTTGCGTTCTACTGTTATATACATATATAATGTACAGACAGGCGCATGCGCATAAAAATGTGTGTGTGTATATATAAATAATAGTTAATTTGTAATTAACATGTTAAAAAATACTTCAGCAATGGGGAAACCACAGTGAAGGTCACATGACAGGAACTTGTTGCATATGAAACTGGTTTGAGAGGAATGTCAGGTCTGTTTGCGTAAGTGTGAATCAGAACAAGCTCGTTTCAGTCGCAGTGGAAATACTGGACTGATGGGTTTCAATCTCTAACATAAAAAGAAGATAGGAGGCATTCATTAAATACAATATTAATGATATGATAATTATACCTCTAATTAATTATATACACACACACACACACACACACACAAAATCACAACATTAACGGCGAAGCAATTTCTCCCCGCTCTTAAATGATCTTTGTATTCAGAGTATGTAAACATGGAGTCAAAATTTCTCATTTCTCCACTTCTCGGTTCTGATCTCGCTTTGGTTTCGTCTGTTCTCGGTTCCAGATTTTCTATTTTGCTGATTAATTATTTTTCCCTTTTCTTATTTAATAAACACTGCCAAAAAAAGAAGAAGCAAAACTGCATGTCATTATTGCTCATTTCCTTTTTCTTTGTAAATCACTTTTGACGGACAGTGGACATGATTTTAGGCAGCGATTATAAGCATTTTATTTCCTGGTACATTTTGTTGTTCCTGTTTTTGCTATGAGGAAGAAACCTTGATGGGGGACCAAACGCGACCAAACCAATGATCATTTACATGGAAATGCCCACAAGTGAAATTCCCACAAGTGAAATGCCCATAAGTGAAATTCCCACAAGTGAAATGCCCATAAGTAAAATGCCCACAAGTGAAATGCCCACAAGTGAAATGCCCATAAGTGAAATGCCCATAAGTGAAATGCCCACAAGTGAAATGCCCACAAGTGAAATGCCCATAAGTAAAATGCCCACAAGTGAAATGCCCATAAGTGAAATGCCCACAACTGAAATGCCCAACACAAGTGAAATGCCCATAAGTGAAATGCCCACAACTGAAATGAACACAAGTGAAATGCCCATAAGTGAAATGCCCACAAGTGAAATGCAAGTGAAAGGCCCACAAGTGAAATGCCCATAAGTAAATGAAATGCCCATAAGTGAAATTCCCACAAGTGAAATGCCCATAAGTGAAAATGCCCACAAGTGAAATGCCCATAAGTGAAATGCACACAAGTGAAATGCCCACAAGTGAAATGCCCAAGTGAAATGCCCATAAGTGAAATGCCCATAAGTGAAATGCCCATAAGTGAAATGCCCAAATGCCCATAAGCCCACAAGTGAAATGCCCATAAGTGAAATGGACACAAGTGAAATGCCCACAAGTGAAATGTGCACAAGTGAAATGCCCATAAGTGAAATGGACACAAGTGAAATGCCCATAAGTGAAATGGACACAAGTGAAATGCCCATAAGTGAAATGGACACAAGTGAAATTTCCATAAGTGAAATGGACACAAGTGAAATGCCCATAAGTAAAATGCTCACAAGTGAAATGCCCATAAGTGAAATGCACACAAGTAAAATGCCCATAAGTGAAATGCCCATAAGTGAAATGCCCATAAGTGAAATGCCCATAAGTGAAATGCCTGAAATGAACACAAGTGAAATGCCCATAAGTGAAATGCCCGCAAGTGAAAGGCCCATAAGTGAAATGCCCATAAGTGAAATTCCCACAAGTGAAATGCCCATAAGTAAAATTCCCACAAGTGAAATGCCCATAAGTAAAATTCCCACAAGTGCCCAAAGTGAAAGTGAAATGCCCATAAGTGAAATGCCCATAAGTGAAATGCCCACAAGTAAATGCCCACAAGTGAAATGCCCATAAGTGAAATGCCCATAAGTGAAATGCCTAAAGTGAAATGCCCATAAGTGAAATGCGAAATGGACACAAGTGAAATGCCCACAAGTGAAATGCCCATAAGTGAAATGCCCACAAGTGAAATGCCCACAAGTGAAATGTTCACAAGTGAAATGCCCATAAGTGAAATGGACACAAGTGAAATGCCCACAAGTGAAATGCCCACAAGTGAAATGCCCACAAGTTCCAAAGTGAAATGGACACAAGTGAAATTTCCATAAGTGAAATGGACACAAGTGAAATGCCCATAAGTGAAATGCCCACAAGTGAAATGCACACAAGTGAAATGCCCACAAGTTCACAAGTGAAATGCCCATAAGTGAAATGTTCACAAGTGAAATGCCCACAAGTAAGTAAGAAAATGTTCACAAGTGAAATGCCCATAAGTGAAATGTTCCCACAAGTGAAATGCCCATAAGTGAAATGTTCCCACAAGTGAAATGCCCATAAGTGAAATGTTCACAAGTGAAATGCCCATAAGTGAAATGCACACAAGTGAAATGCCCACAAGTGAAATGCCCATAAGTGAAATGCCACAAGTGAAATGCCCATAAGTGAAATGGACCAAGGAAATTTCACAAGTGAAATGCCCATAAGTGAAATGGACACAAGTGAAATGCCCACAAGTGAAATGCCCACAAGTGAAATGCCCAAATGCCCACAAGTGAAATGCCCACAAGTAAAATGCCCACAAGTGAAATGGACACAAGTGAAATGCCCACAAGTTGCCCAAAGTGAAATGGACACAAGTGAAATGCCCACAAGTAAAATGGACCCACGAATGAAATGCCCACAAGTGAAATGGACACAAGTGAAATGCCCACAAGTGAAATGCCATAAGTGAAATGGACACAAGTGAAATTTCCATAAGTGAAATGGACACAAGTGAAATGCAAGTGAAATGCCCATAAGTGAAATGGACACAAGTGAAATGCCCACAAGTGAAATGCACACAAGTGAAATGTTCACAAGTGAAATGCCCATAAGTGAAATGGACACAAGTGAAATGTTCCATAAGTGAAATGGACACAAGTGAAATGCCCACAATAAGTGAAATGCCCACAAGTGAAATGCCCATAAGTGAAATGTTCACAAGTGAAATGCCCATAAGTGAAATGGACACAAGTGAAATTTCCATAAGTGAAATGGACACAAGTGAAATTTCCATAAGTGAAATGCCCACAAGTGAAATGCACACAAGTGAAATGTTCACAAGTGAAATGCCCATAAGTGAAATGGACAAGTGAAATACCCATAAGTGAAATGCCCAAGTGAAATCATAAGTGAAATGGACACAAGTGAAATGCCCACAAGTGAAATGCCCATAAGTGAAATGCAAGTGAAATTTCACAAGTGAAATGGACACAAGTGAAATGTTCCATAAGTGAAATGGACACAAGTGAAATGCCCATAAGTAAAATTCCCAAAGAAATGCCCATAAGTAAAATTCACAAGTGAAATGCCCATAATGTAAAATGCCCAAGTGAAATGCACAAGTAAATGCCCACAAGTGAAATGCCCAAAGTGAAATGGACACAAGTGAAATGTGAAATCCATAAGTGAAATGGACACAAGTGAAATGCCCAAGTGAAATGCATAAGTGAAATGCAAGTGAAATGCACAAGTGAAATGCCCACAAGTGAAATGCCCAAGTGAAATGCATAAGTGAAATGCAAGTGAAATGCAAAGTGAAATGCCAAAGTGAAATGCATAAGTGAAATGCCAAGTGAAATGCCCATAAGTGAAATGCCCATAAGTGAAATGAAATGCCCACAAGTGAAATGCCCATAAGTGAAATGGACACAAGTGAAATTTCCCATAAGTGAAATGGACACAAGTGAAATGCCCACAAGTAAGTGAAATGCCCACAAGTGAAATGCACACAAGTGAAATGCCCACAAGTGAAATGCCCATAAGTGAAATGCAAGTGAAATGGACACAAGTGAAATGCCCACAAGTGAAATGGTGAAATGTTCCAAGTGAAATGCCCACAAGTAAGTGAAATGGACACAAGTGAAATGGACACAAGTGAAATGATGCCCATAAGTGAAATGCCCACAAGTGAAATGCCCACAAGTAAGTGAAATGCCCACAAGTGAAATGTTCACACAAGTGAAATGGACATGTGAGCCATAAGTGAAATGCCCATAAGTGAATGCACCAATGTGAAATGCCCACAAGAAATGAAAGTGAAATGCCCATAAGTGAAATGGACACAAGTGAAATGCCCATAAGTGAAATGGACACCCAAGTGAAAATGCCCATAAGTGAAATGCCCATAAGTAAAATGGACCCACAAGTGAAATGCCCACAAGTGAAATGCCCACAAGTGAAATGCCCACACAAGTGAAATGCCCACAAGTGAAATGCCCAGTGAAATGCCCCAAGTGAAATGTGCCCATAAGTGAAATGGACACAAGTGAAATGCCCACAAGTGAAATGCCCATAAGTGAAATGCCCACAAGTGAAATGGACACAAGTGAAATTTCCATAAGTGAAATGGACACAAGTGAAATGCCCACAAATGAAATGCCCACAAATGAAATGTTCTGCACATATTCACCTGCCTGATATAATAATGATATTATAGTGTCTCGATACCGACACAATGTCCTTTATCTCGAAATGTGCCGATGATGTGCCGATGATGTGCGTTCTTGGTAAATAAAATGTTTGCTGGATGACAGGTTCACACCCCCCCCCCCCCCACGGCCCTCCCCCTCCCACATTTCCTCAATGATTGTGTAAACGTGTTTGTGGTGTCAACGGGTTTCGTTCGAGTCGTGCTTTGACACAAACTGAGAACCACTAACCCACTTTTGCAGCTTGTGACATTTGAGACAAAAACGCAGATCGGAAAAAGAAAAAACAAATCTGTACAGGAATAAAAGGAGAAATAACTGTTTATAAAACTACAAGAATGGTTTCCGCTATATATATTCTTAACATGGACTCATTCATTGTTTATGTGTTTGTGGGAGATTTGTTTGTCTTTTTGATCTTTTTTTTTGGGGGGGTCCTCGTGTGTTTTTTTGGGTCCTCTTTTGATAGCACAGGTGGGGGGGGGGGCGTTGGTGGTTCAGTGGTTTAAGGTTCTGGGTTACTAATTGGAAGGTCGTGGGTTCGAGCCCCAGTAATGCACCGGTATCACCTGTGTGCTCCAGGGGGCGCCGTATTTGGACCGGGGGAGCAAACCGGAGAACCCGGAAAAAAACCCCTGAGTGACGGGGAGAACATGCACAAACTCCACACACACACACACACACATGGCGGAGGCGGAAATCGAACCCTGGCGGTGTGAGGCGAACGTGCTAACCGCTAATCCATCGTGTAACCTTGCAATTAGTTATAATACTATAATATAACATTATTATTATTATTATTATTGCCATTATTATAGCTTATTGTTTATTCTATCGGTTTAATGCTTTGGCAACACTGGTGTCAGTATTTGTCCAACCAGTAAGGCAATGTTGAATCTTGAAAACCACACACACACACACACACACACACACACGATGGTATGGTCGGACGGTGTAGAGGTATAGATAGAGGGGTTGTAGGAGGTATAGATAGAGGGTTATATGATATGTATATATATATATATATATATATATATTATATATATGTAGGTATGGATAGAGGGTTGTAGGAGGTAGAGATAGAGGTATAGATAGAGGGTTATAGGATGTATATATAGAGGTATAGATAGAGGGTTGTAGGAGGTATAGATAGAGGGTTGTAGGAGGTATAGATAGAGGGTTATATGATGTATATATATATATAGGTATGGATAGAGGGTTGTAGGAGGTAGAGATAGAGGGTTGTAGGAGGTATATAGATAGAGGTTGTAGGAGGTATAGATAGAGGGTTGTAGGAGGTATATATAGAGGTATAGATAGAGGGTTGTAGGAGGTATAGATAGAGGTATAGATAGAGGGTTGTAGGAGGTATATATAGAGGTATAGATAGAGGGTTGTAGGAGGTATAGATAGAGGTAAAGATAGAGGGTTGTAGGAGGTATATATAGAGGTATAGATAGAGGGTTGTAGGAGGTATAGATAGAGGGTTATATGATGTATATATAGAGGTATAGATAGAGGGTTGTAGGAGGTATAGATAGAGGTATAGATATAGGGTTGTAGGAGGTATATATAGAGGGTTGTAGGAGGTATAGATAGAGGTAGTAGGTATAGGATGTATATATAGAGGTATAGATAGAGGGTTGTAGGAGGTATAGATAGAGGGTTGTAGGAGGTATAGATAGAGGGTAGAGGGTATATGATGTATATATATATATAGGTATGGATAGAGGGTTGTAGGAGGTAGAGATAGAGGGTTGTAGGAGGTATAGATAGAGGTATAGATAGAGGGTTATAGGATGTATATATAGAGGTATAGATAGAGGGTTGTAGGAGGTATATATAGAGGTATAGATAGAGGGTTGTAGGAGGTATAGATAGAGGGTTATATGATGTATATATATAGGTATGGATAGAGGGTTGTAGGAGGTATAGATATAGGGTTGTAGGAGGTATATATAGAGGTATAGATAGAGGGTTGTAGGAGGTATAGATAGAGGTATAGATAGAGGGTTGTAGGAGGTAGAGATAGAGGGTTATAGGATGTATATATAGAGGTATAGATAGAGGGTTGTAGGAGGTATAGATAGAGGGTTGGGTAGGAGGTATAGATAGAGGTATAGATTGTAGGAGGTATATATATAGAGGGTTGTAGGAGGTATAGATAGAGAGGTTATATGATGTATATATATAGGTATGGATAGAGGGTTGTAGGAGGTATAGATAGAGGGTTGTAGGAGGTATATATAGAGGGTTGTAGGAGGTATAGATAGAGGGTTGTAGGAGGTATAGATATAGAGGTATAGATAGAGGGTTGTAGGAGGTATAGATATAGAGGTATAGATAGAGGGTTGTAGGAGGTAGAGATAGAGGGTTGTAGGAGGTATAGATATAGGGTTGTAGGAGGTATATATAGAGGGTTGTAGGAGGTATAGATAGAGGGTTGTAGGAGGTATAGATAGAGGTATAGATAGAGGGTTGTAGGAGGTATATATAGAGGGTTGTAGGAGGTATAGATAGAGGGTTATATGTGTATATATATAGGAGGTAGAGGGTTGTAGGAGGTATAGATAGAGGGTTGTAGGAGGTAGATAGAGGGTTGTAGCTATATAGGATGGTAGAGGGTTGTAGGAGGTATAGATAGGGTATAGATAGTTGTAGGAGGTATATATAGAGGTATAGATAGAGGGTTGTAGGAAGTATATATAGAGGTATAGATAGAGGGTTGTAGGAGGTATATATAGAGGTATAGATAGAGGGTTGTAGGAGGTATAGATAGAGGTATAGATATAGGATAGAGGTATATGTAGAGAGATAGATATAGAGGGTATAGGAGGTATAGATAGAGGTATAGATAGAGGGTTATATAGTAGATAGAGGGTATAGGATGTATAATAGATATAGAGGTAGAGAGGTTGTAGGAGGTAGATAGAGGTATAGATAGAGGGTTGTAGGAAGTATATATAGAGGTATAGATAGAGGGTTGTAGGAGGTATAGATAGAGGGTTGTAGGAGGTATAGATAGAGGTATAGATATAGGGTTGTAGGAGGTATATATAGAGGTATAGATAGAGGGTTGTAGGAGGTATAGATAGAGGTATAGTTGTAGGAGGTATAGATAGAGTTTATATAGATAGAGGTATAGATAGAGGGTTGTAGGAGGTATATATTTAGAGGTATAGATAGAGGGTTGTAGGAGGTATAGATAGAGGGTTGTAGGAGGTATAGATAGAGGATTGTAGGAGGTATAGATAGAGGTATAGATAGAGGGTTGTAGGAGGTATAGATATAGGTATAGATAGAGGGTTGTAGGAGGTATAGATAGAGGGTTGTAGGAGGTATATATAGAGAGTTAAGGGCCTTGCTCTTGGGGTCCACACGTGGCAGCTTGGTGGGAACATTTGGTTCTTTAAAGGGCGGCTTTGCAATCATTACAAGTGCACAAACTTTTGCACAAACACAAACTGAAATGTGATGATTTGGGTTTTGTGCAGGAGACCGTAACCTATGAAACCTGTTCCGGGAGTGAGGGAGGGAGGGAGAGAGAGGGGGGGGTGAAGGACACCTGGTGGACGTGGGCATAAGACTCAATGTCGCATGTTGGGGAAGTGGATTTATGTGCGAACTCTGTGCACTCTGTGTTTACATTCTGTGTTTACTATAACAGGTAAACAAAAACAAAAACAATTCAAATTTCCCTAAGTACATGTGGATTAAAAAGTGTCAGGATTTTTAATAAAGGCAAAGTTTAACAAACAACATGAAGCCACACCCTCACCTTGCACTTAGACAAACACAGACACGCACACACACGCACACACACACACACACACACACACACACACACACACACACACACAGTCATACGAACGGAACTCTCTCTTTCTCTATCTTTAAATACAAAGCGTGAGGAATAACATGAGGAACATGGCATTGCGCTTCGGACAGAATTCCTACCTGCGTCTCACAGTCATCACCATCACCGCAGTCTTACTGCTCGGGTACGTCGAGAGTTTTAATTCTTATTATTCTTATTATTCTTATTATTAGATAAAAGAATCTGGAAATGTCAAAACGACAACAAGTGTTTTACAACACAAACCTTTTTTATATATTATTAACAGTCATTTATATACATTATATATATTTATATACATTTTAAGTCGATTGTTTTCTTTAAACGATTTGTTTTGATTTATTGGAATCATTTACTACTAATAATAATAATAACAAATAATTTATAAAGGTCTTTGTGGGTCATTTTGTTGTATAGATGTTTGTGTTTCCTATCCACGCGGAACAAACACGTTTCTGTCCAGATTTCACATAACGCGCTTTTTACACGCTGTTGTCGGGCTTTTTTTTTTTAATGAACAGATTATAAATAGTTTAACTGTAGATTAACAGCATGTGTGTGTGTGTGTGTGTGTGTGTGTGTGTGTGTGTGTGTGTGTGTGTGTGTGTGTGTGTGTGAGCATACTGTATATTTAAAATATTTCCTTAGCTATTGCACTCTGAATTGTGTGTGAAGCACAGACGACTTTAGTGTGTGTGTGTGTGTGTGTGTGTGTGTGTGTGTGTGTGTGTGTGTGGAGCATACTGTATATTTAAAATATTTACTTAGCTATTGCACTCCGAATTGTGTGTGAAGCACAGACGACTCTTTAGTGTGTGTGTGTGTGTGTGTTTATAATAGATTGTGTATGTGTTTTTTTCGTCCACAGGTTTCTCGTTAGAAACTACACTTCCTACAGCAACAGGTAACACACACACACACACACACACACACACACACACACACACACACACAAGGGAGTGTTATGCGTGATTTTGTACAACAATAAGAAGTGGGAGGGAGAAGCTGAAATTACCCCAGTGCCATATCAAGTTTCCCTCTCCCTCATTTACCAGGTGATGCTCAAGTGTCACAAAGGCTGCACATGTGCATCATGTGCATTTATTGCATTCATCCCGAGTGAAATGCGATTAAACCACTCGTTTCATACAAATGAGAAGGTTATGGGCTTTGCTCGGGTACTCGGGCCCGATTGTTGAACTCAGGACCTCCTGATCATTCATTCATTCATCGTCTATCGCTTTATCCGATCTTCCCTCGGGTCACGGGGAGTCTGTGTCTATCTCAGGCGTCTATGGGCATTAATGCAGGATACACCCTGGATGGAATGCCAACCCATCACACACACACACACACACACACACACATTCACACACTAGGGACAATTTTTCCAAGGTGCCACTCAACCTACCGTGCATGTTTTGGGACCGGGGGAGGAAACCGGGGAACCCGGAGAAAAACCCCCTGAGACACGGGGAGAACATGCACAAACTCCACACACACATGGCCCGAGACGGGAATCGAACCCGGACCCTGGCGGTGTGAGGCGAACGTGCTAAGCCACCGTGCCCCTCCTCCTGATCATACATGTGCACATGGACTAGAAACATTAGTAATGATGATAATAAAGATTATTTTTTGATCATAAGAAACTTCAGGAACACTGTTGAATGCAATTATATACCATTAAAACACCCCTTACACATATTCATCATTTTATTATTATTATTATTATTATGAATATTATATTAATCAGATTCTCCGTTGTGAAGTGCGTGTCGAGCGTCTGAGGTTCTAACGTTGTGTAGGAATCAAAATTCTCCTTTTAAGGACAGAGAGATCTTCTCAATGAGTTGTATATATTACATTTACATTTACATTTGCGGCATTTGGCAGACGCCCTTATCCAGAGCGACTTACAACTGAGCAATTGAGGGTTAAGGGCCTTGCTCAAGGGCCCACTAGTGGTAACTTGGTGGTGGTGTGGGGTTTGAACCTGTGATCTTCTGGTCCAGAGGCCAACACCTTAACCACTAAGCAACCACCTCCCTATATATACATATATATACATTTGTGTGTATGTGTGTGTGTATCAGGTGTGTCTCGGTTGAAAGGAAAAACCCCCCGAGGGGAACATGTCGGTCCCCACCCTCACAACTGTAAATCCCCCAGGTGCATGTGTAATCAGCTACAGCAAGCTGCAGCATGCCAACAAACTCCGTCTCTGTCCTCTGCGTTTTGGTGAAAGTATCTACACGTTCCAGCCTGTTCTCTGATCTGATGCAGCAGTTTGGGATCTGGGTGAAGTTTTGGGTTACTGATCAGAGGGGCGTGGAGAGGGGGGGGGGTTCCGCCCCAGGCTGTAGCGAGGCCCTTAACCCTCGAGTGAATATATACATACAAAGCTAGAATTGCAGCAGACACTTGACGAGTAGAAAGTACTTTTAGCACCAACATCTACAAATAACACATGTGGAGCGTGAAATCACATCCCATCTTAATCAAAGATTCCATATCATGTTACCTTATATGGACAGGTTATAACCTGATAGTCTATTATAGTGTTGAGGTCGTCTGCCAGGTTCAACCCTTAATGCCACTCAGCAGTGGTTCATATATATATATATATATATATATATATATATATATATATATATATATATATATATACGGTGGTTTAGTGGTTAGCACGTTCGCCTTACACACCGCCAGGGTCTGGGTTCGATTCCCAACTTGGCCATGTGTGTGTGGAGTTTGTGCATGTTCTCCCCGTGCCTCAGGGGTTTTTTCTCCGGGTTCTCCGGTTTCCTCCCCCGGTCCAAAAACATGCACGGTAGGTTGATTGGCACCTTGAAAAATTGTCCCTAGTGTATGAATGTGTGTGAATGTGTGTGTGTGTGTGTGTGTGATGGGTTGGTATTCCATCCAGGGTGTATCCTGCCTTAATACCCATAGACGCCTGAGATAGACACAGACTCCCCGTGACCCGAGGGAAGATCGGATAAAGCGGTGGAAGATGAATGAATGAATGTACGTCACCTTCAGCTATTGTCAGGAATTTGGTGCCGGTTTCTGGCGCGTTCGCCTGGAGCGCCATCTAGAGGAAGGCTCTAATTGCTTCCCCAATCATGACCTGAGACAAATGGGATCATTCAGTTTATTTAATGTCACTTTCTGAGGAACGAATTAACGACGTACACTGAGGTACCACTGTATACATACATAAATATATATATATATATATATGTATATATATTCATAGGACTGCACAATATATCGAAAATATTGTTATCGCAATAACAATATATTCGATATTCATATCACGGAGACCTGCGATAAATTAACATTTATTTTGTGTTAAGCATTTGTGTGTTGCATGCTTAGGTTGTCCAATCAAATAGGACCTTGCTATCTTTAACCCCGCCTCCCAAGTAGGCGCTATTACTCTATTGGCTAGCCTGGACCAGATAGAGGATATAAACACGGCGCGAGTAGAGACGAGTATAGGAAATGTATTTTCAACATCGGCATAAACCCTAAATTCGAACGAATCTATAATTCGGTAATAATAATGTAAATAATGTAATCTATAATCTTCCAGCTCTGCTATTACCTGTTCATATTTCAGTATGATAATTCCATATATAATAGTTATTTTTGTTTTTGTTTTTTTATTTAAAAAACATATATAGGAATATATAGGTTATTCTATATAGGACAAATGCTCTATCGCAAACAATATCGTTATCGCCACAGTCAACAACAATATCACATATCGCATATTTTCCCAACATATAGGCATCAATTAAATAAACATACAATTAATTCCGCCTGCATTAACGTTTGACCGCATTTATTCAAATAGATACAAATGTGGTGAAATTAAAATAAACACATTTATTCAAGATGTCCGTTTTTTTTTTTACTCGGATATAAAACGTTAAAAAACGACTTTTAACGACGTTTCTTTATCACTTCACTAAAGTTACGTCTCAAATCAAAAAGCAAAAAACATCTGCCGTGACTCGCACATATCCGGCAGTTAAAAGAGCAAAGGTTGCGTTCGGTGTCACTGTTACAATAAAACATTTACGAGAACATTTTGCCGCCGAGTTCGGCTTCACTAATAATAAAAACTAGACACGGGACGTTTCCTGAAGAAAATGTGAGCGATGCTCGACGATGCAAAACGCAGCTCCGGACGTTTTCCCTTAGAGCCTGATTTTAATATTAATATTTCGTTCAGAGAGACATTTACATTACATTTACATTTATGGCATTTTGGCAGACGCCCGATCCAGAGCGACTTACAACTGAGCAATTGAGGGTTAAGGGCCTTGCTCAAGGGCCCACTAATGGTACCTTGGTGGATGTGGGGTTTGAACCTGCGATCTTCGGGTCCAGAGGCCAGCACTTTACTACTAATCCACCACCTCACAGAGATGAGTGTTTAGACACCAAACACACCCATTTTGGGCATTTTTTCGTGAGGGGGCGGGGCCAGTGACACACATGACACCGTCAAATGATCCAGCGTCCGATTCCCGTCCATGTGCCGAGCGTTTAGACAAGTCACATGACCCTGTTTCCGAGTTTCGCCGTTTCAGTCCATGACCCTGTTTCCAGTCATCGCCGTTTCCCGCGGCAGATTTTTCACGTTTGCGGCCAGGCATTACAGGCGAACACGGGCCGAACAGCGGAGAGTCAAATTTCCCCATCCATTCTCTATGGGGCCGGAATGTCACGGGATTTCCTGATATTCCGAAAAGGTGAGGTATATGATCGCGATCCACTTCGGACCCCCTACGAGTGGATTTGTCATATGTGCATGTCGGACGCTCACAGGCGGAACTGTGAGGCACGAAATTTCAACCCTATTTATTTTCTATGGGAAAAAAATTCCCGCTTTTTGGCCCCGGGTTCGGAATTCCGCGGGGCGATTCCTTATAAAAGTAACAGCACGGCTCACACCATCGGGACGCACGATATGAGGTATGATTCGTGAGGATCGGATAAAAACTGCGGGACGAGTCACGCGCCGAAAATTTGTGCGAATCGAGAGAGAGATTATAATAGTGATGCTTTTGCACACGGCACTAATAATAATAATCGTGCATTCGCATAAAGCGATGATATTTATGCGTGTTGATTAGAGAAAACATGTAAACATATAAATAATGGAATATTTATATATATTTGAAGCTTGGCGTGGCTGGGATTTAAACTCACAACCTTTGATGGTTGTTAGTGCATGTGTTTTGTAACTTCATTCCTACACCTTTGTGTGTGTGTGTGTGTGTGTGTGTGTGGTGTGTGTGTACGTTTCAGCCGCTCAGACGTTCCCACGATGTCTCTCTGGTTAGCGCCGATCGTGTGGGAAGGAACGTTTGATGTGAAGATGATCGACAACATTTACAAACCGAAGAACATCACCGTAGCGACGACCGTCTTCGCCGTGGGGAAGTAGGTCATCGCGTTCACCGCGCGGAAATTCCGAAGCGTGACTGGAAAATATCGCCCACATCGGCTGTGTTTATCTCTGGCAGGTACGTGCGTTTCCTGAAGGACCTCCTGGAATCGGCCGAGCAGCACTTCCTGCTGGGCTACCAGGTGCATTATTACATCTTTACGGATCGTCCGGAAGACGTCCCGGCGGTAGCGATGAGCGAAGGGCATCATGTGACGGTGAAAAAAACGCCCGGTTCGAACCGCTGGCAGGAGATCTCGCTGCGGCGGATGAAGCTGATCGAGGAGCTGATCGAAAAGGAACTGGCCAACAACGTGGACTACGTCTTCAGCCTGGACGTGGACTCCAAATTCTACGCCCACTGGGGGGCGGAGTCTCTGGGCGACCTGGTGGGCGTGATCCACGCCTGGTTTTACACTTCGTATCGGAATAATTTCCCGTACGAGCGGCGTCCCCAATCCCAGGCCTACATCCCGTACAACGAAGGGGACTATTACTACGGGGGCGCCGTCATCGGGGGCCGCACGGAGAACATCTACAGGCTGGCGAAGACGTGCCGCATCCAGCTGGACGTGGACCGAGCCAATCAGATCGAAGCGGCGTGGCAGGAGGAGTCGCACCTGAACAAGTACTTCCTGCACAACAAACCCACCAAGCTGCTCTCGCCCGAGTATTTATGGGACGACACGAAATGGAAGCCCAAGCACATGAAAGTGGTGCGTTTCTCGCAGGTGGTCAAGAGCTACGCCGAGATCCGACCCAACCCTTAACCGGCGAGATAACTAACGTTACGGCCTCCTCCCGATCACGGGGGGGTGTTCCTCAGAGAACCCTAAAACACCAGGACTTCTCATCCACGCCAGCTCCACCCGCTGTGTTCCCGAGGCGTGTTTAAATGAACCTTTCATTATAATAGTATTATTGTTTTCTTTAAGGTAAGACGTACAAACACATTTTTCTATTATTTTAAATTAAGATTTCAATTAAGACGGAACTCTTGCGTAAAAGTCCTAGCGCTCTCAACCCTCGCGCGTCAATCATCATTGAGTAAATGTTTGCATAAATCTTTGCATAGGTCAAAGAGAAAAGAACATTTGCAAACGCTGATGTTTGTTTTATTGCCGTGTTTGTGTTACTGAGTAACGATCGCTCCTCGTTTACAGGCACATGCGCCGAGAACAAACACATTTTTGAATAGAAAGTACAACAACACAGCTAGTAAAATAAATAAATAAATAAAAAACGTTACTTTGACCTCCAGGGTTTTGTTGAGAGTAGCCGAGACGATTCCGCCACCCCCATCCCTCCCACTCCCATCATCCCCCCCTTCCCCCCCCCCCCCCCACGTGATAAGATCTATCCGTGTCATATTTACATATCTGATTGCTTCTAATCTGGAAACTGTATAACGTTTATGACTGTAATATTCCAGTATTATGAAGCAACAGTTTGTGCACAAGAAGATCCCATGATTACTTCATATTTGAAGATTATTTGAAGATATTATTTCCATGTTACGGTACCAATGTTTACATGTTATTGTGTTTATGTGTAAAGTAAACGGGCTGGGGGGGGGGCACGGTGGCGTAGGGTTAGCACATTCGCCTCACACCGCCAGGATCCGGGTTCGATTCCCGTCTCAGTCATGTGTGAGTGGAGTTTGCATGTTCTCCACGTGCCTCAGGGGGTTTTTCTCCTCCGGTTTTTCTCCGGGTTCTCCGGTTTCCTCCCCCGGTCCAAAAACATGCACGGTAGGTTGATTGGCACCTTGAAAAATTGTCCCTAGTGTGTGGGTGTGAATGTGTGTGTGTGTGTGTGTGTGTCCTGTGATGGGTTGGCATTCCATCCAGGGTGTATCCTGCCTTAATGCCCATAGACGCCTGAGATAGACACAGTACTCCCCGTGACCCGAGGGAAGATCGGATAAAGCGGTAGAAAATGAATGAATGAATGAATAAACGGGCTGGAAGAAAGAGAGAGATAGAGAGAGAGAGAGAGAGAGAGAGAGAGAGCTGTACCGTGTCCTCTGTCGCCCCCTGGTGGACATCAGACCTTCTCACTGTAACAGTGGATCGATCATTTTGTTTATTTTTGATATTGTATAAAATTCGAGTTGTTGTTTCTCTGACATGTAGCACGTGAATCTCAGGTTTTAGTGTAGAAATGTATTTAAGACGAGTTTCTGGGTGTTGAAAATGAGACCGGAGTGTAGATCAGGAAGACGTACCGCAAAGATACGTTTTGCATATTTTATCTGGAATTTGCAAATAAAATATTTGACACTGGGAAAAGCCAGAGTTTGCTTTCTGAAGGGAGTTGAATTCAAATTCCACTGCTGGGCCCCTGAGCGAGGCCCTTAGCCACTTAAATGCTCATTGCATGAATAAGTGGCAAAACACAACATTTAAAAGTAGGTTTAGATGCAAGTAGTGGATTGTGATCGGCAGGGAGTGGCTCAGGTATAAACAGAGGATTGTGATTGGCTGGGAGGAGTTTAGGTCTGTTGATAGAAGATTGTGTGGTGGCTGGGGAGGAGTTTAGCTTGTTTAGAGAGAGTTGTGATTGGCTGGGAGGAGTTTAGATCTGTATAGATTGGAGGCTGGGATTGGATTGGCTGGGAGGAGATTGTATTAGATTGGACCTTGATTGGCTGGGAGGAGGTATAGAGAGTTGTGATTGGCTGGGAGGAGTTTAGCTCTGTTTAGAGGGCTGTGATTGGCTGGGAGGAGTTTAGATCTGTATAGAGGTCTGTGATTGGCTGGGAGTTTAGATCTGTATGGAGGATTGTGATTGGCTGGGAGTAGGTTAGATCTGTATAGAGGGTTTTGATTGGCTGGGAGGAGGTTAGATCTGTATAGAAGATTGTGATTGGCTGGGGAGAGTATAGCTGTGTATAGAGTTGTGATTGGCTGGGAGGAGTTTAGATCTGTATAGAGGGTTGTGATTGGCTGGGAGGAGTTTAGATCTGTATAGAGGATTGTGATTGGCTGGGAGGAGTAGATTAGGTGTGAATAGTGGATTGTGGATTGGCTGGGAGGAGGTTGAGGTGTGAGTAGTGGAGTTGTGATTGGCTGGGAGGAGTTTAGATCTGTATAGAGGATTGTGATTGGCTGGGAGGAGTATAGAGCTGCATAGATGGTTGTGATTGGCTGGGAGTGGTTCAGGTATACATACTGGATTATGATTGGTTGTTGAAGTTGAAAACAGGTAGTTTCAGGTGAATCAGCGGTTTGAATGAACATGCTGCTACGAAACAGCCACAAAAATGGCAGCATAAAAAAACGCTCACTGAGATCCATGAGGAAAACCCTCATCCTCATCAAAAGCGAATGCGATAGTTAAAAGCACACAGCTGGGAGTGTAAGGAAACAAACAGAACTTGGCATTCCAGTAGGAAGTTGAATAGGTTTTTGGGTGGAGCTTCCATCATCTTCACTTGTATAATTATTCCTACAGCAGCAAGATAAAGAAAACTGCAAGCCACCGAGTGACTAACGAAGGTCTGATTGACTGTTGTTTAATCTCAGAGTTGTTGTTTTTTTTCTCATGTACGACCGTAAGGACTAACTGACTGTATTCCCAAATATCTGTTTCACTTTATATATTTATTAAATACTGCAGTTTGCATTGTTCTGGAAAGAAATCGATTTTGTCCTGTCGTGAAATATTCCCTCCATCCGACATCAAATGAATCAAATGACTGATATCAAATATATCAATTCTATAAGAAAAAGAAAAACAGGAGTCTTTTTTTGAGGAAAACTCCAATGATGGTTTTATTGAGTGAGATTCTGGGCGTGCTACTTTATTTCTTATTTTTTTTCACAAATGAATTGTCAAGTGTTTAAAAAAACGGTCAAAAAACAGATTTCTTTTAAAACCCCATAATTTTCAAAAAATAAAAAAAAAGGAGAAAAAATAAAAATCCCACGATGCAAATTCCCACCCAAACCCAAAACAAGTTTGTTATATATATATATATATATATATATATATATAGATATATATATATATTATGATATATATATATATATATATATATATATTACCAGATTGAAATTTTTTTCATCGCCTCATTTTGGTGCCAAGATTTCTTGGGAAGCGTGGGGTGCAAACATCTAGAGTTCTTATACCGACTTTATTTCTTTTCCTAAGAAATAAACAGCAAACAAAACTTCTCACACACACACACACACACACACACACACACAGCTAGCAAACGCAGGATCAACACCTCGAGATACAGAACCGTCCGTTAAAACAAAAAATAAAAACACAAATTAGAGGGGGAAAAAAAAATAAAAATAAAAGCAAAAGACGAAAAACCTGAAGCGCCGCCTTTGTGCACCGCTCGTGTTGGGGACAACTTAGAAGAACCCCGTGTGAAAACCCCCGTTCGATCGAGTTTGCGTTTGTGCTAAAAACCTCAACCAGTATTTACAAAATTGCTGATAAAAATATTCCTCTGGTGATGGTTTGTGAAGAAAAAGGGGTCCTACTGGAGCCTGTTGGAAAAGAGGGAGGGATGGAGAGAGGAAGGGATGGAGAGAAGAGTAAGTCGGACTGATGGGGAAAGAAAGAAGAGAAATGGATGGACGGGTGGGACACTACTCGGCATTAGTCTCCTCCTTCTCTGGCTCCGGCTCTGCCTCCGGAGTCTTCTCGACCTGCATGGCGACAGAAGCGGACCAATCACGGGTCAGACACGATCACCTGCACCAATCACAAACGCTGCTACGTGTAAAGAAGCATTTTCAGAAAATCAGCCTTCATTAAGTTGCCATTCCGCTCAATCGTTTCCTGAAAATGCCGTTGTTACGAAGTATTTTACATCTTCATAAGACAAGAGCAATCAGGTCATTCCCAAAACAGGGATATTATTCACCAGTGTGTGTGTGTGCGCACTAATATATATATATATATATATATATATATATATATATATATATATATATATATATATATATATATATACATATACACACACACACACACACACCACACATTTATACACGTATATATATATATGTATATATATATTATATATATTTTTTTTTTTTTTTCCCCCCCCCCCCCGCCACGTTGACAGGACTTGTAAAGTTTAGCACAATTTTTTTTATATAAATATTCTAAAAATACTTTTATCTTAAAAACTCTCCCATTTGCGACATGATTGGACTTGGAAAGGTTTTTATAGTGCCGAAATTGTTTTAAATAAAACCTAATCTCATACAAATAATATACACAATTTATTGTCTATTTATTTACTGTAGGATTTGAAACGAAGTGTAGAAAACACATGGTTTGTGTCATTTCTACACAAATCCTTTCAGCCATCTGGTGTTTTAACCCTTTACATAATTATCTTTATAGAAACAAAAACCAGCATTTACAAACTTTTAACAGGAATATTATATTGTTTTGTTGAATATTATATTATATTAACAGGAACGATAAAGGAACTTTCGTGCGAATTATCCTCATGTTTTTGTTGTTGTTTTTTTTCTTAGCTGCGATTGAAAAACTCAATCCAAGTATTATATCATACCTGGATTTATTTTTTGTGGATTTGTTGGAAAATTGTTTCAATATTTACACAAATTGCTCAGAGAATGATGTAATTTGCAAATCAATCACCAGGAGGCGGAGTTTCATCTTCTGTAATTGTAATTTGTGTTACTTCATAAATCCCGTTGTAGTTTAATCAGTTTCTCACACACACACACACACACACACACACCAAGCTGTATAGTCAAGAGTCATTATTAAATCAGTAATACCTGATGGCAGCATTAGCACACCTGTATGTGTGTGTGTGTGTGTGTGTACACACCTCATTAGTCTTGGTCTCTCCGTTTTCTGACTGGTTCTCGTCCTTGGACTCATCATTCTTTGCCTTCGACTTTTTGTCCTCCTTTTTATCATTTACTTCTTTCTCTTTCTGAGAGAGAGAGAGAGATCAATGAGAAAGGAGAGATCTCTGAATGGAGGACAGAAAGGACTGTACAGTAATGACGCTTATTGTGTGTATACATTTACACACACACACACACACCTGATAAACAAATCCAGAGAATAAATAAACAGAACGATCGATCACCACGCTCCGGGTCTTACCTTAGGTGTTTTCTTGGGTTTGGGTTCAGGTTTAGGGGGAGTGGGTTTCTAAGGGGAAAAACAAAACACTTATTTATTTAACAGCAAGCGTCACGACATCTCGGAGAAAGTTGCAGGTCGAGGTGGCCATGATGAACTGAACACTTTCACCATCAGCGCTGTTTAATCTGGTCGGTCACATGATCACACTAAAAATCAACATGTGTTCTGATTGGTTGCTCATTCTATCCCAGCAGTTTTAACAGGTTTCGTATGTGTACATTCCGATACGCTGTCGTTCCCAAGGCAACCAAAAGTTTAATTGACCTGCACAAACGTCACTGCAAGTGTTAATGTGGCGACGTTTTCTACAGGACGAAATGCAACACTTATGGAAGGAGTCTCCAGCGTCATACATCACTATATTTAAACAATATCAAAATTTACCGAGAATAAATATCACAATAACAAAAAAAAAAAAAAAATCAACAATGGAACTTTGTTTTTGTTTATTAATAAACACCCAGTGTTTGCTGTCCGCTGAAAAGGTGTTTCAAATAAATATTAATTGTTTAAAATTAAAGTAAGCGTGTATCTGAGCATGGATAAATAAATCTTCATGCACACAATGCGCCCCCTATCGTCCAACACTCAGAACTACAGCTGTCATGTACCTATACTAATAAAATAAAGTATTGTATCCTTTTTAAAAGCAGAGTACCACAATACCACTCTAGAACCGGTATATCGTCCAGCACTTATTATGGCTTTTCATTAAAATTCATTACAATGGAGGGGGAAAAAAAAGTATTTATCATTATAATTAAAATGTGTGTCGAATTCAACTTACTGCTGATAACCTGGCAGACCTTCTCTGGGGCTGTAAAATGAAAAATAAACAATTATTCATAAATATAATATGTTTAGAAAGAGAGAGAAAAGCTCGGTAAAGTGGATTTCAATACCTCCTCCTTCACCTCTCCATCAGTTCCCTAGGAATAAACAAAACAAAGGGGGAAAAAATAGGGGGATCAAAGACAAAATATGCAAATGATCATTTAAAGTGTTATAAAACAGTATTGTTTTCATATATATATATATAGATATGTGTGTGTGTTTATTTTCTTGTCATTTGACAATATATGTTCCAAAAAAACAACAACAAACAAAAACTTTGCTGCAGATTGCGGCCGTGTCCCAATCCGAGTGCCTTTCTGAAAAAGCAGTGCGCTGCATATGGACATGAACACACTTGCTTTGTGTGGACCCTACCTAGGGCACCTCGGTAAGGGGGCGTGGACCGTTAGATTGGGACGCGTGCAGGTATTCTTGCGCGGAGACGTATCTCCAGCGCGCGCGCGCACACACGAACGCACGCACGCGCACGGAGAAAGGAGGGGGTGTTAGAAGAGAGAGCGTTGTACTGACATCTAGCGGTAAGAAGGCGGAATGACACCCCGTTTTCGTCTTCCCAGGCGAACAAAGAAAACGTATTAAAATTGTTGATCGAGTCGCCCTTCTCCTGCACTAATCTCGACCTCCGTGACCGAACTAAAGGGTTTGGGGGCGGTTTTTTCGGTGCCTTTTCGGAACGTCCATGCGGCGCTAGTGGCGTGTCCCAGTGGCGCCGTTGAGAAAACACAAGAGGGGGGAAGTAACGTTAGCGTTACAGCATGGCTGCTGCGGCTCCACAGGCATGGAGCTGCCCGACTCCTGCCCACGGAGAGCACAGCGCTGCCCGACACAGCAAACCCGCTCACAGGGAGAGAAAAAATTATAACACACACACCGAGCGCTCTGAAAAATAAATAAATAAACAAACTATTAAAATCCCCTCACGGTTTTACTACAATTATTAATAAAGGAGGGGGAAAAAAGAGCCTTTTTTTTCTGTCTCGAGGGCTTTCTCATTTTCCCGACTGATTTTGTAAGGGCAAAAGTATATCCGCATGCCGTGCTCGGCTTTTCTACATACCTTTCTCTTGGGCATGTTGAGCGGTTTTTTACGGTAAATTTCCTTCTTTCTATGCCAAAATGAAACCCCTGTAAGGTTCGCTTTTAATATATACACATATATATATAAATAGAGAGACTTGAGTTCAGAGATCAGGAGGGGGAAAAAAAGCCTAGCGTCCGCTCTGCACTAATTCTGTAGTAAACAGTGAAGCTGGGCTACATTAGAGCCAGTGGTTGAATGGGGAGGGCGAAAGGGGCGTGGCGAACGATTGATCGACACCCGGACCGACCAATCAAAGGCGGCGCTCGAGCGCCGCACGCGAGCCATTCTGAACTCTGAACGCGGTTTAGGCGCGAAATCCTGACAGGAATCGATCACCCGCTCTGATTAGCCTAGCTTCCGCCATGTTTGTTTCCATAACACACTCGATAAACGCGTTGTTTTGGACTTTCTCTTTGGTATAATTAATAACTGAATAAATAAAAATATACTTTTATAGTCATTTATACGATTAGAAATACAGTAGCGCAGGGGTGGGCAATTATATTTTCCAAAGGGCCACATGAGAAACCTGAGGTGTGTTCGTGGGCCGAACCAACAATAACGTTGAACGTAACTTATGTTCAATATGAATTTTTTCCGCTTGTAAAGAGTGTTAAATATCATCATGTTCATTAGGCTACCCACTATCCTTAAGAATAAGGATATTCTATTTAAGGAAAAGAAACAACAAAAAATATGGCTGTATTTTTCCTTCATTTTTAACATTGAGCATACTCCAACAACGTCAGCGTTGCTGTGCGGTTATACATTCTTCTCGTGCGGCAAAGAAGCCGAAGCAGTTCAGCAGGCCGGATTAAAAGGACCAAGGGGCCGGATGTGGCCCCCGGGCCGTAGTTTGCCCACCCCTGCAGTAGCGGATACTCACCAGTAACGAATGATTAAGCGTTAGCAAATAGATATAACGGCGCAAAAAACGCCTTTCAAAGAAAATTGTTTCAATTATCAGTTAGTTAGGTTTAAATGATTCGTTAGGTTCTTTGACTTTATGTGGGTTATTGATAGAAAGACATCGGGACAATCACTAATAGACTAAAATATTTCCGCCTCGCGTCGGTATTATCGCACGAGAATGCCGTAAAATAGCGCAAATAGGAGTTTCCGCTATAAATTTTGAGTACAACAGTGCACACGACACCTGCTTACTATATATCCTGTTTTAGAAAGTCCTTTAAATGTCCAGGTTTTATTCTTGTTGAAAAATGACCCAGATAGGATGAAGAACAGCTTCATACACATCCGTATTTGCCTCTGGTAAAAAAGTTGTCCCTCATACGTTTTTTTTTTGTGATCCAGTTCATCCCAGTGCAGTTCCAGTGGAAACTGGGAGAGCATTCCACGGTAGATAAATAATGCTTATAGAGCTTAGTAGGTCTTTAGACGTTGTTCAGGAACCCAGTAGGGTGGTGATGGAGAACCCAGGAAGGTTGAAAACATTGTGAGGATGCATCCGCGAGTATTCAAAGGCACGTTTCATCATCGAGAACCCGAGTGGACAGAAACAGATGAATTCCGTTGATGTAAACGACAAATTGACATGAGAATAGCCATGTGAGTGGAAAAGGAGTGTTTATGGTTACACCAAGGGTTCATGCAGTGACCAATGATGAGGTCTGCAGGGATCCCAACATACTGTTATGGAGACACGTCACCCAGCACTCCAGTTACGCTGGTGATAACGTATATTGCATAGTTGCCATTACATTTTATTTCCTGGAATAATACCTCAATGTAGCATAATTCATTTTTCCTGTTTTAGTGCATAAGTGTGATTTCCACTAAGACAGTGTGAGAAAGGCTTTTTCTCAGTTCTGCTTTATGTAGAAGAGACTCACATTCAACCTGTGTGTGTGTGTGTGTGTGTGTGTGTGTGTGTGTGTGTGTGTGTGTGTGTGTGTCTGCTTCCTCTTTACTTACACTTCATTTGACAAAACAGTTGAGTTTATATTTAATATGCTCGAAGGACAGAAAGCGTTAGCGGTTAGCCTCAACTCGACATGCTGAAGGACGGATGGAGAAAAGGAATAAATAAAATACAGCTAGAACGGTTATTTTTGCTTGTTTTTTCAGCTTCAAGAAGCACAAGAAGAGTATTCAAATCAAGCAAGAGCTCAGGTGGGCCTCTTCTTTTCTCATTTCAATGTCTTGGATTTCGCTTCACAAGACGTCTAGATCGGACTGCGTTTGCGATTAGATCGGATTCAAATATTCCGAAATATTTTGGAAACTAATTCTGCTTGTGCTATTCGGTGTACTTTCGCTCTTAAATGCTCGATTCGTAGATTGGATTCTGAGTTTGATACTTTTCTCACAGATCCGATTCTGGTGTTTTCTCATTTTCACCTTTAGCTTTTGTGTAGAGTTTTACTTCTGTACTTTAGCTTAGATTGGATTCTGCAGCGTGATGCAGGGATTGTACTGCATTCTGCTTTTGGATTGGATTTGGACGTTCTGAGGTAAATGTTTGATTTATTGTATAAAAATGGAAATTAGATATAGACCGATATTATTATTATTATTTTTATTATTATTGGATAAAAGTATTCGCCCATACACCCATAAGATTGCGATGTGCTTCTTTTATAACAGCGAGTCCCCTTTTGCTGTTAATCTGGACACTTCTGGGAAGATGTTCCACTGGATATTTGTAGAGATTTGTGGAGATTCATTCAGCCATGCAATAATGTTAGTGAAGTCCAGTCCTCATGTACTAGGTATTAGGTAAAGAGGGCTGGAGATCTTCGGAGCTGGAGATCTTTGTGGACAATTTAAGAAAAGAGAACATTTAATTCTAGTGCATCGAAAAACATGGAAAGCTGAGTGCCACGTGGAAATCTTCTATCGCTTTATCCGATCTTCCCTCGGGTCACGGGGAGTCTGTGTCTATCTCAGGTGTCTATGTGCATTAAGGCAGGATACACCCTGGATGGAATGCCAACCCATCACAGAGAGCACATACACACTCACACACATTCACACACTAGGGACAATGTGCATGTTTTTGGACCGGGGAGGAAACCGGAGAACCAGGAGAAAAAAAAACCCTAAGGCACTTGGAGAACATGGACAAACTCCACACACATATGGCCGAGATGGGAATCGAACCCCCGACCCTGGAGGTGTGAGGCGAATGTGCTAACCACTAAACCACCGTGTCCCCAGTGCCTAAATACTTGCGATATATATTGAAATGATATTATTATACTATTATTGGCTGGTTTGGTCTGTGAGTCTGTTCACGCATTCTTATACCATCAAACTCCATAAAGCATCACTTCAGAAATCAGAGAACATTCCTGCTCATGTGTTATAAAACTTCTCTTGTGCGTCTTTCTATCGAAATGGAAGATTGACCTATGAAGATTGATGACGTTCCTGAAAAAGTAAATGAAATTTGTCACGTAGGATTAAAAATCTCACAACCTGACAGCAAGGTCTCGGTGTTCTGCATGGACCCTGGAGTCACCAGCAACACCCAGTTTCAGTTCCACTTACAACAAAACTTCAACAGTTATATATATATATATATATATATATATATATATATATATATATATATATATATATATATATACATTCATCTTCTACCGCTTTATCCGATCTTCCATCGGGTCACGGGGAGTCTGTGTCTATCTCAGGCGTCTATGGGCATTAAGGCAGGATACACCCTGGATGGAATGCCAACCCATCACACACACACACACACACACACACACACACATACACACTCACACACTCACATACACACACATTCATACACTAGGGACAATTTTCCAAGGTGCCAATCAACCTACCATGCATGTTTTTGGACCGGGAGGAACCCGGAGAACCCGGAGAAAAAAACCCTGAGACACGGGGAGAACATGCACAAACTCCACACACACATGGCCAAGAGGGGAATCGAACCCGGACCCTTGGAGGTGTGAGGCTAACGTGCTAAACACTAAGCCACTATATATATATATATATATATATATATATATATATATAATATATATATAAAAAAAGGCAGCTTATAAACACATAATCTAAAAAAGCTGTGTGTGTGTGTGTGTGTTTAGATCATCATCATGCTAAGCGAGGCGTTCCTCCATGTCCTGAAGTACGCCGAGAAGAACTCCGAACAAACAGGTTCCTCTGAGCAGAAAGCATCGCAGCACACGTTCTCACTCAGCGCTCCCGCACCCGAGCCTGCAGCGAGTCGCCTGAGCTCCAGATTGCCTCAACCGCCTCGACTGCCTCGATCGCCTCGACCGCTGCGAGGTGAGAAATCTGGAAAATGTGCGTTTGCATTTCTCATAAAGAGGAAGTGTAGCAGCAAGAAACTCATTCATCATCAGCTGATTGCAAGGAAGACAATGTTCATAAACCAGACGTGTTTATTATAAACGCCACAGAGATGTTTATCTGGTGACGTTTGTTTCGTTAATGGAAATTCGCTTTTGTTTTTTTTGTTTTTACGTAAAATTAACTTTGTTGTGTAAATAAATGTAATTATGTACGTAATTTATTTAATTATTTACTTTTAGTATTTACCTTTACTCAACTCCTGGACCTTTGTTTGACTTATTGTTGGCTTATTCATATTGAAGTATTTATGTTTCAATCTTTGCATATTTATACATTATTATTTTGTAGCTTTATAAATATTTACACCTTTATAACCATTTAATCACGATTTATTGTCAAATAGAGATTATAAAAGTAAAAAGAGACGCTTTTTTCTGCCGAATCTTCAAATTTTTTACCAGATATATAACTTTTTTTTTTGTTGCCAATAATAGTCCATTTGTGAATGGTTTATTTATAAATAAACAATAAATACTTTATTGTAAGCGGTCTATTCCAGGTGATTTATCATCAGAACTGTTTTTGCTCCAAAAGATGTTTTATATTATGAAGTGGTATCACAAAGTTTGGAGACGAGCTTATGATATTACTCATGATATGATTTATGAAGGCGGGTGCTCCGTTTGACTGCGCATGCAGCCTTGTGCTGCCACCTGCTGGCAGGTTTTCATACCGTCTCGTGTTTAGTAGAACTGATTTTTGGACTCCTTTTATTCCCAATCCAGAGAATTGCCCTGACGGCCCTGACAAGCCTGGGACTCGCCTGACACCTCTACCCAGCACTGCTCTCGCAATCCCCAGCAGCAGTGCCGAGGATCTCTGGGACCTGGAGCTCTACAGCTCTTTGTACTGTCCGAGTTTCTATAAAGATTACCCGGACCTGCAGCTGGCAGGAGGCACCGTGGGCCCTTTGAACCCGACTCCGCAATCCCACAGCCCTCTGTTGAACTCGGAGGATCTCGGCTCCCTGCAGGACTCGATGGAGCCGGCGGAGGTTAGAGGGAACCGAGGCGAGGTGGACGAGGGCTACCTGGTCATAGAGAGCATGAGAAGCCTGGGGAAGGAGCAGCGGCTCACCAACTCCATGCTGAACGGCTTTCTGGAGAAGCAGCTGATGGAGGTGTACCGGCAGCACATGCAGGACAGTCTGGCGCGCTGCGGGCCGGCTTCGCTAAGCGCCGGAGTGGTGCCGGGGATCTGCGTCAATCTGAGCGCGGCCGGGAATAACGCCACCGAGCACCGGAACGAGCTGCACTCCGGCCAGAGCGGCATCAGATACCTGAGCACCTGTTCGGCTCCGCCCACTTCACACTTTAGCACACCTGTGCTACGCATTTCATACCAACAGGAGCCTGAATCCTGAACACACACACACACACACACACACACACACACACATTTTAGAAATGTGAGAAATGTGAGTTGTTATTATTATTATTATCAATAAATGTGGCATCCTTCCTGTCTGTGTCTCTCCCCCCTTCTTCATGTCTGTGTCTCTCCCCCTTCTTCATGTCTGTGTCTCTCCCCCCTTCTTCATGTCTGTGTCTCTCCCCCCTTCTTCATGTCTGTGTCTCTCCCCCCTTCTTCATGTCTGTGTCTCTCCCCCCTTCTTCATGTCTGTGTCTCTCCCCCCTTCTTCATGTCTGTGTCTCTCCCCCCTTCTTCATGTCTGTGTCTCTCCCCCCTTCTTCATGTCTGTGTCTCTCCCCCCTTCTTCATGTCTGTGTCTCTCCCCCCTTCTTCATGTCTGTGTCTCTCCCCCCTTCTTCATGTCTGTGTCTCTCCCCCCTTCTTCATGTCTGTGTCTCTCCCCCCTTCTTCATGTCTGTGTCTCTCCCCCCTTCTTCATGTCTGTGTCTCTCCCCCCTTCTTCATGTCTGTGTCTCTCCCCCCTTCTTCATGTCTGTGTCTCTCCCCCCTTCTTCATGTCTGTGTCTCTCCCCCCTTCTTCCTGTCTGTGTCTCTCCTTCCTTCTTCCTGTTTGTGTCTCTCCATCCTTTCTGTCTGTGTCTCTTCCTCCTTCTTCATGTCTGTGTCTCTCCCCCCTTCTTCATGTCTGTGTCTCTCCCCCCTTCTTCATGTCTGTGTCTCTCCCCCCTTCTTCCATGTCTGTGTCTCTCCCCCCTTCTTCATGTCTGTGTCTCTCCCCCCTTCTTCCTGTCGTTATCTCTCCCTCCTTCTTCCTGTCTGTGTATCTTCCTCCTTCTTCCTGCCTGTGTCTCTCCATCCTTCCTGTCTGTGTCTCTCCCTCCTTCTTCCTGTCGGTGTCTCACCCTTCTTTCTTTGGGAAATGAATTCGAGTTTATTACCGAACCCTGAATATTCTGTTATGCTTGAAAGTTTCCAATTAAATGACACTTTTACAGACATTTTCTCTGCGTTTTTCACTTTTTCTGATGATAAATCACCTGGAAAAGACCGCTTAAAATAAAGTATTTATTGTTTATTTATAAATAAACAATTGACAAATGGACTATGATTGGCAAAAAAAACCCAACAACCTTATATATCGGGTATTTTTACTTTTAGAATCTCTATTTGATAATAATCACGAATAAGAACCTCTGAAACATCTAGAAATAAATTGTGACTAAATGGTTATAAAGGTGTAAATATTTATAAAGCTACACAATAAACATTTATAAATATAATACAAAAAATGTAAACATAAATACTTAACAATAAGTCAAGCAAAGGTGCAGGAGTTTAGTAAAGGTAAATCAAATCTTTAGATGAAGACAAAAACAAAATAAATAATTACATTTAATTATGCAAATAAATTAAAAAAAATTAAATACCTTTAAATGCAAACCCCCTTTTTTTCTCTAAATTAAAAAAGAAGCGAATTTGACTGGAATCGTGTCTCACTGTGGCGCTTCATTACATTACCGCCCCCTCGTGGCTGTGAGCAATACTGCACTTAATAGGGTTATGTCATACTGCCAATGTCATTTGCTCTTTCTTAATCACACACACACACGCACGCACGCGCACGCACGCACGCACACACACACATGCACGCATGCACACACACACACACACACACACTGGAAAAGCGAAGGTTTGCACGTTTTACATATATACACATACACACACCACACACACACACACACGCACACGCTCACACGCACGCGCACACAAGAAGCTCTCGCTCACGTGCACACACACGCGACAGAGTGCGGGTGAATCAATCACGGAACCTCATGAACAAGCGCGTGCGTGTGCATCGTGCAAACGTTCTGCAGTAATGTCAGTGCCCCTGTGTGTGTGTGTGTGTGTGTGTGTGTGTGTGTGTGTGTGTGTGTGTGTGTGTGTGTGTGTGTGTGTGGCGCGTGCCAGAACCTACTTCACACCCTTGTAACCACTCAGTGGGAATCTAAACAGGCTTTTTATCCCTGCAGCATGAAATCACACACAACACAACAGACGGGGCTGCGCGTGCACCAGCATTCCTTGGACATATCCCAGCCTCAGTCTCTCTGTCTGTCTCTCTCTGTCTAATCTCTCAGTCTCTCTCTCTCTCTCAATTCTCTCTCTCTCTCTCTCTCTTTTCTCTCTCTCTCTGCCTCTCTCTCTCTCTGTCTCTCTTCTTCTCTCTCTGTCCTTCATGCTCTCTGTCTCTCTCACTCTCTCTCTGTCTCTCTCACTCTCTCTCTCTCTCTCTCTCTCTGTCTCAATCTCTCTATATGTTCTCTCTCTCTCTCTCTCACTCTCTCTCTCTCTGTCTCTCTCTGTCTCTCTCTCTCTCTCTCTCTCTGTCTCTCTGTCTCTGTCTCATTCTCTCTCTGTCTCTCTCTCTCACTCTCTCTCTCACTCTCTCTCTCTGTCTCACCTCTCTCCTCTCTCCGTTCTCTCCATATATATATCTGTGTGTATATATGTGTGGTGTTGTGTTGTGTGTGTGTGTGTGTATATATATGTGTATGTATGCATGTATATATATATATATAAAAGGAGGCACGGTGGCGTAGTGGTTAGCACATTCGCCTCACACCACCAGGATCCAGGTTCAATTCCCGTCTCGGCCATGTGTGTGTGGAGTTTGTGCATGTTCTCCCCCGTGTCCTCAAGGGGTTTTTCTCCGGTTTCCTCCCGGTCCAAAAACATGCACGGTAGATTGATTGGCACCTTGGAAAAATTGTCCCTAGTGTATGAATGTGTGTGTGTGTGTGTGTGTGTCCTGCGATGGGTTGGCGTTCCATCCAGGGTGTATCCTGCCTTAATGCCCATAGACGCCTGAGATAGGCACAGGCTCCCCGTGACCCGAGGGAAGATCGGATAAAGCGGCTAGAAGATGAATGAATGAATGAATATATATATATATATATAACATACATACAGACAGTGACCCTGAGAGACAGACAGAGAGACAGACTCTGACAGACTGACAGAGACAGACTGTCTATCCTCTCAGGGTCACTGTCTGTGCCTCTCCCTCCTTTCTGTCTGTGTCTCTGTGTCTCTTTCAGTCAGTGTCTCTCCTTCCTTCCTGTCTGTGTCTCTCCCCCCTTCTTCCTGTCTATCTCTCCTTCTTGTCTCTCCTTCTTCCTGTCTGTGTCTCTCCCCCCTTCTTCTGTGTCTCTCCCCCCTTCTTCCTGTCTATCTCTCCTTCTTCCTGTCTGTGTCTCTCCCTCCTTCTTCCTGTCTGTGTCTCTCCCTTCTTCCTGTCTGTGTCTCTCCCTCCTTCTTCCTGTCTGTGTCTCTCCCTCCTTCCTGTCTGTGTCTCTCCCTCCTTCCTGTCTCCTTCCTGTGTCTCTCCATCCTTCTTTCTGTCTGTGTCTCTCCCTCCCTCATCTATCTATCCCTTTTTCTCTCTCTCTCGCTCACCCTCCCCTCTATTAAAGGTGACCTGTTTTCAGCAGATCATTTCAGACTCCCCGTCGCTTTGACATTCACCTGTCACTCTCTCCTGCCATTGGCTCAGACCATTTTGGTACTGATGACGTAAGCGAGAGATGCCAAAAAAGAACAGACAAATGCTGGTGAAGAAAAAGATAGATGCAGAGAGAGAGAGAGAGAGAGAGAGAGAGAGAGGTGTTGGGTTTGGTGCACTGCCCGGTGTGTTGCCTGACACTCAGTAGTGCACTATGTAGGGAACAGAGGGCAGTTTGGGACCAAATTGCACCCAAATGGTGTGCACTGGATTACACATCATTCACTCGCTGTATCTGTTAGGGATTAGGGAGCAGCGTGTCTGACACTACACCTCAGGGAGAGAGAGAGAGAGACAGAGAGAGAGAGACCAAGAGAGAGAGAGAGAGACTGAGAGTATGACATTGAGTGTCTCACAGTTGTGTTCCAGGGTTGCCAGATTGAAAGAACACGACTCTACACTGATGCACTGATGCATACTCATTATTATACAGTATAATCCTGTACAAAACCTTCCTGTCCTCTAACTGCTTCATCCGGACCAGGATCCTGGCGAACACACACAAACACACACACACACACACACACACACACACACACACACACACAATGCGGGAGGGGGAGTTTATTTGATCTTTAATTTGAGGTTAAAATTCATTTTCTGTATCTTGCTGATTTATTGAATCACATCACATCACACACACACACACTCATCACACACTCATCCTCACACTCATCATCTCACACACACACACACACACACACACACTCATCATCACATGCAAAGCTGGTCTGGTCAGGGAGAAAGAAAAGAGTGCGCTCGTCTGTGAAAAACAAGGAAAGATAAATAAATGCGGATCTATTCCTTTGTAAATCGGTGTATAGGCATTATTTTTATATCTCTGATTTATTTCTGTTTGCTCCTTTTTATTGTCTATAAGTTGGTTTGTTTGTGCAAAGAGAAGAAATGCATTTTAATGCATTAAAAAAAAAAAAGCAAAACAATAATAGAAATATATTGAGGGATTTTGAAGGATCTGATTGAGGTGCATGAGGAACAAGTTCTACCGTCAGTTCTAAGCTTGGTAGGAGCTTCAGACTGTTAGGAGCTTCCGACTCGGCACAGAAACGAGACACAGGGTTCGTTCTACTGCCTCAGTAAGGTCTTTCCCAGACTGAGGTGCTGAGGTCCATCAGCAAAGATCTGACTGGAGAAATCTGACCAAAGTCGTGGAAGAATTCTCAGCAGGTTCTCTCCGGACGCTTAGAATGTGAAATATCTATCCGAAGTTCCAGATTGAATAGGAGCACGGTGGTTTAGTGGTTAGCACGTTCGCCTCACACCGCCAGGGTCCAGGTTCGATTCCCGATTGGCCATGTGTGTGTGGAGTTTGCGCATGTTCTTCCCGTGCCTCAAGGGGGTTTTTCTCTCCGGGTACTCCGGTTTCCTCCCCGGTCCAAAAACATGCACGGTAGGTTGATTGGCACCTTGGAAAATTGTCCCTAGTGTATGAATGTGTGTGTGTGTGTGTGTGTGTGTGTGTGTGTGTGTGTGTGTGATGGGTTGGCATTCCATCCAGGGTGTATCCTGCCTTAATGCCCATAGACGCCTGAGATAGACACAGACTCCCCGTGACCCGAGGGAAGATCGGATAAAGCGCTAGAAGATGAATGAATGAATGAATGAAGTTCTGGATTGAGGCACGGTGGGGAAACGGTGAAGGTCATGTTTATTGGTTTCCTCAATAGTGAAAAGAATCAGGCAGATACTTCTCCGTCATGCGAAACCACCAGGGAGGCGTCTCCACATTGATTCTGGAGCAGGACAAACACCCATACAGCCAACATCATGAAGATCTCATGTAGAAGAGCATGAAGTGTCCTCCACATAGTCCTGGAGTCAGTTCTGGGCCTCCAAATTGCTCCGAATCTGATAAAAACTTTTGCACACGACAGAATGATGGACGGATAGAATATTGCACGTGATTATCTCACATCTTTGCAGTGGGAGGCGAGTCACGTGGCGTGGAGCGATGAAAGAACCACGAAAACATCTGCCTCGATCTGGCAACCTCGCCGTGGCCGTTACGCAGCTTCATATACCGGCAATATAACCGAGCCGAACCGGGGGCGTCACGTGACGGCCTAGCGCAAGAGTGGGGAGAGAGGGAGGGAGGGAGGGATGTTAGAAAGAAGTGATGGAAGGGGCGGGAGTAAAGTCTCTCTCTCTCTCTCTCTCTCTCTCTCTCTCTTTCTCCGTTTGCAGTCCTTCCAGAGGATGCGTCCGTCGGCCATGATCCAGTCGCGCCTCCTCGCACCTTTCCGATGGAATTCCACGTGCCGCTCGGATTAACCCGCGTTCAGCTTGGATGAGGTGGGACGTTCACGCGCTCCGGTGGCCATGGCTCTCGTGATGGACCCCATCAGCAAATGGAGCCCGAAGCAGGTGCTCCAGTGGATGAGAGGTAAATAAATAAATAAATAAATAAATAATGTGGAAAAGGGGGGGGGGGGGGGGTGGGGCATAAAAACACGCGTGCAAAGAAATGCACCGATTTTCCGAGGATGAAAAAAAAAAAAAAAAAAAAGAATCGATCGTGCCCGCGTCGAGGGGTGCGTGATGATCTTATCAGCGCGCGCGGGTGCGTGTGTGTGTGTGTGTGTGTGTGATAGAGCGCGTGCGTGTGCGCTTATGTGTGTGTGTGTGTGTGTGTGTGTGTGTTCGTGCACAAAATAGTGACCTCATAGGTGCTTCGGTTTTAAGATGACTTCATGCAACAAGGTACGCATTTCGGATATTTACGCACGCACGCGCGCACGCACGCGCATGCATGCATGGATGGATGCATCCAGAGAGCCACGTATGAAAATTGGTCAAAAATAAATAAATAAATACAAATATTGTCAAGGGCCCTAGGTAGTGAGCAAGGGGAGGGAAGAAGGAGGAGGAGATGTGTGTGGGGGGGGTGTGGGGGGGTTGTGTGTGTGTGTGTGTGTGGGGGGGGGTGTTTAATTCTTTAATTGTATGGAAAAGCCTCGAGCTTGTCGCTTTTTTTGCGCACAAAGCGATGCAGCAGCAGCAGCACCACGGACAGCGGCGCACGTGCTGCGGAACAGCGCGTCCGCAGGCGCCTCGAGCACGACGAGGGGGAGCAAATGGAGCAGCCACCCCACTACCATCTCCTTAATGTTCTCTCACAGCTCCAACCCCCCCCCATCCTCCCATTTTCTCCTCCGAACATCTCCCCGTCGCTCCAATTCATCCCACAACGACGTCACTCCGACCTCCGGGATAATGGACCTGCAACCTTCTGTTGTGTCATCGTCCCCTCCGGTCCCGGGACACGCTCACGTGATCCCCCGAATAAGAGACACCCACGGACTATTCTCTACCCCAGGCCTTTATGGCTTGCTTTGGGACCATAATTGTGCCCAAAGGACCTTTTATGTACCATTAAAGATACCATTATATATATATATATTTTTTTTTCTTCCCTTCGGAATACATTTGTACATCCTTTAATTGTGTCCCAAAGGTCCTGCTTTGTGAACGTTCAGGACCTGAAAGTTTAGGCATTCCCTGCATCAATCGTGCCATTTGCATGTAATTTAAATTTTCCCGCCGTACTCATTTTTCCAGCTACTCATGTTATGATGTTATGAGAGATGGGGGGGCGGAGTCTGTCTGAGAGAAGGTGTGGTTTAAAAAAAAAAAACGCTGAAATGCACCGGCATTGTCGATGAAACCCGAGAGAGAACTTTGCAGAGTGGGCGAGCTTTTATTGTAGCTAGCTGGATGGTTCGTTTCGCGGGTGTGCTGACATTAACACGCCGCAGGAAGCGACGGTCCTTTATATTCACGCGTTTCTTCGTGATGGCAAACGTGGAAAAAATAAAATTCACTTTATATTAAATCAAATGTCAACCTATTACACTGCATCGTCACGAGAAGGACGTCATGTACTATCTATCCATCCATCCATCCATCCATCCATCTATTTTCCGTATTTTTCCGCTGGACTGTAACGGGAATCCCGGCGCTGAGGCCGGAGCGGGTTTTCCCGTTTTCACAGACGAGCCGAGTGTGATTTATGTTGTACAAACTGTTTGCAGTGCATTTGCCTTGTAGATGTAACTGGTGAGAAGAAAGTATGTGCATGGGCAGAATATGAATGTGTGTGTGTGTGTGTGTGTGTGTGTGTGATACTGTTCTGAGGGGTTTCCTCTCCCTGACTCATGTCTCAGTGGGAGGTATCTGCTACACGTTTCTCTGATCTGATGTGAGATCAGACTGAGTGCTGGTATTTTTTTTTGGGGGGGGGGGGGGGGGGGGGGGGGGGGGGGGGGGGGGGGGGGGGGGGGGAGGGGGTGGGGGGGGGGGGTTCCTGCACGAACACGCGCTCATGCAGCGCCGAGCTTCACTCCCGATCCCACATGTGACGTGGAACAAACACAAACAGCGAGACTCGCTTTAGTCTTTAGTCCTCTTTGTAGGACTAAAGACTAATCTACCTGTGTAGGAAGATTAAAGCCTTTAGTACAAGTCTTAGTCCTTGGTGAAAAGTCTTTAGTCCATGGTTAAAGACGGATGCCTCAAGTTTAAGCCTTTAGTCCTCTGTGTCTCTAAAGTGTTTAGTCCTCATTTTAAGATTTTGATCATCAGTTTAAGTCTTTACTCATCGGTCCTTAGTTTAAGTCTTTAGTCCCTATTGCAAGTCTTTAGTCCTTTGTCTGTAATCCTCAGTGTGTGGCTTTATTCTTTGATCCGACGTCTTCAGATTAAGTCTGTAGTCTTTAGTGCAAGTCTTTAGTCCACTGTGTCTCGATCCCTTAATCCTTACTGCAAGTCTTAAACCCCCAGAGTAAGAATTTAGATGAGATTTAGTGTTTACTCATCAGTGCAAGAGTTTAGTCCTTAGTTTAAGTCTTTAGTCTCTAGTGCAAGTCTTTAGTCCTCTGTGTCTCGATCCCTGAATCCTTACTGCAAGTCTTAAACCCCCAGAGTAAGAATTTTACTCATCAGTTTAAGTGTTAAGTCTTTATTCATCAGTGCAAGATTTTAGTCCTTAGTTTAAGTCTTTAGTCTCTATTGCAAGTCTTTATTCCTTGGTCCTTAATCCTCAGTGTAAGACTTTAGTCCTGTGTGCAGGTTTTAAGTCCTCAGAGTAAATATTTAGTCTTTAGTGTAAATCTTCAGTCCTTTACATTGGACTATTGTGTAGGTCTTTTAGTCCTTAGTTCATGTCTTTAGTCCTTTGTCCTTAATCCTCAGTCTATGGCTTTATTCATTGATCTGAATTACATTCTTTATTCTTCCGTGCATGTCCTCGGAGTAAGTCTTTAGTCTTTACTTTGGTCTTTGTGCAAGTCTTTAGTCCTCTGTGTCTTGATCCTTTAATCCGTATTGTAAGTCTTTAGTCTTAAATCCCCAGGGAAAGGATTTAAAGATTTTACTCAGTTTAAGTCTTAACTCATCAGTGCAAGACTTTAGTCTTTAGTTTAAGTCTTTAGTCTCTAGTGCAAGTCTTTATTCCTTGGTCCTTAATCCCCAGTGTAAGACTTTAGTCCTCTGTGCAGGTTTTAAGTCCTCAGAGTAAATATTTAGTCTTTAGTGTAAATCTACGGTCGTTTACTTTGGACTATTGTGTAGGTCTTTTAGTCCCTAGTTCATGTCTTTAGTCCTTTGTCCCCTTAATCCTCAGTGTACGGTTTTATTCTTTAACCTGAATTTAAGTCTTTATTCTTCGCTGTAAGGTTTAAGTCCTCGAGGATTTAGTCCTTTAGTGTAAATCTTCAGTCCAGTAGGTCTTTAGTCCTCAGTGTCTTTAGTCTTTAGTCTTAGACTAAAGTGCTCAGTGTAAAACTGATAGTGTTTAACATTTCGGAGTCTTCCCTCCAGTAAAAGGATGTCAGGGAACCATGATGGCTGACTCAGGAGCATAAGAGCCTATTAAATGGAAACGCTCGCACACACACACACACACACACACACACTCACACACACGCACACACACACACTGGGGTGAGCTGCTTTCAGATTGATGTGTGAAAGCGGAAAAGCTCTGCTGCTATAAACATTTGCCTTTTCCCTTTTTATTGACCCATTTCCCCCCCGTATGCTGTCATAACCCTCGATGTCCTTATATGGTCGTGGTTTCCTGTGAGCGTGTTGCCATGGTAGCTAATTGATCTGATGTGTTGCTCGTTAACCCCCCCCCCCACCCGGACTAGTGGATCTATTTATAGCTGCTTGGTTTCGCTGTGCGATGCATTTTATGATTCCGTACTTCGCGTAGGTTCTTGTGCCGTTCTCCCGTTCTTCACTCCTCCGTGCCGTCTGGGTCCTCGAGAGTCCAGCAGGTTCTTCTTCTTCTTCTAGATGTGGATTTCTGTCGTTCTTCAGGTTCTGTAGGCTCTCATTTC
>JACRUU010000001.1:3487572-3495072 GCA_030449085.1 Kryptopterus vitreolus
CCGGATCAGGGTTAGATGTAACTTAGGCAGACTCCTAGCTTCAAGTGGGCTTATCGGATTCTAGAATAGCTCCGGTATTCAGCATTCCAAACAGATCAGATCACCAGGTTAGACTCTAAACTACAGGTCAACAGGGTTAGATTCTAAACTAGGACCGTCCAGATCAGGGTTAGATAGAACTCAGGCTCCAATCAGGTGTTTAGAGCTCCAGATGCTCAGGCTAGGGGAGTTCCTAGTTCAAATCAGACCAATTAGACCAATATTAGACCTCAGACTCCAAATTTCAGACTCCAGTTCGAATTTCGAATCGGGCAACTCTAGCAGACTAGCTATCCAGACCGGTTAGATTCTAAACTCCAGACTCCAGATCAGGGTTCGACAGAGTCTTCCATACAGATGTTAGCTCCACAGAGAGGCTTAGGGATTAGCTATGGATCCAGATGAAAAGACTAGGAGGAGGATTAACATTCAGATCTCCAGGCTATTTCACTTGTTTAGATTCCAGACTCAAGATCAGGGTTAGATTCTAATATCCGGATCAGGGGGACTAATACGCCAGACACATCCAACTCGGGTTAATTCTATGGATCAGGGTTAGATTCTAAACTCCAGACTCCAGATCAGGGTTAGACTCTAAACTCCAGACTCCACCAAAGTTAGACTCTAAACCAGACTCTCAGGGTGCCTCAGATTTAAACTCCAGACTAGAACAGGGTCGCGACTGCCAGTCTCCAGAACGTCGTTAAACTCTAAATATTGCGGCTCCAGTCAGGAGTTTAACGACTTCTCGTTACGAGACTTAGATCGATTAGACGAACGTTCACGCCAAATCGGGATCGTACCGACAGACTCATACACGGGGATTCAGACGTTTCCGGGTGCACGCCAGACTCCAGATCAGAGTTCCCGGGTTAGATTCTAAGATTCTTAGGTTAGATTCTAAGCTCCAGATCAGGATTAAAAACCCCAGGCTCGAGATTTAATTCCAGGATCCAGGTTTAGGTTAGCTTAGGCTTAGCTTTGTGGATCCAGGCTCCGGTTCACATTTCAGGATCAGGTTCCAGGCTCTGGTTTAGATTCCAAGCTCAGGCTCCAGTTTCAGTTCAAATCCCAGGACCAAATCTCAGACTCCAGACTCGGTTTTAGGGCAACTCTCAGGCTCCAGACTCAGGCCAGATCTTATCACAAGCTTCCATGCTTGAGATGTTAGTCTCCAGGCTAGGACCAGATCTCAGGACCAGGCTTAGATTTCATGCTTCAGGATTAAACACAAACCTAAAACCTCCTCCTGTCCCAGTCTGAAGCGTGCGTTTAACTCTTACAATATTGCGGCTCCGTCAGGAGTTTAACGACTTCACGTTAGACGACTTCACGGATACCGTCATACGCAGACGTTTCCGACGCGCCCGGGATCGATACCGCCATCCCGGGACGTACACGGGATTCGCCCATTCCATGCGCCGTGGTCGTATATGTCCTGGTTGCTTAGCAACAATGTCCTTACTACTTCATCCACGAGTTCCGTTCCAGCGCGTCGATGAAGATGAAGAGTCGCGTTCTTTTTTTCCCCCTCGGATTCATAGGCGCGCGTGTGCGTGTGTGTGTGTGCGTGTGCGTGTGTGTGTGTGTGTGTGTGTGCGTGTGTGTGTGTGTGTGTTTTTGAATGATGGTGAATTATGCAGATCCTCAAGGCTTTATCCTTGAGCTCTTCTGCAAAGCTATTAATGCCTTTATAGAACAGAGAGACAGGAAGAAGGATTGAGAGAGAGAGAGAGAGAGACAGACAGGGAGAGATCAGTTCTAGTGTTCGGTCTCTCTGCAGTTCGCATAAATAAGAGAGCGTCAGAAAAGCAGGTCAGAGGGTTTTTTTTTCTGAAGTAGGAACAGAGAGAATTGAAAAAAATAAGAAATGAGGACACTGTAGATCTAGCCAGACACACACACACACACACACACACACACACACTCACACACTCACACACACACACACACACACACACACACACACTCACACACACAGATGTCTATGTGCTAGCTGCCAAAAACAGCATTCGCTACACTGTAAAACCAAAAGTTTGTGGACACCAGAGCGCATGTGCTTCTCCTTCCACGTCCAGCCTCCATTTCCTGCCATAATATTCTCCGCTCGTCTGCTTTCGTACATCTTTCACTGGACCTTTTGTGTTTTTTGTTTTATTATCGTTAGGGTTTATTTTGTGTTGAATACTTTTGGCACCACTGCGTCGCTTGTTTGTTTGTTTTCGCATATTTTAACTTCAGATTCCCCCCCTCACGCTCCGTCTCATTTCATTACGGCCAGCCGAAAGTCTGTTAGCCTAGCGTAGCGTACGCCATCGCGTCCGGGTACAGGTCAGGATTTCGAGCTAATACTAAAAGGACGGAAAGTGTTGAGATTAACACGATTTTACGATGAATTAGTAAATTTATAGCTAATCTCGCTGCTAATATAAAATGTAGTACTCTCAAAGTCGACGCAAGCTGGATGCAAAACGAGTTAAAGTATAAAAGTATCTTATTAGGGCTAATTTATTGAAACGTCTCTTTACAGAATTCCCTGATGTAGCGCAATTTGCGAGAAAACAACCGTTTGATAAACGAGGCGTTAACGAAGAAATTTTAAGAAAGAATAATTTCTTAAGACTCTGGATCAGGGTTAGATTCTAAGATCCAGATCAGGATTATAAACCCCAGGCTCGAAATCAGGATTAAAAACCCCAGGCTCGAGATTAGGATTAAAAACCCCAGGCTCGAGATCAGGATTAAAAACCCCAGGCTCGAGATCAGGATTAAAAACCCCAGGCTCGAGATTAGGATTAAAAACCCCAGGCTGGATATCAGGATTATAAACCCCAGGCTCGAGATCAGGATTATAAAACCCCAGGCTCGAGATCAGGATTAAAAACCCAGGCTCGAGATCAGGATTATAAATCCCCAGGCTCGAGATCAGGATTAAAAACCCCAGGCTCGAGATCAGGATTAAAAACCCCAGGCTCGAGATCAGGATTAAAAACCCCAGGCTCGAGATCAGGATTAAAAACCCCAGGCTGGATATCAGGATTAAAAACCCCAGGCTCGAGATCAGGATTAAAAACCCCAGGCTCGAGATTAGGATTATAAAACCCCAGGTTGGATATCAGGATTAAAAACCCCAGGCTCGAGATCAGGATTAAAAACCCCAGGCTCGAGATTAGGATTAAAAACCCCAGGCTCGAGGCTCGATCAAGATTAAAAACCCCAGGCTCGATCAAGATAAAAACCCCAGGCTCGAGATCAGGATTAAAAACCCCAGGCTCGAGATTAGGATTAAAAACCCCAGGCTCGACATCAGGATTAAAAACCCCAGGCTCGACATTAGATTAAAAACCCCAGGCTCGATTAGGATTAAAAACCCCAGGCTCGAGATCAAGATTAAAAACCCCAGGCTCGAGGATTAAAAACCCCAGGCTCGAGATCAGGATTAAAAACCCCAGGCTCGAGATCAGGATCCCCAGGCTCGAGATCAGGATTAAAAACCCCAGGCTCGAGATCAGGATTAAAAACCCCAGGCTCGAGATCAGGATTAAAAACCCCAGGCTCGAGATTAGGATTATAAAACCCCAGGCTCGAGATCATAGGATTAAAAACCCCAGGCTCGAGATCAGGATTAAAAACCCCAGGCTCGAGATCAGGATTAAAAACCCCAGGCTCGAGATCAGGATTATAAATCCCCAGGCTCGAGATCAGGATTAAAAACCCCATGGCTTAAAAACCCCAGGCTCGAGATCAGGATTATAAACCCCAGGCTCGAGATTAGGATTAAAAACCCCAGGCTCGACATTAGGGATTAAAAACCCCAGGCTCGAGATTAGGATTAAAAACCCCAGGCTCGAGATCAGGATTATAAACCCCAGGCTCGAGATCAGGATTATAAAAGGATTAAAACCCAGGCTCGAGATCAGGATTATAAAACCCCAGGCTCGAGATTAGGATTAAAAACCCCAGGCTCGAGATCAGGATAGGATTATAAAGGATCAGGATCAAAACCCCAGGCTCGAGATCAGGATTAAAAACCCCAGGCTCGAGATCAGGATTAAAAACCCCAGGCTCGAGATCAGGATTATAAATCAGATCCAGGCTCGAGATCAGGATAAAAAACCCCAGGCTCGAGATCAGGATTAAAAACCCCAGGCTCGAGATCAGGATTATAAAACCCCAGGCTCGAGATCAGGATTAAAAACCCCATGCTTGAGATCAGGATTATAAACCCCAGCTGGATATCGAGGCTCGATCAGGATTATAAATCCCAGGCTCGAGATCAGGATTAAAAACCCAGGCTCGAGATCAGGATAGTATTAAAAACCCCAGGCTGGATATCAGGATTAAAAACCCCAGGCTCGAGATCAGGATTAAAAACCCCAGGCTCGAGATCAGGATTATAAATCCCAGGCTCGAGATCAGGATAAAAAACCCCAGGCTCGAGATCAGGATAAAAAACCCCAGGCTCGAGATCAGGATTAAAAACCCCAGGCTCGAGATCAGGATTAAAAACCCCAGGCTCGAGATTAGGATTAAAAACCCCAGGCTCGATTTAGGATTAAAAACCCCAGGCTCGACGTTAGGATTAAAAACCCCAGGCTCGAGATCAGGATTAAAAACCCCAGGCTCGAGATCAAGATTATAAACCCCAGGCTCGAGATTAGGATTATAAAACCCCAGGTTGGATATCAGGATTAAAAACCCCAGGCTCGAGATCAGGATTATAAACCCCATGCTCAAGATTAGGATTAAAAACCCCAGGCTCGAGATTAGGATTAAAAACCCCAGGCTCGAGATTAGGATTAAAAACCCCAGTCTTGAGATTAGGAGGCGATAATGGACCTTTCGTGGCACTTCTATTCCTAATCCGATGCCTAGTTGAGTCTGTTTTATATCTAATCACGTCTAATCACATAAAATAAAGGATTACGTTCCTCTCTGTTTCTCTCTCAGTGTAAGACTCTGTCGGGAATCTGCGAGCACATCATCTCCCTGTCGTCCGATTCCTTGGTGTCGCAGTCGGCCCACCTGGAGGTCGTCCACCTCACCAACGTCCTGCCCAACGAGGGTCTGGTGAGTAAAGAACCGCGCTTAGCGGGCAACGAGGAAAAATCCGGAGCGATGTTACTATTTCACTCCGTCTCTGTCTTTCTCAGGGAATGTACATTAAATCCACGTACGACGGGCTGCACGTGATCACCGGCACCACGGAGAACGTGAGTACGGATCGTAAATATAGCATTTATAGCTAGCATTATAATAGCTAGCATTTCTTTAAAGTCCAGGTAGCCTTTCATTCGTCTTGATTTGACGCTAACCGTAGCACGAGGAAGACGATGACGAGCGACGTGACTTTCACGTTTAGGTCCGTCGCTAGCGTTTTTTTGGGCGCTAACGCGACAGGATTTGACGTTATAACGTGGTCTTTCGATTTAGCATTCCACGTCCCAGTCGAAATATCGCCGATATTACGCGCGTTTATGCACGGAACGTAACATTCGCTAGCGACATTTTCCTCAGGAAAAGTCAAACGCCGCTTATTAGCCACTCGGGAAACGATTGCGTGCGATATTCCTACACGGGCGACGTGACTTGAAGCTCCGCTGAGGTCCGGAACGAAGAGGCAATAAGAGCGATAGAGAGCGTCGCATGGCTAGATCAGATTTCCGCCGAGTCATCTGTCTGCTAATCGATAATAATAAGATGATACCCGGGGAACATCTGATCCATCGCTCGCCGTCATCCGGCTCATATTCCTGTTGCAGTAACACTGATTTAGACCATAAGATATCTTATATCATCCGTTTCCAGTCTTCTGGTAGATTTTGTGGATGGTGTTAGCCATTTTGGGGAGGAGCTATAGCCCAGTGGTTAAGGTGTTGGACTCTGGACCGGAAGATCATGGGTTCAAACCCCACCACCACCACCACCAGCACCAAGCTGCCACTAGTGGGAGCCCATGAGCAAGGCCCTTAACCCTCAATTGCTCAGTTGTAAGTCGCTCTGGATAAGGGCGTCTGCCGTAAATGCCGTAAATGTAAATGTGTTGTCGGATAGTGATGTAGGTGAGAAGGCCAGGAGGTTCCTGGAGTGCATCCAGTGTTCACATTCGTTCAGTAGAAAAATCTTCCACTCCGAAAAAAAGCAGATCTTCATGTCGCAGACTTTGTACACAATTGTGTTCCTCCACCTTTGGGGATTAGTTTGGCAAAGGACCACATAAAGATGGATAAGTCTGGTGTTCCGATACTTTTGGGCTAATTTAAATCGATATTAATATCTGTCTGAGGGGCACGGTGGTTTACTGGTTAGCACGTTCGCCTCACACCGCCAGGGTCCGGGTTCGATTCCCGTCTCGGCCATGTGTGTGTGGAGTTTGTGCATGTTCTCCCTCAGCCCGTGTCCTCAGGGGGTTTTTTTCTCCGGGTTCTCCGGTTTCCTCCTCCCCCGGTCCAAAAACATGCACGGTAGGTTGATTGGAACCTTGAAAAATTGTCCCTAGTGTATGAATGTGTGTGTGTGTGTGTGTGTGTGTGTGTGTGTGTGATGGGTTGGCATTCCATCCAGGGTGTATCCTGCCTTAATGCCCATAGACGCCTGAGATAGACACAGACTCCCCGTGACCCGAGGGAAGATCGGATAAAGCGCTAGAAGATGAATGAATGAATGAATGAATATCTGTCTGTGTTTTTAATTTACCTTCTCTCTCTCTCTCTCTCTCTCTCTCTCTCGGGCTGAACATAGTCTCCTGCTGATCTCTGTAAGAAGATCCATGCCGGTGATGAGGTCATTCAGGTCAACTACCAAACTGTGGTGAGTAATACTAATAAGTTGTTTGTGTATGCAAAATGTGTCTGAATTATTCATAAAAGAAACTTTTTTAGTGCCGTGTGCAAAAGCGTCACTATTAGAATCTCTCTCTCGCTTCGCTCACATTTTCGCCGTGTAACTCGTCCCGCAGATTTTGTCCGATCCTCACGATTAATTCCTCATATCGTGCGTCCCGATGGTGTGAGGTGTGCTGTTACTTTTATAAGGAATCGCCCCGCGGAATTCCGAACCCGGGGCCGAAAAGCGGGATTTTTTTCCCATTAAAAATGAATGGGGTAGAAATTTCATGCGGCACAGTTCGGGCCTGTGAGCGTCCGACATGCACATATGGCAAATCCACTCGTAGGGGGTCCGGAGTGGATCACGATCATATAACTCCCAAATCCCACACACGTTCAGAATTCCGGGAAATCTTTAACATTCCAGCCTAATAGAGAATGAATGGGGAAATTTGACACTCCGCTGTTCGGCCCGTGTTCGCCCGACATGCACATATGGCAAATCCACTCGCAGGGGGTCCGGAGTGGATCACGATCATATAACTCCCGAATCCCACACACATTCGGAATTCCGGGAAATATGTGACATTCCGGCCCCATAGAGAATGAATGGGGAAATGTGACGCTCCGCTAT
>JACRUU010000001.1:3510072-3540072 GCA_030449085.1 Kryptopterus vitreolus
TGCCATCTTCTCCACCTCCAGCAACTTCTTCAGCTCCACCCAGTTCTCCACCTCTGCCATCTTCTCCACCTCCACCTTCTCAGCTCCACCCAGTTCTCCACCTCTGCCATCTTCTCCACCTCCACCCACTTCTCCACCTCCACCCACTTCTCCACCTCCACCCACTTCTCCACCTCTGCCATCTTCTCCACCTCCACCCTCTTCTACTCCACCCACTCTCCACCTCCACCCACTTCTCCACCTCCACCTCACCTCTTCTCCACCTCCACCCACTTCTCCACCTCCCGCACCTCCACTCACTTCTCCACCTCCACCCACTCCACCTCTCCACCTTCCACCCCACTTCTCCACTCCACCCACTCTGCCATCTTCTCCACCTCCACTCACTTCTCCACCTCCACCCACTTCTCCACCTCCACCATCTCCTCCACCTCCACCCACTTCTCCACCTCCACCCATCTCCACTTCTCCACCTCCACCCAGCTCCACCTCCACCCTCTTCTCCACCTCCACCCACTTCTCCACCTCCACCTCCACCCTCTTTTCCACCTCCACTCTCTTCACCACCTCCACCCAGTTCTCCACCTCCACCCTCTTCTCCACCTCCACCCACTTCTCCACCTCCACCTCCACCCTCTTTTCCACCTCCACTCTCTTCTCCACCTCCACCCACTTCTCCACCTCCCGCAACTTCTCCACCTCCACCCAGTTCTCCACCTCTGCCATCTTCTCCACCTCCACCCTCTTCTAAACGTCCACCCTCTTCTAAACATCGACCATCTTCTCCACCTCCACCCTCTTCTCCATTTTAAATTATCCACTTTCAGCTCTCGCCCACCTTCATCTCCACTCACACCTGCATCTTCACATCTTCACATCTTCACCTCCAACTCAAACCTTGACGGCAACCTTCTCCACCGTCTACTCCATCTTCACCTCTAGCTCCACCTGAAACTTCACAGACCTCCACCTCATTTTCACCTCCACCCCAAACCTCAGACGTCTCCACTTCAACCTTCACCTTCAGCTCCACCCTCATCCCCACTTTTCATCCACACCGACATCTCCATTTCTGCTTCCCCATCGGGCCGTCATCTCCACGTTGATCTTCACCATCAACCCTCATCTCACCTCCACCCTCACCTCCACCTGTCCCCTCCCTCACACCCCCTCACCCTCACCTCCACCCTCCCTACCCTCACCTCCCTCCCTCCACCCTCACCTCCACCTGTCCCTCCACCCTCACCTCCACCTGTCCCTCCACCCTCACCTCCACCCTCACCTCCACCCTCACCTCCACCTGTCCCTCCGCCCTCACCCTCACCTCCACCTCACCACCACCACCATGCCTCCCCTCCACCCTCACCCACCTGTTCCCTCCCGACCTCACCCCACCTCCAACCTCACCTCCACCTGTCCCATCCGTCCCTCACCTCCACCCAGCCCCTCCACCTCCACCTCACCGTCCCACCCTCACCTCCACCTCCCTCACACCAGTCCTCACCTCCACCTCCCCCCTCCGGCCCACCTCCACCCTCAACCTCCGCCGCTCACTCCCACCTGTCCTCCACCTCCTCCACCCTCACCTCCACCACTGCATCCCACCTCACCTCCACCTCCACCCTCACCTCCACCCTCACCTCCACCTGTCCCTCCACCCTCACCTCCACCCGTCCCTCCACTCGTCTTTCCACCCTCAGCTCCACCTGTCCCTCCACCCTCACCTCCACCCTCACCTCCAACCTCACCTCCACCTGTCCCTCCACCCTCACCTCCACCCATCCCTCCACCTGTCCCTCCACCCGCACCTCCACCCTCACCTCCACCCTCACCTCCACCTGTCCCTCCACCCTCACCTCCCTCCACCCCCTCCACCCTCACCTCCACCTGTCTCTCCACCCTCGTCCACCTCCCTCCACCTCCACCCTCACTCGCTCCACCTGTCCCTCCACCTTCACCTCCACCCGTCCCTCCGCAGCTCCTGTATCGCAGACTGTCGTGATTTCTGCATGCGTTTAAACAACGTTCTCCTTTCACTCTTCCTCCTGCAGGACGAGAAGGCAGAAGGCTTCATCAGTCTGCCCGAGTTCCGGATCGACAGAGCGATCGAGTGCAGGAGGAAACAGTGAGTTTTTCTCTCCATACCTTTTGCTTTTCTCAAAGCCGCAGGAGATGATGTGAAGTAGACGCTGTGAGGTCGACTGTGACTCACTTCCTCCTGGTGTTTTTATCCTCGCCACAGTGCCTTCAAGGCGTGTCACCCGAAAATCAAGAGCTTCTTTTTTGCCACGGATCACCTGGAGGAGATGAACAGGTAAATCTCTCGCCTTTTCACCGTCACTATTTGTTGTTAACCCAAGCCCCGCCCCCTTTCCCCCCTTTTCTGACATCACGAGCTCGGGTTTGGCACGGTGTAAATCATGTGGTGGTTTTTACAGGTGGATGAATCGCCTCGGCTTGGCTGCGATTGGCTACACTCCGGACGATCCGGTGCCCCGCCCAGATGAAGGTAAGGAGGGGGAGGGGTTACAGCATCACATAACAACAATATTACTTCATTGTCCGTAACAGCAATACGGTATTTGTTTATTATCGTGAAATGCTTTTCACTATATATATATATATATATATATATATATATATATATATATATATATATATATCTATATATATATATATATATATAAAGGGGGCATACGGTGGGGCTTACTGGTGTGTGTGTGTGGAGTTGTGCATGTTCTCCCTCGTGCCTCAGGGGGTTTTTCTCCGGGTTCTCCCTGGTTTCCTCCCCCCGGTCCCAAAAAACATGCACGGTAGGATTGATAGGATTGGCACCCTTGGAAAATTTATCCCTAGTGTGTGAATGTGTGTGTGTGTGTGTGTGTGTGTGTGATGGGTTGGCATTCCATCCAGGGTGTATCCTGCCTTAATGCCCATAGACGCCTGAGATAGACACAGACTCCCCGTGACCCGAGGGAAGATCGGATAAAGCGCTAGAAGATGAACGAATGAAAAAACAAACTGCGATGAAACAATTTCGCTGATGTGACAAATAAATTCTATTGTTAAGATAGCTAGCGTTTTAGTATTAACCCAAGCCCCGCCCCCTTTCCATCGCATGTTCGTAATGTAATACTCCGCCGCTGGCGTATATTTCACATGGGACGAATATAAATGTGTGCGCTGTGATTGTGTAGATTACTGGAGCGAGAGCGATCAGGAGGAGGCCGACGGATCCATGACGCTCAAACAGGAGTCGACGTACCACTGCAACCCTGCCGTGAGTTTTATCCGTCTCTTTACCTCTCTCACATACAGTGGGTGTTTAATCATGCCCCCCCCCTCCCCGATTCCCCCCCTCCTGTCCGTTCTGATCATGTCTCCGCACTTTGTAATATTGCGTATTAAATTCAGGTCTTGGTTAAAAAAGAATCGGTTGCTGTTTGTGAATCCGAGATCGAACCCCAGCGGGCCTCGGCTCGGACCGGCGTTCCGAGACACCCCATAATTTCCAGCCTTTTCCCTCCACGTACTCTTTTTTTTTTCGTTATAAAGAATTTCTCCGACGATTTGAAACGTTGGCTTTTAGATTCTCCGTACGATCCCGGATTTGTTCTTTCGTCCAGGAAGGTTTGGGACAAAAAGGGGGGGAACGTGGGTGTTACGGGCTCTGTGGAATGTTACGGGGGAAAAAGTGTGGTGTTTTAAAGAAAATAACATGAAGTTCAAAATCCAGGAATTCTCTCATTTCCCTTTTATGCTTTTTTTTTATCTCTGGATTTCTTTTTTTTCATAAAATTGCTTTTTAACTTCCAGAGTTCTATGATTCTCTAATATTTAGAAGAGTCACAGAATGCAAGAATTTTGCCCAAAAAAAAGATTGGGGGGGGGGTAATGGGATACGGACCAGTGGGGTTGGATGACATGGCATGGATTAATGTCGTTAATAGTTTATCGATTGTTGATTTGTGGTGCTGCGGCTGTAGGCGGCGAGCTCGTCTAGCGCATTCGGCGAGCGCCATTTCTCCAGTGGCTCCACCTTCTCGCACTCGTCCGCCGAGGACTCGCACTCGTCCTGCCGCTCCAGTCACCGCGAGCGCGAGCGCCGCTCCTGGCAGGACCTCATCGAGACCCCCGTGGGCTCGTCGGGGCTCCACTACCTCCAGACGGGTGCCGGCGGGGACGGACGCGTGACGGTCTCGCCCGAGAGGCTGCGGCAGGCCACGCTGCCCGCCCGACGCCGACGCCCTCCGAGACACGACGGGCCGTTTCCGCTGACGGACAGCGAAGAGCCTCGTCCGCGTGGACACTCCCACAAGCAGCGGAGTCAGAGCCTCCCGCGGCACCGCTCGCACGCTACGCTGTGCCCTCGCACCCGGCTTCACGAGGAAGACGAGGAGGAAGACGAGGACGAGGAGGACGAGGAGGAGGAGGAGGAGAGCGTATGCGAGGTCCGGCAACGGGCGTGCGACGCCCCGAAGCATGTGTGTGAAGAGCCGGACCCCCTGGAAGAGTTGTATCGCTCGTTGGAGCAAGCGAGCGTGTCGGCGTTCGGACACCAGAGGCCTTCCACGAGGCAGGAGTTCCGCCGCTCGTTCGTCAAGCGCTGCAACGACCCGGCGACCAACGAGAGACTCCACCGCATCCGGGCGCTCCGGTCCACGCTGAAAGTACGTACAGAAATTCCCCGCCGTGGTGGAGGCGCTCGAACCGTTTGTGTTTTCTAAAGCCGCCATTTTGTTCTGTCTTTCTCAGGCGAAAGAAGGAGACCTGGCCGTGATTAGCCAGGTGCTGGACGACCCCTGCCTCAGCTCTCGCAAGTTCCGCGAATGGAAGCACAGGAACCAAGAGCTCTTCCTGGACATCTGCGAGTTTAGCTCCACCCCTCTGGACCTGCCCGCCGAGCCCGGCGACCTTTCGCCTCTGTCCCCGACGCTCCTGATGCACACACACTCCTTTATAGAGACGCACGTCTGAGGCCCGAAACGCCCCGCCCCGCCCCATGCCTCCAGAGGCGTCTCGAGCGACGGACTCAGAAAGAACAAAATGACACGTCCGGATAGACGGCGTGAAAATAAAAACGAAACACTGTGGCCCCACCTCTTCCCTCTGATTGGGTATCTGACCTTTAACTGACAGCTGTCTGAGCCAGTCTAAGAGTGCTGTATTGGCGAAGGACGTGTCCTGGACAAAGCGCTTTTACTTCCGCGACGCGTCACTTCATGCACGCGTCACGGGAACAATTTTAGCCAGAAATCAAACGTACACAACGACGAGCCCCGTTACACTCGCCCGAGTCGTGTCGCGCGTCTGAGGCGAACGTAGCTAACACGCCGGACTTAGCCGACCCCGTCTACTGAAAGACCTTAGCTAGCTTAACTCGCAAACTAGCAACCCGACTTCACCCCTAAATCCACGCTAAAACCCTCCAAACACGGCTAGCACGGTTAGCATCCTAAACTGGACGTAGCAATTAGGCCACGCCTTCCTCCTTCACGCTAAGTTTCCTGTTAGCTACGTTAGCCTTTAAAGCAGCGACCGGCCGACTCGGGGTGCGTTGTGTGATTTTGATTTCGGATCATTCCCGGGATCTGACGGCGGCCTTTTTTTGTTTGTTTGTTTTTTTCGTCCGTCTCTTTGCCGCCTGGAGATTCTAATTTGTTTTTTCCCGGGACTCGTTTGTTTGTTTGTTTGTTTGTTTACTCGTTTTCCGCTTCCCTCGGGACGCTGCAGGACGAGCGCTCATGTAGCCATGGGCAACGGGCTTCACTCTGTTACCAAGCAACACCGCCCTACTGTGTTAACTCTCAGAGCATGCGTGTGTGTGTGTGTGTATGTGTGTGTGCGCGAGTGTGTGTGTACGTGAGAGAGACTTAGAGAAGACTGATGCACTTCCTGTAGGAGCCTGCAGGGGGCGTCTGTAATCCGACATGGGTTCTGTAGAGTATTTAGAGCAAAGCTGAACTCCTGCATGGTTTTAAACGTTAAATCCCCTCCACGCCGACCGAGCTGATGAAGAGTCTCCCGTGTATATAAGACAAATATCCTTTGCCTAGCTGAGCTGCATCCTCTGTTCGAAACTGTGAACTTTTCATTGTGAATGCAATCTTCTGCCGCTGCAAAGACAGAAGCTTTCGAGTGTTTTTTTTTTCTTTAAAAAAGAAAAAAGAAAAAAAAAAAACGGAACAAAAATAAGAACCACAAAAGACTAAAACTTTGCTTCTCTGGTATCCTGACTGTTTTTTTTGCTTTGGTGGAGAAGGAGGGGGGGGGGGGGTCCATGTTGGGGGGGGGGGGGGGGCAACTGGTTATTACCTCTTATACTCTGTTATTCAGGTTAGGGTCGTTATGTTTGGGTACGTTCCAATTTTCGTTCTTCGTCCAACTCAAGTGAGATTTTATTTATTTATTTATTTCATTTTTTAAATTCAAATGTACTAGAATTCTAGGATTTTTCAAATTTATTGATTATAAAATTGGCTACAATTGATTATTTCATGCATTGATTTAGATTCATGCATTGTGATTTATTTTTTTATTTTTATTTTAATTTTTTTTACTTCCAGAATTTGGAATTCGAAATCCAGAAATTCTCTCCATTTTATTCCAAGTTATTCCGACGTGCTTCAATTCTAGAATTTGAATCTTTCAAAGTCCAACGATTTTTTTTTTTTCTTAAAAAAAAAAAAAGTCAAGCGACGTAACATTTTATATAAATAATGAACTCTGCATTCAAAATATTTTTTTTTCAATTCTGGAAAAAATTTTAAATAAAAAAATTTTATTGCTTCTTTTTTTTTCTTCCAAGAATTTGACATTCAAAAGCCAATGACTCTCAACTCCAGATTCTACAATTCTAGAATATTCCGAGGATACAGAAAGTTGTCAAAAATACCAAATGTTGTTTTAAAAAAAAAAAATCTAATTTCACTGCAGTTTGAATGCATTCTTTTTTTTGGAGATTTGGGAGCTCTACTGTGCTAATCATGGATGCCGAATGAGGTCAAGATCTCTGCACTTATGAGGCCATGTCGCAATTCGTCTGCTTTTGACCTCATTCGTCTCCCGTGATTTGCACAATGGAGCTCCCAAATCTCCTAAAAATCCCAATTTTTTTCTACATTTTTTTCCTCAAATTACAAAAAAGTTTTTGATAAAAATCCAAGAATTCTAAAAATCCCCCCAAAAATCCTGTAACACCGAAAGCTGAATCGTTCCTGTTCAGTTGAATTTATTCGTTTTTTGGGGGTTTTTTTCACCAACATTGAGCCGATGCTGGTCATGATGGTAACGTTACGTCTGTAATCACGCAGCGTAACGATCGTAACGTAGTTTCCAGCTGATGTGCTGATGTTTAGAAATACAATCCAGTGTCGAAATTTGCGCTTTTTTTTTTTACCAAATTATTTGCCTTTTCTTTTTTTTTGTAATGCAGATTTATTTTATGGTTCATTTAAACTTATGCAAAATCTATATTTCCAGTTGCTGCTTGTGATTGGTTGAGACTCGGCGCAGCTCCGGCTCGCTGCTGGTGGAAAAATGCTACCGATGAGGATTTCAGTACTGCCCTTAACACACCTTTACTGAGGGTTTTTTTTTGTCACCCACTAATTAACCCGAATTGAGAACTACATGTACAGAAATGTTATATATTAAAGTTACATAATTACATATATTTATCATATTTACAACTGACTGGAGTTTGTACATTCGGTAAATCCTGCATATGGCAAGTCGATCTCGGTGTGTCATGGACAGTACTGAATCAGGACCTGTGTGTGTGTGTGTGTGTGTGTGTGTGTGTGTGTGTGTGTGTGTGTGTGTGTGTGTGTTGCCTTAAACCCGAGCTTTGCTAAAATATCTATGTTTTATTTGTTTGAATCCTGTATGTTGATTTGATCTGAGAAAGAAACTGTCCTCGTGGTGTCCCGCATGCCAACACAGCAGCTAGGGGGCGCACCTGAGTCGAGTCGAATGTAATTATTTTAGCAGTGTAAATTGTACAGACTACTGAAAAACTACACACACACACACACACACACACACACACCACATGACACACACTCCCACACACAACACACTTTTTTTTACATGTTTCTGACACATGATACACACACAATGTTCATCATGTTTCTGTGACTGACCATGTCATATGAGATCACTAAACTCCACTGTGGACTGACTTTAACTTAGCATCTCCAGCCATCATAAACTCCCCAAGATGGCATGACTGTGGATACTGTGTAGTGCTGTGTGTGTGATGTGTTGTGTGTGTGTGTGTGTGTGTGTGTGTATGTGTGTGTGTGTGTGTGTGTGTGTGGTGTGTGTGTGGTGTGTGTGTGTGTGCATTGACTGTACTCCTCCTGGGCTTCACTGTGGTTTAGGGCACTTCTTTCCCGCCCTGCTCTCCGCCCTGCTGAGTGAAGTGAAAGTTGCACTGAGACTTCTCCATGCGAAAGCGCTGCTCTTTTCTTTCTGCACTCCAGAATCCCCCAAGTGTCACTCCAGTGTCACTGCAGGCTCAGCCCTCCTTTTTTTCCTATATACACATATATAAATATAAATAAATATATATATATGCGTGTATATGTATATATATATATATATATACACAATATATGTATATATGTATATATATATATATACACAAAATAAAGATTGTAAAATGCGAAAAAAAAATCAATAAACGAAATCTCTGCACTTACGAGGCCGTGTTGTGATTCGTCTGCTTTTGACCTCCTTCGGCACCCATAATTTGCACACTTTTCACCCCCGATTTCATTTCTTATTTCTTTTCACATTTAGTGATTCTTTCTACAGGCGGTTTTTATTTATTTATTTATTTGTTTATTTATTTTTATTTTACAACCTGCCCCGGATGTGTCAACAATTTCACAGACCAACCCCCCCTGCTCTTTACTGCCATCAGCTGGACACAATTGGAATTTCTAGGCTAAGATGGCATGCACTCTGCAATACCGAGATTACAGTTTTACTCTAAAAAAAGACATCATTAGAGACATAGTTAAATTAATAACGGGATCTCTAAAGATTAGATTCAGCTAATATTAGGCTCCATTGGTTATTTTATATATAAAACAATTTCTAATATCAGGAATAATACGCTTCAGGTGGGACTACAGGGACGGGAAAAAACGCGTTCTCATATTACAGGGTGCCATTACTTTTGCCTTGTTTACAGCTAATTTTGTTTTGAGCAGCGGGTTTGATTTGGAAATCTTTGAAATCGTTAATTATTCAAAACAACAAAACAAGAAATGTTTATTAAAATAGTTCGGCGTATAAAATCGCGACTAATGACGACAATTTTCTATAAACGGACAACATTATTGCGTCATTCATTTATAACGTCCTGCTTATACACTTATTAATACAACATCACCACCTAGTGGACAGGTTATGAACTACAAGTGTTTAACACACACACACACACACACACACACACACACACACACACACACAGTGTACCGCCTCTGAGCGTCACACCTACACCACGTGGTTCTCCCTCCAGCTGTTTCCACAAACATACAACTGTACAACTGTACCTGCAAGTCTTCCCTCGACACAGCGCCACCTGCTGTCTCTAAACCGCAACTACATCGCAGCTCTCGCCACAGTCCTATAAACTTTCCCTTTCACTCTTACAGATACCCTTCTATCATACAATCACTCCTGTAACTCTTCTCCACCCACTCCACCCTTCCTACACTCTCCTCTTCTCTTCTCCACCCTGCACTCTTTTATTCATTCCTCCACCCACTCCACCCTGCACTCTTATTAATTTCTCCACCCACTCCACCTTCATTCATTCATCTTCTAACTCTTTTCTTCTCTTTCCTCCACCACTTCCAACCCTTCACTCTTTCCATTCATTCCTATTCCACCCAACTCACCCTTCCCAAACTCTTTCCTTTATCTTCCTCCATACACTCCACCCTGGACTCTTTTATTATTTTTTCCACCCACTCCACCATTCATTCATTCATCTTCTAGCGCTTTATCCGATCTTCCCTCGGGTCACGGGGAGTCTGTGTCTATCTCAGGCGTCTATGGGTATTAAGGCAGGAACCACCCTGGATGGAATGCCAACCCATCGCAGGGCACACACACACACACACACACAACACACACACACACACACACACATTTCATACACTAGGGACAATTTTTCCAAGGTGACAATGAACCTACCGTGCATGTTTTTTGGACCGGGGAGGAAACCGGAGAACCCAGAGAAAAAACCCCCTGAGACACGGGGAGAACATGCACAAACTCCACACACAAACATGGCCCGAGACGGGAATCGAACCCGGACCCTGGCGGTGTGAGGCGAATGTGCTAACCAACCCACTCCACCATGCACTCTTTTATTCATTTTCCCACCCAACACCACCCTTCCCAAACTCTTTTCTTCTCTTCTCCATACACTCCACCCTTCACTCTTTTATTCATTTCTCCACCCACTCCACCCTTACTCTATTCTTCACTTCTCCCTGCCCACCCTGCCCAAACTTTTTTATTCACTTCTCCACCCTTCACTCTTTTATTCATTCCTCCACCCACTCCACCCTTCCCAAACTCTTTTCTTCTCTTCTCCAGCCACTCCACCCTGCACTCTTTTATTCATTTCTCCACCCTGCACTCTTTTATTCATTTCTCCACCCTGCACTTTTATTAATTCCTCCACCCACTCCACCCTGCACTCTTTTATTCATTTCTCCAGCCACTCCACTCCCCCTGAATCAGGACCGGTGTATATGTGAATAATAAGTGATAAATGAATATTTTATTATGAATATTTTGAGATTTTTATTTTCTGCACTTCTTTCCTTTTTCTCATGTGGTTTTGTGCGTTTCGCGTTTTCTCCGCTCTGCGCCGAGCTGAACCCCCCGGGCCTCCGTCCACACGCGCAGCACTGAGGCATGGTGGTGAAGGTGAGAAAAGTTTACAACAAACAAATTCAACACAAACAAACAAAAATAAACAACAAACCGGACATGTTTACTCACGTGTGTCTAGATAAACACTTGTTTATTGTTTATAATACGCGGCACATGCGCACTAGAGTTTTATAGTGTTTATTCTTTGACCTTTTCAGTTGTTTGTTCTCCGGTTTGTTTACTGCCAGTAAATAAATTATGTTCCAAATATGACGTCATAACAACAACAACAATAATAATGAATGAATGAAAAAGATTATTTTTTGTTGTTATATCAGTATTATTAAAAAAAAACATAGTAGACGTGGAAAGAAAATATAAAGGAATATATAAAATATATTTTTTATTATATACTTTTGACTCAATATTTCTTATTGTATTTTTTCGGTAATTTTATATAATAATAATAATAATTTCCTTTTTAATCCTTTTTTCAAGTTATTATGTTTGTTAATTAGCAGGTAAAAACATGCAGAGATATTTGTACATTTAATTAAAAATGTAATTTTATTTTTATTATATTAAATTAACACATTTTACATTTTAAGTGGTTTTACTATTATTTTTTTTTATAAAATGAGTTAAAACAAAATTAAAATGTCATTTAATTAATAATTTTAATAGTAATTCTTTGGATTCAATGTTATTTTATTTTTGGTAATAATTATTTATTATAGAATAAGAGGTAAAACATCCAGAGGAAATAATTGTAAATTAATTTTTATTTTTTTAATATATAATCTTGACTTACTAAGTTTATTATATTTTTGTGTCATTATTTACTTTTATTTATTTATTATTTACCTTTATTTTGCTAATTATAAAATTGTTATTATTTTTATTTAAAGACATTTCCCTGCCCTGATATCAGACACAGACGTTGTTTACTGCTACCTGCTTCTGGGATCATTTCAGCCCAATATAAAAATAATAATAATAAAATTACATTGTTTACTACATAAGACTGTGTGTGTGTGTGTGTGTGTGTGTGTGTGTGAGAGAGGTGGTAAAGTTGGCAGTGGTACCGGCTGCTTTGGGTTTGGCCTCGTTCCGAGTTTATGCCATAACCATGGAAAAGACGGACGGGCAGATTTCACCACGAGAAGTAAGACACACACACACACACACACACACACATCAGTACCTCCTCTTGTGTTTGTTTGTTTATCCACAGTATTGTGTTATAACCCGGTTCTTTTCGTGTAGTTGTCTATCTACAGTGCAGAACCTCCAGAGTTACCATGTGTGGAGGAGGAACCGGGCCGCCTGCAGACCAGCCTGGGGCGGATGCGTGTGGGGCTTCGGCCTTACGTCCACGCCCTGCAGGTGAACACAACGGCGTAACGTTCGCATTGTGCGTAAACAGGATCGCGGCGTAGATGGGAGATATAAACCATGCATTTCAAGCGAAATCCTGTTGGTGTGGGACCGGACCGGACCACCCCCTGGTGATATGATGTGTAGGGAGGTGGTGTAGCCCAGTGGTTAAGGTGTTGGACTCTGGACCGGAAGATCATGGGTTCAAACCCCACCACCAAGCTGCCTCTAGTGGGAGCCCTTGAGCAAGGCCCTTAACCCTGTAAATGCCATAAATGTAGTGACGGAAGTGATGTCATTATATAACGACTTTTAAATGCCATGTTTTTTTTTGTGATAAAGTGTAAATTATTGGCGAATAAATCGTTAGCAATACGAGATTAAATTGACGGAGTGGAGAGAGTTTTTTTTTTCTCTCGTTATTTTCCGTAAAATGGATGTGGAGGGTTTGCTCGAAACCTACTTTAAGTTCCAGTTATAATGAGTTATAATGAATAATAACGAACATTGCAGTAGTTCTGTAGGAAACACATTTATTCGGAAGGGGGGGAAAAAATCCCACTAAGTTTCATTTGCGTGGGATTTTGTTGTTTCTCAAGAGAATGCGAGGATCAAAGAAACCGAGCCTAAACTTCGGAATCTTTATTCTTGTAATTTCCTCGTTGAAATATTTCGACTTTAATCTCGTATTGATTAACAATCTTAGGTTTAACGTTATTAACATGTCTGTTTACAAGTAGAATGCCTGCACTTCGGTTAAAGTTGGTGCCGCGTCCTTATACCAGGCGGGACAAGGTAAGTGTTCACACGTATTCTGTGTATATCTACACCAGGGATCACCAACCTTTTTGTAACTGAGAGCTACTACATGGACACCGAGTATATAAAGGGCTACCAGTTTGAAATATCCTCTGAAATAACAAATTTACCTTTAATTATATATTATTATTATTATTAATGATACTCGTTTATCTATGTGAATACACTTGTGATTTTTGACAGTGACTATCAACAACGAATTAACTACATTTTACATTATAGACGCATCACTGATGAGTTGTGCACTTTTTATAGCAAGCTGAGAGCTACTCATGTGCTCCTTGGGGGCTACCTGGTGCCCACCGGCGAACCCGTTGGTGACCCCTGATCTACACGATATATATATAATATATATATATATATATATATATATATATAATATATATATATATATATACACCACAAAATAAAAACGATTGTAAAATGAGGGGAAAAATGAGGGGGAAAAAAAAAAAAAATCGATGAACGAAAATCTCTGCACTTACGAGGCCATGTTGTGATTTGTCTGCTTTTGACCTCATTCGTCACCCATAATTTGCAAAATTGTATATCTACACGAAATTGTAAATTGTATATCTACACGATGGGGGTCTCGTACAAAACTACTTCTTGACTTCAGAGGCGTATTATTTCCTGCGGGACCCGGCCCCTGGTTTCCTCCCCAGAGTTGGTATAATAACCGTGTCTGGATTGGCCGGCGTCGTCCTGGCACGCAAAGGTAAAAAGTAGTTCAGTGACACCCCCCCCAACACACACACACACACACATTAACTATTGCTTTTAAAGTGTTTCCAACTCGGGTATTATGCATTTTCAGGTTCCCGCTTAAAGAAAATAGGATTCCCGGTGGCGTTGACGGCGGCCGCGACGGCTGTTTGCTACCCCACACATACTGTGGGAGTTCTAAAGGTAGTGTTAGGTTTTGCTGTAGGATCAACCGTTCCCATCCGTTCTGTTACTGCAGCGCCATCTCTCTCTCTCTGTAGGTGACGGGGACAAAAGTGTACCACGCGACTTCTGCGCTTCGCTCCACGTTCAAAGCCAAACCCAAAGAGGAGGACGTTGTCCATGAGGCGAGTCTGAAGGTACCGGACATGGACATGTGTGTATAAAATAGGAATTCCTGTGCGTGAGTTGTTTTCTTGTTTTGTCGTAGCGTGCATCAGGAGATACCGGGATGAAGGTCGACCACATGTTAGAGATGATACCCTCGATTCCGGCAGGGGAGTCTGTACTCGAGGCTGCCTCGGTTCCTCTGTCGGGGAGTTGGCCGTCTTCCTCTTCTTCCCCTGCTGCAGAGGAAACTACACCTCCTCCCCCTGCTGTACAGGAAACTACACCTCCTCCCCCTGCTGAAACTACAACCTCCTCCCCCTCCAGCTGAGGAAACTAGAGGAAACTACCCTCCTCCCCCTGCTGACCTAACCTTCTCCACAGGAAACTACACCTCCTCCCCCTGCTGTAGAGGAAACTACACCTCCTCCCCCTGCTGTAGAGGAAACTACACCTCCTCCCCCTGCTGACCACCTCCTCCACCTGCTGTAGAGGAAACTACACCTCCTCCCCCTGCTAGAGGAAACTACACCTCCTCCACCTGCTGTAGAGGAAACTACACCTCCACAGGAAACTCCCTCCTCCCCCTGCTGTAGAGGAAACTACACCTCCTCCACCTGCTGTAGAGGAAACTACACCTCCTCCCCCTGCTGTAGAGGAAACTACACCTCCTCCCCCTGCTGTAGAGGAAACTACACCTCCTCCCCCTGCTGAAACTACACCTCCTCCACCTGCTGTAGGAAACTACACCTCCTCCCCCTGCTGTAGAGGAAACTACACCTCCTCCCCCTGCTGTACAGGAAACTACAACTTCTCCACAGGAAACTACCCTCCTCCCCCTGCTGTAGAGGAAACTACACCTCCTCCCCCTGCTGTACAGGAAACTACAACTTCTCCACAGGAAACTACACCTCCTCCCCCTGCTGTAGAGGAAACTACACCTCCTCCCCCTGCTGTAGAGGAAACTACACCTCCTCCCCCTGCTGTAGAGGAAACTACACCTCCTCCCCCTGCTGTAGAGGAAACTACACCTCCTCCCCCTGCTGTAGAGGAAACTACACCTCCTCCCCCTGCTGTAGAGGAAACTACACCTCCTCCACCCTGCTGTAGAGGAAACTACACCTCCTCCCCCTGCTGTAGAGGAAACTACACCTCCTCCCCCTGCTACAGAGGAAACTACACCTCCTCCCCCTGCTGTAGAGGAAACTACACCTCCTCCCCCTGCTACAGAGGAAACTACACCTCCTCCCCCTGCTGAGGAAACTACACCTCCTCCCCCTGCTGTACAGGAAACTACACCTCCTCCCCCTGCTACAGAGGAAACTACACCTCCTCCCCCTGCTACAGTAGAGGAAACTACACCTCCTCCCCCTGCTACAGAGGAAACTACACCTCCTCCCCCTGCTGTAGAGGAAACTACACCTCCTCCCCCTGCTACACTACACCTCCTCCCCCTGCTAGAGGAAACTACACCTCCTCCCCCTGCTGTACAGAGGAAACTACACCTCCTCCCCCTGCTACAGTAGAGGAAACTACACCTCCTCCCCCTGCTGTACAGGAAACTACACCTTCTCCCCCTGATCCTAAAGAAACTACACCAAGAAAACTGCTCCCCCTGATCCTACAGAAACTACACCTTCTATCCCAGCTGAAGAGGAAACTACATCTCCCCTTGATGCCAAAGAAACCACAATTGCTCCCCCTGCTGCAGAAGAAACTACCCCTTATGCCCCTGCTGTAGAGGAAACCACCCCACCTCCTCTTGATCCCAAAGAAACCACACCTTCTCCCCCTGCTGTAATGGAAACTACACCTTCTGTCCCAGCTGAAGAGGAAACTACACCCTCTCGCCATGATCCCAAAGAAACTACCCCTTCTCCCCATGAGCCCGAAGAAACTACCCCTTCTCCCCCTGCTGTAGAGGAAACCACACCACCTCCCCCGATTGTAGAAGACGCAACATCTTCACCAGCTAAAGGTATCGTTCCCCAACAACCCCAAGGTTAACTTTTTCATGTCACAAAGATGTTCAGGAACATCAATACTCAATCAATGGCTTCTAGCTATCGCCCTCACTTTCTGATACATTTTATTTTTCATGCCACCATTGCAGGGAATCCCCGTTTCATTCCCGACCCTTCGTTACTGGATCACGGACAGGCTCATCCCGAAGATGCCGACTTGTACAGCACTCGGGGATAAACGTGGGACGAGGACTAACGATGCAGTGTGAGAATGGAACTGCAGAGGGTAAGAAGTAAACACAAGAATCAAGGAATCATGAGTTTTAGACTTACCGTAAACATTTCCAGAAAAAAAAAAAAAACAAAAACACACACACACACACACAGCGGGAATCGGAAGAGTTTGAAAGACTGCAGTTCTGATTCGGTTACAAACTTTCTTTAATGCCAAAAAAAAAAACTTGTTTACACACCTGTTGATGTGAATATTGACGCGTTTTTCTCATTGGTTATATAGAAATGGATCTATCGCTGTTTAATAACTGTGAAAAACCTCATATTTATACATCTGGTAAGAGCGATAATCATGTGCCTGTATCGAATGCTGTGCAATAGAGAGCGAAACCATCGCGCAATGTTTCGCACAATTTCATTTCATCTGCATTTCCAACACGGTGAAGTTCTCGCTTAGGAAATGTAAATAAATAAATAATGCAACTAAAAACAACTGAAACAAAAATTCGAGTGGTTTGTTGTATTGAGAACGTTCGTTAATATATATATATTTTTAATTGCATGTCGTTATTGTAACATAAACAGACCATTTTAAGCCGATCGCTCTGGTCGTATTCCAAAAGGAACCTGTTTATTTACACAACGTGGGCAATTTTACGAATGAAAACAATATTCAAAATATTGTGTATTTGCGTTACGTGGGCGAGAAGATCTCTGCCGTCCTGTACACTTTGGTGCAGACGATCTCGACCCGGTCCTCGTCCAGCAGACACACGTCCAACAGACACACCACGCGCTCGTCCTCCAGCTCCCAGGCCGAGCTCAGTAAGGTCTCTGCACGAAGGAGAACAACAATAAGCCACCTTGGAATGAAGTAGTGTTGCACGATATACCGGTACTACAATGGTATCACCATATACCTGCTTTTAAAAACAATATGATTATTTGTTTTGTCGGTACCAGTACTTAAAAAAAAAAAAGTTGTAGTTCAGAGTATTGGACTATAGGGGGCACACTGAATTTTTATTGGTACTTGGCATGGAATTTAAATAACTGTAAATATTTTAAACTTACAGTTTATTTTTTATATTTATTATAGTTTTTACAGTTCCATCAGCAGACAGCATACATTGGGTTTATTAATATACTAATTATTCGATTTCAGTATATATATTTGATATATATATATATATATTATATATATCTTTTTTTGCCATAGTATCGATTGAGTATTGGTATCGCGATATTTAATCTAGGTATCGTATCAGAGACAGAATTGTGCTATCGAGACACATGCGCGCACCTGGTGAGAAGTTGGCCTGATCGCAGACACGCCCCGTGGAGAGGCATGACATCAGCGTGTCGTCATGGAGACGGTAGGGCGCCCCGACCGCTCGCGGATCCTCGGCGCAGAACACGGGGAGGAAGAGCGAGTCGACGGCTGCGTCCTGATTCAACCCTGAGAGGAAGGAGAACCGGGCGTTTGTATTGGCGCGACAGGTTTAGCGTGAGTTATTGGTGCCGAGTGGGCGTGTCTGGTACCCAGTACTGTGAGAGTGAGGTATCCCGTGAAGTTGACAGGCGCGTGCGTGTCCGAGGTCGCATGTGACGGCTGGTCCGGGCTCCACTTGGCGGGACTGAGGTTGAGCCTGTGCAGGACGAACTCTCGATCGTCGAATTGGAATTTCTCCGGAACGCTCTCGCGATCAAGAGCGGCGCAGCGCACGTGATCTGTGAGCCCTTGCTTGAGTAACGCCCACATGCTGCTCTCCCATGATTCAAAGGGGCGGGCGCTGGATGTCTCGGGGTTGCCTCCTGTTGTCTCACTGACCTCTGGGAAACATATCAGGGACAATTAAAGGTACAAAACGAATGGGCGCCTCTGGACCAATCAGAATCCAGAGAAGGTTACCGTGAAGCCGTACCTTCGGGTGGTGGTGACGGAGTGGAAAGAGCGTCACTTCCCTCGTCGTCGGGACGTCTTCTGTTCTCGTCCTCAGCAAGATCTGCTGGGTTTAGCAGCAACTGCTGCTTCGCTCGGGTCCAGTACTGCTTCTGCACACCACTGGGGGAAGAAAAAGAGTAAATAATAATAATAAACATCTCTCATGAATTTATACTGAAAGAAATAAATAAACACTCACTGAACGACTCTCCTACGCTTTGGAGGATTCGTTGCGTCACTGTGCGGCGAGGCTGAGGAGGTGGTGGCGCTCTGTTGTGGTGCGCCTGTGCTTAGGGAAGAGGTGGAGCCTCTGGCCACGCCCCCTGGGTCATGCTCCACCTATTAAGCAAATCGCCAAAACGCGCCTTGCCGTGAGCTTGCGATGTTTTTTAGTGTTAAATTGATTGCGTGTGAGAGAGTTAGCTACGGGCCTGTGGTTCACTCAGAGGTGAGGTATGTGGCGCCTCCGGTGGCCACCGGTGGTACTGCACGGCAGTGATGTGGCCCTGTACCGCCACTCTCCGGTGTTCTCGATACTGCAGACTCTCCAGCTCCTTCTGTAGGTCTCCAATGGCGATTAACAAGGAAGACTCTCCATCGCCTACACACACACACACACACACACACACTTGGTATCATCCTACACAAGGCGGTACAGTGAGAGACTGTACGTGGTGTATCTCTTACTCGCTCCACTGCTGTTTGGTGTGAAGGTGAGAGGAGGAGGGGGGTAACAGTACTGCCCCCCAGCCGTGGTCTTCCTCATTACTATGCCGTCCTTTTGTGTCTTTGACCACTGTATGAAAGCTTTGACCTTCGGATCAGACACATACGGCTGCTTCCTGTGACAGCCTGACACACACACACACACACACACACACACACACACACACAGGACATTTTTTTTACTCCATTTACACAGTCCGCTATGCTGCAAACGTCATTTTGCACACGGCTCACCTGTGATGAAGAGTTGAGTCTCTGCACTGCTGGTCAGGTAAAGAGCAGAACCCGAACCCGTCTCCCGACACACACGCATGTTTGTACACACCAGATATGCCACTGTAAACAAAAACAACAAAGAGAATAAGATATTCACACTTAATGCCCTTATACTAGTATAATAGTGTGTTATTACAATGTTATTATAACGCCCTTATACTAGTATAATAGTGTGTTATTACAGTGTTATTATAACGCCCTTATACTAGTCTAATAGTGTGTTATTACAGTGTTATTATAACGCCCTTATACTAGTCTAATAGTGTGTTATTATAACGCCCTTATACTAGTCTAATAGTGTGTTATTACAGTGTTATTATAACGCCCTTATACTAGTCTAATAGTGTGTTATTATAACGCCCTTATACTGGTCTAATAGTGTGTTATTACAGTGTTATAAATTATAACGCCCTTATACTAGTCTAATAGTGTGTTATTACAGTGTTATTATAACGCCCTTATACTAGTCTAATAGTGTGTTATTACAGTGTTATTATAACGCCCTTATACTAGTATAATAGTGTGTTATTAGTGTTATTATAACGCCCTTATACTAGTATAATAGTGTGTTGTTACAGTGTTATTATAACGCCTTTATACTAGTATAATAGTGTGTTGTTACAGTGTTATTATAACGCCCTTATAATAGTGTGTTATTATAATGCCCTTATACTAGTATAATAGTGTGTTATTACAATGTTATTATAACATTATTATTTGTATGTCGCTCTGGATAAGGGCGTCTGCTAAATGCTATAAATGTAAATACCCTTATACTATTATAATAGTGTGTTATTATAATGTTATTATAACATTCTTACTATTATAATAATGTGTTAGTGTTGGCATGCAATGAATTAATGTTTTAATGATTTACAGTGTATTATTATTACAGCATCCTATTACAGTGTTATTAATATGTTATGTGTTATTATAATGCACTTTTACTATATTACACTATGTTAATACAGCATGCTATTAGTGTTATGATTTACATAACTCATTACAATGTATTATTACAACCATATTGTTCATGTGCTATTACACTGTTATTAGGTGTTTTATTACATTTACATTTCAATATTAGTGTGTTAATATCACAACATCCTATTACAGTCTTCAGTGTATTGTAATGCCTTTTTAATGTTGCTAAGACATGCTATTTAAGTGTTACACAGTACTATTACTGTTATAGTGCGTCACTGTAATAACGGTACGTTAATAGATGGCTAGTGCAGCGTTATAAACAGGAGAGTGACGTAAACTCACTGGGACAGATGCTGTTAAAGATCTCCGGCTGGGAGGAGGCAAAAATCTCCAGGATAAAGGGAGAGTCCGAGGTTCCGTCCACGGCATGAACCCAGCGGTACGTCCAGAACTTCTCCGGGACTAGAACACACACACACACACAGAGACCTCTCTGCACATGTCCACTCTCAGAGGGTTGTGCGAGTTGTCCAGTCAAACCTCGTACCTGCATTTCCCCTGTTCCTGATTCGCTCGACGCGGCTGACGTACGTGACCAGGCCAATGACGTCGCACATCTGGTTACTAGCCAAACTCTCAACTTCACATCTGGGAGAAGAAATCAGGAGTCTCACACATATATATATATATATATATATATATGTATATATATATACACACACACACACACACACACACTACAGAATATCAAAAAACTGATTTCTGGTACAACGATGTACTGTGTGGTGTGTGTGTGTGTGTGTGTGTGTGTGTGTGTGTGTGTTGTACCTGGTAGAGAAAATTGTAGGTGACCTCGGGTAAGTTCCACTCCGGCAGGACGCTTTTAGTCGGAACCACAGTGATGACGGCTGAAGGACTCCGAGGGTTTAAGCAGATCTCTTTCAAGAGAATGAACACACACACACACATCATGCCAAGTTTTGATGTGACAGCAGTATCAGGTGTATGGTGCTGGCTGCTGTGTGTGTGTGTGTGTGTGTGTGAGGGTCAGGAGGTGCTCAGTACCCGTGGAGCTGTAGAAGGTGAGCGGCAGCGTGCTGAGCTGAGGTCTGGAGCGCTTCAGGTAACTGCCTTTCAGTTTGTAGTCCTGCAGGTAAAGAACCGAACCCACCAGCAGCCTCTGGTACCACTCTGGACAAAGATCGTTCCACAGGACCAGGGACATGACGCCGGTCTGATCAGCCACCTCCAAATACGCCTGCAACACACACACACACACACACACACACACACACACACACACACACACACACACACACACAGTAACTCCCATTAACAGATTCAATCCTTTAATTTATTTGGCCCAGTCACTGCTATAGCGCCCTCACCTGGAAAGGGAAGGCGATGTCTTGTCCCGGTTTTCCATAGAACCTTAAACGGGATCTGTGCAGAACACGGACCAGCAGCGGATACACCCGTCTGGAGGAGGAATAGAACACGTCCAAATCTCCCAGAAAAGCAATTTTAGATACTGCAGGGAGAGGGAGAGAGAGAGAGAGAGAGGAGAGAGAGAGAGAGAGAGAGAGAGAGAGAGAGGGAGTCAGACAGACGGCTGGCTGGTGGAACAGAGTGGAAAGAAAGAACAACAAAGAGGCAAAAAAACAGACATAAAAATGGGGAGGGGAAAAACTGGACAGAGAGTGAGATAGAGATAGACAGACCAAAAGACAGCTGGTGAGACAACCAGAGTGAGAGACAGACAGACAGCATCAGAGACAAGCACAGAGGGAGAGACAGACAGAGTGAGAGGCAGACAGAATAAGACAGTGAGAGGCAGAGTGAGTCAGAGTCTTAAAGTCAAAGAGACAGACAGACAGTGTGAGAGACAGTGAGGGACAGACAGAGAATGAGAGAGTGACAGACAGACAGCGTATGAGACAGACAGAGAATGAGAGACAGAGTAAGACAGACAGACAGAGAATGAGGCACAATGAGAAACAGACAGAATGAGAGGCATACAAAGAGTGAGACGGACAGATAGACAGACAGAGTGAGAGAGTGAGAAATAGATGTGAGAGACAGGCAGACAGACAAGACAGTGAGAGACAGACAGAGTGAGACAGAGTGAGGTAGATGTGAGACAGACAGAGAGAGAGTGAGATACAGGCAGACAGACGGAGTGAGAGACAGACAGAGAGACAGTGAGACAGACAGAGTGAGGTAGATGTTAGACAGAGTGAGAGAGAGAGACAGACAGACAGACAGAGGTGACAGAGAGAGTGAGTAGATGTGAGACAGACAGAGAGAGAGAGAGAGACAGATGGAGTTAGAGACAGACAGAGAGACAGTGAGAGACAGACAGACAGAGACAGAGTGAGGTAGATGTGAGACAGACAGAGTGAGAGACAGAGTGAGAGAGAGAGAGACAGACGGAGTGAGAGACAGACAGAGTGAAGTAGATGTGAGACAGAGAGACAGACAGACGGAGTGATAGACAGACAAAGAGACAGACAGAGAGACAGAGTGAGGTAGATGTGAGACAGACAGTGAGAGACAGAGTGAGAGAGAAAGACAGACAGACAGAGTGAGAGAGAGAGAGAGACAGACAGAGTGAGAGACAGACAGAGAGACAGACAGAGAGTGAAGTAGATGTGAGACAGACAGAGTGAGAGAGAGTGAGAGAGACAGAGAGAGTTAGAGAGGCAGACAGAGTAAGACAGACAGAGAGACAGACAGACAGACGGAGTGAGAGACAGACAGAGAGACAGACAGACAGAGTGAGAGAGACAGACAGACAGAGTGTGAGAGAGAGTTAGAGAGGCAGACAGATTAAGACAGACAGAGAGACAGACAGACAGACAGGAGGTGTATCTCCTCACCGTCGATCACTACATCAGCGGGAGGAGTGTATGGAAGCCACGGTGCTCCGTGCGGGTCCTCGGTGTTCCACAGCGGTAAATAATGCTTCCTGTTGTGCCTGAGTGGAATCCCGGTGTCGGGCGGCGGCAGCAGCAGCGCGGAGGATCCGGCGGCCTCGTGCGTCCACCAGCGCAGCGCGTGCGGGTCTTTAACGGCGTCGAGCAGGTCGCGCGCGGGACGGCTCTTGTCGAAGCGCGCCTCCTCCACGCGCACGCAGCTCCTCCCGAAGCGCGTCTCGTCGTAGACCACGGACAGGTGCACGAGCGCGACGGCCGAGCCGCACCGGAGCGCGTTCACCTGCACCGCGCGGGCCAGCCGCCGCGCCAGCGCGCACTTCACGCGCCACCGGCCGTCGGTGAGCGTCACGTCGTAGTCGTAGTCCTCACTACGCTCGTCGGCGGGGGGGGCGCGCGCGCCGGCCAGGTAACGGTCGAGCGCGAGCACGGCGACGCGCAGCGCGGGTTCGGGTTTGATGTGGAGCGTCCTGCACGCGCTCAGCTGCTCCAACACCGACAACAGCGCGGACTCGCGCGGCGGCTCAGCCATCGAACACACCGGGGAACACACCGGGGAACACACCGGAGAACACACCGGGAACACACCGGGGAACACACCGGAGGAACACACCGGAGAACACACCGGGGAACACACCGGGAACACACCGGAGAACACACCGGGGAACACACCGGAGGAACACACCGGAACACACCGAACACACCGGGGAACACACCGGAGAACACACCGGAGAACACACCGGGGAACACACCGGAGAACACACCGGGGAACACACCGGGGAACACACCGGGAACACACCGAACACACCGGGAACACACCGAACACACCGGGAACACACCGGAACACACCGGAACACACCGGGGAACACACCGGGGAACACACCGGGGAACACACCGGGGAACACACCGGGGAACACACCGGGGAACACACCGGGAACACACCGAACACACCGGGGAACACACCGGGGAACACACCGGGGAACCCTCCGTCACTCCCGGGGGGCGGAGGGGGAGGGGGGAAGCTAACGGCTAATTCTGGCTAATTCCTTATTAAACTCACCTTTTCCTACATTACTCGCTAAAATAAAACAGCACGTTCTTATTTACTAAACCGTTAAATGTAACCGGTTTTCTAACGGATTTTATTGTTATTTATTTTTCAAACTTGTTGTTACAAAACAAAAACAAAATGTACTTGTTTATTAGCGCCCAAGCGTTTGTGTTCTTCTTCGGGGATGAAATGTAACGCATTGGGGTTAGAGCGCCTCCTTATGACCACCTACAGGAAGTGATGTAATAAAAACACAATCCGATCTTCCCTCGGGTCACGGGGAGTCTGTGTCTATCTCAGGCGTCTATGGGCATTAAGGCAGGATACACCCTGGATGGAATGCCCAACCCATCACACACACACACACACACACACACACACACACAAACCACACACTAGGGACAATTTTCCAAGGTGCCAATCAACCTACCATGCATGTTTTTGGACCGGGAGGAGGAGGGAAACTGGAGAACCCGGAGAAAAACCCCCTGAGGCACGGGGAGAACATGCACAAACTCCACACACACACATGGCCGAGACGGGAATCGAACCCGGACCCTGGCGGTGTGAAGCGAACATGCTAACCATGTGTATATATATATATATATATCTATATATATATATATATATATATATATATATATATATATAGATATATATATATATATATATATATATATATATATATTTCATATTCTGTTGTGTTTATTTTAATTGATCAATTCATGTATTCTGGGATCGGCTGGAATGAATGATACATTTTTTTTTTTAGATTTTTATTTCAAATTTTTAAGAAGGTAAAAAATAATTTAAACACAATGTCATCAATAGATTATATAATAATATGAAAAATAGGCATAATAATAATAATTACAATATTTTAAGCTGTGACGTGGCAGTCGTTACTCTGATAACAAAAATACCTGTTTTTTTTTCTTTCTTTTTTATTCACATGAATGTATTTTACAAAATAAACAACAATGTGTGTGTGTGTGTATATACATATATATATATATATATTTTTGTTTGTTGTTTGTTTGTTTGTTAACAACCACAAGGTTTTTTTTGCACTTTACTTTCCGACCTGATTATAAATTCTCCCGCAAGAGCCTGAAGTTATTAAAAATAAGTTTCTGATTCTGATGCAAACTGTCACATGGGCTCTTATTAAAAATGCAGGGTTGTTTTTATTTGTCTATTCTCCCAAAGTGTGTGTAATAATGTTACGTTTGCTTTCCAGGTTGAAAGTGAAATGTGAATGTTTTGACTTTTCACTTGTGATTGGTTCCTTGATTATAATAATAATAATAATAATAATAATAAAAACAACAAATGGCAGCTGTATCGTTTGCCTGACATTAGCGATGATTTACATACGTTCCACGTTTCTTCAGGCATTTCACGCACGCAGAAAAACCCTGTGGTGTCCGAAATAAAGCCGCGGAATGCAAAGTTCCGGCCGGTTTGTGTGTTAATGTGTTTATTTAACGCGCTTTCATGTCGAAGAAGAAGAAGCAGCTGGAACCGAGTTACTGCACACAGAACGATGTGAGCGCCAAAGCAGAGCAAAGAAAGAGAAAACGTGTGGAGAAAACAGGACGTGATTCGTCTCCTGCTGAGCTTTTAGCGATGTAGGAAATCCCGAGGGCAGAGGAGAAGAACGGAACAGAATCAAATGTCAAACTGGTCTCATAGCCTCGTTCATATATATATATGTGTGTGTGTGTGTGTGTGTGTGTGTGTGTGTGTAAAATGTACAGTACTGTAAATATATCAGTCCGTGTCAAGTCTAGCTTGTTCTCCTCATAATGTATAAAGTGTTTTTGCTCTTTTTTTGATTGGTTTTTTGCTTCACTGGCCGCTTTCATGTACATTTCTTTATCTCACAAACTATCGAACATTCAAAAGCACACAACATTCTCGGGTCCGACAAATACTTTTGAACACACATAACAGGCAAAGTGATATTGCGATATTCCTCTAATGGCTTCACTGCAAGCCGACAAAGTTGTTCTCTTTCATCTTTTTTTTATTTGTTTGTTCTGTGGTCTAGAAGGAAGGAGAACCTGTGCCTGACTTCATTGCGTCTCAGCCCCGCCCACTCGGTCTATTTTCTCAGCCCCGCCCACTTCGATGAGGCATTAAGTCCCGCCCACTTTGTCTATTCGCTCAAACCCACCCACTTTGCTGAGTCATTAAGTCCCGCCTAGCTCCTCTATTTGCTTAACCCGCCCACTTTGTCAAAGTATTAAGTCCCGCCCACTTTGTCTATTCACTCAAACCCACCCACTTTGATGAGGCATTAAGTCCCGCCTACTTCTTCTATTTGCTCAACCCCGCCCACTTTGATGAGACGTGAAGTCCCGCCCACTTTGTCTATTTGTTCAACCCCACCCACTTTGACAAAGTATTAATCCCGCCCACTTTGTCTACTTGCTCAGCCCCGCCCACTTTTATGAGGCATTAAGTCCCGCCCACTTCGTCTATTTGCTCAACCCCACCCACTTTGATGGAGCACGAAGTCCCGCCCACTTTGATGGAGCACGAAGTCCCGCCCACTTCGTCTATTCACTCAACCCCACCCACTTTGCCAAACCATTAAGCCCCGCCCACTTTATCTACTCGCTCAACCCCACCCACTTTGATGAGGCATATAGCCCCACCGACTTCGACTATTTGCTCAGCCCCGCCCATTTTGATGGAACATCAAGCCACGCCCACTTTGTCTAATTAATGCCAGTGTGCATGACATCGCCAAGTGATAATGCCTCAACCATTTAATACAAAAATAAACACAAATAAAAGAAAGACTCGACAGAAAAATAAAAACCCGTCGTTTATCAAACTTTTCAGGACATCACTTTATCTTTTCCTCCCTCTGAGTCGTGAAGATTCTCTCTCCGGTGCGCCAGTTACCTCAGGGGGCGTGGCTTGTCCTGTATAGCAACACCTGGCGTCTGTGGGGGCGGAGCTGTGGCAAGTCGGGAAGTCTGGCTTTGGTGGCTTCGTTTAGGCTTTGTCGGTGAACTTCACTCGCACTGCCTACCCAGAATCCTCTCCTCCTGGGCCACGGAGCCGCTTCATGAGCTTAATTCCCGGAGGCCTTTTCCGGCCCTGCCGCAGAGGGGCGGGGCTACCGTGGAAGAATGTTTCTGTAATCCGACTGGGAATGCTGAAGGTGGTGCTGTTGGTGTTGGTGTAGGTGCTGTATGTATCCCACAGTGCTTTGCGGCTGGACGTTAGTTGTTTGGAAAAAGGCCTGGGTTTGGCCGCCCTGAATCAGACTCCTGCGGCTGCATCTGCAAACAACAGGAAGAGAAACCAGTGAGTCGCCTCGAACACCTCACGTCCATCTCTGGAAGGAATCTCCATAACCTGTCCAGCGAAGCTCACACTTGGAAATCATCTCATCAACCTCGAAATCATCACATCAACCTTGAAATCATCACATCAACCTTGAAATCATCACATCAACCTTGAAATCATCTCAAAATCATCTCACCAACCTCTAAATCATCTCAAAATCATCTCACCAACCTCAAAATCATCTCAAAAAATCATCTCAAAATCATCTCAAACCTCAAAATCATCTCACCAACCTCAAAATCATCTCAGCAACCTCAAAATCATCTCAGCAACCTCGAAATCATCTCAAAATCATCTCACCAACCTCTAAATCATCTAAAAATCATCTCAGCAACCTCAAAATCATCTCAAAATCATCTCACCAACCTCTAAATCATCTAAAAATCATCTCACCAACATCAAAATCATCTCACCAACCTCTAAATCATCTAAAAATCATCTCACCAACATCAAAATCATCTCACCAACCTCTAAATCATCTAAAAATCATCTCACCAACATCAAAATCATCTCACCAACCTCTAAATCATCTAAAAATCATCTCACCAACATCAAAATCATCTCACCAACCTCTAAATCATCTCAAAATCATCTCACCAACCTCAAAATCAAAAAATCATCTCACCAACATCAAAATCATCTCACCAACCTTACAATCATCACACCAACCTCGAACTCCAGATCATCACACCAACCTCAAAATCATCTTACCAACCTGGAAATCATCTCAGCAACCTGAAATCATCTCACAAACGTCACAATCATCTCACAAACGTCACAATCACCTCACCAACCTCTAAATCATCTCAGCAACCCCAAAATCATCTCACCAACCTCAAAATCAATCATCTCACCAACCTCAAAATCATCACAATCACCAACCTCACAAACCTCAAATCACACATCAACCTCACAATCATCTCACCAACCTCAAAATCATCTCACCAACCTCAAATCTCAAAACTCAAAAAAATCATCATACCAACCTCAAATCATCTCACAAACATCACAATCACCTCACCAACCTCAAAATCATCTCAGCAACCCCAAAATCATCTCACCAACCTCAAAATCATCTCAGCAACCTCAAAAATCTTCTCACAACCCCAAAATCTTCTCACAACCTCAAAATCATCTCACCAACCTCAAAATCATCTCACAACCTCAAAATCATCTCAGCAACCTCAAAAATCATCATACCAACCTCAAATCATCTCAAACATCACAATCACCTCACCAACCTCAAAATCATCTCAGCAACCCCAAAATCATCTCACCAACCTCAAAATCATCTCAGCAACCTCAAAATCTTCTCACAACCCCAAAATCTTCTCACAACCTCAAAATCATCTCACAACCTCAAAATCATCACAGCAACCCCAAAATCTTCTCACAACCCCAAAATCATCTCACAACCTCAAAATCATCACACCAACCTCAGACTCTAAATCATCTCACCAACCACAAAATCATCTCACCAACCTGGAAATCATCTTATCAACCTCAAAATCATCTCAGCAACCTCACAATCATATCGCCATCCCCCAAATCATCTCCCCAACTTCAAAATCATCTCACCAACCTCAAAATCATCTCACCAACCTCAAAATCATCTCATCAACCTCAAAATCATCTCATCAACCTCGAAATCATCACACCAACCTTGAAATCATCTCAAAATCATCTCACCAACCTCAAAATCATCTCACCAACCTCAAAATCATCTCGATCAACTCAAATCATCACACCAACCTTGAAATCATCTCAAAATCATCTCACCAACCTCAAAATCATCACATCAACCTCGAAATCATCACATCAACCTCGAAATCATCACATCAACCTCGAAATCATCTCAAAATCATCTCACCAACCTCAAAATCATCTCAAAATCATCTCACCAACCTCAAAATCATCTCATCAACTTCGAAATCATCACACCAACCTTGAAATCATCTCAAAATCATCTCACCAACCTCAAAATCATCTCAAAATCATCTCACCAACCTCAAAATCATCTCATCAACCTCAAAATCATCTCACCAACCTCAAAATCATCTCACCAACCTCAAATCATCGCCATCCCCAAAATCATCTCCCCAACCTTCAAAATCATCTCAAATCCAACCTTCAAAATCATCTCCCCAATTTCAAAATCATCTCAGCAACCTCACAATCATCTTTGGATTGTCTCACCAAGCTTGTTCTCCAGCATTTGGACTCGGTTGTGAGGTAAATCAGGGTGAGGGCCGTGACTCGGATGGTTTACCTGAAAGAGCTGCTGGTGCTGCTGGATGTGGAGCCCCTGCTGGTTGCCCTGGGGGTTGGACGTGTACGTGGGCGGGGCCTGAGGACTGATGAAGCTGTTGTGGGAGATCATGATTGGTGACGTGAACACGGGGGAGGGAACAAGAACAGCGTTACAGC